>JARDYH010000006.1:58472500-59672500 GCA_029215795.1 Anniella stebbinsi | reverse complement strand
CTTCAGCCTTTCAGTTCTGATTCCTGGTTCTAACTCCTGGCCTGACTCCTAAGTGCACCTCCTTAGCTCTGACTCCTGGCACAAATCCTAGTTTCAAATTGACAGCTCCAATGGCTCATCCCTGACATATATTGCCAAATTTCCTACATGGCATCTTGGATTACATGACATTGTCATTAAAATAAAAAAGTAATTCACTCAACATTTAGTGAAATTAATATGGCTACATATGAATGATTAATTCGTGGCATACATCTTGATTAATTGGTTTTCATTTAATAAATGTACTGAGAGAACATTTGTGTGATACTTTTTTAATTTACATTAGGATGGAGTGCCAGCAACAATATTCTTTCATTTCTATATGCTGCAAAATATTCTTTCCAGCTCAGATAACATTTCAAGTACAGTAAGCCGAGAAGTGTGTGTGTGTGTGCGTGTGTGTGTGTGTGTATATATATATATATATATATATATATACATACATATAAATGAAAAGCATAGCACCAACATATTTGGACAGCAGAAACATTTAAACTTGGTGACATCTGTGTCATAATAAGCTATTGCCTGATTTAGAGAACGTACAGAACATCATTATTATTTCCTAAAGAAACAGACTCTCTCTGTATATCATGTCTCAATTTCCACCTGTTTATCACTCATGCAAATATTTCTCATTGTGTTTCTATAATACAAAAGGATAAAGGGCAAGCCCAATCCATATGGCTCATCTAGGAAGGAAAAGCTATAATTAGATGTCATGTCTAAGCAGTTTCACCCAGATTCATCTGCACAAAATCAAATTATGGGCAATCAACCTCAATCACAATAGACAGTGTTTCTTAAGATTCCAGATACTTCCTCACTTTGATGATGTTCAGAGAAGACATTTAGCTAACATATTCTTTCATGGGCAAAAGTGCAAAGAGGAAGCTCCACGCAGAAATGTCAAAGGGAAAACAAAGAGCTTCCCTCTTTCTCTTGAAAAACAAATTTTCTTTTATTTATATTCAGCTATGTGTTTGACAGGGAGTGCTTTCAGTTTAGCAATGAGATCAAAAGTACACGATAGTTGCACTGGATGGTTCCTTTGACACCAGGTCTCAGGTTGGAGGCCAGTTGTCATCAGAAGGCACAAGCTGTACTAGAGAATCACAGAGCTCCTCTCTGAACCTCTTCCTCAGTTTCAAATATGACTTGATCTTTTCAGCTAGCCAAGTATGGACCTGCCTCCCCATCTACTCAACAGAACCAGCATGGATGTCTTCATTAATGGTCTGATGGAGGAACTCCCAGTTTTCCAACAGCCTTTTTGGTCTCGTGGAGATCCATTACTGCAGATCTTCGAGAACAACGAGCCATGGTAGCTGTGTGCTTCCTTTTCCTTTGAACCATATGTCCTGGGTCAGAGTACTAGATGATCAACCTTTTTCTTGTTAAAGGGTATGGCCCAAAATTTATCCCTTCTCACATGCAGTCTCAAGGCTAGCCAAAACCATAGGTTATTCATCCTGAAAGGCTTGCTCCCATTATTTAAATTGCTGTGGGCTGTGCCTCTTTAGGTGGCTAAAAAAATAAAATGTACAACACAATCCTATACATATCTGCTCATAAGAAGTCCCATTGAAAACAATCAGAATTGCTTATGTGTACACAGCTATAATGTTGTTCTATGAATCTTTCATAACTGCAGTTTATATATCAAATGATCAGGGATTTGTGGGACCCCCTATTTTGGTATAGAGATGTATAATTTTCAGCAATGTTTCTGGGTGCTTTTTTTTTTCAGCACTTCACATTTCTATTTTGGGGGCATTTTTTGAAAAGACCAAAGAGTATTTTCAGAAAGTTTTTAATGGTATTGTTTCAAAATGAAGAGGAATAAGATAAATTAAGAACAGTTTAATATCTCTTAAAAAGGAGTTGTTTGGTTATATTTCAGTGGATCATTGTGATAATGACGAGGCTTGCCTGGCACCAACATTGTTATCTTTTCGGCACCAGGTCAAGACTTTCCTCTTCTCCCAGGCATTTAACAGCCTATGATGAGGGTTTTTGTGTTTTTGTGTTGTTGTTGTGCTTTGACCCAGAAGGATATTGTAATTTTAACTTGTTTTTATGCTTTATGCTTTTAAATTTTGTATATTGGTGTTTTAATTGTTCAATGTTTTTAATTTTTGTAAACTGCCCAGAGAGCTTCGGCTATGGGGTGGTATATAAATGGAATAAAATAAATAATAAATAATAAATAATAATAAAATAATAATAATTAAAAAAACTAACCAAGATTAGGTGCTGACATTTTACATGCATTTCCTTGATACAATATCATGTGATTGCATTACTTAATTAAAGGGTTGGGTTTTTTACTGCATTGCTTGGGACTAACCATTTTAGGACACAATCCTAAACACACTTATTAAGGATAACTCCATCGAAATCAATGGGATCTACTTTTAAGTAATCATGCATAGGATTGCACAGCTAGGGATCAAAACAATAATGACTCAATGGACAGAAAATTAGACCCAATTCTCCTAAAGGGAACAATTATTTTTTTGGTATGCCATTTTCAGTTCTCACTTATTTGTATCCTAAATGACAAAGTGTGTGTGTGTGTGGGGGGGTATTTTACCTGACAGTTAATGCAGACTCCTCCGCCTTGATGCTGCCCATAGAGATTTAAGCTCCCTTTGTGTCGTTCAACCTCAGGATCATAATAGCAGTCACTGGCATGTCCATGGCAGTTGCAGGCTGAGAGAGATGACTGGTTAGTTTTCATTATAATAATGTAGTAAATGAACAATGAAACAAAAAGAAGGAGAAGGAGAAGAAGACATTCCAAACGTCCATATAATGTAGCAAGGTCATTACAGTCTGTTCAGTCTGACATTATGCCACCTGGGACAGTCTCACTCACCACTTTCTCATTGAGCTTGTTACAGGGAACAAAAAGGTCATCTGTAGGCTTTAAAGTGCTGCATAGACACCGGTGGCATTACTTAGCATGCTTAGTACTTCCCAAGTACACAAATTTCAGCCAAAATAGTATCCCAAGAAGCAAGGGCAATGTCTGTCTGCGCTGATTTTTTTTTTTTTTTTTTTGCTGATGCCTGGCTGAGTAAGAGGAGGCAGGAACAAGGGCAAGGAGCCAGACTGCTGCAGCATCAAAGCAAAAGGCTGAGATACCACAGTTGCTTTCAGCGGGAAACCTCTTAGAGCAGGAATGGGCCACAGGCCGCTTATGGCTCCCCAGTCTTTTGAAGTCCCCACCCCCTCCCAAACCACCACCAGCTTTTCACTTTAAAACCAGGCACATGGGGCACACACACCTTGTTTTAATGCAAATTCATCTGCCCCAGGGGCTTCCAGGAGCACAACTATGCATTGAAACAAGGTGCACACTTCCTTCCATGCCTTGTTTTAAAAGGAAAAAGCAGCTTTATGGCCACTACCTGATTGCCGCCAAATTTTGGCAGCAATTTGGCAACAGCAGCAATTTTGGAAGTGGGGGTGGGACTCAAGGTGAATTCAGGGGTGGGAAATTAGCCCCGGACCCTCTGAAGTGACCCGCTCCTGTCTTAGAGGTACAGGATCTCTGTGGCAGATGGGAAATTGGCAGCTCAGATCAGACCATGCTCTGGAACAATGGCAGCAGATTGGATGACACATGGCTTCAGTGGATGACTTCCTTTTCTCTCCCAACCTCTTGGTGCTCTCAAAGACAGAAATAGCTCTTCTTCCACAGCCTTCAGCTGGCTCCATTTTACCTCCTTTTCTGTGACTGTCTGCAGCTTGACAACTACTGATGGTGGTTCCTAGCTCCTCCCCATATCAAGCTTAGTCTGCTGGTGCCCTCAAGATGTTTTGGCCTACAACACCCAGCATTCCACGCCATTGGCCATGCTGGCTGGGACTGATGAAGGTTTAAAATATCTGGAGTGCACCAGCTTGCTGAAGGTTGGCCTTTGTTCCAAATCCTCAGCCTTATTTCAAGTATATGCTGCTGCTGCTGCTGCTCTCGCTCACTCTCCCTCCCAAGCATATATTTGCTTCGCCTGCCACCAGCTTTTCCTTTCCTTCCTACAAAAGCCTTGTTTTCCCCTCAAAATTATTCCAAGATTCTGGGAAATTGAGCCTGGGGCATCACTCCATAGGCGTGAGCACTCATATAAACATTAAATATGTGACAAGTAAACTAAATGCTCCATACTTGGGCTTAATAGTTCTGTGTGGTCATTTCTTTCATGCTTCTTGAAAAGATATGATGTCACGTTATTTACTTATTCACATTCTGCCCTTTTAATAAAAACAGATGCTTAATCTTCCATATCACTCATGTGGAATTCAGGCACTGTTTGTTCAGACATGCCTACTTTCTATCAAATGCTTTTGTAACGTGTATCACTTTTAAGCTTCACAATTTAGGCAGCTCAACCTGAAATATTTGTACATCAGATTTTCTAAGTCTTTTATTCTATGCTGCTTCCATGCTATTGGCGTGTACACACTTCATTGTCCCTAACATGGCTGTCAAAACCATAGCTTACAATGCCAAAGCATGTCTCTATTGCAAATCAGAATTATATTTTAATTTTTGTAATCCGCCCAGAGAGCTTCGGCTATTGGGCAGTATAAAAATGCAATAAATAAATAAATAAATATTCCAGAAAAGAGCCCTTCCCATTTGATCTGAACAAGATACAAAGAGTTAAACAGCCAACGTTGATGGGCATCTCCTCTTGAAACCAATAAAACCAAACTGCTACTTCTATGTTCAAATACGACTAACAGCATGGTTGTTCCAGACAGGCCATCATGAGGAAATCCAGCATTTTGGGGGCTTGCTGGATTTTTCCAGAGCCCCTGGCTCAGCTTGCATTTACGAGCTGAGCCACTGGCTTTTTCCTGAAATCTGGGTCCCCCTTAAATCACAATTTATGCAAATTTCAAGTGTAATTTGCACAAATTTCAGTTGAAAGATGTTTAATTTTGTTCAACTGGCTCATGCAATTTGCACAAGTTAAGCAAATTATGGATGAAATTTATGCAAATTAAGCATATTATAGTCAACATTTGTGCAATTTTGTGCAAATTACTAGCAAAATTTGCATAAATTATGCATATTGCAGATGCATTTTGCATAAATGGCAATTGAAGGGGGGAAATGATACCAATTGAGTCGGGCCATCTCATGGGTAAGCAAGCCGAAGTCCAGGGTTACAAACTTCTGAAAGCTCAGTGAATTCACCCCACCCCACCCCACCCCACTGGATGGATTTCTCCAACATCTTTAACTTAAAGGTAGACCCCTTCAAATCAATGGAACTTAAGTTAGTCATGACTGAGTCCCACTGATTTCAAGAGGCTAGTCATGACTTACTTAAGTCCCATTGATTTAAATGGGTCTATTCTAAGCATGACTAAGTCTGCATCCAACTCATAGCCTTTTTGAGTTACCTTGGGTTACCAATCTTGCTTCCTTTTGGTGGACAAGCCAGGATTGGCATCCAGAACCATATATTTTTGTTTACACAGGCAGAAAACCTAATGCATGATTTCTGAAACAACTATTGCTAGGATTCAAGCTTACTTAGACAATGCCTAGCCTTTGCCTTGAAAGCTGTTTTCTATGTCAGGGATAGGCAACTTATTTATTTATTTATTTATTACATTTGTATACCGCCCCATAGCCAAAGCTCTCTGGGAGGTTTACATAGGATTAAAACAATTAAAAACAATATACAAAAATTAAAACAGAAAAAACATACAATATACACACAATACACACATACATTTAAAACCGCTACAACGGCCCAAAAAAGCTACAAAAAACAACAACAAACAAACAAACCCAGGCTCCTCAGATATTGCTAAATGCCTGAGAGAAGAGGAAAGTCTTGACCTGGCGCCAGACATTACTACACTGCAACTCCCATCATATCTCAAGATGTTGGCTAGGGACAAATGGGAGTTGCAGTCCAGCAAATGGGAGTTGCAGTCCAGCAATATCTGGATGGAACTTCATTCTATGCTAAGCTGTTTGCAGACTGAGCCCTGCCAGGCTATGTCTAGCAGGCCATGGTATAAATGGATGTAATTATCTGAACTATCATTACCATATGATAACCTTGAGGATGTTAGTTCTTCGCACTGTAAACCTATGTACCACTGTAAGCATTCAGAAAGCATATTTCTATATTACTTACGTTCACAGAGATTTGTGCTGCTGGGTGTTGCAGGTTGCCAGTGTTTCTGGTTGTATCCAGGGCAGCAATGATCACAGGTTTCCCCACAAGTGTTGTGCTGACATTTACATTGGTACCTGGATGTTTAAGTAATTGATTCTCATTTGACATTCACATCATGGTAGATGGGAGGGGAAACTGTAGTTGGATTTCCCTCTCCAAGGGTGGACCTCTCTCTCTGCCTGCAGAGGGGGAAATCCACCATATCCGATGGCTTCTGGGACACCCTCCCAGGGACCATAGGATTGTTTTCTGAGGCTGCTTAAATCCCACTGGTATTGAGGGTGGCCAGATGACAGAGCTTCTGTGCCCTTAAAAATTGTTAGAAGAAGCGATTTCAGTACATGTAGCTTGCAAGAACCAAGTGAAATTTCCTGTCCTCTTTTGCATATGACCACCGTAAACTTCTATGGAATTCAAGCAGCTTTATTGGGTTCATGAGTGCAGTCAAAATGAATTTGGACAATGAGAGTATTTAAAGAAGAGAGATTAATATAACAGAAATTTACTGAATATGAAAACACGTTCAACACATATGTCTTCTTTGTATTTGTTTTTCAAAAATGTGTATATATTGGAATATTTTAATGATGGCACAGTATTTTTCACCAAAGTACACAGATTAAAAGTAGGGTGACCATCCGCCCGGATTTGTCCGGACATGCCCGGGAAATGGGGAGCAATTCTGCATCCTGGTGGAAAAACTGTTTTGGGGGGCCAAATCCGGAAATTTAGCCCCCCAAAAGGGTGACCAGATGGCCCTGGGGCGATCCGGGCCAACTGGGGGGCGGCGGAGGCAAACCGGGGCGGCGGGGGGTCACGCGGCGGTGGCGGGAGGCTGGCGGCGCGAGGCACTTACCTGCTGGGGCGTCCACTTCCCTCCGGTGCTCGGAATCTACTGAGAAACAGGCTTCGCGGCCTGTCCCTCAGTAGCGCACCGGGTGATGACGTCATCACCCGGCACGCTACTGAGAGACAGGCCAGGAAGCCTGTTTCTCAGTAGATTCCGAGCACCGGAGGGAAGCGGACGCCCCAGCCGGTAAGGAGCGCGGGGCGGGCGGGGCGGGGCGGGTGGGGGGGTGGCGTGGCGTGGGAGGGCGGGGCGGGGCGGGTGGGGGCGCAGCGCAGCGCAGCGCGGGTGGGGGCGGCGCGGGGCGGGCGGCGGTGCGAGGCATACGGGCGGGGGGGGCAGCGCGGCACGGCGCGGGGGGGTGGCGCGGCACAGGCGCGCGGTGGGGGGGTTGTTTTGGGTGGGTGGGGTGGCGGGGGGGGTCCGGGATTTTGATCCTCAAAATCTGGTCACCCTATTAAAAGGCCAATTTGACACATGTACAGGTGGCACAGAAGCAATCAAGCCATTATCAGATGTTGTAAAATACATCCTTTTTCTGACGCAGGAATCAATATCCATCTCAGAAACAGTGATGTGCTAAATGGCCTTCAATGAGTTCTGAGATTATGAAGAATATTGCATTAGGCATCATCATTTCACTGCAATAAAACAATCATTTTGAAAGCACCATTCTTTTGATTGGACCATTAAGTTTCCTTACCTGTATGAATCTGGGTCACTTTTTGCATCACAGACATCAGCGTGTCCATGGCAAACACACTGCCCACCAACACTGATGTCTTTTATACTGTAGTAGTACTAGATAACAGAAACAAGATTTGTAGATAAGTAACTGTTTTGATCTGTCCTCAGTGTAACCTTGCTAGTGAAATATACACATGACCAGATACTTTCCCTAGGAATGAGGCAGGTGGCTACCAGGAGGACGGCCTTTTTTGCTGTGGCACCCCGGCTGTGGAATGAGCTCCATACAGAGACTCATTTGGTACCTATATCATACTCTTTTTGATGCCAGGTGAAGACCTTTTCATTTTTCCAATATTTTAACACTTTACCATCTTAGTCTTTTAACTTTGCTGTTTTAAATTTGTATTTTAAATCCATATTTTAAATCTCTGTATTTTATTCTGTTTGTACTTTTATATTATGCTTTTATATTGTGTTTTAAGTTTTATACTTTAAATTGTACTTTATGGTTTTAATTTTTGTGAACTGCCAAGAGAGCTTCGGCTTTGGGGCGGTATAGAAATGCTATAAATAAATACATAAATGATAAATTATGTATTCTGCTACTAAAATTCATATTTTTGAAATTGGATTAAATTGTATTTTTTTGCCATAGACTCCCCACGAACTTAGATATTATGCAACTGTACAGCTCAGCCATGAACCCATTGCCTGTCTTTAAGCAAACAACTATGTCTCAACTCTCCCAATCCTTAAAAGGAAAATGACAATAATTTTGGCTTACTTTAAAGGGCATTGTAAAGATTATGGAGACAGTAAAGATGTGTGATTCTTAGAGACTTCAGGGAGAAGTGTATTGAATTATTATTATTATTATTATTATTATTATTATAAATTTATTACTTTATTATTATGTTTAGCCCTCCTGTGGTTCCTGAGCCTTCATTACAATTCTTAGTTCAGTTCAGTTTTATTGTTTATAACCCTAGTTCATGACAATATAACATAAAGAAAATATCCAGAATGTTATAAAAGTAAAAACAGGCAAATTGAACATAGATGAAAGAAAATGACTGATAATTCAGGGCTAACAAACTAAAATTAAGGTTAAAAATTCCCTAGTACTGATTTCCAAGTTTTATAAAAGGGTCTGTTAAGGAAACCAATGTAAACATACAAGGCTTAAAATTAAGTATTAAAATGTCATTTTTCTCCAATACAACCTATTTCGTCTGTTTTATTATGTCTGGTGCGGACTTGAGCTAATGTTGTTAGGAAAGTGGCAACTCTTCTCAAGATCTTTATGTCCTTGTTATAGAGCAAGAAATCGATCTTCTGGCAAACTGATCTATTTGTTCCAATTTTTAGGAAGCCAACATGACATTTTTCCTTAACGTCTTGCATCAGAGGAGAATTAAACAGATAATGAGGAAGGTCTTAATCATCTGAATCGCAATGACAATAGTGCAAGTGATAAAGTGTCAAAGACTGTGGATGACATTAGCTGACACTTGGCAAGAGTTAGTTCCTTCCTCAGACTGAACTTTTCAATTTTAGCCAAGATTTTTCCCTTGATGAACTAAGCCCAGTTGTTCCAGGCAACATTATTTTGCTAAATCATGTTCTGGCATTCTCTTACATTTAAACCAAAAATTAAACATCAGCAGGCATATAGTGATGGTCCAAGCTTGGGATCTTATTTCTAACCATAGGTACTGTATTGGGGTACATCTAGGGGTCCCAAGTTGGTTAAGATTCTGTTCTGGTTGTCCGAGACTTGAAAACCCCAGATCTCTGATTTATGGATTTTCAACTTTGTTACATTCAGGATAGGAAGCACCTGTGTACCACCCACAATATACCAAAATTTAAGAAGCCCACCTTCATTGCATAGCACCTACACATTTCCAAGTCCTAGTCAACTTGAGAGTCTCAAAATGATGTGTTAGGTAACACCTTCCATGCCTATTCGGAGAAGACATGGTTTTGAACAATCATAGGTTAACCATCTGTTGAAACTGATTTGGCATTACAGCAGTATCTACTAAAGGTGGAATGCGATAAAGGCAATTTCCCCCTCAATATTCATGACATTGACCAGGGGCCTAAGATGATGTATACTTGTCTTATAAACTCAACTTGTTAGTCATTCTTCAGGGCTGTTTAGTCATAAGTCTTGTTCAGCTGGTGGTTTTCCCAGTATAATCCTGCAAGAGATGTCAATCCTCAGGACCAACTAGTAAAGCTTCAATCCTATCCACCCTCAGTGGGACTTACTTCTGAGTAGATATACACAGGTTTGCAAGGCTACTTTCCCATTGTATTCAGTGAATTTATTTCTGAGTAAATATACATAGGATTGGGCTTTAAGTAGTAATTTGCAAGCACTACTAACCCAAATGGTGTACAGAGACTTGTTATCTTAGCACCACTCCCTGCCACCAGATAATGCTGTACTCAGTTTGGGCTGACTCAGTGAAAATGTCAATAGCTATAATAACTTCTGTGTACAGTTAAGTAAGTGTGAGAAAGATTCTCCACCCTACCTGAGCTGAACTGCTGTACAGTAGAAGGCCAAAAGGAACCAAGTTTGCTGCCTTTTCCTCAATAACCAGGAAAGGCAAAAAGTTGCATCTGCAGGGGAATTATTTTTATATTACAAATTCTGCTTTGTATATGTATAATTATTGGAATTATAATAATTATACATGTGTTTATAATAATTATACATGTGTTTATAATAATTATAGCCCATGTTTACCTAGTAATTCTAGCATACTAGAATCTGGAGCAGTTGTAACCCAGGATTTATTTAGGACTCTGGCACTCTCTCTACACACAAGCTTAACCTAATCAGGTAGCCATTAAGTTGAGGTAGACCTCACCTTTAAGTACTAGTTTGATGCTAATATTGTTGTGATAAAACTACACTCTGCTTAGACTACTTTTCTGTATTTTCCTGGGTCCCTGAGCACTCTTACAATATGCATCCTACTCATCTCTGACATAAAGCATGGCTTTACTAGGCTGACCATATGAAAAGAAGGACAGGGCTCCTGTAACTTTAACAGTTGTAGAGAAAAGGGAATTTCAGCCAGTGTCATTTGTATGGAATTAGTTCCTGGTGAAATTCCCTCTTCATCAGAACAGTTAAAGTTGCAGGGACCCTGCCTTCTTTTGTATCTGGTCACTCTAGTATAGTGCCTGCACCTTTAACTGTTGTGATGAAGAGGGAATTTCACCAGGAACTAATTGCATACAAATGACCCTGGCTGAAATTCCCTTTTCTCTACAACGGGTGCCTCTACAAGAGAGGTTTAATGCGCTTTGAAGGTTCATTAAAAATTTTACCTCTACAAGAACGGAGCGCAAATCGGGCGTAGAGGCGCGTTATCTCCCCGATAATGCGCATTTTCGAATGCGCGTTAAATCGCGAGTTTTATTTTGTTCCGGCCGTTAAAGCGCATTTTCCCCGTGTGAACAAGCGATTATGCGCATTAACTTCTTGTAAAGCGCTTTTTGGACATCTATTAATGCGTTTCGCCGCCTCTCGCAGCCGCCCGTGCAGAGGGATTAGGAGTAAATGCGCGTCTGCGATAATGCGCATAATCGCACAACCGGGCGCAAAAGCGCATCCTTGTAGAGGGGGCCTTACAGGAGCCCTGTCCTCCTTTTCATATGGTCAGCCTAGCTTTACACAATACAAATCCTGCAGTAAACAGGGGGCCTGAGTCACTTGTGCTTCCCCTTTTCATGCTTTTTCAGGAATGTTCAAAGTAAGGGTTTTCCATCTCCATTGGAAAATACGCATGTTCCTAATGAGAAAGGGCGATTCATACATTTTACAATGAGGAAATGTGGAATTCCCCATTTTGAATATATGTGAAAACAAGCAGGACAGGTCACTCATGCTTCCTGTTTAGAAGTAAAAAAAGGCTGGTCAACATGTGGCATATCATTCCCTCCTGTTTTATATATAAGGAAAGGACTGGGGGAGCTTTCCTTCTGTGGTACATGCTTGCTTTAGGGATCCTTTATAACTAAAAAGCAGCACAAAATGGTCACAGTATCACACAAAGGAAATTAACCAGGAGGTTATCAAGTACAGCCTCTTGCCCTGATGCAAGTTCTTTTCTACACCTCACGCATTCCACATTCCAAGAGAACAACACTGATTTCCTTGTACAGATAATAACTGGGGGAAAGCCCTCAAGGCAAAAACAAACTTACCTGTAGGAACATAGAGATAATTGCTCATAAGGAGGAGAGAGCTCATGTTTTGCATTCAGAAGGTCTCATTTTTTGTCATCTCCAATTTTTTTAAAAGGGTCATTGGTAGGATAGCAGGGAAAGACCTCCCCGCCTAACCCTTTTGTAGAGCCACTGTCAGTTAGAGCAGAGAGAACTGGACTAGACAAATCAATAGTCTGATTCATTTCAAAATTCCTCCATCTATGAGATCATGCAAACAGAAATACTTTTGACTTTTTGTTAGGCATTTAGTCCTCAAACAAGTAACCATGCCATAATATATAATTGATGTTTCCATTCAAAAGTTTCCTCCTCTTCTTGGAATGTAACACACGGTCAGCGTAAATGGATTTTTTGCATCCCCTTGACTGCTAAAAGACTAATACTACAATATTGGAAAGATAAAAACTTACTGCCTATAATGCAATGGATTGAAGACCTAACAACACTAGCAACATTTGAAAGTGTAGTATATAGGTGCCATTCACAAATGGACTTATATTTGGATATCTGGTCTGTCTTTACTGAAGTTAAGTGTAATTTGCTACTTTTAAAAACTATTTTTAAGTATTTGAAACTGAGGCCTTTAAAGTATGTAATTACGCGGGGGGGGGGGTTGTTGTTGTTGAAAGTTATAATAAAAAAATGATTAAACATTAAAGTTTATAGGGGAATGTTTTCTCCTCCCCCTTCCCAAGATAAAGCTAACCTAAAACTGCACAAACATTTTGCAGATATGGACATCTTTCCAGTAGTAGATCTCATGGGCTTCATGCCTCTTTGGATCCATCATTACTTCAATTCCATCAAAAGGGAAGATTTACTCACTCTGCGGGTCACTGTGGGATCCCGTTGAGCTTTAGATATCAAGTGTCCAAGAAGGGTATTGGTTCGGAGAAAATGTAAACGAATATTCGTTGCTTTAGTAAATTCTTTAAGTGCAGGAGAATGGGTGAAGTTTTTTGCCCCTGGACGACCATTTACCAAGGATATAACAATCTAATGAGAGGGAGAGACAGACAGAGATCCATTGTAAAACCACAGACAAATTAATATCATTCTCTTGGGGCTACATTCCAGTAATGGGCGGAAAGGCTGAAAAAATCCACCCCAGCCCCAAATTCTATTATTATTTATTTATAGTAAGAAGCATGCCCTACTATAAATGTAGAAAGTAATGAATGAAATTAAATGTCTACTCACTAATAAACAGGACAAGCCTTTGCATGTCTACTCAGAACAGAGCAGCTTCCACCCCTGGCTCCACTCCATCTACCCTATAGGGAAAAGCTCTCATTTCTGATTAGCAGCTGATCAGAGACAATTGCTTTGCCCATCAAAGCACTAAGAAAGGGAGCCAGCTGGTTGGAGAAAAGAGCTCCCCCCCCATGTCAGAGGGGGAAGGCCCAGGGCAAGATGCTACCCGGCAGAATGGGAAACCCCTGCAGGCCTCTCCATCCCTATCTTAAAGGACATTGAAGGAACCCTGTTCCATTTGCAATATGTAGGAATCCCCACTGTTGTCCACCTAACTGACTGGAATTCTATGCCTAGAAAACATCCTAACTGAAATGGTTTAATCCCTAATGAACTTTAAATAATACATATAATTATTGCAAATATAAATAATAGTTATTTCCATATCCTTAATCATCAGTTGTGTTATTAAAAGATGAGCTGATACAACAGATTTGACCAACACACAGTCATCTTTGAGTTGTAGCACAAAGAGTCATGACATAAGTGATAGCTGGGAGCAAATGAGGGCTTCTAAGGTCTTTATGACAGCAAGAAAATACTAAAAGTTGTTGTGGAATTTCCCCATAAGGAAGAACAGGTTTTTCTACTGATTAAAGAAAATGCTTCAAAGCTCTTTTTAACAAGAGCTCATTGTAGAATAATGAGCTGCACTAACTCAGAAGTCAGTTCTTAGAACTATACTATTTTAGTAGCTGACTGGAATCTTTACTCATGCTAAGAAGCATTTATTAGTACAGGAAGTCCCAGTATAGGGGAAAAGAAATTATCTTTATGAATGAATGCTTACCAAGTCAAGACCAAGCTGTTTATTTAAATCAGAGGTGGGCAGCTTCTGGGGGTCAGGGGCCACATTGCCCCACCCCTGCTGTTCCCACAATTGCTGTAACTGCTGCATTTACCACTGAATTTGCAACTGTGGGAACAGCAAAAAAAAAAAATAAGATTGCAAAGACCGCATGCCTTGGCTTTCAAGCAGAATTACAAGGCTTCTGGGAGTGTAATTCTTCTTGCAAACAAGGCAGGTGCTCCCCTTCCAAAGTTGCCCTGATATCTGCTACTGCTGTGGTAAATTCAACAGAGGCAGGAGGCACAAAAACAGCCATGGGAGGGCCTCATGCAGCTTGCGAAATGCTCAACCCTGATTTAGATCCTTCTTGGGCCCATATAAAAAGGTGAACATACACAGTCCTTTTTAATGGAGAATGGTCACCTCAGAGTGACTGTTTTCCATAATTTTTTCCAAAAAGTGGTGGTCATAAGTTAAGCAAAGGGTGGTCAGCACTTGTGGTAGGCCAAGGAAAACAATGGAGACAGGATTGTTTTTGTTGTTGTTGTTGTTGTCGAATTTCAGTTACTGGGAGAGGCAGGACAAGCTCTCCCATGAGGTAGGTTCTTCCTCAGAGCATTGTGGGAGGGGTGTCCCAGGAGATCCCCCCAGGAGGTAGAGGGTGCAACACAGTAAAGGGAAGGAGGGTGCCGTGGCAATGGGAAGGGGGTGTGACACAGTGGCTGGAAGTGGAAGGAAGGTCATGGTGCAGGAAGGGGAGCACGATGCAGGAAGAGGTGGGGGTGCAACACAGGAAGGAGAAGGAGCGCAACATGTCAGCGTGTGTGCGGAGTTGCCTCAGGGAGAGCTTGTGGCCAGGCTGGGGTGAATAGCCTGTAATCTCCAAATACTAGATCAATGTATTCAACAATGTAACACATCACAGAACAAGTTGATGAGTGAAATGGGCACCAATGGTAGATGCAGAAATAAGGGAGATTGTTCATTGTTCATTAAAAAACCATCTCCTGCCTTACAGGTTTGTTATGGTACAATTATTGAAATACTGTGTGCGACATCTCTTGAACACTCAAAGCACCATCTAAGGGTGAAGTATTAAGCAATATATGATTGCTAATGTTGTCCAGGACTTACCTCTCCATTTTCTAAAGGCACAATCCGAGAATATTCTGTAGAGCAAATGACGTCATCGTCATTCCTAATACGAGCATTAGCTTCCTTTCCAAAACGTTCCCAACAGTCTGCTTTAGAATCTAATGGGGGGGAAAATCACCTTTATCTCTGTCTCTGAAATGCTTTAAGTGTGGTTCCTGATCCTGGAACACCGCTCACCAGTAACATGCAAGGCATCATCCAGGCCCAACATCAGCTTACCCTAAGGAGATGCAGCTTTGGTAACTCAGGTCCTGCCCCTTTACCTCCCCAAGGCCTGCTGTTGTTCTTGCAAATTATGCCAGGTAGTCATTTGGCTTATTCAAAGTCTAGGTTTTTCAAGGAGTTCGAGTCAGAGAAATGGTCAAAGAAAAAGAAGGGCATGCAGTGTCCCCATTTGGTTAGGGATGGTCACCAATGCCCAAATTTTGAAGAGGTGTTTATCCACCTCTTCTTCTTTTTTTTAACCTTGGGATATAATGGACACAATTCAGCACGCAATTAGGGGCAATTAAATCCCACTGACATCAAATGGCCTTACTTTTGCCTTAACTATGTATTATACTTCAACCTTTCAGACTGATCCTATGTAGAGGTTAGCATGCTTCAGCCCATAAAATGTAATTGACTAAGGGTACGATCCTATACATTTTTAGACAGAAAAAAGTCCAATAAATCCCAACATTCCCAAGCCAGACATATAGGGCTTTTGTAGGTCTTGTAGGATGAGTTGTAAAACTTTTTTCTGTCTAAACATGCATAGGATTTCACCTTAACTCTACCATTTAGGATTGTGGCTTTAATCCCTAAAACATTTTCACAAAAAGGCTGTAAATATTTAGCCATCTCTTGTTAAATATTCATCTTTAATTATGATGAATTGTCATTAATACTTGGACCTGGTTTAAATGTGCCCATAGGCTCTCATGTTCCCATTCTTCTCTCCATCTCTTTTGCATGTGAGGGGAGGAAACAGAATGTCTACTTAAGTTTCAATAAACTGAAATTTCCCATCTCATCTGAACTTGGAAATTATAGGTTACTAATTGCAGTTAGTTAACAAGGGTCTGAAAACACAGTTTGATCATAAGTTGTTTGACTTAACCACAGTTAGAATAAACAACAGTTTAGATGTAACAGGACACTGTGGTTTATCCAAAATCAAAAGTAGAAGCTTTCCATCTCCTTCCTTCACATATGGAGAGGACAGGAGTGCAAACCTATGATTTAGTGGTATGTCTGATAATAATTTGGAGACTGGTCGCTCCTGAACACAGCTAGAGAGATTTTAGAATAGAAGATTTCATGATTCTGTAAGGTAGCACATTTTCATACACTATTAACCTCCTATGGGGGAATCCCTACTATGTCAAAAGAATGTGAAGTCCTTCCTAAAAAGTTCTAAAATCTTTTAAAATTGATACTCACAGGCAAAATATTGCCATGGTGTATAGGTTCTTCCAAAGTCTGTCGATCTTTCTAATACCCACAGATCTGGGCGAGGAGAATTTGCAAATTTGATGAGGACATAGGCCACATGAAAGAACTGGTAATAAAAAAACATATAAAGACAATAAAAATGTGCTGTGCTAATTCTGTTAATTTTTGAGAAAACAATAGAACAAGAGGCATCTATCACAATAGATAGGCTAAGCACCTTCAGTGGAATTATATACATTTAGCATTTGAAACTAGTTAACAAATTAAAACATGACCATGCTGACATTTGCTCTTCTAGACCAACTAGTGTAATGCCCATGTCTTCATAGGTGCTAGTAGTCTGAGGGCAAACTTTTCTTTGACTCCTGCAATGTCAGTACTCCAGAAGCTGTATGAAGGTTATGTTCCTTCAACACAATGGAGGACTTTTGGCTCTCGATTCCTTGCACCTGTTGCTGTTGAATGATATTTGTTTCTTCCCCTCACACCTCAAGCCCATCTCCTTCCCTCTTCCCCCACATTTTAAAACCCAGATTTTCTTAGGGCACTTCTTTTTCTCCTCTGCCATTGCCTCAGAGTGTTTGTGGTTGCCTCTACCATCATCTCTACTGCCAATATGGCTGCTCTGAGAGTGGGCTTGACTCACAAAACCCAAGGTCCTCCCTCTGTCCCCACCTTTGTATTTTTCTCCCTGTGCACCTGCATGGTCTAGAACATCATGAGAGCTGTAGTTCCCCAACTGCCGCAGGCTCCTGGCCAGGGTGAAGAAACATACTGTTTGGCTATTAAAGCTCAAGTTTTGAACTTTTTTGAACATTCACAATTTTCTGCAAGTTTACTCAGCTCAAGCTTCAGTTTTTAAACAATGAGCAAAATCAGCCGGATAGATCTCTAGTAATAAATGCTACACTTTCTTATATAGATGTAATTCAGTGTTCAACTAGTTCAAAATTTTAGAACAGGCTTTCCAAAGTGGAGAGTTAATCAATTACATAGAATCCCAGATTACAAGACAACATCCATAGTGTACATTTGGGCAGTGATCACAGTAAACGTCAGCCCAATGTATTCAAAATGAAGCAAAAATACAGTGAAATGCCAAAATCATAGGTGAGTCTTTTGTTTTCACATAAAGAGATGGCGACAGAGCAGAAACTGAACTTGAATTTCTTGGATTCCTGGCTTTGCCATCTTGATGTTCTAGCCACTTGCTGGCCAGGCCTCCTGGTCAGCAAGTTCATCTACATTTAGTCTGCTCTGGTGCAAGCCTTATTCCAGTTAATGGCATTGAGGGCCTTCTTGGTGGCTGCTGCCAGGATCTGGTACTCTTTGCTAGACCTATCTCTGATGACCTTACACCAGCAAGCAAATACATTTTTATTAGACAGTCCATTGTCGCTTAAGCTGACCTTTAAAGATACTGTAACTGGTTTTAAGGTTTCTTTTTTTTTGGGGGGGGGTAATGCCTTTCTTTCTTTTTTATGTTTTTGACTTTTTTATTTTATTGTCGGCTCATTCTGCTGATATTATATTTTACTGCATCTGCATTATTGCTGTTAGCCATCTTCAGCACTGTTTGGTGGAAAGGTGGGATATGAATGTAACAAACAAAAAAGTTTTTGTTCTATCAGAAAAAATGTTTACACTACATTATGTATTCCATGTGACTCACTGAATATGTGGCTTAGGGCGCAATTTTATGCATGTTTAGACAGAAAAAAGTCTTACAACTCCAAGCATTCCCCAGCTAGCATAAGAATAAATTCACTGTCCTTTCAAAATGCACAGCTCTGATTTGAGGCCTAACTACATGTAGAGTAGCCACTTATGCATCATCCCCTCTCAAAAGGAAATCTATGACCAAAAAAAGAAGACAAAAAAGAGTTCCAATTTATATAACATTTCCATATGAAAATGTATAGGTGCAATGTATAGGCATAAATAAAAATACAATACATCTTATAATGGAGAAGACTGACTAGGCAACCTGTGTGCCTTTCTCAGTTTGCTATCCAGCTGCTGCTAAATGTTGATGGGCAACTTAAGGCCACTGCTGCTCAGCCTTCTTGTGATTCTTTGGACAGGACAGCTTCAAATAGAGGAATGTCCTTGGTAAAGTAGGACACCTGGACTCCTTAACTAAATGTGATGCTACATATGTTGGTGCCAATTGCTTCAGGGTTTTTTATTTAATAGTAAGCACTGAGGGGGCAGGCTGATTTTTATTGAAATGGCAGCATGCAGAAAGGAGAGGTTTTACCCTTCCCTCTCCAGCTGTGATCTCCATGAAAACCACTCCCTTGCACTGCAATTAGTGAGAGGAAAAAAGATTCCTGAGGATGAGGACTGCAGATGTGAGAACCATCCATGCTTCTCTGAGCAAAAGCTCAGCTTCAGACAGGAGGGTGGAAAGCGGATGGTATTTTTTTTTTTGCTGGCATTTAGCACCATGTTAAAAGTAAGTTTTACACCCACTTGTAAGACTTGCTGCTATGTGTGACAGGAGGCACCTTACATCACACATACACATACTGTGGCCAAAAGGCTTCACGTGTGAAGCCATCTTAAATCTCACAGAAAATCCACTGTTATGAAACACCAAAAGAACATAACTACTGTTATTCAAACAAAATAGCCATTTAATCACAAAGACTAGGAATTTACATGTAACTCTAATCCTGAAATTACCATGAATGTGAATTCAGTGAAGCTGCTGTCAGCAATTTTAACACGGAACCCTTTGGCTTCAATCTTCCTAACTCTTCCATCAACACCAATTTTAGTGGTGGTATTTTACTTGGAACAGTGTATTGAGGCCTGGCCTATTTCTTTAACATCAAAGAAAATAATTAATAGTGCTGAAGCCTACACTTGATGAAGAGGAATCAATACACGGGATGGCCGTTACCTGTCCCATACTTTCTAGTGCTGAATTTTTACACCCATTTCCTAAATGAATAGAGTGGTCTTTCTGTGAAGCACCAACGAAGCAATAGGTACACACCAGGCCATAACAACACACACTTCAAAGACATAATAAAAGTCTTCATTCCAAAAAGCTACTAAATCAAATTCTAAAATATCATTTTCCTGCTATTGGGGGCATCTAAATTGGGGGCAGGGGGGAGGATTTCC
This sequence comes from Anniella stebbinsi, assembly GCA_029215795.1. Taxonomy (NCBI): domain Eukaryota; kingdom Metazoa; phylum Chordata; class Lepidosauria; order Squamata; family Anniellidae; genus Anniella; species Anniella stebbinsi. Next base: position 59,652,684 of record JARDYH010000006.1, on the reverse strand, counting down.
ACACCCTAAGCCATTTCGGCCTTTTGTGGGCAGTATTTTCTTCTTCTTTTTAGGCAGTTTCTTTTTCTTTTCTTTTGTTAAATGACAGAACTAATAATAATTTTATTTATTTATTTATTACCTGCCTCTTCTTCTGGATCGAGGCAGGGAACAACATTAAATACAAAAAGTATAAAATACATAAAACTGATTAAAAACACATAAAACTAATACACTATTAAAATAACAACAAAACTCTTAAAATTCAACTAGATAGGCCTGCCACTCAGTTTGAATGGGCCAGTTTGGGAAATGCCATGAGCCGGATTAGACCCGTGAGATGGAGGTTGTCCATCCATGATCTACACTCTCTGAGTCTCTGCCACCAGCAGAATAGCACTTCTACCACTGATCCCTCACAGCCAGCCTTTCGCAAGGGGTTGGATTATTCCACTTAGTGTAGATTGTCCTTGCATAAAGCAGAACCCAAAATCCAAGAACAGGATTTTAAGGGTAAAGATATCTGAAGTGCACGTCGGTTCAAAATGTTACATTTGTAATTCTTATAATCCCTGTTTAGAGGTCTACGTTTGCAGTACAGTAATATAGCTTTACCTCTTACATCTGCTCAGCTAGTTAGCAAGTATATCTAATTTAATAATGACAGTCTTTATAAGCTGTATTTTTTCATTTGTCATGGTTTGAAAAATTCCATATTAAAACATAACTAGTGGCATCATTTTAGATTTCAGTAAGTGGATGGGGGTTGGGGAGGCAAAATTCAACAAGGCCCAAAGGCCCTCTTTCTCCCTTCCCATACTGCTTTACCAAAATGGCAGCCCTACATAAAATTGCCAGAACATTCCAGCGTTGCATTCAGTTGTCTGCCAAAGAATTTTAGCACCAATAAATAATTTGATCAAAAAATGGGTCCAGTGGCACCTTGAAGAAGAAGAAGAAGAAGAAGAAGAAGAAGAAGAAGAAGAAGAATTTATTTCTTACCCGCCTCTCCGTCTGGATCGAGGTGGGGAACAACAACATTCCCCACCTCGATCCAGACGGAGAGGCGGGTAATACATAAAATACAGATTTATTGTGGCGTGAGCTTCTTATAGGGAAGTGTCTACACTTGCCAGTATACGAGTACATTGGAAATCGGAAGATATGCAAGGACAATATGGCATAAAAGCTACAGGAGGAAGACAAAAAACTAAATGAATGAAGTGCGAACTGTCAAGGGGTTTCCCCCCCTGCCCTGGGCATGGAGTATACATTCCTCACAAACTGCTAACTGGAAGCAATGCAAGATTCCAGATTCATATGCTGCTTCCAGAACAGCAGTTGCCTCATGATTCCCATCACCTCAGACATTGCTGAAATGTGCATAACGGGTTTTTTTTTTGGGGGGGGGGCGGGAAGGGGGTTACCTTTTAAAAGATGAAAGGCAGGATATAAACATTTAATAATAACGCTGAAAATAAACCATGGATAAGCACTGTGTCAATAGGGCCCACAGTGATGCACAACATTTGTTATTCCTAGTTATTTTAGCATTTCTGCCATATGTATTGCATCAGTTCAGTATTTGAAAAGAGTTTAGTATCTGAAAATAGGCAACATGATATGAATTAGATTGCTTGAACATAATGAATGGAGAATAAGGATTCAATCATAGTCTTCTGTATTTCCCCAATATTATTTATCAGTACTTGAAATCTGCTAAATAAAAACAGACTGCTTGCTCTCAGACACAGAAAATTGAGGCTGTAATCTTAAGCATATAGCAATCAGGGGTGTGGAACTGGTAGCCTCCCAGATTGACTAAAGCTACCATCAACTCTAACCATTGGGCATCCTAGCTGGAGCTAATGGGAGTTAGAGTCCAGCAACATCTGGAAGTCTACAGTTTTCCTATCTAGCAAGGTTCATTAAATTCACACAGCGTTACTTCTCAGTACACATGCTTAGGATTCTGCCAAACATTATGCTTTGATCAATTTATAATCAAAATCAGTCATAAAAGAACAATCATATTAAGCAAACAAGCATTTTGCTAATATACGGTACATAAAAAATCAGATTAACAATATTTGACTTTCCTGGTTGTATAAACATACATTTCTATTCAAAGAAGTTGAAGCATTTATCTATCTTTCATCAAGAATATATCTGCTGGCATCTAGTATGCAGTTATATAAAAATAAATGCCAAGTAAATTGTAAGATGTACACATGTTTAAACTATCAAACCACTTAAAGTGTTTAGTTTCTGACCCACTTCTTTATTTTCAAAGATTTCTATGCAACCTTTCATCAGCTCAAGCTGGCTCGTAATATATATATACACACACAAACAAGAATATGAAAATCAGCAATACCAACAAACATGCACATCTCAGTACAACTTAATGTCTGTGGAACTTATTGTATTAAATGAATCCTGTGTAGATTCCAACATATGTTCAACCATAATTTACTGTGACAGACTCAATCTGCTTTTCAAAATTTTTTCCATTGCCACAAAAGATGGTGATGGTATAAACACAAATGCAAAGCAGAGTATTAAAAATGCACAGAAGATTTAGGGTGCAATTCTATTTTGATAGATGGTAGCCTCCAAACTTGGAGGCTGACAAACATCCAATGCAGGGTGGCTGGAGGTGATTTTCACTTCTGTAATCCGGCTGGCCTGTATTTCTGCTAAATGGGCAATTTTGCCCATCTAGCAGTAGTGCTTCAGAGCAGAGGAAGGAGGCTGGGATGGTCATAGAATTCAGTGTAAAGCATCTACCCAGTCTCCTCTCCTCTCTTCCTCCCAACACCCCGGGAATGCCCCCTTTTCCCCATCTCGCACTCAGTTTACCGAGTGCAAAGAGGTAGCTGGCACAGTTCTCCCCATAATGGCTAGGAAGGGTGGGGAGCATGATTTCCTGACTCCAACTTTGGAGCCAGGAAGCCAACCAATTCTATGGCCCATCCAGTTGCAACCTCGGAGCCAGAAAACCATACTCCCCACTCCTAGCCAGCATGGAGAGCATGCTCTCTCATTCAATTACAAAATATTCAAAATTCCAATGTCTTTCAGACTATACTATCCAATTATATTTTTACAAAGTTCCTAATATAGACATATTTTACATGTTGGAGTCAACATAGAGTATGGCGCAGTGGTAGAGCACAGGCTTTGCATGCAAAAGGTCTCAGGTTCAATCCCCAGCATCACCAGGTAGGGCTGGGAAAAATCCTGCCTGAAAACACGGAAAGCTGCTGCCAAACCATTTTGACAATGCTGGGCTAAATGAACCAAGGGTCTAACACAATATTAGTCAGCTTCCTATGTAACAAGAGTCAACAGTGAATGTCATGTGGCCTGTCAAACAAATTTTATGAATGCTTCATATGTTCATAGCATGACATTTTGCCCTGAAGAATCTTTGATATTCACAGATTTATTGAACCACAAAAAATATGATTCAATAAATTCTCACCAATCCCAGCATATTTCAGGCTGTACATCTTGTCTGCTGGGGTATATTGTTTACCACATGTAGTTGTAAGGTAAATATTCAGCTGTATTTTTTCTTTGTATTTTTAATAATATATATTGAACATATTTTGCATATGTATAGGATTGAATATTGTATATTTTCAACACAGAGATATATAGACATAATGCTAAACAATTATTTGTAGCACAATCCCATGCACCACTACTCAGAAGCAAGTCCCTTTGAATTCAGTAGGACTTACTCCAACATAAGTATGTACAGAATTGCAACCTAAGTATTACTAGAATGAGTGGGCATATGCTATGCACTCATGCACTCTCTCCTCCTGTATACACAGATTAGAAACTTCTGACAATGCCATTTTTTCTGAACCCAAAAAACTATGGCTTGAGTGAACCATAGTTTGCCCACAAACCAGGATTACCAACCACTGTAATCCTGAAAGTATGGTCTGCACAAACCATAGTATGTTGGATTTGGATGAAATGGAAAACCATGGTTTACAAAGACCAGGAGTTTCTATTGACTGTGCACAAGAGAAGAAGGGAGAGGGAAGGGGAGATTAGGGGATGTGAGCCCAAGGCTTGTGCCTGCTTGTTCATGTAATAATAAACCATGGATTAGCCGAGAGCTTCATAGTGAATTGTCAATTTTAAATACATCTATTCATATTCAATTTACTTAATGTGTGCCAACAATTTTCTTTTTTTCTCCAGAACTTTTTAACTGAATTGTTATAAGAGGTTAATACAATAAATGGAAAGCATGATGGGAAAGAGAGATAATACAGATCTGAGTCGACCACTTAAAGATGACAATCAAATCATGTATATTGCTGAGATAAAAAGAAAAAGGGGAAGATGAAAGGACTGCAGAATAATGTACAGCAAGAAGATGCTGGAAGAGTGTTCAACAAAACTAGAATAATATCAACAGAGTTCAAATCTCTCTCTCTCTCTCTCTCTCTCTCTCACACACACACACACACACACAGTGGAAGACAAAACTTCAACAAGGTATGGCTGTATGTGTGCACTTTCAACAAAATGTATGTTTTATGTAGAAATTTTTGAATCTTTCAAAATAAAGCAATTTTCTTACATTTACTAAATCTCATGTATGCCAATTGCAGCAGAAATATGTATTCAGAAATTCAGCATGAGAATTCCTACATGAGATTCTACAGCTGTTTATTGCTTAAAGGGCTGAGGTCCTTCTGGCAAGGAAACATCTAGTAGAGATCTTATCCCTGCCTAATAGGGGTAAGTGAAGGATAGGATCGTACCATTATGCAGGCAAAACTCCTGCAAATTTGTCCCTGATTGAAAGATACCAACCTGTAGCTGTAGAAAGAAAGAAAGTCAAATCTAAATCAGAGGGCCAATCTAGACATGATGTTAAGTGCATGACTAACCCTTACATGCTTGGTTTTGTTTACTAAATAACCCCATGGCTAATATTTGCCCTAAATGGAAAGCTAAGAGCAGCATGCCAAAATTTCATATGGCCAAGAGCCACAATACAACAGCCTCTGGCCCAGCTCTCCTGGCTCCTGGCACTGTACTTCTCCTTTCCTCCCATCCAAATAACCCATCTCATGCCATGATTCTACCTCTTTGGCATCCCCCAGTGTCAAGTCAGGAGTCCTCTCCTTAATTCTCTACTCCAGCCTGGCTTATGATCTATTGGAACACCCAATCTTGGAGCTCTACAGGGCTGTGCCTCTGCCTGCTGCCTGAGTCAGTCCTGTCTCCTACTAAACTCCCTTGCCCCTACCACAGGGATCATGAAGGAAAACATTTAAATCATGCACTCCTGCCTGTATAGAACATTTTCTTCTTCAATTCCTTTCCTTAATGCCTTGAAACTTGTAAGCCCTACATTTGCTCATAAACTTCTAGAGTTTGGTCATAGCATATCTCTGTAGGCCCATTTTCTTTGCATTTACTGCTTAAATTGGACCAATTCTGTTCTGTGTAAATAAAGAAATAAAGAAATTAACACAGTCACATTTTAAAATCTAAAATCCATGGTTTGATGAACGTTTGCAACACTAGAAACCTTGGAAAAAGTGCCACAACTCTAGAGAACGCATATTATCCATGAAATAAAAGCCTCATGTAAAAACCACACTGTGAGGTTTGCCAGGGCATGAGTAATGTTAAGGCCTGTGTTGTCAATAGAACTTGAAATAGTTTCATTGTGGTCTTTGAGGATTATGCCATTTGCTTAAGGGTTTTTATGGAGGGTGTGTGCATGTGTGCGTGCGAGTCTATGTCTTTCTGGATAAATGCTACTCAGTAGTTACTCTATCTTCACAATACAGCAAAAGTAAAATAGCAGTCCAATAAACAGCCCCAAAAAGCAATTTTGTTCTCCTTGCAAACTACCCAAAGAAACATAGGTCCATCGTTGCTTAATACAGAGTACTAGACTAACACGAGATGGAAAGAAATCAGAAAAGAAAAAGTGGCAAGATCTCAAATTCATGTTCAAAAGTGGAATCTATTCACAGTATTTGAGGTAACCAACATATAGTTTTGGTCTGGAGCAAAAAAATTCACCTTGTACTGTCTTGTTCCAATGAGACAAGCTGCACAAATTCTCTTAGAGTAGTCTTCCCCGACCTGGTGCCCTCCAGATGTGTTGGGACGGCAACTCCCATCATGGACTGGGTAGGCTACTTCCTCAGGGGTAGAGCACTCAATGTTCTATTCAGGGCCTTCCCAGCCAGATAACACAGCCCTGCCATCTTCATCTGGGTCAGAAAATGAGTCCCCAATAGAAACTCCATTTCCCAAGCCTTGAAGAAGTCTCAGGCTACAGAATCAGCGAGGTCCTTTTTAACAGTTCAGTCAGCTCCTCTAGAAAGGGTGGAGCTGATTACACTACAGGTACTGTCAACCTACCCAAGGCTTCCATTGGCTTTAGCTTCCTGCTAAGATAACATCCCCTATTATTCTAATGCAAGAGTTCCAGCCAGCAGGATCCACTTGGAGCTATCCAAGGTCCTATTTTCTTCCTGTCTTGATCTGACAGCCATCAAGTGCTACCAACTCCCCCTGAGAGCCGCAAGGAACTATGAAACTGCACACTGTAGGGGTGGCCAAAGTGTGTGTCAATGGATCTAACAAAGGCTATGGATGGCAGAAAAACAAAGAACCTGGACTACTCCCTATTATTCTGCTATGGAATTAGCATAGTTCATGGAAAATAGCTGAGGATGCCATTTTCTCTGATTTGGGCAGTGCTAAAAATGCTAGTATTCTAGGTAGATATAAGGGCTTGCTCCCACATGAAGCTACATGGCCTACTGGCTTGGCTTTAACTAGCACCCATGCATCAACATAAATGATTCTCTGCCATGCATGACAATTGCATTATATTGAAAATATACTGCATGGTATGTGAGGGGGAATTATATTTCATGCACTTTCCAGTAACTTAGAGTTATAGCTAAACATCTGACTAACTCTGACATGGTAATTTCTTTAAACCAGGGTAGTCAAACTGGCACCCTGTAGATATTTTGGACTTCAACTCCCATAATCCCTGGCCATTGATCATACTGACTGGGGCTTATAGGAGTTATAGTCCAAAACATCTGGAAGCCACCAGGTTGCCTACCCCTGCTTTAAGTCAATGAAGCAATGGAGAAAGTTCAAGGACAATTATTGTTTCTAATTAGAAAACCCTGGGTGACTACAGAACTCAGAAAAGCCAAGAAAAACTCACCCAGATCATATTGGAATATGCCCCTAGAGGAGAGTAATCTCTTCTGTTAACGGCTCTTCATCCTTGTGTGTTACTCACTTGCCATGTGGGCAGTGCTGGTCCAAGGCATTTTGCTAACTGAACCAGAGTGCAAATGACAAATACCATTTTAGGGCTAATACCATTGCTGCACCATTCAGATACCAGTGCCTGAGGCTGATTGCTTCATCCTGCAGGGATGGCCATGAATACACGGAACGTCATGTTAGTCCATGTCAAAAATTTCTTTGAGGTTTGACCCCCACTAGCGAGTTGTGTAATGATGCAATGGCAGGTAACCAATAAATCAGCAATAAGCAACATGTAGCTTACTGCATTGCAACACACTAGAGGAGGTAAAGTAACTCTTTTCAAGATCCCCCTCACCCCAGTCTATACAGTTCATAGAAGATACAGATCTGGAAATCAGGAAAAATGTTTTCTTGATCTGGAAGCAAGCAGGGACCTGTGTCTTTCTGGACATTAATGAATGGGGGAGGATGATTTGCAGGGGACAATTTGTGAACTGGATGGTATGCTTAGTCTTTGGTCCCCTCTACAAGAATTTGGTTTGATGCCTGGTTGTCCGATTATGCGCATCTTCTCACAATCGCTTTTACGGCAAATCACTATACGCGGGAGGCAGTTAAGCGCATAACTGGTTGCCTTACCGGTTGTACGAAATGTGCTTCAGAGGTGTTTAATATGGAGAATCGCTTGTTTACATGGTCATAAGGTGCTTTAACTGCCGTGGTAAATTAAAGCTCGCTATTTAACGCGCATTCGATAATGCGCATAATCAGACAGAAAAAGCATCTCCCGATTTGTGCTCTGCTCTTGTAGAGGTAAACATTTTAATGCACCTTGAAAGAGCTTTAAATCGCTCTTGTAGAGGCACCCTTTCTCTAATCAGGCAATTCTCCTTGCAAATGACCTCCCAAGAACATTTTAACACATTCTCTCACCTTAGGATCGACCAAAGATAGCAGCAGAAAAACAGAGTTTGGGGATTTGAGTTTGCCGAAGTAACATGCAGTTCCATCCAAAGCATTGAAAAGTTAGTGGTCCCATAACATCTTGCTAGATTCCAACATGCTAGAAGTGAAAAGTGCATCACCATAAAAGGTGAAATGGCCCTAGGTAGTATTCTGTTGTGCCTGTTAATTTGTGTGAACGATCACATGCAATGGAGCTTTCACGCTTCTAAAAATAATCCAAAATGAACAGAAACACTAGTATCTGGAACTGGACAGGTCAGTGGAATTTGCAGAAGGGAGCTTTGCTGATCTATCCCAATCTGGAAATGAGCACTTCTGTTTGGCCCCCTCCACAAGGATGCGCTTTTGCGCCCGGTTCCGGGATTATGCGCATTATCGCGGAGGCGCATTTACGCCTAATCCCTCTGCACGGGAGGCGGCGAGAGGCGGCGAAGCGCATTAATTCATGTCCAAAAAGTGCTTTAGAAGACGTTAACGCGCATAATCGCTTGTTCACACCGCGATAATGCGCTTTAACGGCCGGAGAAAAATAAAAGTCGCTATTTAACGCGCATTCGAAAATGCGCATTATCGGGGAAATAACGCGCCTGTACGCCCGTTTTGCGCTCCGCTGGTGTGGAGGTAAAATTTATAATGAGCCTCTAAGGCTCATTAAACGTCTCGTGTGGAGGAGGCCTTTGTTTCCAGGGTTATTTTTGGAAGCATGAAAGCTTTGTTGTGCAATTGGTCAGTCCCACAAGTGCTACAGAATCAGTGGAGGCCCACTGGATACTTCCCACTAAGAATACATTTTAGTAGCATCAAGAAGTCCTTATTAACAATGGGAAAGCAGTAAATGACTCATAGTAAGGATGATGCGGTGAATTTGGGTAACCCATATTCAGACAGTTGAGTTGAAAAGTATTCAGAACATTACAGCAAGCACACACACACACACACACACACATCAATACACACACCCTAAATAAAATAATATATTCTCAACAGTCATCAGCTTGAGATCTGGCAATGCAAAGTTACAAACATAATATATCTGAAAGGGACTTGGCAGGTCATTTTATTCAACCTACAATCCTATAAACTGAATAACCTATATTTAAATGATCTCCAAGAGCACATGTAACCTTTTTTGGTCAGCAGCCAAGGAAGCAGATCCCACAGGCTCCCTTAGCAGTGCATTCCATTACTTAATTGCTTTAATAATTGGGACAGTTTCCAAACAGGTTTACTGTAGCTTAAATCAATGGCCTCTAATGCCAATTTCACTGTCTTCTTTCTGACATCATTTTAAATATTTCAACATATATCCTTTCCCCTCATTTTCTGCACTCTACTGATCTTTCAGGGTTATGGAGATGGATATAAGCACACTTGTCTGTGCATGCACTTACTTATGTACCTGGTCCATTACCGGGGGGCAATATAAATCCAAAATAATTCCACTGAGAACAGTGATGTGAGTCAAGCCAGAGTAGAATTTAGTGAAACAGTATCAGAATTGTACATATAGTCCGACCAAAAGGAACCTAGTCACCAAAAGGACCTGCAACAACAGAAATGGTTTTGAATGGCTTTCCCTCATTTTTCCTTGGATCAGGATTTAGACATTGGCTTTCACTCACAATTGTCAAGCTTGTCCACAATGATCACATTTCAACCTCATCTCTAACAAACACCAAGATGCAATATATATATATATATATATATATATATATATATGTTTCCAACATTAAAAATAGACCAACATTTAAAAAAGTATCCCATGCAATAATGTCTCACACCATTTGCAAGTCTACTGGCCAAGTCTACTGGTGAGAATTGGTGCAATGGGGTGAGAATTATTGTCTGAGAGAGATTAGTGGGAGGAGAAGGTAACAGATTATGTTCAGCAAGTCTGCAACCATTCACCTGAGAGAGCAAACACCAAATGTCCCTGCCCTCTAGGAACTAAATTGGGGAACATCACTTTCCCTTACTTTAGTACCTTTGTGGCAGTAACAGTGATTAAAGGTAGCAATCCTAAACATGTTTAGACAGAAAATGTAGGACCTTTTTCTGTCTAAATGTACCCTAAATCGGTCATCACACACAACTGCATGCCTAACAACCATTATACCTCACCTTAAGGAAAAGGGCAAGCCCTGAAATGTTGAACAGGTCTGAAAGCAAAGGATCAAAACTGAATGATGACTACTAACCAGAAACACAAAGGTGTACTTGGGTGGGCAGGGGGAGAACACACTCTCCAAGACTTTGTGAGTACCTCCCTAACTAACATAGGCCAGATCTACACCAAGCAGGATATAGCGGTATGAAAGTGGTATAGAAAAGGCAGGAGCCACACCAAGCAGGATATAGCAGTATATGATTTGTGTCAATGGGCCCCAAGAGTTGTCAGGGCACTTCAGTACTGCTATAAAGCAGTAGTGTGGCTCTTGCCTTTTATATACCACTTTCATACCACTATATCCTGCTTGGTGTAGAACTGGCCATAGACACAGGGATGTATTACAACTGAATAGGACTCAAAGGAAGAAGGGAAGGAAGCCACCACGGTAAGACTGCAGATTGGGGCAGCAGACAGAGACAAGGATCTCAAGGGGCTGAGAGAAGAAAACAGGGACTAAAGGAAATAAAGGTGAGGCAAAGCCAGCTGAGAAGAGAAGCTGAGGCTCTCCAGTGGTGTAGTATAAATTTTGAAGTGTGGGTGCTCATCGTGATAGTCTCCACAGCTACCCCCACAAAGGAGAGTCCAAAAATTCAGACAACTGTGTTGATCCATATCAACAAATCAATTCTAGCAGTTTTCATCTCTATCAGGAGCATCACTTTCATAAAACTGGTAAGTCTAAGGCTCTTTCTACACCATAGGGGTGTAGAGGGAAGGAGAGGCGGCAATCCCGGAAGTACCTGCTTCCGGGATCGATGCTGCAATGCACATGAGAAGTGTGATGACCCGGGTTCCTCCCAGGCTGTCGCGCCATCGTGCCCGCCATTTTGGGAGGATCGGAGAAGAGCGCTCTAGCACTCCATCATAAAGGTATGTCTTTTTAAAAAGAAAACCTCTCAAACCAGTCCCACCCCCCTCCCTGCCATCCCAGGGATGGCAAAATTGATGCCACCTCCTCCCCTGATGGACACGGAGCCACGCGGTGTGACTCCGTGCCCATTTCCGCTTCCGTGCTTACCCATGAGTATGCACGGCAGCAGCAGGGATGGGTGGCCACATCTCCCGTGGTCTCAGGAAGTTCCTGGGACCGCAGGAAAATTGGGTTTCCCCAGGGATCTGTTATCCTGGGGGATAACCGTGCCCATCGTCCCCCTGCCCCCGGGAGTCCCTGTGCATCATATGAACACACAAGGACCAGCCGGGGGTGATTCCAGGCAAAAAGCCTGGTGTAGAAACAGCTTAAGTTGCCCATTCAGAATCAAGCCACCCCGAAACATTTTGCATTAAAACAGGGGGGAAATTTTGTTTGCTGGGAAAATGTATTTTCTTCCAGCTACTGTGAGGATTGCAGCTAAGTTCAGAAGGAACTGGAAAGTCTGAGTGGGTGACAGATGATATCAGCGTCCCTGCTCATAAAAAGGTTCCAGCACTGTGTCCCTGAGAGTCCTGGCTGCACTACAACACTGGTACTCCCTTCTCCACTCAGTTACAGCCCATTTTTATGGCCACATTTTTATACACCCCTCCACAATTGAGGGGCATGTCAGTGGCTTGTCCTGTTTTGTTTAGTTAAAAGAGACATAACAGTTTGGGCACTAATAGGCTGCAGTTTACTCATAATATTAAGAGTTTTGCCATCTTGTTTAACATAAATGGCCTACCACCATTATGGTTTTGGTTGACAGACTAATGGCTATCTGGAGACCTGACAAAAGAATGTTAATGATTCTTAATAGCTGAGGAAGCTTTTCTTTATGGCCTGGAAATCTCTCTCACCTGCCTTTGGAATAGGGCTCTGATCTAGGGATGGGTGAAGATTTTGTTTCATTCAAATATTTGTTCAAGACAGAAAGAACTTGAGATTTTTTAAAAAATGTAGGAGAAAGAGTGGAGGCTGATGGCTCCCATGTCAGTAGGGCAGTGAATCCATTCCGGGTTTCAGTATAAACCAGTCAGATCTCTAAAGGATCTATCCAAGGTGCCCTTTGGATAGATCCTTTAGAGTTCTCACTGGTTTGGACAGAAACCCAGAGTAGATTTACTGCTCTGCTGACATGGGAGCCACCAGCCTCCACTGAGGAGAAAACAAAACTGATAGATCCATTCATCCAGGTACTCAACCAGGATTACCCTAATTACCCATGCCGCAGGTTGCTGTGTCATCCAAGCCTGGCACATGGCACGGTGTAGTGAAGTTTCACCCATCCTACAACCCACGGCTTGCAGTAAGGGTTGTAGGGTAGGTGAAAAGCTACTATGCCTGCACCATATTCGAACAATATGGCAACCTGTAATGCAGTGCAGGTAATTAGGGTAATCCTGGTGGTGCGATTGGGGCAGGGGAAACAAATCAATGCTGTGCCATTTCCTCTGCGGATCATCAGAACAACCCCAGAGACAGGGAGCTGTAAGCTGGCAGTGTATAAACGTCCTTGGGGGTGAAGTGGCTCTCACTAGTAATCTCACTCAGGATCAATGATTTTGTTGTCTGCTGTAGGTGTCTTTTGCTTCCACTGTTCTCTAGTTAGTTATTTGTAAACAGAGCCAGCATAAATAAATGAATGAATGAATGAATGAATGAATAAATAAATAAATAAATAAATGGCATGATCAGGAAGAATACTTCACAATACCCTTTGAAAACGCTGGTAACTAGGAATATTCCCATTACACAGCAATGCTATCCAAACATGCTTGGCAAACCAAAAGAACATTTAGTCTGTTCTTGGTAAGAATGCAAAGCTAGGGGATTTTGTTCCACACAGTTTCCATATCCCAAAAATCTAAAATTCTACATTGATTGTGTAGGAAGGAAGGGAGTCACTGGGAGAGAATAGGAGGAACACCACATTTGAAACATGTTTGCTTTGCTTTGCAACCCCTTTCCTCTAATTGTGCACACGCACTGATTGCTTTATAAACCGAGCTAATGAATTCCAACAATGCAATACATTTCCCCACTAGCAAGGGGGAAACAAACACACACAAAAACAGCATGCTGACATAGCTATTCGAGGAAGCTGGATAAACTCCAGCATGGGCTCCATCAGCACAAGGCAGCAAGAACAGCTGCCAGCACTTGAACATTTAGTGTGTGCGTCCGCCACCCTCCCGGCAACCCTGGTTTTTAATGTTGTGTTCTATTGCTTTATTGTTATAATATAGTAATGGATTTGTTAATTTGATGTGATATCTTGGGTTGGACCCAGGATCTGCCTGCCGCAAAATGAAGGGCTCTGCTCATGAAAGATTCCTTTGCTCCATTTTGAGGGATCCCCCTCTCCCCCAACACTACCCCATTCAGCAGGGTCTCCAAACTCTCTGTGTAGCATTTTCATGGGACTGGAGGTCAATCTAGGGAAGGAGGGGGCGGGAAAGTCCATTTCTGTCAGTGTAAATCTGGATCCAATCCCTTTTATTGATATTATGTTACTGAAATGCTATTTTATATTTATTGGGTGATTTGAATATGCTATTCAACTGCGTTCTTGGTTGTTTAGAAGATACATATTTTATTGCGTTTATGCTGACTGTAGTTTTGAGATTTCTCTATTGAGTCTCTTGTACCTATTGGCAGTCACTTTGCTCTTACATTTAGAAGATCCATTTGAATTGGGTTTCAGGCCTGGTTTTGGAATGGAAAATGGTCTTGGTTGCCCAGTGGGATGGATGACCTTTTCAGAAAGAGAGAGACAAGAGGAGTGCAACGCCATTGATTCTCTTGCACTGCTCAGTGTCTTTTGATACCATGAACTACAGCATCCTTTTGGATAGGCTCTCTGCACTGGGAGTTGGGGAAACTGTTTTGCAGTGGTTCTACTTCTACTTGGATGGGGAATTCCAGAAGGTGGAGCTGAGGAATTATTGCTCTATCCTTTGTCTGTGCAAGATGGAAAATTGCACATGGAAAACTTGGAAGAACCCCAAGTTTGGAAAAGTACAAAAAAAAACAACCCAAAAAACCCCACCCCCAAACCCAAACCCTGGTGTGTGTGAGAATCCCAAACCAATTCAATTAAGACTATGTAGCCACATGGAATGCTGACTGGCTGACATGGTGAGGGAAAGGTGGGGACAGAAAACTGGGGGGAGGAGGAATGCAGTTTATTCTCCTGAGAGATGATTGGCTGGTTGGCTTACACCTTGAAGTGGGACCCTCCACACTGCAGCAATTTGTGACAGGTCCCGCTTGTTACATCACCCTATTAGAAAACCTATAGGCATGCTGATCTCATTACCACACATACAACATAATGTGCTGTGTTCCGAGAAGCACAACCATAAGGACACTCATAAAAACCAAAGAATTTTAGAATTGGAATGGACCTTCAAAGTCCAACCCCCTGCTCAATGCAGGAGCTACAGTGCAGGATGCACCAAGAGTGGGCTGTCCAGTCTGTGCTTAAATAACTCCAGTGAAGGAGAGCCCTCCACCTGACGTGGCAGGCTGCTCCACTGTCAAACAGTCCTTACCTTCTCCTAACGTTTAGCTGAAATCTGCTTCCTTGTCATTTTTCACCTATTGGTTCTAGTACTCCACTTCCTTACAATTTCCAGTCATTAGTTCTAGTCATGGGAATTTCTCTCCTCCCTGCTACAGCTCACCTATGCCTCCTAAAAAGCTGCTCCAGAAAAGCATGAGATGGAACAGAGGGAGCTGGAGTGGAAGGGTGGAATCAGCCAATTTCAGCTGATTCCCTTGCCCCACTGCACCCCTCCATGCGCCCATCCCAAGTTATTCCAAGGATCCCCTGACCTTCAGGAGCAGCTTTTGTGGGGTGCAGTGCCAGGGAAAGGTGGAGGAGGAGAAAGAGGGGAAGTCCCATTGTGCACTCATCTCTGGATACAACACAAGTTGTAAGATTGGACGTTAGCACACAAGGACATCTAGATGCTCAACATGGGTGAACATTCCCCGCTAAGCACTGGAAAAGAGAAAGATCATAACAATCATGCATATATGTTTATGGATGTACATGTGCATCACTATGTTACACTTTATATCACATGTAAGTTGAGAGACATGAATACTCATTGTTCCACTCTGTGGAATTCCCAGTTTGGGAACTGTGTGAATGAGACTCAAGTCATAAGGCCAGACTAGGACTGGATGTGGAGTGGCTGATAAACATAAGATGGTGCCAGAATCCAAACAGATGGGAGGCTGTGACAGATCCGAGCTTGGCCTAACACCATTGTAAGACATACAAAACTGCAGATTAAATTTGCAAAGTGAGTTACTTGTATTAGATTAATGTACACTTCCTTGTTCTCTTCGTCTGTTATCCAATGTCTTAGTCAGTTGGGTTGGGTCTGTTGATAAATTGGTGGGTTGCTGATGGCCAGACATTCCTAGGGAGAAATGTTGTGTATTGCAACTGGCTTTCCTCTCTCCATCAAAGTTCTCAATTAAGAGGTCAACAGCCATTGTTACCTGGACTGAGTGTGGTTACATCGTTCTGGCATTACATGAATTAGACATAACTAAAGACTCACAGGACTCTGATCTCTGGCACTAAGGGCAAGAAGGTCTGATTTGGATACCTATGGATGTGCTGTAGGTCATGGGGTAACTCAGAAAACATGTGGTTGACTCCATCTTGGAGTCTTTAATATGGATGTTCCACAGTTTGTATTTGATTTTTAGGCATCCAAAAGGCATCAATTTCCTGGTGCTGACAGTTTTTAATAAATAGTTACTCATTATTAAATGTATATACTGCCCAACTGTCAGCTACCCTTGGAGCAGTTTACAATCATTTTAAAACCCAAAACAACCCAAAACAATGAAACAACCAAAACAATACAAGAATTAAAGTATCAATATATTCCTTCTACATTTTGCCTCTCGATAGGATTGGACAGAGGGTTTATTCCTGTTCCCTGGGGGTTGAAAGGCAGTACATCCCCACTGTAGGACTAATTTAATATTTTGACAATAAATCCAACATGTCACAATGCAATTTACAGAACATAACACATTCAACATTCCTGGGGAAGCTATACTCATTAAAACATGACTAGATTATTTTACTTTTTTAGAATGCCTCCAGCCAAAATATAGTTTGTACAGAAAGACAGTTCTAACACAAAAGATCTTCCACCTTACTTTGGACCACTATATAAACCACAAAGAAATCTGTCAACATCAACAACATGGAAAGCAACACTCATACTTACTTGTCCTAGATCTAAAGTAACACTGACGTCGTCATACTTCAAACCTAAGGAGAGAGAAGGACTTTGCCACCAGCGCTCTGACCCATCTATAGCACTGGTTATTGGGTGGGCTTTCTTTGGATCAGCAGCATTGCAATAGTCACAAAATTGGCCCTGAAAGAGAAGAAAACAAAATGATGTAATAATCAATTTGGAAGGCTTGGGACAGTTTTAACTTGAATTCTTTGATTGTTACATTGCTGCTGTAAGATCTTGGAGTTGTTTAATGGTGTTTCCTCTAAGATACTTAAAAAAGACAGTGAGAACAATTCAGGCATAGAGGTAACTGCACTTGCTTCTAAACCAGGGCTCTTTTCGCTATTGCTTTTCCTCAGTCATCTGGAAGCATAAATGGTGGCTCCGGGTGGCAATATAGTGCTATATTATTCAACAATACCCTTCCCCATGGTCAAAACCATTCTTTTATTCACAAGTAAGAAAAGAAAACAATTATGAATTACTAGGAGACTAGTAATTAAAGTGCATTCCAACAATGAATAGAAGATGAATAATTAAGGGGCAAATAATCACTAAACCCTCCACCACAGTGAACAAGGAATAGGGACAAGGTGGAAACTTTTTATTGAAGGTACAGTTGCATTAAAAGCCTTCATAGTACTTTGCCGCTCTGCACTGGACAAGTTGAGTTTTATTGGAAAAATATCATTACGGATCAGGTCTGAAAAACACTGACATCATCTGGATTCTCCAGAAAAACTCAGAGTGGACAAAGGATAATAATATAAGAGAAATGAGCTAATATGGAAGCAACCAGTTCTTCCCTCCTCTGAGTGATCCTTTTAGTAAGCATTTATTCACTTGACTGTGATTGACTATTACTACCCATGGAATGTAAAACAGCAGCAGCAGCAGCAGCAACAACAGCAATAACCAAAGTGTTTTTTATTGGAAGTGTAGATCAGCAGTGTTTAATTAGGGGGGAAATGTGTGATGAATTATTATAGGTTTACCCTCCTGATACATCGCTTGCCCATGTCAAAACCATGCCTCTTAGGAAAAAAATGGGAGAGTAATGCTAAAGGCATATACATTTGGGGATTGCACTACTCCTTCATCCTCAAAAAGCCTGACTTTCTATGGTAAGAAAAGAGATAGATAAAGCACTGGGAAAACATTGGAGGATTACAAATGGATGACATCATTGTGTGGATCCCCCATAAAATGTAAGTGAATAAGTTATGGTGATTCCTCACAAAACGTAGTGTGGGACCAGCAAGGGACCCCATGGGAAGACCAACATGTTAGTGATTACTTGTATCACTCCTCTCCCCCACCTGAATACAGCTTCAGGGTGATAGGAAAGGGGACAATGTGTTTCCTGTGCTTCCTCCCCTCCACCAAAGACTCCTAGTTTTAGGTTTGAGTAAAGGACGGGAGATGTAAGTTTCCTTACCTTCTTCACAGGGTTGGAAAGTATAATTGCTTTGTGGGGCAGGGCTGGATCTAAAAAATACAATCGGTTGGATGAAACCCACAAGCGAGTGGAATTCCATTGTGCAACAGAACTTCCTTGTCCAGCTTCCAATGTGTGCCCCAAATCTGCTCCGGAGACTTGAGAGACCCTCCAGAACAGGTATGGGGGCATATGGGGGAGCTGCAGGGGGAGGGAGAAATCCATTCGACCAGTGGTTCCCTCTTACAGGTGGAATTACACAATTAGCAATGGCTCCCCCACTGGGGCAACAGAAGTGATGAGTGGAATGTTTTAAGGGGCTATAAATTAGGAGAAAAACTGCTTCTTGTCAAACTGGATGGGTTTTCCCCTGGTTACTGAAAACTAGGGTGTAGGAGAGCCATTTTTATTTAACTAGGTCACTTGGCATTCTGAAGACAAAGTTTAATAATGTTTCTAACATGTACGTAAGTTCTTCTGGAACTGCAAGCATTTCAGTTATTTAAAGTACATTCCACAAGAGCTGCCAACTAAGATGGCAGCTAAAGAAAAATAAAGTGTTGGATAAAAACTTCAAATCTGCTTCTCATTGGCACTACCTGCAGAATGGCATTCCACTCTGCAGCCTGTCTGGTATAGTATATATGACTCAATCCAGCAGATTGGGAACTAACTAGATTTAAGCTGAAATTCAGCTCTGCATGTATTAGGAACCCCATTACCCACATCTCCTCGAGTTGTCCTGAGTGTGTGTACAGCAAGATTCTCAATCTAAAAATTGTAAGAAATCTATAGAAACATGGCAAGACTCATACCCTGTAAAGGATTGGCCTATATGGGACATATTTATTTATTTATTTTATTTATTTATTTATTACATTTGTATACCGCCCCATAGCCGAAGCTCTCTGGGCGGTTTACATAGGATTAAAAACAATTAAAAACAATATACAAAAATTAAAACAGCAAAAACATACAACATACACACAATCTGTACATTTAAAAATCACTTCAACATATATGGAACATTTGAAAAATGCTTTGCCCACATTTAGTGACGTTGGAAATTCCAGTTGGACCAAAACACAACATTCATGACTATGTCAGTGGTCTAGGTTAAAGCTGTATCCATACTCTTAAGTTGTACCTCTTGAAACTCCTTCATAAGGATCATCATGAATTGTTTTTCTATCAGTCTTTCCTGATCTGGTGTCTACCCAAGATCTTTCAGACTACAACCCCTATCTTCCCCAGCTAGCATTATCTAGAACACTGTGTCTATACAGCAGGGGTGGGGAATCTGTGACCCTTGAGATATTGTTGGTCATGCTGCCTGGGGCTAATGGCAGTTACAGTCCAACAACATCTGGAAGGCTGCAGATTCCCCATCCTTGAATAGATATATGTCTATATGGTACCCTAGTTCAGTGATAGAGCACACACTTTGCAACCAGAAGGTCCCAGGTTCAATCCCCAGCATTGCCAGGTAGGGATGGGAAAGAATACTGAATGAAATCCTAGAGATCTGCTGCCAGTCAGCACCAACAACTATATGGACTAATTAATTATATGGACCAATGGTCTGCCTCAGTATAAGACATAGGTCACCTTTATAAATTCTTGAAAGTATCATTTATAACTGAACCTTTGGAAGGAATCTGAAAATTCTGAGAACCATACTCAAAAATTTATTTAGATTACCTGAGGACTACCATTGTACCTAGTTCAGAAACTTCAATTAGTTCAAAATATGGCAGCCAGATTGGTCATCAGTACATCTAGGGATGGCCATATTAGATCAACTTTAAAATCACTTCACTGGCTGCCAATTTATTTCCGGGGGATATACAAAGTGTTGGTTATTACCTTTAAAGCCCTACATGGTTACCTGCGGGATCACTTTCTCCCGTACAATCTGCCCTGCACACTCAGGTCCTCTGGGGAGAACTTACTTTAGTCAGCCAAAACTAGTCGCCCCCAGACTCTGGAATGGCCTACCGGACGAGATTTGTCAATTTAACACTCTCTCTGAGTTTAAGGCAGCTGTAAAGACTAGCCTCTTCCGGCAGGCCTACCCAGATGAACTTTAAACCAAGAATTTTAGAACGTGTTGATTGTTTTATATGCTCTTTTAATTAATTTTATGTAATTGATCTCTATTGTATTGTACTAATGTTGTTCCCCGCCTGGATCCAAAGGGAGAGGTGGGTAAGAAATAAATGTATTATTATTATTATTATTATTATTATTATTATTTATTACTATAGCTCTGCCAAGGCTATTATATTCATTTAAAATTGAGAGTAGACAACCTTTTCTTGAAAAATACATTTTAGAAAATGACACCAAGCCCCATATATACTTTTGACACACTACAGAGGACAGTGAAGCAAGTACAGCATCTCAGGATAACCATAAATTTCAAGCTATTGATTGTCATTATCTATCTCAGCCTCACTGTTTTCTGAAACATATTCATTCCCCCCCCCCTGCATTCTTTTGTACTGGACACGTAACTATACATGAACATGTTTGTTTAAACCTTCCTCAGTTCCATTGCTATTTAATGCATGATGTCCCCTTTTGTGCAAGTCTATTCTATTCCTGAGCTTAAAGTTCATTTGAGTTTAAGAATTGGAACAGTGCTGTTATCACATTTTCCAGCGTTGATTTCCTCAGCCTTTTGAAAGAATCTGGAACCCCTCTTGAACCAAAACAACGACTGATAAACTACAGAGGTATTCTTGCTATGTGTCTCAATGAGGCTTTTTTAGAAACTGGAGAGAGAGAGAGAGAGAGAGACGTTGCTTGTATTCACATTTATATAAATACTGTAGGCAGTGCAGCATGTTTCCATGTGCCAGGGCAGATCTATCAGTAATCTTTCCGAGAACTTGGATCAGGCACAAATCACAACTGACCTCTTGCCTAGAATCTCGAAGACAAATATTAACTCTCCTGTTCTCCTTGATTCTCATACAAATACAAAATTATGTTAAAATCACAGTTCAACCTCAGGATTTTAATTTCATAAAGGAAACAATACCACAGGCACAGGAGGACCTGCAGCTTAGCCCACTTCTGATCTGTTTCTGTGTAGTTACTAGCCTGCAGGGGGCTGGCAGTTACTAGCCTGCAGGGGGCTGGCAGAAGAGGAGTAGAGAGCTGTATGTCTGGGCTGGTAAAAGAGGAGGGGAGGGAACTTCCATCTTCTAGAGCCCAATTGGTTTCTATCCTGGGTGCAGAAGAGGGACAGAATACTCCATCCCAACCTCTGCCAGCCTGTTCGCTCATCTGCATGGAATTCAATGTATTCGTCTGTAAGAAATTCCAGGTCACCTATGGCTACCAGGCTAATGGTTAAATACAAGGCTATCTTAATCAGATCCAGACCTACCATTTGGAAGAATGAGGCAGCAGATGCTGAAAGCCAGGAGTGGCAGTGAAGTATTGGAGGACAGAGCTGTGTGTGCCACGTGGCCTGCACTGCACCCCCTAAGCTAACCTGCTCCCCTCAGAGTAATTGGACAATGGTGTCCTGAAGCCAGCATAGAAGTAAGTTTAAATTGCCAACCTGATTTTCTACATGGAATGTGTGGGGGATACCATCTTGTCCTTCACTTCAGGCAGCAAAATATCTGGGGGCAGCCCTAGTTGTAATGGTTTCTAAAATATCTTACAGCACAGTCCTATACTTGTCTACTCTAAAGTACTGCATTCAGTGGGACTTTCTCCCAGGAAGCTAGGTAAAGAATTGCAGATTTAATGTTAGAACATGGTATTCTGCAGGTATAAATTTGCCCCTCAGAATATTCCTCCCACCTTGAATTCCTTATCAATCCTATCAGTACTTGTTTGGCAAGTCATCTCCAACAGGGCCTGCCAACTCCTCCACAAAACAAAACAGAAGTTCAAACCTGTTTGGCATAAAAAAAAATATTAATTCAAATCAGGGGTGCAGAATCCCTGAGTTGCAACCACAATCCAGCTTACTGAGCTCCCCGATCCAGTACATAGAGTCTCTTTGCTTCCCAAGGAGCCACCATGGGAAAGTCACAGACTAGGCCAGTGCTGGGAGCAGTGGAGGCTGGTGGCTCCGATGTCAGTAGGCTGGTGAATCCACTCCAGGTTTCAGTTAGAATTCTAAAGGAGCTATCCAAGGTGCTTCTGCACCTTGGATAGCTTCTGACTAAAACCCGGAGTGGATTCATTGCCCCACTATGTTCAGAGCCACCAGCCTCCACTGGGTGTGAGAAGTGGCAGGGTCCCTTTCTCCATGCTGTGAGAGACACAGAGAAAGCCTAAACTGAGGTCCCCTCTACAAGGATTCGCTTTTGCGCCTGGTTAGGCGATTATGCGCATAATCGCAGAAGCGCATTTACACCTAATCCCTCTGCACGAGAGGCGGCGAGAGACGGCGAAGCGCATTAACAGATGTCTAAAATGCGCTTTACAAGTAGTTAATGCGCATAAGCGCTTATTCACACAGTCAAAATGCGCTTTAACGGACGGAGCAAAATAAACCTCGCGATTTAACGCGCATTCGATAATGCGCATAATCGGGGAGATAACGCGCCTCTACGCCCGATTTGCGCTCCGTTCTTGTAGAGGTAATTTTTTTAATACGCCTTGAAAGAGCTTTAAATGCCTCTTGTAGAGGCACCCTGGGTAGGGAGGGTAATGACACGAGTGAGTATGGCCATGTCCACTGACACCTTCTGGCTCGCGGAGAGCCTGGTCAGGGGCAATCTGAACCTTCACCTAAATATGTGTGTGTGTGTGTGTGTGTGTCCTAATTTAAATATATATATAGTAATCTAAAATGATTCTTGATCAGCACTCAGAGCTTAAAATTGAAAAGGATTAAAATTAAAAATAATAAAAAATCGATGGAATTTAAATTCATACATGACAGTCTAGTTGCCCCGGCCAGTTCTACATCAACCTATCATCAGCATGCACTCATGCACATGCACACACACATGCACCCGCACACACACACACACATGCACACATACATTTGAAGGTACATGCAGAACTAATAATGCACAGTAATGGATCATTTTGGTTAGAATTTACTCTTCTCCTGTCTCCTCCAAACAGACAAGATCCTACAAGTCACTGCCAAAGCACCTGGGGGGAGTGTATTTTCTTTAACCCAACCCTGGAAATGTTGTCTTTTGCATTTTTTTTTTTTGCTGTAGCCGTAGTTGTATGATACACCCAGGTAGAAAACCTGAACAGGCTGAAAGCTTCATCATTTCCTTTCTCGGGAGACACCAAACCGATTCTCAGTCCAGAAGCTTCAGGCAAGAAGTTATTTAAGGGGCAGATTAGGACAGTTAGAGAGCCTGTAGTTATAAAATCCAGCCTGCACATTTAAGCACTTCTCCATACCTTGCCACCTGGTTTAGCAGATCACAGTGTAATACAGTCAGAATTTAGCAGATCATGGTGCAATCTGATGTCCTCAAACTCCAACATCCCCAAGCAACAGGACCATTGATGGCCTGGTATGATGGAAGTTGTAGTCTAACACATTCTGAGGCACCAGACAGGGAAAGCAGTCAAACACAGTAGGGAGACAAAGGTTTAGTGGCCATGGAGTATGCCAAATGGCAACTAATAGGTTGAAGGTAAGAAGAATAAACATGCTGCTTCCATTAACATGCAAGAAGATTTTACATTGTAAGAGATCTATTTTCTCCCTTCAAGTCATGCGACCTGTTCCTTCTCTTCATTAACAGACTGCTCATGCAGGGGAAGTTCTAGGCCTAAAATAGCAGCTCTTTAATTTCATCATCTGGCTTTAATAATTTTTTTACCAATAACTAGCACAGTGACCATCAGTATGACAGGTACAGAGGAAATGGAAGCTTGTCTATACTGCAGGGATCCCATGGGGTTCAACCACACTTTGACATATGGGTCCACTCTCTAAATGTTAGGAGGGGAAGGAGCAAGTGTTGCCCCTTTATTCAAAATCTGAGAGGAAAGCTTGACCTGTTGAATTTCCATCATGTGGCTATTAAAACCATAGTTTTTAATATTTATATTTATATGTTTTAATTGTATGTGTTTTGATCTTGTAAACCACCTTGAGTGGGAAAAAGGTGGGATATAAGTAATAATAACAACAACAACTGCTGCCAGAAATTAAGAGTGCCAGCAAACCCATCCCTATTGGTGAGCATTGGTCCTTGTTCAGAATATCCACTTTGCACTTCAATAAAAGCATTGGCAGGGGGTTGGGGGTGCTAATGATGATCTGTTAAAGTAGATTATGGACGCAATCCTATGCATGTTTAGACAGAAAAAAAGTCCTACAGCTCCCAGCATGCCTCAGCTAGAATGGGAGGTGTAGGACATTTTTCTGTCTAAACAAGCATAGAATTGCAATCTAAGGAGTTCAGCGTCTCACATCCATTTGAAGACAAGTAGTGTTCAGAGACTCGGGAGATCCAGGTTCTAGTCCTCACTTGGCCATGAAGCTCACTGGGTGACTTTTGGCCAGTCACTGACTCTCAGCATAACCTACCTCACAGGGTTGTTGTGAGGATAAAATAGAAAGGAGGAGAACCAGGTAAGCTGCCTTGGGTTCCTTGGAGGAAAAAGGTAGGATATAAATGCAATTTTAAAAATTAAAAAGAAATGTCTACTCAGAAGTAAGTATCTTTGTCTTCAATGGGACTTACCCGCAGGTAAGTGCGTACACCGGGATCGCATCATGGCACGATGTTCTCTGATCTTGTCACTTCCACCTCCGCCGCCCCACCCCCACCCCCCTGGGGCGCTGTCCTTGCTGCCCCCTCCGGGGCCAGCGGCGTTTCCTCACCTGGATGGTTTTCCCCGTCGGCGCAGCCGCGGGTCCCCCCACCAGCTTGCAGTAGAGCTCTAGGCGGGGCCTGCCGCTCTCGTCCTGGCCGCAGGTGGCTGTCGCCCAAATGCTGGCTATCTCCGCCAGGTTGAAGTAAGGCGGGTGGAGGCTGCTGAGCCCCCGCACCGCGTCGTCGTCGTCGTCGCTGCCGCCGTCGGGGAAAGCCGCCTGAGAGTCCGAGGGGCAGCAGCACCAGAGCGCCAAGACGAGCCCGGCCGTCAGGGCAGCAAAGGGAGCTGCCGGCACCCGGCTCCTCGCCATCCTCGCCGGGCTTCCCTCCAACACGCACGAGGAAGAGGAGGAGGAGGAGGCTGTGGCGACCCTTGGCGGCGTGTTTGTTGATATCCCGGGTTCACTGACCCGAACGGGAAGGGCAGGCGGAGATCAGAGAGCGGCCTCTCTCCCGCCGCTCCTCCTGCGCGCCTTTGTTTTCCGCCTATTGGCCCGAAAGGAGGAGGCGGCGGCGGCAGGCGGCGGCGACACCCCCCTGCTGCTCGGCCGCCAACTTCGCAGGATCCAGGGAGAAGACGCAGCCTACATTTATGGCGGCGGCGGCGGCAGCAACGTCGGATACGCAACGGAAGATTTTGATCCCGAGGGGCAGGGATCTCTTGAGGGGCCGCGTCAGGGCAACCAAGAGAACAGCCTGCAGTCATCATAATGGCCACGTGTGGGCACGGGGTGCGTGGTTATGCAGAGTCCCACCAACAGGCGACAGGCGAGGGCTCAGGAAATGTAGCCTGGCTTTGGCTTTGGGGGTTCCGTGTCACCCCCCGCCCCTCCTCTCTCTAATTTCCATCCAAATGCAAGGGAGCTGTTCTGGTTCTAAATCGGTGCCTGGAATCAATAGAATGGATGAGGGCAAACAAGTTGAAGCTTAATCCAGACAAGGTAGAAGTGCTCCTGGATTAATCAAGGCAGATCAGGAAATAGGGATTCAACCTGTGTTGGATGGCGTTATACTCCCCCTGAAGACCCAGGCTCGCAGTTTGGGTGTACTCTTGGATTCACTACCCAAGGCCCCCTCCACAAGGATGCGCTTTTGCGCCCGGTTCCGCGATTATGCGCATTATCGCGGAGGCGCTTTTACTCCTAATCCCTCTGCACCAGAGGCGGCGAAGCGCATTAATTCATGTCCAAAAAGCGCTTTACAAGCAGTTAATGCCGTAATCGCTTGTTCACACCGCGAAAATGCGCTTTAACGGCCGGAGCAAAATAAAAGTCGCTATTTAACGCGCGTTCGAAAATGCGCATTATCGGGGAGATAACGCGCCTGTACGCCCGTTTCGCGCTCCGTGCTTGTGGAGGTAAATTTTTTAATGAGCCTTCAAGGCTCATTAAACGTCTCGTGTGGAGGAGGCCCAAGTCTCTGTAGTGGCCAGGAGTGCATTACACAACTGAGGCTAGTGCAACAACCAAGCCCGTTCCTAGAGATGTTTGATCAGGCCACAATCGTGCATGCCTTGGTTACATCCTGTTTGAATTACTGTAAAGTGCTCTACATGGGTCTGCCTTCAAAATTGTTCCAAAACTTCAACTGGTCCAGAATGCTGCAGCCAGACTATTGACTGGGACTGGTAACAGGGAGCACTTGACTCCCTTGTTACAGCAGCTTCACTGGCTGCTGATCTGTTTCTGGGCATAATTCAAAGTGTTGGTTATGCCCTATGAAGCTAACAAAAAGGGGAACCCCATGAGGAATGCCAAAAAGCCAAAAGCAAAGGTGTAGACAAAAGGATGCTGTATTCAATGAACGAAAAAGTTCCAACGCCTTTTGGACCACATGCAGGTCCTTCTTCAGGGCAATTTAGTATAATGCAACAAGAGTTGTTTACTCGTCAGATGCTGATTTAGGTATACAAGCAATGATGTGAAGTTATATGAAAGTTTTGTCTGGGGTGTTAGATCTGTGATGGCCCATTCACACTTCTAAGTCACTACCTGATGTTACAGTCCTTAAGTGATGAATATGCATGTGTGAGATTGTAGCTCAGTGGTAGAGCACATACTTTGCACAAAAAACGGGTTTCCCAGAGGGAAAATAAGCCACGGTGGCTTAATTTCTTTCCCTGCAAATGCTAGGTGCTGGTGGTGGTCATGACATCCAAACTCAATGAGGGTGGGTGACAGGGATGGTTTACAAACCAGCCTGAAACCCTAGGACAAGCTGTGGGTTTCAGGGTGATTTGTAAACCACCCCAGCCAGCCACCCTTGCCAGGTTTGGACATCATGACAACCCATGCCTGGCGAAGGTAATTCTGCTAATTAGGCTGGCACTTGTGGGGAGGGAAAATAAACCATCATGGCTTATTTTTCCTCTGTGATCATATGAACCACCCAGAAGGTCTCAGGTTCTATCTCCCCGGCATTTCCAAGTAGAGCTAGGAAAGAATCCTGTCTGAAACTCTGGTGAGCTGCTGCTAGTCAGTCTTGACAATATTGGGCTCAATGAACCAATGGCTTGTCTCAGTATAAGGCAGCTTCTTGTGTTCCTAACCAACCCCACAATAGAGATTGCACAACAGGAATGAAGAAATAACTGAAAAGCTAATGCTAAGTCTATCTTTCCCCAAACCTTATACACAGACCTTAATGTTTAAAAAAAACACCTAGGGAATGTAGACGGGGCTTCTCTTCCCTATTCCTTCTAATGTGTATATCAGGTTCCATTAGCAGAATGGATGAGAACTTAAGAAGAGCCCTAGCTTGCCTTTTCTGCACCTTTTCCAACTCTATAATAACCTATTCAAGATGTGGTGACCAGAACTATACATAGTATTACAAATGTGGCAAATCCATAGGTTTGTGTAAAGTTATTACCATATTGGCAGTTTTATTTTTTGACCTCTTTCCTAATGACCACTAACCTGGAATTTGCACTTTTCACATCTCCAGCACACTGGGTTGATGCTTTCACAATCACCGCCAGCTCAGACCTTATCAATGTATAAGTGAAGTTAGGATATTGTGCCCCAGCGGACATCACTTTACATTTCCTTACACTGGACTGCATTTGCCATGTTAATGCCCATGTGCCCAGTTGGGAAAGATCCTTTCGGAGCTCTTTGTATTCCCTTTTCATTTTTACCACTCTGGATAATTTGATGTTATCTGCAAACTTGGCCACCTCACTATTCATCCCTAACTCCAGTTAACTGCTGAACACACTAAAAAGCAGCAGTGCCAGTATACCACTTTTTACCTCCCTCTGCTCTGAGAACTGACCATTTATTTCTGCTCTCTGTTCTCTGTTGCTAGTTACGTATGTATATATCCTCCTTTTGCCAAATAAAATTCCTGCAGCTGCCAATGCCAGAGTCCTATATACTTATTGTTTTGCTCTACCCTCTCCCTATTTGGGGATTTTTACTCTCATTCCCTAGGGAAGTGTTTCTCAAACTGTGGATCAGGAGGACCCACCATTGGGTCTCTCAGCCAACCTTCAGGTGGGTCTCAGTGTTGCAGATTACCCAGTGCCTTTCCTTGACCGTCCTTTGCCATGGCTTCACCAGGCACACTGCATAGTCAGGGGTGGTAATGGGAGTTGGTTAAAGACCTTGATGATAACGTTGTTGATAATTTTTAAAACTGGGAATAAACATGAAAGGGATAAGAGAGGAAAGCTGTTATAGGAGGACGTGAAGGCAAAACTCCTTAAGGATTTTATTATATTAAGTGATCAGAAATAAATAAATAAATAAATAAATAAATAAAAGCAGGCAGGAGGGATGAAAGAAACTGCCAGTTGGGGACAGGGTTGAAGTTAAGTGTGAAAGAAGAAGGGGAGAAGGAATGACAGGAGATGGGTAAGAAGATTTAAGAGGCATGTGGCATGAGGCGAAAAACAGTATAAACAGTTTACTTAGAGCAGGGGTCCTGGACAAATCCATCTCTCTAGTGAGTGAATTGCCCACTACTAGCATTCCCCACCCCTGGAGGCAAATCCTTGGCAAGTTCATCCCCTTAGGAATGGGTCCCTTCAGGATCATTTCTTTTTCTTTGGAGTGACCTCCACCTTTCCCAAGACCTACATTCCCTGTGACTACCAAGGGGCTATCACATCACTGAAAGCATTGTCCACCAAACTTTCTGTCTCTTTCAGTTTCTCCAGGTCACCTACCTTGGCTTCAAGGGAACCAATCAGTTCCCCAAGAGCCTCTGAGCACTGGGCATACACTGACAACAGCCCAGCAGGGGAAGAATCATCCATATGTGCAATACAGTGGATAGTGTTTGTTTGTTTGTTTGTTTGTTCAGCTTGTTCACTTAAGCTGGGATTTGTAAGGTCAAAAAACAGGGGAGGTTGACTGCACTGTCCTCTTCCCAATGTTGCTAAACTCGCACATGTGCTTATGCTTAACTCAATTGTTTCCTTAACTGTTTCCCTTGATGCTTTCTTCTGCTTTCCCTTGATGCTGGGGCTGAGATGCTTTTCATCTGGGGCTTCCCTTGTGCTTTTAGTCACAGTTCCATGCTGCCATGTTTCCAATATAAGATAAGAAATAAGTCTTTTGGATATTTAGGTGAAAATTATAAGTTAACAGGGGGTGCCTCTACAAGAGCATTTTAAAGCTCTTTCAAGGCGCATTACAGATTTTACGTCTACAAGAGCGGAGCGCAAATCGGGGGTTGAGGCGCTTTTTACCTCCGATTATTCGCATTATCGAATGCGCATTAAATAGCGACTTAAAATTTACCACGGGAGTTAAAGCACCTTATGACCATGTAAACATGCGATTCTCCACATGTAAATAACTTTAAAGTGCATTTCATACAGCCCATAATGCGCTTCACCGCCTCTCGTGAATAGGTATTAGGAGTAAATGCGCTTATCCGTATATGCGCATAATCGGGCAACTGGGTGTCAAAGCGAAATCTTGTAGAGGGGACCAGGGACTCTGTGACCCTGTTCAGATGACACGCTAAGCATTTTGAGCTAAACATTATGGCTTAGTGTGTCATGTGAGCTATGACTTAATGTGTCGTGTGAACCATTCCTAACCATGGTGGCCACATACCCATGGTTAAAACATGCTCACTAACCATTTGCTGCAAAAGGATTAGCGACCTAACCATGGCTTAGTGTGTTGTCTGAACAAACCCACTGTTTTCCCTTGCTAAGGAGTTTACTACACATTACACACAGCCACATGTAATCACACCCCAATGACCCTTTTATCCTTGTTAAGAAAAGCCATTTGGGGAGGGTGTAAGTTAGAATGGAGAAGCAGCAGGGAGGAATGCTTAACCCATTCACCACCCTCCACTCCTGGTTCCTCCCTCCTGAAATCACTTTTCCTGGTGTAGGGGATTGGTGGAGGAAGAGATTAATGGATTTGGCTATACATTTGTATGTGACATGTAACTGTGCTCTAATTTTTCAGGGATGAAAATGTTGACTCAAAATATATTTTCTTCTAAAGAAATGTTGAACTACATGTTACACTAAACTTTTTCTGCAGTGTCAAATTCACCTTTCAGCAACCATAAATAGAGACACTTCTTCCACAGAGGCTGCCAGAGGCTAGTTCAGCACTTTGTCAAGGTTAAAGCAGCCTAAGTAAAGTGGCAGTATTATCTTAGAACTTACAGCCAACAACTTTGGAAGATTTTGATGAGTATGACTAACAGAGGCATGCAGATCACATCTCTAGTACTCAAAACATGGAATGCATACTAGTGAGATTTGCTTCAAACCCTACTGAGCTGGACACTTG
The DNA here is from genome assembly GCA_029215795.1 of Anniella stebbinsi. NCBI lineage: Eukaryota > Metazoa > Chordata > Lepidosauria > Squamata > Anniellidae > Anniella > Anniella stebbinsi. The sequence goes on along the minus strand of JARDYH010000006.1, from coordinate 59,622,048 downwards.
TACTTTCAAAAAAAGAGGACAAAAAGGGATATAATTATTATACTTTAAATAAAAATGCAATACATCTCATGGTCTCAGGTGAGCTGTGTGCCTGCTCTGCCTGCTGTCTCTAGGTGCTAATTGTTGATGGGCAACATCAAAGCCCTTCATTCCCCTTCTTATGTTTACCCAGACTTGGACTGGACTTCAAGTAGAGGACTAGCCTCTGCAAAATTGGACATATAGCCACCCCAATTTAAATCTGGTCACAAGATAAATCAGGAACATTGCACCAGTTCTACTCAATTCTTTAAGTTTGGAAAATTGTTACGGAAGCTGTAGGACTGTGCTGCAGGAATGAAATTTCATAGGCAGACAGGAAGTTGCTTCTCTTGCTTTTACAGGGCTTCTGGTGACAACACCCCCATCATTTGGGGAAAATTAATAGGGCTCTAGGTACTAAGAGGTACTAGCAGTAATTCTCCCCCCCTTCAGGCAAGCCTGTCCCCTTTACCTTGGGGTCAGAAATGTGGCATGTTTCTCCTCTCATATACTGGAGACCACAGTCCTGTTATCCATCTTGGCATTCTTGCCTCTAAAGCAAGACAGACAGAAGTGTTTTGCAAAAGCTGAAATGCAGTAAGGACAAGCTTTCGGCTGTTTGTCTGGCTAAGCTTTAACAGTTTGTTTCTAATCTAAGACACATTGGAGAGATGTACATACTAACCTGATCCAGGAAAACACTTAAGCTGAGTGAGACAAAGGAACTGTTTGTGTGCTTGTGGTAAGGAACCATTTTAGGTATTTTGGTTTTTCTTACTTGGTAAGATCAAGGCTTTCTAAGCAAATTACACTTGCTTCTTGTTTCTCTTGTCTTATTGGAATTTAGCCCAGCCCAGTGTTATATAAACACAAATAAGAAAATAACACTTGTCATTCCACAAAGGCATAATTAAAAACCCTACACAGGGCTGAAGCTGCCTTCCCTAGAATTGATGTCATAGGACCCTGAGTACAGTAAGAAGAGGAATGAGCTACTAACACATACTATCCATCTAGCCAAATCTATATTAGAAGATTAATGCAAAAAGGTATTGGTAGGTAAGAAGGGAACCTTAAAAACTCAGGTACAGCAACTACGTTTCACTTGTTCCAAGTGCTACTGATGCAGTATTGTTAGCTTCTATCTTGCAAAATGAATAGCTGGGGGGAAATTCATGTTAAATCCTTTGTACTTCACATCCTGTTTTTAATCTACTGATGCCAATGTTCCTTCTCTTTGACATTTAGGTCAGGAAAAGAGTTGATTCATGCACTTTTGCCATTGCATTCAGAATAGCAGCTTGAAGTATCTGGAACTTCATAGATAGTTTTTCTGAGTAAAGGTGACTGATGGTCCCATCCTAGGATCTAGAACAGGGGTGAGTAACTTGTGGTCCTCCAGATGTTTTGGCTTATAGCTCCCTCCAGCCCTGGGAGTTGTAGGTCAAAACAATTGGAGGGTCACAAGTTGATCATCCTGATCTAGAATGTCAAAATACCCTCAGTTTTAACAGGCCTTGTGAACACACCTTTATATAAAAATGTATGTGCTAGAATCTGAGTCGTATGATGATGCACTGGTAATATTGGAGGGTTCTTATGGAAGGCTTACAAAAAACAATTTGCTTCTTGCATAACAAGATGGGTAGAAGAGCCTGTTTATTTTATTTTCTTAGATATTTATACATTTCCCTTTTTCTTTCAGGGTTAGGGGAAGACTGCAATGACCTATCTCTTTGAAAACTGTACAGTTAATTTGTCTGTAAATTCAAAGTTAGGCACAATGTCATAATCTGACATTCAGTTACTTTTAGTCCTATTGAACTCAATGGTCCTGAATGTGCTTATCTTAGGTATTTCCCTACAGCATGCCACAGTGCAATCCCATGCATGCACTGTGTAAGGCCATGCTTTTTTACTTGGATGTACATTCACTGTGTTTGATGAGAATTGCTCCTTAATAAGTGTGCATGGAATTGCAGTTCATCTTTGGGTAATAGAATATTTGCACAATATCCACACGCTATAATGGCATATGAAAAGCAGAATCAGTGAATGCTATTTTAAGATGCTATAATCTGAGTTATGACACTATAACTTTTCCGATAAGATTATATATACTGTTCCTATACTCATGCCATGAGCAAACAAATGGCCATCTCCACACCCAAAACACATACAGATAATGTACTGAAAATAGATTTTACAAGCATATACATTTTTATTTCAACATACTACCCATTAGTAATCTAGAACATCTAGCTTTCTGGATGAAGCATTTTAATCTTCATTTTAACAGCAAAATGTAATCCACATAAATTAAACTCCCATTTAATGTAAATCTGCATGAACAGTAATGTCAGGATATCCCAAGGAAAGAGAGGGGAAATTAATTCAACTGCTCTTATTGAGTCAATTGAGGACAGGTAAACAGTTAACTTCAGAATGAGTCATACAATGCACAAAAGAGTAAAGAGGAGGAGTCTGAATAGTTGGCAAAAGAAAGCATGAAATCATAAAATTGAACACAATGTACTAAAGTTGTAAAGAATATCATAAAGGAGAAAAAAAATCCTAAGCTGGGAGGGGAGGAAGAAAGTATTTTTAAACTTAGTGTAACTATACAAGTTCCATATATGAGGAGAATGGAACAAAGAATGAACTCAATGGGGCACACTTCTGAGTAAACATCTATAGGATTGCACTGTCAGCGATACAAAGAGAACATGGGGTTTGTTGAAGGCTTGTGTTTTGAGGTAAAAATTGGTTCTGAACAACATACACAGTTGTGCCACTACTAACTGGAGGACAAAGCAAATAGTGTTTACACACCACAATAATTTTACTCAGCTGCCTGTCACCAGAACTGCCCAGTGAACCAAGTTAGTGATCACACAAATTATGACAACGAGTGAGCCAGGCACCTCTTTGGCCTATTCAAAGGAAAGGGTTTCTTGAAGTGTCTCCCCCAAAGTTGCCTAGCAACAAGAAAATGATGGTGTGTGTTTTGTTAGCCTGTTTTTGGCCTGCCATTCTGTGGCTTACTAGGCACCTGAGCTGTACTTAGGTTTTATCTTAGCTCCTGGAAAATCAGAACTCTGCTCTGTATTGTAAGGGCTCAATGTTGCCTTCATAGTCAAGACACACTGTCGTGTTTCCAAAATCGAAATAAGAAACCAATAGTGAACTAAAACCACTGTGTGGGCCTCTGCCTCAGCTATTATCCTAAGCCGCAATGACCCATTTTCTATTCTGGTAGAGTGTTCTCCTAAGTGTGTGATGGCTGGTTCTCAAGGGATACAATGTGAGTTGGACCAGAGGCCCCAAACAGACATCATTTGAAATCCATATCTAGCAGCTATGTTTTCCCCCTTTTAGTGTAGGTTCAGGGCCCCTTATCTAGATTGAAACCCTAGTGTAGGGGATTGGAGTGCTTTAAGGTCTGGATTGAGGCCCCTGTGGCTACTTTAGAGTAAAAATGAAAAAAGTCATAGGGTAAAATCCAGCATAAGTCCTACTTAGAGTAGACTTATTGAAATGAATGGGACTTAAGCTAGTCATGAATAACTTTAGTCCCATTCATTTCAATGGATCTGCTTTAAGTAGGACTTATGCTGGATTTTATCCATAGTTGCTAGATATAGCACTGTTTTGTCACTTAGCATTAACCTTTGTTTGTGATGTTAGAGAGGTTTATTCAAATGTTTCTATTCTGCATAAAATGTCCCACAGGACTAGTATGGCTACACATGCTAATCAGAGCTGGTGTCAGCACTTGGCATTTTGCCTTGTCTTGTTATGACATAACCACAGACAATACCACACCAGCCACTACTGGTAGGTCTCTCCTCTAACCATTATCCCTCCACAAACAGGGCCAACCCTATCAGTCCTGATCCATCATGTATTCTGCCACCAAGGGGAGGAAACAACCCAGGCAAAATGGCAGGAGACAGATTGGTAAATTGAAGCCATCCAGAAGCAAGGCCACAGTCAGTACCTTGGACAGAACTGAAAGTGCTATTTCAGAACTACATTCTAGAGCTAAGGTAGGCAGACAAGTTATCTCAGTACTGGTGTGGAGCAATTTACAGGCTTTTATATTGTGGCCAAGACACTATCTGGGAGCTCCACCCACTGAGTGGTACATCTGGCCACTTTAAAGGGCCAGTGCCTTTTTCTGCAATCTTCTCCTAGGGCAGCCTTCCCCAACCTAGTCTCATTCCATAGTCATTGTTTCTCTGAATCTCAGGGAGGTACCACTGCTATCAATTTCCTAGGAGTGAACCTCTTGACTCCTCAGGAGCATTCTCCACCTAAGCCCTGAAGAGCATTCCCCACTTAAGTTATCACCACTCCAGACTAAGCCCCTTCCCCTAGAACAGCCTTCCCATATCTGGTACCTTCCAGATGTTTCAGCTTCCAACATTCCTGACCATTGGGCAGTACATTGTTATTTGGATGATAGATCAACTAGTTTGTCAGAGGAAGAGATTTGTTACTGACTCAAATTTTAATTGTTTTCACCTTTACTTGATTGGTATGAAAGCTTAATATTATGCAGACTGCACAAATACAGGCGGTCTGGCTTGCATGTCTTCTATGTGTCAGGAAACACACCACTAGATTAACAAGTAATTTATAAGAATGATATAATTATTAATTATTTAAAGTATTAGCAATATCTGATTAAGACAGTACATTACATTACTTACAATTTGCATATGTAATTGTCTGTCCATCTCAGATTAATATCCACAATAGCTACAAAATATAATGGAGGCAGCATAGGTAATTATCATAGCTAATACGTTTCATGCATTAGTAAAAACATTGGTTCAATATACTCAAGAAAGGCAGGAGCTATGAAGATATAACATAAAATAATAACATTACTGTGTACATCAATGATGCACCTATATCCTGTAAACCAGGGGCGCAGAACCCAATACGGGTGGGGGGCTGAATTTCCTTCCACCAAATTCTCCACAGGCTAGATGATGGCAGTGGGTGGCTTTGCCTGCTCCGGATTTTTGAAGGCCCTTGGGTGAGACATCCTCAGTGGCCCCAATCCTCAGTGAGCCTACCTTTTCACTACCATCACCACCAGCTTCTCACCCACTCTCGTCATAGTTACCACTTGCATGGTTAACAGGCAAAGAGCCAGTGAGCAAGCAGGTAGTGCCACCTACTGCTCCTCCTTCATGCCACCGCCTTTGCCTGAGCCAAAACAAGAGCCAGGCGAATGAACAGGTGGCGATGGGGAAGAGGAGAAGCAAGTCTAGGGCCCCCTCCACAAGGATGCGCTTTTGCGCCCGGTTCCGGGATTATGCACATTATCGCGGAGGCGCATTTACGCCTAATCCCTCTGCACGGGAGGCAGCGAGAGGCGGCGAAGCGCATTAATTCATGTCCAAAAAGCGCTTTAGAAGACGTTAACGCGCATAATCGCTTGTTCACACTGCGATAATGCGCTTTAACGGCCGGAGAAAAATAAAAGTCGCTATTTAACGCGCATTCGAAAATGCGCATTATCGGGGAAATAATGCGCCTGTACGCCCGTTTTGCGCTCCGCTGGTGTGGAGGTAAAATTTATAATGAGCCTCTAAGGCTCATTAAACGTCTCGTGTGGAGGAGGCCTAGATGGCTTTTGTCAGTGGGCCCCTGCTGAGGTGTGGGCCCTTGGCAGGTGCCTAACCATGCCTAGCCTTGATGCTGGCCTTAGTGGGTGTAGTGACATCCACTGACATCATCACCCTGCTCTAGTCCCATTTTACCTTTCTCCATGCTGAGGGAGGCACAGAGTTCCATGCTTCTCTCAGCATGGAGAATTAGATTTAGCCAGTAACAGGAGCAGTGAATACTCCTTCCAGTGCTGGCCAAATCCCTGGGTCATCACATGCCATGTGAAGCCACTGGGAAGAGCAGCTGCTCTTTTCTCAACAGCTGTTCCACAGGAACCCATTAAACTCAATGAGGCTTACTTTTGAGTATACATCTATAGGATTGTGCTCTTACCATCTAAACATTATGTGTTCAATAAATGGGGCACCACCACAGATAAGGCAGCGTCTCCGGTTGTCACCTTCCTAACCTCTGAAGGCAGGGACACCTCTTCTGCTGCTTTCATGTTTTTATTGGAAAGTGTTTTTTTAAAAATAAATTATAACGATGTCTTTTTATTTGTTAAATTTATGATTTTGGTTAAAACAGTATGGCTGAATTCGGACGACACAATAAGCAACTGGGGGTGGGGGAACAGTCGTCAGTTGTATTGACTATCGTGTCGTCTGAATGCTGCCATAGTCAACTCAGCGCTGATCCTAATCCACACCACAGTTGATTATTTATTACAATGTTGTGTGGGGAATACCCCCTAGATGAACAACTGTAAAGTTGATTATTACCCCACCATTGACTATCGTGTTGTCTGAATTCAGCCTATGTGTCAGCACTTTACAGAAATGTTTTTGTTGTTGTTAGCCTACTTCAGCATCCTGAATGAAAAGGCGGTCTACACACGTTTTTAAACCAATAAAACAAAAACATTTCCATCTGCGCCCCCCCCCCCGCCATTTTTGTTTTCCTTGTAACGAAGTTAGTAATTAACACGCAACAATGGGCAAAAGACTAAACTCGGTAGTCCAGTCAGGCGAACAGCATCGCTCGGCAGCGGCTCAAACGTGGCATAGAGCACGGCGTGCGCCTCTCCACGCCCTTTGCTAGATCAATTCCGCAGAGAGTCGCTAGATCAGCAGCTGCTGCTTGCTTGCAGCGTAACGACCCCTAACCTGGCTAGGGAATCCTCCGAGGACGTTGCAAGGATGGTGAAGGAGCGAAGCGTGCAGCCGCCGAAGAAGAGCAAGCAGGGCCCGTGCGCTTGCCTGCCTGGCTGGCAGACAGACAACCACGCTGTTGCTGTGCCTCAGGCGCCGGCTCGGGCGTGCTGCTGCTGCTTCCTGCAGCCAGACGCTGCTCTGCAAGGCGAGCCTATGATCGCTCCTCTGCCGCCGCCGGACGACAAGGCCAGGGACGACCCGCTGTCGCCGCCGCCGCCGCCGGGGAAGCAATGCGGCTCTGCCGGTTGCTGCAGGCATGAGCGGCTCTGGCGATGATTTCAAGATGTCTTTCAAGGTAAGCGGCTTCTTCTTTTGGCCGGGCTGCTTGCTGCTGCACGGCGACGGGCTCTTCTTCCTAGTCGTCTTGCGGCGCTTGACCTCCTGCAGTGGGGATGCTGCCGTCGCAGGCCCGGGTCAGCCGCTTCGGGTCTTGAGTAACAAGCAAGCGCCTCTTGTTCCTCGCCTTCAGGGTAGCCGGTTGCTACAAGGAAAGAAAGAAGAAGCACATGATGCGTTTATTACTAAACGGCAATCGAAAGCGCCCGGGAGGAAGGGAAGGAGTGTTGAAAGAGGAACCATGTGAGCTTGGGGCGAATCATTCATTTCCAGGTTTTACTTCAGGCTGGGCTGCGGTCTGTGTCTGTGATCTTGCCTGGGCTTTTTTCAAAGAAGCCTTGCCAAGAAGAATCGTGTCTTTCACCCTACAGGCACTTTATGTGGTCATCCCAGATGGTTGGTCGTGTTAAGTTGTTAAGGGGAAACCGCTCTCTGTTCGTGCGCAAAAGCAGGCTGTTTTCTGTTGCTAACGCAGGTGGTGTAGGGCTAATCGCCTTGTGTTGAAAATAGCGTTGGAGGAAGGGGGGGTGTCTTTTCTCAACAGTGCAGACATAACCTCTTAAAAATGTAGTGCTTTTGCGGAAGCTGAAAAGGGGAAACAGTTTGTGCTAAATTCTGTTCCAGAGGTAATCCAAGGACCCCCAAAGTGGTTTACAGCAAAAATAAGACAGACTTAAAAATAATAGGTTAATGTACTATCACAATAGGACCAACAGACTAAGGGTGCAATCCTATGCATGTTTAGAAAGAAAAAGCCATCCAACTCCCGGTGTCCCCCAGCTAGCTACACTGGAGAATGCTGAGAGTTGTAGAACAATGCATAGGATTGAGCTCTAAAACAATTAGTTTATGCACAGCCACACAGCTGCTGAGATGAGTTAGGTCCCCTCTATAAGGATTCGCTTTTGCGCCTGGTTAGGCGATTATGCGCATAATCGCAGAAGCGCATTTACGCCTAATCCCTCTGCACGAGAGGCGGCGAGAGGCGGCGAAGCGCATTAACATATGTCCAAAATGCACTTTACAAGTAGTTAATGCGCATAAGCGCTTATTCACACAGTCAAAATGCGCTTTAACGGACGGAGCAAAATAAAACTCGCGATTTAACACGCATTCGATAATGCACATAATTGGGGAGATAACGCGCCTCTACGCCCGATTTGCGCTCCGTTCTTGTAGAGGTAAAAAAATTTATGCGCCTTGAAAGAGCTTTAAATGCCTCTTGTAGAGGCACCCTAAGTTTACACCACTCTCCAAAATGAAGCAAGGAGTCAGGGAAGCATTCCACAGTTAAGGTGCCACAACCAGAAAGGCCCATCTTCAATCTAATGCCTTTATGGTTTGTCACATATAAAGCTGACATATACATGGGGGGGAGGGGTTCAGTCAAATCTTTCACGTATTGAACAGATGTTTGAGGAGGTTGTGCTGCATAGCCCCCTGCTGTGCAGTGTCCACTTGGAGGAGTTCTACAGATGCTGGCTGGCGCTGATGGGGATTGTAGTCCAAAACACCTGGAAGGTACCAGGTTGGGGAAGGCTGAGCTATAACCATGTAAGGGGCCCTTCATAGCAGGCAAGGCTATATAGTGTGATTCATTTAGTGTATAAGGGGAATTGGCTGAATCCCCTACCAAATTGGATGAATGGTTAATTTAGCCCAATATAAACTATTCCAGCCTTCCCTACCCTGGCACCCTCCAGATATGTTGGACTACAACTCCCATAATCCCCAGTCAGTCTGGCTGTGGATGGGAGTTGTATTTGAACACGTCTCCATGGTGGTGGTCCACCAAGGTCTCAGTCAGGGACCTTTTTGCATCATCTATTGATCTTTGTAAACTGGAGATATTGGGGATTTAACCTGGGACCTTCTGTATGCAAAGCAGGTGCTCTAACCCTGATCTCTGCCCCCTCTGTAATAATAAGCTATATTATACACATTGTATTGTGTTTGGGTTTGTTTTCAAAAGCTTCATGTTCCTGAAATCTCTTTCCAGACAATAAATCTTGATATGTAGGGTGCAATCCTATGCGTGATTAGACAGAAAAAGTCTTGCAACTCCCAGCACTGTAGGACATTTTTCTGTCTAAACAGGCATAGGCAACTTTATTTAACTGATCTATCCATTCTTTGTCCATTTTTTTGGATTTACACAGTCTCTACCACAAACTCCTGCTGGTGTTTTCGATTTTAGTCTCGGTTTTCATTTTCAGAAACAAAAATAATTATTCTCCCAAATGGAGGAAAAGTAGTTGCAGTTTCGGTTTGCAGAGACAAATGAGTATTAGGATTTTAGCAATGATGAGATAATTATAGTGAAAAAGAAGTTTACAGTAAATTACATAGGCTGGAGTCACTTTGGTCTTCTGGAATTTGCTTATCATATTTCATAAAATTTGAACATATAATTTGTGACCACTTGTAATTTTAAAAATCCTTCTAGTGGAGGAATAGTGAAAATACCGTCACTTAAAAATGAGGATAATACAATGACTCTAAAATACTAAATGTTACAAGTTTTATTTTCACTTTTATAAATGTCTTCCTGATTCAAATACACATATCCACAGATGCAAACATAGACACACATTATGTTGAGTTCTCATACTGTGGAGAGGGTAATAAATTAAGGCTGCAATCCTGTATACATTTACTTGAGAGTAAGGCTCATTGAACTCAGTGGGGCTTTCTTCTGAGTACACATGCTTAGGAATGCTCTGTTAGATAGGCTAGGCCTTGCCTATAACAAGGATTGCAGAATGTGTCTCTTTATGATTGTATCAATTGCTTAAGTATGTAGATAAAAGAGAAAGCAGGAAGGTAATGCATTAGAAAACTAGAGACAATTGAGAAACAGTCACTAGGAAATGTAACTCGCTCTTAAACTGATACTTTCCAGTTCACTGCTGTTTACTTATAAATGACCCTTGCATAACCCTAGAACAGACCATGGGTTATGTGAGGTTTGTTTAACCCTCACATAACTCATACTCACCAGGTTCACATGATACGACAACCTCTGAGCAGGGGTTGGATATGCAAAGTGATGCTGCAGTTTGTCGTGAGTTAAATAACCCATGATCAGTTGCACCATGTTGTGTGAACCAGTCCAATGTACCATGGGGTTATGCAAGAATTTTATTTATTTACTGCATTTTTATACCGCCCAATAGCCGAAGCTCTCTGGGCGGTTTACAAAAATTAAGAATGTGGGTTATATGCCAGCCGGGTTCAGATGACATGACAACCTCCAGTTGGGGCCTGCATATTCATAGTGGTATCTGGAATGCGCCACAGCTCCTTGAGGGTAAACTAAACTTTGATGGGCTGTCATGACTGTGAACCAGGTTAAAGACAGACAAGGGGAGAGAGCGTGCAGCATGAGCTGTGAATTAGGTAAAGGTGAAGCACTTTGGAGTGGAGTCTATCTTTTTCAGAATCTGTTTCAAGATTTGCAGTTGTGCTTCCTGCCTTTGTTACTCTGCTTGGTTCAAATATATTCTGCCTGTTTTTTGTAAATAATCAGTTTCTAAACACACTGTCAATTCCCATCCCAAAAAATCCAACCTTGTAGCAAAAGCAACAAACAGTCTTTGTGTCACCTTAAAGACAAGCAAATTTATTTTGGCATAAGCATTTGTGGACACTGTCTGCTTCATCAGATGCCTGCATTTCAAGAACACTAACTTTCAGGCCCTTTTAATAATGGTCAGGAAATCTTGATGATGTGACAGTGCCTGATTACAGGGGGCAGATAGATAGGATTGAGACAATCAATGCAGGATGACAGATTAGGTCAATTTAAGAAAGGTGTAGGGAACCTTTTGGTGGGGTGGGGGTGGGGGTGGGGGTGGGGGTGGGGGTTGAAGGCCATGTTATTTGCTAGGGAATCCTTTGAAGGCTGCAGAGGTGGCTGAGACTAATGGTGGGTTGGGACAGAACAGGCAGAGACACACATGCCCACACACATTTTCCCCTGCCTAAATGCAGAGAAAGCCCCGGGGTGGGTGCACAATGGTGTGGTGTTGATTACACAATGCAGCTGCAATAGCACACCTACCCCGGGCTTTCTGCTGAAGCTGCAGAGAAAAAAAGTCAGAGACTCACCCTTACTTTTTTTCTCCGGAGCAAGGCGAGGATGCGCAAAGCAATGTCAAGACAGCCCCAAAGCCTTGCTGCAGAGCTGCAGTGGTGTTGTGGCCAGGCGGTGCCTGGTGAAATGCAATCTGCAATTGGTTGCTTTCTACCAGGAAGAGGGTGGAGGTTGCTCCAGTCCCCAGATGGCTGCTCATAAACCCTGCGTTCCCTCCTCGGCCTCAGGATTACCCGACACCAACCCCGGGGGAGGGAAAGCATGGGGGTTCCGAGGGACACAGTGCCAATTTGGCACCATGAAGACACTCCCGGACACACATGTTGAAAAAAAGAGTACTCAAGTAGCATTAGCCCAATCCACAGCTTGTAATAGAATCCATGGAGGCAACTGTGCTGCTAGGGGATTGCTTTGACTGGTGAGGAGGGTGGGGTGGGGTGGGGAGAAAGGTATAACCTGGACATGTCACTTTTTGCGTGGAGTTTTTGCTTATTGTCGAACACACTAGAGCTGGAAAGCTAGAGTGCACCAAGAAAAAGCAAGTACAATGGCTCAGGTTAGGTGGAGAAAATGTTATCATGATCTTAGTAGTGACATAGCAGTTTTTGAATTCAGGGGAAATACTGTTTCCCAGGAACAAGTTAGTTGGGTTGTGCTCAGGAAATGAGTAACAAGAACTCTGCATTCCTAAAAACTGTTGCCTCTTGCAGGGGGTCAGTCATGCTCTACTGCCCTTTCCTCATGCCTTCTGTAGAGCTATCACCCAGTTAGAGGAAACTTAATTGACTAAGCATATGACTTTCAGTTGATTAATCATTCAGTTGAATCTGCATACAATTGCATGACTGTTACATCCAAGCCCCTTGTAGGGTGACCATATGGAAAAGGAGGACAGGGCTCCTGTATCTTTAATAGTTATATAGAAAAGGGAAATTCAGCAGGTGTCATTTGTATGCATGCAGCACCTGGTGAAATTCCCTCTTCATCCCAACAGTGAAAGCAGCAGGAGCCCTGCCCTCTTTTGTATCTGGTTACTCTAGTATAGCTCCTGCCACTTTCACTGTTGTGATGAAGAGGGAATTTCACCAGGTGCTGCATGCATACAAATGACACCTACTGAAATTCCATTTTCTATGCAACTGTTAAAGATACAGGGACCCTGTCCTCCTTTTCCATATGGTCACCCTACATACAGCCTTCCTGTAAGGAAGACAAAGGGAGATTCTTCTTAAGTCAGCCTTCCCCACTGGCATGGCCAAGTTGGCTGTTGGTCATGCTGGCTGGAGATAATGGACGTTGCAGTCCCATTCCATCTCTCCATAGTTCTGTGGCTGGCCTTATTTTTATGAATATTTATCCTTTGTAAAGGGGAATGCAGTGACTAAACAGGACCTCAGTCTCCTCCCTTTTTGCAGTGTCATTGAGTCTAGCCTGAAACATTTTGATGTTCAGATCAATAGATGTTACAGTTTTCATATCGTTGTAATAAATCAAAGCAATTTCACCATAAGACAATGTTTAAGCAACATAATGAAAAACTGAATCTTTCATATCATAGCTATAAATATACATGGCAATTCCCAGAATGATCTCTCAGGATATTTTCATTGTAGAAATTACCCCCCACCCCCACCCCCCCAGGCTAACTTCTCTCGGAACTCAGGATAAGGTGTAATTTAACAGCCATTCATAGAAAACCACTACCAGTTTATAAATTACACATAGAGAGATGTGGGCAGGGCAGTTCTTTACACAGGGACAGCTTTTAAAATAATTTATTCCCTTCCCATAAAAGTGAGTGGAAAGGAAATTATTTGCACCAGGTCCAGGGCTGGTGTAAGGTTGCGCCAACAGATATCTGGCTGTGGTCTAGAGGCATATAGGTAGATCTCCAGATGTTTTAGACTTCAACTCCCATTCCTGACCATTGGCCACGCTAGCAGGGGTTTCTGGGTAGGCTGACCAGATAAAATCCAGGTCAGGGCTCATGTAACTTTAACAGTTGTAGAGAAAAGGGAATTTCAGCCAGTGTCATTTGTATGCAATTCGTTCCTGGTGAAATTCCCTCTTCATCACAACTGTTAAAGGTGCAGGCACTATACTAGAGTGACCATATACAAAAGAAGACCCCCTCTAGATGGATTCCGTTTGACGCCTGGTTAGCCGATTATGCGCATAATCACTGAAGCGCTTTATCGTAAATGCTTGTATGGAGGAGGTAATTGACCACTCAACAGGTGACCTTACCGGTTGTTTAAAATCCGCTTTACAAGTACTTAATGCGGAGAATCGCTTGTTCACATAGTCAAAATGTGCTTTAACGGCCGGAGCAAAATAAAACTCGCTATTTAACGTGCATTCTAAAATGCACATAATCGGAGAGAAAACGCGCCTCTATGCCTGATTTGCGCTCCGTTCTTGTAGAGGTAAATTTTTTAATGCACCTTGAAAGAGCTTTAAATGCCTCTTGTAGAGGCAGCCGAAGGCAGGACCCCGCAACTTTAACTGTTGGGAATATCACCAGGAACTAATTGTACACAAATGACACTGGCTGAAATTCCCTTTTCTCTACAACTGTTAAAGTTACATGAGCCCTGACCTGGATTTTATCTGGTCACCCTATTTCTGGGAATTGATGTCCACAGCATCTGGAGATCTACCTTCTGCCCACCCCTGGTGTAACTGTGGTCTTCTGCTGTGTTGCCCCCATCCTGCCCATGATTGCCCCCATTTTAGTCATTCCACTGGTGTAGTCATATAGCTTGCATTCTTCTAGCATGTGGGGCTTCCCTCAAATCCTAATTCTGATACTTTAATTAACTCCTGTGGGAACAAGAGCCAAAAAGGCACCTCACAGGTTGCCTTGGTTTATGGCTTTGGTAGGCAAATTGTGGCTTTCAAGATCTTGTTGGAGTGCAACTCCGATTAGCCCAAACCAGCATAACCAATGTTGAGGGATGATGGGGCTTGCAGCCTAACAACATCTGGAGGGACACAAATTCCTCACCCCCAGTTCATGGTCTTTTTATAGAATAATATCATCTGCAATTTTCTGTTGGCACTGTACTTGCAGCCCAATGCACAATATAGCTAGTGTCGTGTGCTGTAACATCAAGTGGGTTGTGGGGGGTAGAGATGATTTTCCTTTGGGGAACAGCTGTATTTTTGTTCAGCGGAGAACCTGCACTACTAAAAGAAGCTATTAACAGCAAAATACTCCTGTCATAAAAAAAGATTCGTATCAGCAAAGTTTCACAGACACCCAAAGGTTTGTACATAACAATCTGGAACAGATTTGAGTGCTTTTTGTTGTGATTTGTTTTTGTTAACAGAAGGAGACACCGCTTGCAAATGCTGCATTCTGGGCTGCACGGAGAGGAAACTTGGCGCTCCTTCAGCTTTTGTTGAATAGCGGGCGTGTCGACGTAGACTGCAAAGACAGTGTAAGGACCCCTTTTTTATACATGGCAATAACATTAGGTTTGCATTTGTTTCCATAATTGGTTGTGGAAAGGGAAGACAAATGTCCTTGCTGGCTGGGGATGATGAAAATTGTAGTCCAACACATTGGGAGGGCACCAGGTTGAGGAAGGCTGCACCTGGCTTCTATCTCCTGGCTCCTACTCTGCTCTGGTGGCCCTGAATGGCCATGTGTCACTCAGTTTGCCCAGATTTGAAAGTGGAGAGATGAGGCTTCTCTATAAGAGATCTTCCGATGGAATTCCACATACTGTTCTAAAAATACAGCTAGTGCCAAAGGAGTCTGGATATATATGCACAATAAATACCCATAAAAATAGGAAGCATCTATACCAGGGATGGAAAACCTCTGGCCTGTGGGCCAGATGTGGCTCACAGCTTACCTTCTACCTGTCCCCTGCAGCAATTAGGCTTTCAAAAAGGCTTCCATTGGTTTTAAAAGCCTAATTGCTGCTGGGGGGGGGGGATTTGGGAGGAGGGATCACTGCTGGGGAATGAAAGGTTAACTATCTCCATTGGTGCCAATGGAAGCTTTTGGTTTTTTTTTAAGCCAAATTGCTGCATGAAGGATAATTTGAGATTTGCAGTTCACACTCTGATCCCTACATGCTGTAACCTTCCAAATCCTTCCACCCAATGCTGCAATTAGTCTTTTAAAAAGCTTCCATTGAGGCCAATGGGAGCTTCTTAAAAAATCTAAGTCCTAAGTGGGGATGTGGGGAAGGAGGCAGCTGGGGATAAAAAGGACAGAGAAAAAGAGGGGTAGCTCCGTTCCTGTCCATGTTTGGTTCCCTGGAAGGTTTCCCATGAGGGAAAGCAGCCCTCAGACCTGAAAAGTTTCTCCAGCCTTGATCTAGACATAAGTAAATTGCACCCATTACATTAGTTATTAAATATGCTTTTACTGATGTCAATAGAAGTAAAAATGTGGCCAACCCTGCATAAACTGTTGGTTTGATCTCTTTAAAAGGTCTTTATTGTTACCCTCCTGCAATTTACTATCTTGTTCCCACTTACCTGGAGGTAAGCCCATTGAACTGAATGAGACTTACTTCTGAGTAGAGATATATGAAATTGTACTGTAAATTAGTGAAGAGGAAGGCTTGTTTATTTATGTAGGCTGACCATATGAAAAGGAGGACAGGGCTCATGTAACTTTAACAGTTGTAGAGAAAAGGGAATTTGAGCCAGTGTCATTTGTATGCAATTAGTTCCTGGTGAAATTCCCTCTTCATCACAACAGTTAAAGTTGCAGGCACTATATTAGAGTGACCATATACAAAAGAAGGTAGGGCTCCTGCAACTTTAACTGTTGTGATGAAGAGGGAATTTCACCAGGAACTAATTGCATACAAATGACACTGGCTCAAATTCCCTTTTCTCTACAACAGTTAAAGTTACATGAGCCCTGTCCTCCTTTTCATATGGTCAGCCTAATTTATGTAATCAATTTATTTACTGCTTACCATATCTAAAAAGCATATCTAAGTGGTCAATTCACCCCTTCATATATGGTAGGAGTCTTAAGCAATGTAAAATAATAGTTTTAATTACAGAGGCCCTGCTCATAAACTCAGATATATCATCCAAAGTATTGTATACAGACACGAGGCCAGAATGGACTCCCTCCCACAAGATCTCTGCAGCCAAAAGCCAGGTTCGTGTGTAACAAGAAGCCAGTGTGGGTGACTTTCCCCTTGTAGCTTCTCATTGACATCAATGGACATTTAGGGCTCTGTAGAATAGATTTGAGGCCCTGGGAATTAGGTTTGAGACTGGGCTCCATTGCTGCAACCCCCCCCCACCCACCCACCGGAGACAAATGAAGAAGTTGCTGGGGATGTACTTTGGAGATCAGATGCAGAAGACCAGAAGACAAAAGGGAAAATGCACAAACCTGGAGGATTATCTAATCAACAGAGACAAAGAAGTGACATTGCACAGTGTTTGTCATCTCTTTACACCGGCTAAACTTTACAGCATTTGTTAAGTATGTTGCTCTAGAATGCAATATGGTGAAAATAGAGAAATTTTTGCTTAGTGTAGTTTTTAATTGATCATGAATTTTATTAGCATACAATCACTTCTTTATAATTCTTAGATGGTAGTTTTAATTGGATAATATCCTTTCTAGTTATAATTGATACAATACCAAATTAATGTGCTGTATTTGTGTATATATTTGTATTTTATATATTTGTGTGTTATGGTCTGTAGACCGAAATAATGAATCAATCAATGATGGATGGATTTCTTAGTGGGAAATTATAATCAGAAATCACTGAGGTCCTTGCATTTGCTGAGTGTCTGTACAGCCAGAAAGTATGGTAAAGAATGTTCATAGATAAGACCCCACTTTATATATTCATTACACCTAACATTATTTTTTATGAAGGGGGATGCTGGGATTCATTCCTGCATCAAAGCCATCATTTTTACTAGATGTGAAGGAACATTCGGTAATGCATTTGCACATACTCAAAGGTACTCTCATCTCCACCAAGCCTTAAGGGTGCAGAGAAATGATATAGGAGATTCAGGTGAGCATGGCTTGTTTTTATCAGTTTAAGATAGTGACTTGTATTTCTTTATTTATGCCCAGCTTGGTTCAACAGCTCTTATGGTTGCGTCATTCTATGGCCACAAAGAATGTGTGCGAGAATTGGTGCTGCAAGGAGCTGATATTAATCTTCAGAGAGAGGTACAACAAAATTCTGCATTTAAAGAGGGATTGCAGAAGAGTAATTAAATATGGAACATCTAAAATACAGGTTAACTCTTCAAGATCTAAAATTGTACTGTGGGAACTTTATAGATATATGTTAAGGATGTTGGTCATGGTTGTTATGTTTGGGTTGATGGGTTGTATCCAGTGGTGTCCCTCCACTAATGGGAGGCGCTTTGATCCAGTGGAAGCTTCTTTCACTGGAATGGAAAAGGAAATGATTTCTGCAGATTCTCACTTGCTCCAGACCATCGGGAGACTTCAGTATAGCATAGGAGGTGGTGTAGGAGGCTGTAGGAGTTGGAGTTGGTATTGCCTCCCTACTATTGTGCTGATGGAAGCCTCCACTGGATCAAAGAGCCTTACATCAATGGAGGGACACTGTTGGATACTATTTATTTGATTTCTATCCCACCTTCTACCAAAAAATTGGTTTCAAGGCGTCTTACAAAAACAATTTAAAATAGACTAAAGCAATGACACCCATTAAAATCAAAGAGCCTAAAGGGGTGTACATGATTCTCCCCTCCGTTTCATCCTCACAACAACCCTGTGAGATAGGTTAGGCTGAGTGTCAGTAACTGGCCCAAAGTCACTCAGTGAGCTTCATGGCTGAATGGAGCTAGAATCTTGGTCCCCTGAGTTCCAGTTGAATCCTCTAACATCTGCACCTCATTAGCTCTAATTATTGTACAAGGGGTGGCAAGTTTGGGTTCTGGCTAGCTGACAAAGGTTTCCAAGAGCGTCGTAGTCTTACTAGCGTGTCACAGTAATGCATCAGAATGGTGGCACTGAGAGCTTTTCTACATTAAAAAAAAGTCCCACTGCCTGACGAGGGCTTTCTGCTTCCACTTCTTTTCTGGGATTATGGTCAGCTCAATTACACTGGCAGCCACATGGTTTGAACTGAATAATTCCTCTCTCTGCTTGCACCATTCTCTTTAATGAAAACAACACCATCTAGTGGTGGAATTATAGTGCAACACCAACTTTACATAGGGCTGATTTTGTGCTGTTTTTAAAATAGCTGATCATCTCAGGGTTTTTAAAGAAGTGGGATAAGGGGAAAGCGTGGGAGATGACTTGGAGGTTGATGGCGTCATCTAAAGAACCCGCAAACTTCCATGAGTGGCCAATCATGAGTGTACAATAAATTGCTCACATAGAGAAGCTCTGAGATTCTGAATTCCTTGGGTGCTTGCAACCAGGATGTTAATGTATTGCTTTAGGGCCATTGTACTATCTTGTCCAGCTTCTGTGCAATCAGGAGAGGCCACTGCCATGAAACTGCAGCCAATGTAGTCACATTCATGCTTACTCTCATTTGACTAGAAATAAATATTCTCCCAAGATTGTGCTTTTCTAATCTGCCTCGTTTAATCATTCTTTTTCATGAAAGCCTTTTAAGTGCTTGCTGCAAAGGGATTACAGCAGGGGTGGGCAACCATAATCCAGTGGGGAGGGCAGATGATCCTCCCATTCACCCCTCTGCAAGCTGTATGGTGTCAGGGGCATGCCCCCTGGTGGCCAAGGGGTGGGGCCACACACCCTGATGTCATTTGGCCCTGGCAGCTGCTGTGCCAGGAGGATCCTCCTCCTGATTTGGTCACCAGGGACCGGCTTTCCCTGCCCCGTGCCCCCTCCCTCTGGAGAGAGGAGGTAGGGCAGGCAAAGCCTTTGGTTCCCAGCAGCCACGTTGGGATGATCTTCTTGATGGAGCTGCTGAGAACCTGCTTCAATGGCCCCATCTCTTCTCTAACTGGGGGAGGATGCAGAGCATGTGAAGCAGTCGCTCCCACAATCCTCTGATTATCTCCAAGCTGCAATTGGGAGTGGGAGCAGTGCACAGAGGAGTCCCCTTGTTATCTACGATTCCCAAGGGGATTTTTCTAACGAAGCACTTAATGTGTGTGAATAAGTCCCATTATCTGTATCTGATAGAGACCTGAGAGAAATTAATGTGACCACCAGCCCACTGTCTTAAGAATCTATTTTAAAGCATAACTACAACATCACAAAGGCATAGCAACAGATCTCTGTAAACATATTTGAATGGTTCCTGCCAAATGTGCATGATGGTTACATGCACACTTTGAAGCAAAGTTCTTCAAATCATATGTAACAAAGCTATACATGATGTCTTATTTACTTCAGTGTAAGTGCATGCGGCCCCAACTTGGATCAGGATCATGGCACGCAAGGAGGGGAGTTTTAAGCTGCTCCTCCTCCAAATTTCATTCCAACATTCCACCCCCATGGGGTGGGGTGGGTGTTAAAAAAAGTAAATGGAGATTGTTTTTTTTTTCTTTTTTAACCCCCACCCATGGGAGGGGGGGCAGATAGAATTTGACGATGAAAGGGTGTGGAAAGCTTACACTGAAGTGAATAAGCCAATTTGAAGAATGTTTAATTTGGCCCTTGGTAAATGGTTTTCTGTGTTCACCCATAGAGATAGATCTTCAAGTTTCCTGTGTCAGCATGGGAAGTGGGGGCTTAAAAACCTGATGGAAAGGAGCATGTAGGCCCCCATGTCATAAGCCTTTTCCCTCTTCCCTCACAGGTCCATGTCAGAAATGTAACAGGTTCAGTTTTCCCTATCGTTACAGGTCCACACCGGGAAATGTGTTATTTTATTTATTTATTAATCTGCCCAATAACAAATGTTCTCTGGGTGACTTACTCTGGGTGACTTAAAAGAATACAAAACAAAACAAATTGGCAAACAGCATATGAATAGATGAATAGCCATAAAATCTAAAAACTAAAGGTGCAATCCTGTGCATGGTAGACAGAAAAATATCCTAGAATTCCTTGCATGAGGGATGCTGGGAGTTGAAGGGCTTTTTCTGTCTAAACATACACAGGATTGCACCCTTACTCTCTAAAATGTCTGGGAAAGAAAAAAATGTTATTTGCCTGGTGCTGAAAAGTGTAGGTGCCAGGTGAGCCTCCTTCTATAAACAGGGTGCCACAACTGAGAAGGCCCCCTCTCTTGTAGCCTTCCCCCCATGAAGTTTCTTTGGTGGGGGCACCTGGAGAAGGGCCTCTGAAAATGACCTATGGGAGGGGATGTTACTTTAGATACTCTGGCCCCAAGCTGTGTAGGGTTTTAAAAATCAATGCTAACACTTGATTGGGCTTGGAAATGAAGTGGAAGTCATTGTCATCACATAATCATATCGACTGGTCCCAAGCAGCTCTATTTTGAATTAACTGAAGTTTCTGGGCCATCTTCAAAGGTAGCCCCTTACATAACACATTGCAGTAATTCAGCCGGGAGGTTACCTGAGCATGGACAACTGTTACCAGGGTGGACAACTGTTACCAGGCTATCTGTGTCCAGATAGGATCACAGCTGGTATATCAACCTAAGCAGATAAAAGGTGCTCCAGGTCATCTAGACCACCTGTTTCTCAGGTGACAATGATGAATCCAGATGCACCCCCCGGCTGTGCACCTGGGGAAGTGCAACCCTTTCCAGCACCCCTCAACTGTGCAGACAAACCACCTGCTAACAGTTACCTCGGTCTTGTCTCAACTGAGTGTCAGATTATTGGCTGTCATCCAGTTTGTTACCCTGTTCATTTAACTACCTCACCTATGTCAGATGAAAAGGAGGAGTAAAGCTGGATGCCTTCTGGCATCTGTTGAATTTTAGTTCTCTCACTCACTGTTAAAGGTTCAGGAACCTCCCCAGAAAAAGTGACAATCTAGGATCTTCCAAAGTAGAATTATGTGAGAATGCCTTTACTTAAAAGTGTCTGCTGCTAGAGATGAGAGTTTGAATTCCCCTAGTATGTTGGACAGAACCTACCTTTTAAAAAATTAAGTGGAATGTACCTACATGTCACATGTAATATATGGGCTTTCTGTTTCTCATTTTCAGACTGGTGCCACTGCCCTGTTCTTTGCTGCACAACAAGGCCACAATGATATTGTGAAGTTTCTCTTTGAGTACGGAGCCTCCACGGAGTTTAAAACCAAAGTAAGAGGTTTTGTTTGGCTTTAACATGATGGTGAATTTAGTCAGGAAGGAAGGGCTGCTGTTTTCATCTGATCTGAGACTTGGCATGGAGAGCGAGCAAGAGGCCCATGGAATAATTTTGCCTCTTGCCATGCAGTTCTCTGGCAGGACATTAATTCGGCCCTGGCTTGTATTGCTCAGTTTTCATTGTATAAGTGCCGCTCCATTTCCCAATTGTTTGTACTATTTCATTTTGAAAGGGCATAGCCAAAGCTGACCAGATTGATTGTTCTTTTTATTGCCGCCTGGTAGCATGAAAGCAAGAAACAAGCTTAAGTATAAAAATACAATTAAAAAGACTCTCTGCTCAGCTGAGAGGTTTTAAATGTACTGAATTCACTGCTTACAGACACTCAGCTGGATTTTTAAAAGTTGGCTGTCATTCATGTTTTACGTGGTGGGATTCGCTACTAAGCACCTGCTGGAATAAGGCTAAATAACGCATATGCTTTACGCTTGTCAGATGATTATGGTGTGAATTGTGAAGGAATTAAATCTTTCTTTTCTGCATTAAACATTAGCCCTGGATTTTCATCATTTTACCCAGGATGAAAATACACACCAAGCTAAATTTTGCAAGCTAAATTTGACCCTTTGAGCCTTCCGTAGCTGCTACAGATTTT
This sequence comes from Anniella stebbinsi, assembly GCA_029215795.1. NCBI lineage: Eukaryota > Metazoa > Chordata > Lepidosauria > Squamata > Anniellidae > Anniella > Anniella stebbinsi. The sequence continues at coordinate 59,599,904 of JARDYH010000006.1, read as the reverse complement.
TTTTGTTTTAATTTTTTAAAACTAATTTGAGTGGCAGCAGGGGGCTGCCCACCACTGCAGTAAATGCTTGTCCCACCTTGGTCCTATTATTGTTCTCAATGGGAGTCATCTTCATTGTATGCAGGATCTGCAGGGCCATCATACTTTGCTGTGGGCCACCTGTTGAAACTTTTCCTCACTAAGAGTTTTCACTGAAGCAAAGGAAATGAAGTACAGAACTACACAAATGTAGAAGTGATCTTTATTGTGTTTTTCCTCACAAAATCCTTGTGAGGAAGGTCACTGTTTGCTACAGTTATACTGAGACAATGACTTGCCTGAGACCCCCTCTAGATGGATTCCGTTTGACGCCTGGTTAGCCGATTATGCACATAATCGCTGGAGCGCTTTATCGTAAATGCTTGTATGCAGGAGGTAATTGAGCACTCAACTGGTGACCTTACCGGTTGTTTCAAATGTGCTTTACAAGTAGTTAATGCGGAGAATCGCTTGTTCACATAGGCAAAATGCACTTTAACGGCCGGAGCAAAATAAAACTCGCTATTTAACGCGCATTCGATAATGCGCATAATCGGAGAGAAAATGCGCCTCTACGCCCGATTTGTGCTCCGTTCTTATAGATGTAAATTTTTTAATGTGCCTTGAAATAGCTTTAAATGCCTCTTGTAGAGGCAGCCTGAGACTACAGACTGAATCGGTAGCAAATGTAGGACCTGAACAAACAGATCTGGCCGGGGAATTCTGGGAGTTGTCAAAGTTTTTTTCTGTCTAAACTTGCATAGGATCAGTGGAGGCTGGTGGCTCCAATGTCTATGTGGGCTGAGTCCACTCTGGATTTTAGTCAGAACGAATCTATCCAGGAACCTTGGATGGCTTCTTTAGAGTTCTGACTGGTTCTGGCTGAAACCTGGAGCGGATTCACCATCCTACTGACATCGGAGCCACCAGCCTCCACTCCATAGGATTGCACCCTTAAGAAATTATGTAGATATAAAAAGTGCCTCAAAAAACAGATTGAAAATGGTACAGTCTAAAAATAGTAAGAAATGCCTTGGATGTCTAATATCAGGCAGAGTCAGCGGATAAATATTTGAAAGAAGTAACAAAGGAAATAAAATGGCTGACTTGAAGAGCAGAAACAGAAGAACTGGCTTTTCTCTTCTACCCACCTTCATTACTCTGTTGTTTATCACGTAAGCTGAGTTTGGACGACACTTTCAGCAATGGAGAGGGGAATAGGCAACTCACCACACGACATGTTGCCCTGCCCCCCGTCTCGCAGCTGAAACTCCCATCATCCTTCTGGCTGGCCATTGCTCCTCCCAGGGCTAGCCCATCAGCCATTGCAAGTTCTGCCAGCTGTAGAGGAGCGGCCAGGGCGCTTTCGGCCGCTCCTGCCAGAGAACTCTATGCACTCCCGAAATAGCACACTCAGCACGTGAAATTAAGCAACGGAGCCTGCCACACGACATGTTAAGCAACGGGTCTCTGGATAAGCAACAGAGCAGCCCATTGTTTTTCTCCATTGATTAAATCGAGAAAATAGCGTACCATGAGTTGTGTGTCTGTGGTGTCCCCACGACACAATAAGCAATGCAACAGACGGTTGACTCTTTTACCCCCCCCCCATTGCTTATCGTGTTGTCTGAACCCAGCCATACTCTTCCCTCATCTTATTAAGGTCAGCGACCCCTCCATCCCCACCCTCACTCTGTGGAAGAGTGCTCAGTAGTTCCTTCCCTACTAATCCCCTATTTAATGTTTGCTGGCCATATTGCAACAAACCTTAGGGTGTCTGCATTATACAGAAAATAAAAGGTGGCTATGTGAGTGACATGCTGCTTCCCTACCCCTCTTAGGGACAATATGGAAAAAGGGAATTGGACCATCTTTGCACAGAGGAGATGAATGGGTTTCCCCCTGTGTATGTTTGCCTGGAAACACAAAAGGCAGAGGGGTGAGCATGTACAGGAACTCAATAATACATTGCTGTTCAAGCTTATAGCACATTGCACTGTAGGTTGGGTTGGAAAAAAGCATTCTGCGTTAGCCAAAAGCCACTGTAATTTGATGTCGGAAGAGTTAATTACTGTGGTATAAACTTAGTCGTTTGCTCTGCACACCATCGGTGGTGCAATTTCTGCCTTTGCATTCTGGTTGAAAAGGCATCATTTGCTTTCATCACAGCATGGTTACTTCTTGGTAATTGCACTGTGATTATGCAAATCTCTCTGTTCAGATTTGCTGATGTGCTGTTGTGCTAGTACTAGGCTCATTTCTCAGAATTTCCTACACGTTTGCCAGCAACAGTGATGCTGCCTCAGCTTCTAATGCCCTACAGATGTAGCCAACCACGGTTGTTCCAATATTAACATGACAGATGAGGAGTTCCCCCCCCACAACCCTAGCACAAATAACGAGAAAAAGTACCAAAATAATAGCAGTATGAAATGCCTTCTATCTGAAGAGCTGCTCATGGCTTTACGTTTTATGAGGATAAATGGGGAAATGTGTGTTCCTCTCAGTGTAAGAATTAAGTTACTGTCGAGTTCTACCTTCCTCTGTTCATTAAAAATGTGCACAGCTGCTCAACCAGAAATTGGGTAGCTACTGTGAAGGAAAACAGGGTTCACCCCACCTCCCTACCAGGTAGGCTTAGGACTCACCATCCGAGTTCCCCACATCCCATCTCCCTAGCCCGATGCCAAATGGCCCCAAGCCAGCTTTCAGAAATAACCACACACATTAAGGACTGAAGCAGTTTATTAAAATCCTAAAATCTATTCCACATAGGGCTTCAGTCAGACAGTAAGCCGTTAAAATACAAGCAAGGGATGAAGGGGGGTTAAGGGGAATGGGGGGTAGGATAAGGTTTGAGGTAGAGTTAGCAGCACAATAAACCAACTAACCCCTCTTAAATCATACCCGAAGGTGACAAGTCTTTCCCTGGAACAAACCAGACCCTAAAACAATAAACCTATCTAAATCCCAGCCATCACCTCACTGGTCAGGGAGCCGGTCCAGAAGAAGATGGCTTCCACCCTGTTGCTATACCATTATATCCCTTTTTGGGTCTGCTGGTACCATGACTGGCCGAGACCAATCCCCAGCCTTCCTGCTCGCTCGGCCCTTTCCCACAGCTGAAACTCTCGCTGTCCACTTCCAATTAAAGCTGACCTTGGTGCCTGGGCTTCTCAAGATAAGAGTCCAAGTGCAGCTGCTGGAAACCAGCAGCACTGTTTTGTAACACTTATTTATCAGAATTCTCCCTCTCCGAGCCAAGATGCCCCAGTGCTGCAAGGTAGGCCAACATTGCCCTTCTTAGCCAGACTGTAGCCATCTTAGCTCCTTCTTCACAGCTACATGTGCCTATTATTGCAGGGAGCTGATCCTCACACAGATTTCCTACAATACTACCTTCCTATTCAGTATTACCTTCCTACTCAGCAGTAACATTTAGGAATATACGTTAGACGTAGGCTACAGGTAACTTTAATGCAGATAAAAATGAATTATATATATATATATATATGAATGAAACCTACCAGTATAGCAGGGTGTGTGTGGGATGTAGGGTTGTATTGCAGATTGATAAATTACTGAACAATTTGTAAAATTCAGTATGGAAAATTTGCTCACCATTTTTCACAACGATGTAAATAGAGAGTACTTGATAAAATGGGCTAATTACAGATCTGAAGCAAAGAGCTGACCAATGGAACTCACTGCCACAGGATTTAGTGGTTGCCACCAGTATGGTTTAGCTCAAAAACAGATTCTTTAATAAAGTGGCCAGCCCATTGTTCTGTTTTTGTAACCCAGCATGTTCCATGTAGCATGAATTAAAGGGCAAATATATATGTAAGCATTTTTCACATGCTGACAAGTTTGAAAAAGCAAAGCGGAAACAGTGGGGAAAGTTGCTCTGTAAGCTTACCAGATCAACAATTTTGGGGCACTGTGGAAATTAGGTACCCATTGTATTGAATTTGGTGGACTTTGGAAATCAGGGATAACCAAGATATTTTATGGGCTGAAATGTTCTGCAATATGCATCTTTTAAAATGAGGACAAACATAGGCATGATGGTGGCAGTCTCACCTTTTAAAAGGCAAGTCTGCTCCAATCACACATAAAGTAAGGCCCAATTTAAAGGCAAAGGGAACACGTAAGTAAGGGGTGCCAAACCCTCCCATTACCCACAGCTTACCTTCTTGCCGTCTGCCCCCACCTCCAGTATCACTTTTCCCTCAGCCAGGCTACAATACTGGGCCAAAAGAGAAGCCGAATCCAGAGGAAGGAGGCTTCAGGAAAGAATGTGACAAGTGGAGGAACCATTCAGCTACTTCTACCTGTACACCACTTTTGCTTGTTAAATTCTACACACACACCCAACACACAAACACCTACTGCAAGTTTTATTTAAAGAGACAGATCTGCCCTGGTTAGATCTAGTTTGGCCTTAAATGACATCTCCCAGGGCTGAAAAGTCCAAGTTTCTGCTAGTGGAAGGAAGAAATAAGAGCCTCCCTCTTTAAAGGGAACTCTATATAAAAATACACGTATGGGGAATATTGCTGGAAATTACAAGTGGCAGATCTGTTTGCAAGCAAGATAGGAACTCAGAAAGAGCTCTGCTCTAATTTTTGAATGAGAGTTGGGATTTTGCAATGTTTGGCAGTTTAAGTAAATGGGAATTAAGGTGTGTATGTATGTATATATATATTGGGAGGGGTGATGGCTACGTAGGGAAATTTGTTTCCATTCACTGTGAGCTAAGTGCTAAGAAATGTTCAGCACTTGCTGTTCTCTGCAACATTTGGTTTCCCCCCTTTTACTGGTGCCCATTATTTACGCTTCCCCCTGCTTCCTTCCAGGATGGAGGCACTGCCCTATTAGCTGCCTGTCAGTATGGACACATGAGAGTGGTGGAAACTTTACTGAAGCATGGGGCCAACGTTCACGACCAACTTTATGTGAGTTTTCTTGACATTTGTGGTTTAGGGCGGGTTTCTAAGGTTCTTTTTTCTTCTTCTTCCCTTCATGAAAAAGCAAAAATGGGCAAACTGAATGATTTCTATGCAAGTTTAAATACCGGGAGAGAATAAATGAAAAATATCATAAGGTACTTCATAGAATCCTCCAGCTGGAAGGGATCTTAACGGCCTCAGCTTAAAAACCCTCTAATGATGAAGAGTCCACCACCTTCTAAGGTAGTCTGTTCCCAGGATCAGCTGCAAATAATTTGCTGCCTCAGGAGGAGGAACTGCAAATCCTTCCCTCCCCCACTCAAGTAAAGGTACATAGTACTTCCCAGTTATGGTACCTGAGGCAGAAAATCTCCCAAGTACCTTTCCCCCTAATAAGCGGTATGGATATGATGTTTGCTGCCCTTTCATGACACCCCAAATCTCCTGCCTAAGACAGTTGTCTCACTCTGCTTAATGGTAGAGCTGGCCTTGTCTGTTCCACTGTCAAACAGAGCATATGATCTGAACATTTTTCCTAATGTTTAGTTGAAATCCCCTTTCTTATCATTTGAAACCATTAGTTTGGGTCCCAGTCTATGAAGCAACAAAGGACAAATTTTGCTCCATCATCTACATGATGGCCTTTAAAATATTTGAAGATATCCAGGATGCCATCTTTCTCACATTCTGAGCAATTCCACATGCTGTGCAGAATGAGGAAGTAACATCCTAGACTGCTCCTCTTAAGATTGCATGTGGGAGTTATATTTTTGAATACACTCCAAGTTAAAACAGCAACAAAATACTTCTTTGGCTGCAATCCTATATGCATTTAACTAAGAGTAACCCTACTGAACTCACTAAGATTTATTTCTGAGTAGACTTAATAGGTTTGTCTGTTTACTTAGCAATAAGTACATCTGGGTTCCACATAGCCCTCTGCTACAGGATGTTCTGGGCTGCATCTATCCGAGGTTGCATTGGCACCTCATTATCCGAAATCCCGCAATTGCATTCTTCCAGGGTAATACTCACGGAAAGTTTTGGAGGCTGACAGGGCTGCTGCCGCCCCTAGCACCCCCGTTCCTGCACCCCTCCATTGTTTCCCTCCTCCTCCTCCTAGCATGCGAAAACAAACGAGTCGTGGAGGGGGAAGTCAGCTCCTCGCCCTGCTTCCCCCCCCCACTGGAGTTTTGGTCTTTTTATTTTTGTCCTCTAATTGCACAATTGCTCGATTCTAGAGAGGCGCAGAGATGAACCACCACATCCCCACTTTCCCGGTGCGCCTGTGGTCCATTTGTATCTAATTTTGAGGGGTATGATTGATTGATTGATTGATTGGAAGCTCCCCAAAGTCCCTGGAGGCACGGAGGTGGTCCAGAGGTCATTCCGCTCTCTGGACCACCACCTCCCCGGCAGATGGCTCCCAATCAGGGGGCGCCATCAGCTGGGAGACGCCTCCGCCACAGCTCCGAAGTGAGGTGATAGATGGCAGATGCCACCATCCCCTTGCTCCAAGAGAAAAAAGTCACGGTAAGTCCCTGACTTTTTTAACTTGGAGCTTCGGGGGTTTGCCCCTGGATGGCTTTGTGATGGAGGCTGAATCATATAAACGAGCTGCTGCCACTGTGGATCCACCCCGGGGCTAACCTTTCATCATGGCAAGCCTCCAGTCTACCCTGCCAGAAGAAAAAAATGGCAACCCTTGTTGTGGGCAGGTGGCTGGACAGCACATGAGGGGTGGGTAAAACAGTAGGTCCATCTGTTGCCTTATAGATCAACTACAGGCTATGCACAAAATAAGTGGTGGAGGAAATCCAGGAAGGAACATATGATTCCCTTATCTACTGTTAACAGCTCCATAGGAAAGTCTGCCTCAGACTTTAGAAATTCTGGCCTTCACTCAGCCACTGTTGAAAGAATTATACTGTATCAGAGACCTCTAAGCAGAAACAAAGATATATGTAATATAGTCCAGGGTGTTTCTGAGTGATATTTGTAATAATGTGCTTGTGCCACTCTTTCCCTTCTCAGTTTTTTTAATCCCTCTTAAAACATCAGCTCAAAAAAACCCCCACCTTCTTTGTCTTATCTGCCCTGTCCTGTCTCCTATTCTTCTCTTCCCATTTTCACTGTCTTCTTTTTTATAGCGCATGCTGTGAGCATTTACAAACTAGCATTCATTTAAAAGGTTTCCTAAAGATTAACTTCTATGTGATATGTATTTATTTAAACATATTTGAAGCACCCTTCATCCAGGGCAGTGTATTAAAACAAAACAAAACAAAAAAACCCATGCAAAATAGAATAAAAACACAAAACAGCAAAATCATAGTCAAACAAATAAGGCAAATCAATCCTATCAACAACTAAAATTAAAATGCCTGGGCAAAGAAAAACACTTTGAGCTGGTGTTGAAACGATAGCAACATTGGCACCACTTGCACATCCATGGGGAGAGTATTCCATAATCAAAGTGCTACAATGAAGAAGGCTCTCTCACTGATTGTCATATAATGCACTCAGGAAAGAGCCTCCCCTGATGATCTTCAATCATGCAAAGGCTAGTATAGGAAGAGGTGCTCCTACAGGTATTTGGCCCCTACCCACTTTGGGCTTTGGTTTGCTCATTGCTGGTGTGTGATCCCTGCTAGGTTGCCATTGAGGCAATAGTTGCCCATCTTGATCTAGATGGTCTGCTTTCCAAAGCACCTGGAGTTGAATCACCACCACCTTGCCTTCGAAGACCTTGCCCTCAAAGAGGATATTAGTGACTGGGCAATAGTTCTTAAAATCTACTGGGTCCAAAAATAAGTTGGTGCCAGACCTAAGTGGCTCCTTGGCATAGTCTGCTGATGGGGAGCTGCCACTGCCCTTCTGCCAACACCCACCGCTACTGAAGCCCCTTGCTGCCCACTCATTCACAAAAGCTGACCCACCCACCCAAAGGAACCTACTCACTCACCCTCCCACTACTCTGTGGGTAGCCCTGGTGTAGCTGCCCACACCCGCCCAAGAATCCCCCCCCCTGCCCACACAGAGGCCCACCTGCCAACATCTGTCCATCCACTGAAGCCCTCTGTCAACAAGCCAGCAAACCCATCAAAGCTGACCACCCACCTGCCTGCTCACCAAAACTTCTGAACCTCCTCCCCATTTATTGTACATGCCGTGGCAGTAGCTTCTCCTCACCTAGTTGGCAGCCACTGTGGCAAACAGCTGGCCAAGAACAGGCCATGCACACAATTTAAAATGAATATTCAGTAGCATTGATCTGAATCAATAAGACACTGCCTTATGGATAGACATGACCAATAAGAGCACAGGAGCACTGTAAATTGTGCCCTCATTGACCATTCCCCCCCCCCCCAAAGACAGTGTCTGATTGGTTCAGATTACTGCTATTCAAAATGTAAGTTTAAAAAACATTCAAAATGGGATGCTGAGGGGCCTGCTGGCTTGTCGATGGCACTTCCCCGGTGTGCACAGAGGAGGAAGAGGGTGGCAGCTACAGCAGGCTGCTCAGGGGCAGGATGGGCCCTTCTGAAGCTCTGGGCCCTCAGCACCTACCCATGCGTGCCGACCTCTTATGCTGGCCTGCAACTGTCTCATTCAAGATGAATAATTGATTTTATTCTCAGTGCCTTTCAAACCTGTCACATCTGGCTTTCGAGCGTTCAAGCACATCCCCGCCTAGGTCTGCAAGCCACGTAAATATGCAAGCAATGTAAATATGGACATCTTGGGTGCTTTACTTCCCAAAGTAATTTCGGTATAATCAAAGGCTGTGTAAAAATCAGAAAAACAATATTCCTGATACTGGTCTAATTAATCTCCAATAGTTGTGTGCAAACAATGTTGACCGGTATAAGGAGGCACATCCCCGTCTGCACAATTTAATTGAGCCCAGTTTATCATGCCGATGTAGATGCAGCTGCACATTTGCAGTTGGTGCATGCACAGATCCTGCTCTTAAACATGGATCTTGCAGCAAACAGCTTTGAACTGATATTGATAAATATTATGGCATAGTAGCAACTGTTCTTTTTATTTTAATTGACTAATAGTATTAAATATCACACGGCTGTCAATGTTTTCAAAATGAAACAATCCCATCCTAGTTGAATGAAATTAATTGGGCACAATCCTGCCAAAACATTTAAGTCGTCTTGATTTCAGCAGGTGAATTATGCACAGGTACCCTGCTTTTGGGGTATGTGATTTAATGCTGCTCTACAACTGTTAGATTGCTTTAAAACCTTTAATAAAGAAGCTGATGAAAAGTATGGGAAATCCAGGTCTTTGCTTAATCAAGCTGTTCTTGATAAATATTAAATGTTTTGAATGCATTTCAAAGCAAAGTATTATTATTATTATTATTATTATTATTATTATTATTATTATTTCTTGCATTTATATACCACCCCATAGCCGAAGCTCTCTGGGCGTTTTACAAAAATTAAAAACATTAAACATTAAAAAACGATATACAAAATTTAAAACCATAAAGAGCATAAAAACAGGTTATAAATACAATATCCATTTAAAACAACTATTCTGGGTCAAACAACAATAACAACAAAAGCCTCAACATATGCTGTTAAATGCCTGGGAGAAGAGGGAAGTCTTGACTTGGCGCCGAAAAGATAACAATGTTGGCACCAGGCGAGCCTCATCGGGGAGATCATTCCATAATTGGGGGGCCACCACTGAAAAGACCCTCTCCCTTGTTGCCACCCTCCGTGCTTCCCTCGGAGGAGGCAACTGGAGGAGGACCTTAGATATGGATTGTAGTGTATGGGTAGGTTCGTGTTGGGAGAGGCGTTCCATCAGGTATTGTGGTCCCAAGCCGTGTAAGGCTTTCTAGGTTAAAACCAGCACCTTGAATCGGGCTCAGAAAAGTACAGGCAGCCAATGCAAGCGGGCCAGAGTCAGTCTTATATGTTCGAACCTTCTGGTTCCGGTTATCAATCTGGACACTGCATTTTGCACAAGCTGCAGCTTCTGAACTGTCTTCAAAAACAGCCCCATGTAGAGCGCATTGCAGTAATCCAACTGGGAGATTACCAGAGCATAGACAATTGAAGCCAGGTTATCCCTGTCCAGATAGGGGCATGCTGGGCCACCAACCAAAGTTGGTAGAAGGCACTCTGTGCCACCGAGGCCACCTGAGCCTCAAGTGACAGAGATGGTTCTAGGAGAACCCCCAAGCTATGAACACGTTCCTTCAGAGGGAGTGCAACCCCATCCAGAACAGGTTGAAGACTCTCCATCCGGGTCAGCAGAACCACACACTAACAGTATCTCAATCTTGTCTGGATTGAGTTTCAGTTTGTTAGCCCTCATCCAGTCCATTGTCGCAGCCAGGCACTGGTTCAGCACATCCACAGCCTCACCTGATGAAGATTAAAAGGAGAAATTGAGTTGTGTGTCATCAGTGTACTGATGACAATGCACTCCAAAACTCCGGCTGACTGCACCCAACGTTTTCATGTAAATGTTAAACAGCATGGGGGCAAGACTGATCCCTGCGGAACCCCATACTTTAGAGTCCACAGGGCCGAGCAATGTCCCCCAAGCACCACCTTCTGGAGCTGCCCCGCCAAGTAGGAGCAGAACCACTGCAATGCAGTACCTCCCACTCCTAACTCAGCCAGTCGTCCCAGAAGGATACCATGGTTGATGGTATCGAAAGCCACTGAGAAATCAAGATGAATCAACAGAGTCATACTCCCCCTGTCTTTCTCCTGTCATAGGCCATCATACAGGGCGACCAAGGCTGTTTCCGTACCAAAGCCAGGCCTGAAGCTGGACTGAAATGGATCCAGATAATCCGTCTCATCCAAGAGTGTCTGGAGCTGGCCCACAACCACTTGCTCAAGGACCTTGCCCAGGAATGGAACATTTGCCACAGGCCTATAGTTATTGAGATTTTCAGGGTTTAGGGAAGCTTTCTTCAGGAGTGGTCTCACTACCGCCTCTTTCAAACGGCCTGGGACCACTCCCTCTCGCAGAGAGGCATTAATAACTTCCCTGGCCCAGCTGGCTCTTCCATCCCGGCTAGCTTTTATTAGCCAAGAGGGGCAAGGATCCAATACAGAGGTGGTTGCATGAACCTGTCCAAGCACCTTGTCAACATCCTTGGGTCCAGCATGTAATAGCCCCTGGACAAATATAAGGAAGTTACCTAAAAACAAGAATCTGATTAGTTTATCTTGCATGATCTTGCTCAGCTGAGTGCATAAAAGATGTCTGGTTCTGACTGGCAGAGTTCCACGGGAGGCAGACTTCCTATGCACACTTTCTGGAAGGATTTACTGAGAAAGCATCAAGATTTATAGTTTAATCTTTAAATTGATTACAGGAAAGGCCGGAAGCAGACTAATTAAAGAGCAACTGTGCGTTTTGCTTTTATCAATGCTGCAAAAAAGAGCTGCGTTAAGTGGTAGGAGCTTATTGGTGGTTATGGAATAGAAGTTTCAATAAGCGGCATTCTTGCTATGCTTCCGGGCTAATGGAGGATAGAAAGGATTCAATTGTCCTATTAAGAATAGTCTTGCTAGCTGAAAACTGATTAAAATACTTTTTTTAAAAAACTAAGGATGGAGCTACTGCCCTTTTCCTGGCTGCTCAAGGAGGGTTCCTGGATTTAATTCGGTTATTATTGACTTCAGGAGCAAAAGTCAACCAGCCAAGGCAGGTAATGTTCAGCATTGTTAAGACATAGATCATATTTTGGTTATCATCCCGTGTTTGGTTTTTTTTGTTGTTATCTATTACATGCTAAAATTAACTGGCCGTGTCTCAGTATTCACTACATTCCAATGATGGTTGTGATTGATATAGAAGTTAATCTTTGATCAAACTTTGTGTGACCATGTTTGGGCACTCTGTGCAGACTGCCAAAGTTGTAGTTTAACTTCCTCTGATATTTGGCATCATTACTTGTATATTCTTATCTAAATTATTAGTATTTTATTTCCTAGAATCTCAGGGGCTGTCGTCATGGTGCATGGTGCTAGGTTGGCGCCGTCTCCCTCCCCAACCCCACACTCACACTTTCCTTGGCGTTGGGTAATCCCGATGCCAAGGAGGGAGTGTGGGGTTTATGGGTGGCTATTCACCCTATTCCTGATGGAAGGCAACAAATTACTGGTCACCTTCCAGTAGACTCCACCCCTGGGTTGTCCTCAGATTGGCCCCGGAGCGACTTCACATGGTGGAAGTGCCATGTTGACATAGTTCCATTTGAAAAAGTTAGTGAAATCCCCAAGTTTTTCAAAATGTAGCATTGTGGGGAAGCCCCACCATGGCTGCGAACCTGTGCCTGCATCATGTAACTGATGTGGCCCAGATCCACAGCCACCATGGGACTTTGCCCATGTATAGACAGCCAGCCCCTCAGTCCCTCCATGGAAGACTTAAAGGACATACCAGTCAGAAAACTGGATAACAACTTTATTGTCTCTCTCTAACAAGAACAGAACAGATATACAAAAACCCTGATTCCACCCATATACAACTAAGCCTAGTGCCACCTAGGCACTAAATTATATAATGATGCTGTCCACCCAATTTGTAACCCTATAACCATGCAACTTCAGTTAAATTATGCTTATAATTAATACTAATTATCTTATGCCACAAGAGCAGAAGAAGTTGTAAACTCAGGACATTGCAGATTCCAGACAAACATGGTCCCCTCTACAAGGATTCACTTTTGCGCCTGGTTAGGCGATTATGCGCATAATCGCAGAAGCGCATTTACGCCTAATCCCTCTGCACGAGTGGCGGCGAGAGGCGGCGAAGCGCATTAACAGATGTCTAAAATGCGCTTTACAAGTAGTTAATGCGTATAAGCGCTTATTCACACAGTCAAAATGCGCTTTAACGGACGGAGCAAAATAAAACTCGCGATTTAATGTGCATTTGATAATGCGCATAATCGGGGAGATAACGCGCCTCTACGCCCGATTTGCGCACTGTTCTTGTAGAGGTAATTTTTTTAATGCGCCTTGAAAGAGCTTTAAATGCCTCTTGTAGAGGCATCCCATGTTTCTTGACCATGCATTTACACTGATCCCAGAACGAATGAATCAAAGATGGATTCAGGGCTGACCCCACCTCCTAGTCTTCAACTCTGCATTCTCAGGCACACAAAGCCTCAACAGACTATAGGGTGGATAAAAACCATAATAACAAGCTTTGTTTCCTTATTCCTTGTCTTATCCCTATTTTGCTTTTGGTGTTGATCTTGAATCTATGGTTTACTTCTGTCTGTATCATTATTCCTGACATACACAACCTGGCCAAGAATACAGCCTGTGTTTGGATGTTCACAATAAACCATGGTTCATTGTTACAGGAATGAACCCAGCCACTCCTTGGATATGCATGCTTTCTCCCTCCCCTCTAGCATGCCCACAAGGAGGATTTTTGATTTTGATATTAACCACAGTTGTTCATATCTCCAAGCCCTAAACCATGGTTACTCTTAACTATTGTTTTTTGAAACATGGCAACTTCAATCCCTGGGTTATGAAGCTGGCTTGTTTGAAAAATGATAGCTAAGAGTAACCATGGTTTAGGGCTTGGATGACAAAACAAGCTGTGGTTTTAATCTAAAAACAGAAGCAAAAGCTTCCAATTTGATGACCACATTGGAGGAGAAGAGAGTGAAGTCCATGAGCCCAAGTGGAGGCTAGTTTCTTTCCTGTTACAATAAACCATGCATTATAGACTATAACTTATCTGTCTACCCAATATGCATCTCTGCCAGTCTGCCCTGTTAGTGGACAAAACAGACCTTACTCAGGATAAGGAAGCATTCAGATTTCAGCAGCACAGGGATCCATTACATTCTGCTTCTTAAGCCTTCCTAGAGCATAGCCTTCCCTAACCTGGTGCCAGATGTTTTGAACTACCAACTCCCAGCTTTCCTGAGCATTATCCATGCTGGCTGGGGCTGATGGGAGCTGATATCCAAAACATCTGGAGGGCACCAGGTTGGGGAAGGCTGCAATAGCGACTGGCAAAAATGAAGAGGTTGGATCCAGTCTTAGTCAGATTTAGTGTGCTTCTAGTTGAGGCATTTCTAGCGCCTTTGCCCTGCCACATTCACAGAATTTTACAGGGGGATCCAGATAATAGCATCTTCCACTTCTAACCCTCCTGTGTTTCCCCGCCGCTTCTTCCATCTTTTTTCTTACTGCAGAAAATCCATTCAGGAATAGCTGCATAATATCTTCTTCTAAGCGCTAGGAGCCCTCCATCTGGAATCACCAGTAAAGTATCCCCATTGAATTCAATGGGACATAAGTTAGTTATCACTAGCCTAAGGTCTGTTGGACCCATTGAAATCAGTGGGACTTACTTTAGTCATGACTAACTTAAGGCCCATTTAGTGAGTCTGCTCTAAGTATGACTAAATCTGGATCCAACTCAAGGAGTAGAAAAGAAAAATATGTTAACTGTCATAGAAAGTAATGTTTCCATTTTATTAATGCATTGAGCATTTCATCTGTGTCAAGCAAACATTGATATTGCCACAGGGCATGCTGGTTATATATATCTTCAGTTTTCATTCCCAACTGAGCTGAACACTGTGTCCCATTTTCAGGCAAAAGAGATCCAAGTTCATTTTGTCCTTGAGTTCGAGCCAGAGCCTTGTGGTGAGCTGCCAGGGCTGTTTAGTGTTGCCTGTATCAAATGGATCATTCCTGTTTTGTTTTCTTTCAAGGATGGGACAGCTCCGTTGTGGATAGCCTCCCAGATGGGTCACAGCGAGGTAGTAAGAGTCATGCTGCTCCGGGGGGCAGACCGAGATGCTGCTAGGAGCGTGAGTAACTACCATTAGCTTTCTAGGTTTTGTGTTGGAAGAAAATGAGTCAACAAGTTTCTGTGATATAGTATATGTTTATTGCATCTCTTTGGCATACTTTGGCAGCCTACATTGCAGGATAGTCTGGATATCACAGGGGTGCAGAACCTTAGGCTTGTGGGCCGAATCTGGCCCTCCAGGGTTCCCCAGATGGTCATGATCCTTCCCCTGATCCAATCCCTTCTCCACAACCACTGCTCATTTGGTGGTTTCCTGGCTTTTCCACATTTCCCCCCATTCTAAATAGTCCCAGAGCCAGAGCAGAATTTATTTACCCAAAGAGTGCAAAATCTTTGTGAATATTTTTTTGTTTATATATGACAGAAGTGTCTCAGAAAAGTGAGTCTTACTAAATTTCAGTGGTGGGAGGCTGCGTGATGACATCATCAGTATGGCTGCTGTGCTATTATGTAGTTGCTACGTTTAAATATGCATAACTTCTTACCCTTTTATGCTACAGAGATTATTTTTTTCTGAAATGTTTCAAATTTAATGTTTTAAGTTTTTATTCTTTTTCCAAACATAAAAAACATTTAACACATACAGTACATACGCCCACAGCACAACAGAAACTACACACTAAAAGAGGTATTCAATCAAGTTACAGCGTGTTCTGATCTTCTCCACAGCATGCTAATCTAATTTTTCCTCTCTCCCTTTATTCTCCTATAAAGAGAATAATATATCCAACAATATCCAATCTTTCACCCATAACAAACAACAGGCAGAGAAATACACTTTCAAGTTTGGAAGACCCAAGCCTCCCCTTTCCCTTGCATCTTGTAATATTTTATATTTAACTCTTGGTTTTTTGCCTGCCAAATAAATCTAGATATATCTCTCTGCCATTGCTTGAATGGTTGCTCTGAAGATATAATAGGTATTATCTGGAATAAAAACAACATTCTTGGTAACACATTCATCTTAATTGTCGTGATTCTCCCCAGGAACGATAGTTGAAGCTTATCCCACCTTACTAGATCTATTTTGATTTCGCTCAATACCGTGACATAATTATTATTAAATAACATAATATCAATGTGATATCCAGGCATTTTACCTTCTTCTCTATCTTAAAACCTGTTTTTTCTGTCAACCTTAATTGGTCTTGAGATTTCATATTTTTTGTTAACATCTTAGTCTTCTGTTTATTAGCCTTAAAACCTGATACTGCTCTAAATTCTTTCAATTTACTCATCAAGATTTCTATTCCTTTTAGTGGTTCTTCTAAGGTAAACACCAAATCATCTGCAGAAGCTCTTAATTTATAGGATTCTTTTTTTATCTTCACCCCTCCAATTCTCTCATCCTGCCTAATATCTCTATTCAAAATTTCCAGTGCCAAAATAAACAATAGTGGTGACAATGAACAACCTTGTCTTGTTCCTCTTTGTATTTCACACGATTTTGTCATTTCTCCATTGATAAGTATTTGTGTGTTTTGCGAACTATAAATTGAGTTGATCCATTTTATGAAGTTTGTCCCGAAATCCATTTCCTCCAAAATTTTAAACAGAAATTTCCAATTCAAATTATCGAACGCTTTCTCCGCATCCATGAAGATCAGTGCCGCTTGCTCCTCAGGATGTTTTTCAAAATACTCCAAGATATTAAAAACACTTCTAACGTTGTCCCTTATCTGCCTTTTGGGTTAAAAGCCGGATTAATCCTCATGAATAAATTATTATAAAGCTCCTTTAAGCCTTTCTACTAAAATTGATGTGAACAGTTTGTAGTCATTATTCAATAATGATATTGGCCTATAGTTTTTTTGTGAATGTCAATTCATGTCCCTCTTTAGGGATTAGCGTTATATAAGCTGTCTTCCAGGACTCCAGAATCTTCCCATTAACCAATATAGAATTCATTGTATTTTGTAATGGTTGTAAAAGTTCTTCCTCAAATTTCTTGTAGTATGAACCCGGGAGAAAGGTTAACAAATACATTTCATTGGATGTCCTCTTCACTTTCATTGGAACTGCTATCATCACTGTCAAAATCACTTTCCTCATCTTCTTTTTCACTGTCCTCTTCTGTGGCCGTTTCAAGACTTTCTGGGAGTGTTGGACCATCGTACCATTTGATGTGGTACCTGCCATTTTCCAAGCACCAGCCGTGTTCAGTAGAATGTACATGCAAGATCCAAAGAATGTTGAAAAGCTCATACCCTGAAACTTGGTAGTTAACTGTGCATCTTCTATTGCATCCAGTAACCTGAAAACGGAACAAAAGAAACTAGAAGTTGCCAAATGCACTTTAGATGCTTTTGGTAAAGTAATTCATATGGCAGCTGTTCAAAAATATGATGTGAAAAAAGTGATTGAGTATCCTCTAACTCCCGTGCCATTCTCTCTTGATCAGATTGGTGGATAAATGAATAAAACAGTCAAAAGTAAGTTGATGCACTGGCTAGAAAAGTACCAGAATTTAGATGAGGAGCATGATATAACTATAGGTCAACCTCACATAGGTGTTACTGTATATGATGCAATGTTCGTGTTGCACACTTTGAAGTTCCCGGAAATTTACAAAGCTCTTGCATGTAAATTACTGGAGCACATTACTAGTAGTACACCAGCTAAGGAAGTGCACCTGGTGTTTGACACTTACGGCTATCAAAGTATAAAAGATTGTGAACATGAACTGCAAACAACTGTACCAACAAGTGACATCAAAGTAACAGGCGCAGATCAGAAGATCCCAAAAAAGGCAGCTGATGCACTTTGGAATGAGCAGTTTAAAACATCACTTACATCTTTGCTATGCAATGAGTGGAAAAATCAGAAGTATGCTTTGCTTCTGGCAGGCAAAATTCTCTTTGTTGGAGCAGAGACTGTGTGTTACAAATACACCAGCAAGGATGTCAGTGTTGAGGCAACAGAGGTGCCTGATCTTACTTGCCATCATCAAGAGGCAGACACAAAGATGATTTGGCACATCCAACATGCATCACATGGTAGTGATCAGGCAAAGAATATCCTGGTTAGACCAAATGACATTGATGTGTTTGTTCTGTTAATTTTCCATCAAAAGCACTTCCTAAACTCTCGGGTTTGGTTTGATTGTGGCGTGTCTTCTAACAACAACAGAAGGACTGTAACTTGTATCACAGGAGCTCGGACATGATCTGGTAGAGGCCTTGTCTGGCTACCACGCTTTTATAGCATCTGATTTCACAGCTGCATTTGCAAGACAGGGAAAAGTTAAACCATTTGAAATCATGGAAAAGATAGCTGGGTTGGAGAAATTTGTGCCATGTACGGCCACCTTAGATACTCCTCTGTGAGTGAAGTAAGATTCAGTCTATTTATTAAGAAAACAACACCTAATATCCAGTCTAAGGCATTCTCCAAAGTTAAAGGGATTGACCCAACAATGCTGCCTCCATCTAAACCTGCAATGATCCAAAAGATTAAAAGAAGCAATTCAGTGTCATGGCTGTGGAAACGAGCAGATTGTAGAGAACCTGACAACAGACTTGATCCTACTGAACACGGCTGGTACTTGGAAAATGGCAGGTACCACATAAAATGGTATGATGGTCCAACACTCCCAGAAAAACTTGAAACGGACACAGACGAGGACAGTGAAAAAGAAGACAAGGAAAGTGATTTTGATAGCAGTTCCAATGAAAGTGAAAGGGACATCCAATGAAATTTATTCATTAACCCTTCTCACAGAACATAATTTTTATTTTGTAAATTGTAAATTTTTGCTGAAGATTTTAAAAACATTTGTTAAAAACAATTCAACCTAATAAATAGTCTTTTTAATATATCATCATACTCGTCCTGTTTGAAATTTTGTAAAGACATTTGAACATATTCAACTGTAAAAATCACAGTTGAACATATTCAAAATGATCTGTGCATCAGATCGAGAGATATTTAGAGTGGATATTTTTGAAATGAAAGCCCTGTATGATAAACTGTAAAATCATACAATCCTTTGAAAGTGGACGTATAATGAGATACCACTCATAATTCCCTAAACGTTGGGGTAAACCCCATGTTATTATACATTTTCTTAATCCTCATTAAAAAATGCAACTTTTTTGTTCTTGAGTATTCATTCTAAAGTCATATAGTTTTTGAGTAAATCATGGTTTAAAGTTACACATAACCAATGCGAACACTGATTTTATACGTTCAAATGAAATTATCTGAAAAACGAATGCAGTTAACAAAAACTGTGTAATTACAAAAAGTATTTGTCATTAAATTTGAAACATTTTAGAAAAAAATTCATCTCTGTAGCATAAACGAGTGAGAAGTCATGCATATTTAAATGTGGCAACTACATAATAGTGCGGCAGCCATATTGATGATGTCATCACGCAGCCCTCCACCACTGGAATTTAGTAAGACTCACTTTTCTGAGACACTTCTGTCATATATAAACAAAAAATATTCACAAAGCTTTTGCACTCTTTGGGTAAATAAATCCTGCTTGACAGTGGGACTAAAAAGATTGAAATGCCTCTCCTAAGACTTAGGGTGGATCTACACTGCTGTTTTAAAGCGCTTTAAAGTGCTTTATAACAGTAGTGACAACTGTTTTGGAGTGTGTCCTGGGCCCCAACAGTTGTCACTACTGTTGTAAAGCGCTTTAAAGCACTTTAAAACAGCAGTGTAGATCCTACCTTAGTTACTGGCAGTAAGAGCTTTAAGATAAAATATGCTGGTATTTTTGGCCCGAACTCTTTTGTCTTTGTTTCTGCCCCTCTTTTACTTTGACCCCGCCCACTCTTGGAACGCAGCTCTCGAGGGCTTCTCTGAAATTGAATTTGGCCTTCAGGTTGAAAGAGGTTCAACACCCCTGAGCTAGTGTATCTGTCAAGGATCTGTCATTGTAAGGAGCATCTGTGAGTGTCCAGCTTCTTTTATTTCCAGTTTGGTGTCATGGTGTGCAAGCAGAACTGCAGGTGGCATCCTTTGAAAAAGCCAGTCCCTTTCCCACAGAACATCTTAGTGATGATTGTGAGAAATGTAAACTGAACAGCCTGTGCTGAGACTACAAGTGGTCCATGTAGCTTTGAAAGCTCTAGCAGGTCAATGGTGACAAAAATGGACTTTACAAATTCTCAGGGCCAAGTCCTTTACTAACTCAAAACTAAAATCAACTAAAAGACTGAGTTCTTCTTAATGTCCAGGTTTGGTGATTTTCATCAGCTCTCAGAAGAATAGAAGAGTGTGGTCATACCAGGCCTGGTATCAGGAGTTGGCATCATTGGATATTTGCTGATGGCCTCGCCCTTTGGAAGGCCCATCAGCCCATCCTGTTCCTTACCATAAGGCAGAGATGTGTCAGTAGCAGCAGCAACGGTAAAAAAAAAAAGTCAGTAGCCACCAATGCTGCTTCTGATGCTTGTCATATAAATTCCTTCACAATCCCCTGGTTCACATGACACAGTGGGTTATCATGGGTTAATTGCATGTGGGAAAGCAGTAATCAGTTAGAAGTTGGGTTAAATGTGGGTTAACTCTCAAATAACTTACAATGTCTGGATTCGCATGACATGCTGCAACCCCCAATATCCCCGATAAGAAGTTGCATATTCAGAATGGCAGCTGCATGCACCCCACCTGCACTGGAACAAATTGTGGGTTAATTAAAGCATGATAAGCATGCTGTATTGTGAGAACTGGCCCAATGAGGCCTCATTGGAGCAATGAACCAGAGCCTTACCCCACTGGTTTCCCCAAAGGCAGTGTGAGAGAATTTAAATGGTGGACGTAAGAAACAATACTTGCCAGCTACTGACTTTTTTTGCTGCTGCTGCTTGCAAACATCTTCCTCATGGTGAAAGAAGAGAAGATGAGGCAAGGCAAGTGAGCTACATCTGCTGCCAGAGAAGGTAAAGTGAGGGGAGGCAAGCAGAGGGGAAGTAAAGCGAGTGGAGATGCTCCCACCCAGGAGGCAGCCTTTTCTGCCTGTCACCTGGGAAGGTCACGCAACCGACCCCACCTTCATCACCAGGGGAGAACGCTCATCCTCCATTACCTGTCACCCCTCCAACCAGTAGGTAACACTAGACAATTTGGTTTCAATTGGCTTTTTAACCTTTTTAGTGCACCACCTAAAATTAATCACCAGCTTTGCTAATATAGTGATGAGATAGATCCTTGCGCCACCTAGCAGTGAGCTCATCCAGACGGGGAAAATCCCATTTCCTTTCCATGACTCTGCTTCCTGCTTTTCTTCCACATTTGCAACAAGCTTAAACTACACGAGGAAGAGAGCTGTGACCGCGTGCTAGCTTATACAGTTCAATGAGCAGCACCCTCTAGTGGGCGTTTTATAGCACAATTCCGCCTGCACATGGCAGGAAATCCCAACAACACTATATATCTCAGTAGAGTCAGGTTTTCTGAGGTTCCCCCCCCCCCCATTAAAACTGGGAAATGGAGCGGAAGATGCACAGGAAGCTTGAAGGTATCATCAAAATGACCCACAAACATTCATGGGTGAACAGTCATGAGCATGCTATAAAACATTCATTTAAAGAAGCTCAGTGACTACTTTTGTTTCTTCCCCTATTGCAGTTTTTGTGTCACCTAGACTGATGAAGAGTTCTGGAGAAATCGAAAGCTTTCACACACTGTTGTGACATTTTGGTTGTTCCTGATGCAGATATTGCCTAACTCTGGATTTTCGATCCCCTCCTCGCCATGGTCCAGCATGACTGTCTTGCTTGTTACATGCAGTAAGGAGTCTCATGGCCTGCATGTGTGAGGAAAAAACATCTAAACCAGCTCTCAACAGGAACTAACTATGAATGGATCAAACCTTCCTGTATGAATTCTAGAGAAGGACATATGTAAAAAGGAGATATCCAACTCATTTTCTATTTCTCTCTTTCTGTTGAAGGATGGCACAACTGCTTTACTTAAAGCTGCAAACAAAGGATATAGTGAAGTTATAGAGGAATTACTTAAATTCGCCCCTGCACTTGGCTTATTGAAGGCAAGTATTTAGAAAATCTTTGGGGTGCTCTGTACCATAATTCACTTACAGTGCAATCCTCTACATGGATTCTGTGGTACTTACTTTCAGGTAAATATGCATAGGATTGGAGCCTTAGATACTGTAGAACAGGGATGGGCAACCTGTGGCCCTTCAGATGCTTTGGCCCACATCTGCCCCACCTCTCCCCATTGGCTCTGCTGCCCAGGGCTGGTGAGAGTTGTAGGCCAAAACATCTGTAGGGCTACGAGTTGCCCATCCCTGCTATAGATGCTCACATTAATTTATGTGGGGCATCCACAGAAAATCGTTCAATTTCACCCAAAAATCCTAAGTTAGTTAGATATTATCCTACTATATTCTAGGGCTCAAAGCCTTTATGTAGTAGTCCTGAGTCTTCAAGTATAATAGAATCATCTTGCTGCCAAAATTAAGAGGATAAAGGTTTCTTGTACCTGTCCCTCTTTTGGAAACCTTTGAAAACGGTTGCCTTCCCTTCTCCTCTTGAACCCTTTCTGCATTGCTGAGAAAGATATGAGGTGGTTCTCTCTCCTTCTCGTCATATGCTATGCATGGATGTGTATTTATACCTTTCTGTATTTCCTAGAATGGAACGTCAGCTCTCCATGCAGCAGTTCTTGGTGGCAGCTTCAGAGCAATCACACTTCTCTTGGAAGCAGGAGCAGATCCATGCCTTAGGAACAAGGTAGTGTTCGTTTGTTTTAATCTCGCCAGACCTTTGAAAACTTAGGAAATGTTCAGTACACTGAAATTTTCAGTCGCTGAATAGAACTGGGCACAGTAAATCTTAAGGATCTAGCAACCATATATTAGAAACAAAATATAGAGAATAAATTCACCATGTCTTGCAAATTTCCATTAGAGGGCAGCAGAACTCTTGGAAATGATTAGGGATGTGCACTGGATCGGACCCGATCCACGATCCGAGTCCGGTCCAGTGGGAAATCGGATAAATTATCCGATTTCCGATCCCGCAGCTGGATCGGCCGATCCAATCCGAACCGGTCCGAAAAGGCTCCGAACCGGTTCGGCGGATCGGCGGGCGCCCACTGGCGCCCACCGCCGCTTCCATTGGCGGGCGCCAGCGGGCGCCCGCCAATGAAAGTGGACAGCGGGGGGGGGAGGAGGGGGGCGCTTACCTTCTCGGCCCGTCCGCTCCCGTCCGGCACTAGCAGCTACTACCAGCGGGCTCCGCGGCCTGCTCTAGGGTGGCGCGCCGGGTGATGTCATCACCCGGCGCGCTACTCTAGAACAGGCCGCGGAGCCTGCTGGTGGTAGCCGCCGGCCCCGGACGGGAGCGGACGGGCCGAGAAGGTAAGCAGGGGGTGCGTGGAGGGGAGGAGGGGGCGCGCGGAGGGGGGAGGGGGGCCCTTACCTTCCCGGCCCGGCGGCTCCCGTCCGGCGCCGGCGCCTACTACTCCCAGCAGGCTCCGCGGCCTGCTCTAGGGTGGCGCGCCGGGTGATGTCATCACCCGGCGCGCTACTCTAGAGCAGGCCGCGGAGCCTGCTGGTAGTAGAAGGCGCCGGCGCCGGACGGGAGCCGCCGGGCCGGGAAGGTAAGGAGGGGGTGCGTGGAGGGGAGGAGGGGGCGCGTGGAGGGGGGAGGGGGGCCCTTACCTTCCCGGCCCGGCGGCTCCCGTCCGGCGCCGGCGCCTACTACTCCCAGCAGGCTCCGCGGCCTGCTCTAGGGTGGCACGCCGGGTGATGTCATCACCCGGCGCGCTACTCTAGAGCAGGCCGCGGAGCCTCCTGGGAGTAGTAGGCGCCGGCGCCGGACGGGAGCCGCCAGGCCGGGAAGGTAAGGAGGGGGTGCGTGGAGGGGAGGAGGGGGCGCGCGGAGGGGGGAGGGGGACCCTTACCTTCCCGGCCCGGCGGCTCCCGTCCGGCGCCGGCGCCTACTACTCCCAGCAGGCTCCGCGGCCTGTTCTAGGGTGGCGCGCCGGGTGATGTCATCACCCGGCGCGCTACTCGAGAGTAGGCCACGGAGCCCGCTGGTAGTAGCCGCCGGCGCCGGACGGGAGCGGACGGGCCGAGAAGGTAAGCAGTGGCGGGGAAGGGGGCTTACCCCCCCCCCGGAGCCGTCCGCTTCTATCCGCTGGCGCCCGCGGGCGCCAGCGGATGGAAGCGGGCGGCCCCAGGGGGGGTAGGGAGCGCGGGGGAGGGGGCTTACCTGCCGGGGCCGTCCACAGCGGACGGCCCCGGGGGGGGGAGGGAGTTAGGCCCCCCCTCACCCACCCGCCGCCATTTTTTCCTCATAGACTTGCATTGCAATGCAAGTCTATGGGGAAAAAAATGGCGGCCGATCCAAAAATTTACGATTTTTGGGTCGGGATCGGACTCGATCCGGTCCGAGGGGCCTCCGATATTGTCCGAACCGGTCCGGGACAAAATTGGAGGTCCCGATCCGGGTCCCGATCCGATCCGGGGGGTCCGTGCACACCCCTAGAAATGATGCCTTTCGTTCAGTGCTGGCTCCAGGGTTTTGCAGGCCCTTAGGCAAAACATCCTAGATGGGTCCCCTCCCTTAGTGAGAAACCTTCTCGCTGCATTGTCACCAGCTGCTATTACTCCTCTTCCTTTTTTTCATTATTGCTTCCACTTTATTGCTGGACAGGCAGACAGCTAGTGAGCAAGAAGGCCATGGCATCTCCTGCTCCTTCTTCTCACCACTACTGTTGTCTGAGTCAGAGTGAGGGGCAGGTGAACAAGCAGGTTGCATTGGTGAAGAAGAGGGACAACTCCAGGGGGCTCTTGTCAGTGGACCCCCGCTGGGGTATGGGTCCCTGGTAGGTGCCCAACGAGGCCTACCTTTAACACCAGCCCTGCTTGCATTAACCATAACCACGAGTGCTATTTCTATCAGTAAAACTTTCAGAAGGGTAGCCATGTTAGTCTGTAGCAGCAAACACTACAAGGAGTCCTGTAGCACCTTAAAGATTAACATATTTATTATGGCACCAATGTTCGTGGACATTTTTCAATTGTTAATGAGAAATAAAATTTCAAACATACATCCATAAATATACTGGAACTCTTACAAGTACAGTAATTTAAAAACAAAACTTATTTAAAAAATTTATATTGCCTTTCAAGGCAAAACATCCTCTCAAGATGCTTTACAGATACAATCCTAAAACAAAAAAGTATAAAATATAATTAATTAAAGCAGCAGCATAAAAGATTTAATTTCAGTGCAAACCAACACATTTGTCTGGAAGATGATCAAACAAATCATGGTTTGTTTTCTCAGTCCCTGGGTTGTTTGATTTTCTCCTCCTTGGCCCCCTTCTCCCTTTGCAGCACTACTGTACTGGCATGCAAAGAGGCTGGGGGTTTTGAACACTCTTGCTCACTGCCTCTATAGCCTGTCGAAAGAAACCATAGACAACCCATGATCCTGGGTACGTACATCATGGCAAGCTATGATGTAACAACCCACAGTCACAACCCAACAATAAAACATGGGTTAAATGCAAAGACACATTTAATATCATGCATAGTTTGGCCCTGTATTTCAGTGAGCAACAGATACTGGCTGCATTCGGACAACACAATAATCAATGGTGGGTTAATAATCAATTCCACAGTTGATTATTGAGGGTTACTCCCCACACAATATGATTAAAATCAACTGTGGTGTGGATTAAGGCCAACATCGAGTTGACTATTAGTCAACTGTGTGTTTGTTTGACACATCCCCCTCTCCCCCACTCAGTCCTCCCATTGGTATCCCATCAGCCATTGTGAGTTCTGCTGGCTAGATTAGAGAGGCAGCCAGCGCTTTGGTCACTTTTGCCAGGGGACTCTGTAGTCACCGAAAATAACCAACAGTGTATGACGAAATAGTCAATGGTGCCTGACAGACAATATGATAACCAATGGTTGTTCAAATAATCAACTCAGAACATCGTTGGTTATTTGTGTTGGTTATTTTGGCCGAATAACCAACCATGGTGTGAAAAAGTCCTGACAGACCACACAATAACCAACCATTGACTAACTCACCGTTGGTTATCGTGTCGTCCGAACCCAGTCACTGTGAAGTTATAATTTACTGCTGTTTCTAATATAGATTACTACTGTTTCTAATAGAGATACGGTGCCTTAGCAATTGGGTTTCCTCAGCCTAACCTACCTCACAGGGTTGTTGTGAGGATAAAATGGAGAAGAGAACTATGTAAGCTATTTTGGGTTCCTTGCAAAACAGAAAAAGTTGGCATATAAATATAATAGATAACTAATAACCATCTGTTAACAGGATCTTCTTCCCATTCTCTTCTTTACCCCCCTCAGAAAGGCTGTTCTGACAAATGTCCTCACACATTGAGGGGGGGAGCAGGATCATGTCTAGAAGCAAAGCATCTCCAACAGCAACAAACATAGGGCCCGCTGATACCTGCATTCATGTAGGCTCCTTTCCATAGTCAAATACACAGCTGCCAATGATGTGGCTAGTGGACTCATCAGCACTGGAGGGGCACAATCCCACCTCTCTCCAGGCACACACTCATTGAATGAGGTGACAGAGTTCATCTGAACATCAGTACCAGCTCTCTCTTTTTTGCTGAATGAATTGGAGCCTATCAGTTGTTTAGGAAAAATATGAAATTTCCGAACTGTAGATCATTAGTGTGGCAGGGTGCCCATTTTTGAAAGAGAACTGCCCCAGTTTCAGCATCTCCACTTGTCTGGTAAATGGTCCTACAACTTATTCCAATGTGTGTTTGTTTCTGTCATTAAAATTATTTTATTGACTGCTTTTCAGTCCACTGACTTTCAGAGCAGTTAAAAAGAAATATTAAACAATATTCCTTGGAAGTAAGTACCAATAAGTTCGGAAGGTCTTTCTTCAGTGTGTGTAAGACTGAAGCCATAGAAACAATTCCATTATATAATGATTCAGCTGTATTTGGGGCTGCTGTATCTCTAGAACAGAGGCCCTTTTTTAACCCTTCAAGTTGTTTTTACGTAAGCTACAACATAAACTAGTTTTCATAGTTTTCATAGGCCTCTCCATCTTTTTCTGTTATTTTATTGGTTTTATTCCAAACACATATCACAAGCCTACATTGAAACATAGCCTTTATTAAACAACCCTGTTGAAAGACCCAATAATACTGCATCAATATATTCATTAATATGCATATAGCCCACCATTTGAATGCAGGTGGTCCCTTGGTGGTGTTTCTTGAACTCGAGTGCATTCAGGCCATGTGGTGAAAATTCTCTTTCTGGTTTCCAATTGACTTGTTTGTTGTTTCAGAAAAATGAGCTGCCTTCGGACCTAACGAAAAATGAACGCATCCTACGGCTCCTGCAGTCCAAAGAAAAGCACAGAAGGAGCTAAGGCAGCTTAGTGTCTCAAGAGAGCTGCTGAGTCCTGGCCAGACTAGCCCTCAAGCAAAGCTACTTTTCCTGTGGAACTGGAAATGTTTTGCTGAGATTCAAGCATGTTGTGTTCGCCTACTCTGTGAACGAGGTCAGAATTCTTCAAGGAATGGCACTTTTAAGGCCTTACACCACTAAGCTCACCAGGTTTTTGTCACCGGCTTCAGTGCAGAGAGGACTGGGTCCCTAACATAGCTTTCCTGAATAACTACTCTTACTGTACCAGAGAAGTCTCCCTGTTTGCTGTAGCATTATCTGTTCCTTGAAGTACACCCTTCTCAAAATGTTCACAGGCCTTTCCAGTGATCCTGCGGCTGTTCTGAGCACTAAGCGTTTTTTAAAAATATGTTGACAAGACCAGTTTTGGTGTGACACATTGGTGGCACTAACAGTTTGGCTTCCCATAATGCGTCAGTCCTATGACCTCCTTCTTTGACGCATTGGTGTTATGAAGATTTGCAATAAAAATGTAGGGTATTCAGTTACTGCTGAAATGTAGTCATCATAGTTGGATGTTATACCTACCTAGTAGCATTCGTTAATACTTAGGTCCACTTCCTAAATTATATTTTTACTACCCAAAAAGTGGTGGATGATCTTTGTGCAGGTTGCTTATTACCCAGATAGTTAGGTTTTCTATTTATTTATTTATTTAGATTAAGGCATTTAGATACTGGCCTTCATAATATTTATCCAGGGTGGTTTATGATGCAAATGAAATATTCCTAAACCTGGGAAAAGGATAATGTATGAGGGGGTGCAGAACCTCTTTCTATCAAAGGTCCAAACTCCATTTTGGAGAAGCTCTCAGGGCTGTTTCCAGTGGTGAGTGGGGCCAAAGGCAAAAGAGGCAGAACTACAATACCAAAAATACCTGCATAGGTTAGCTTAAAGCTCTTACTGACAGTAGCTAAATATTAGGAGAGTCATTTCAACCTTTTAGAATGGGAGAGAGCTGCACAAAAGTGAGCAGGCCACCAACCAGTTGGGGAAAAGGGGATGGGGTGTGACCTTCTGTTAGGGTGACCATATGGAAATGAGGACAGGGCTGCTGTATCTTTAACAGTTTTATAGAAGAGGGAATTTCAGCAGGTGTTATTTGTATGCATGTAGCACCTGGTGAAATTCCCTCTTCATCACCATAGTTAAAGCTGCAGGAGCCCTGCCCTCTTTTGTATCTGGTCACTCTAGCTATACTCAGCACCTGTCAAAAAAAATGTAATGGATCCCAGAAGGCATTTGGGACTAAACAAGCACAACAACAGCCCAATGAGCCCAACAAGTACAAAAAGCTAGCAAATACATGCTATCAAAATTTTAGTCAGTTTGTGAATATATTTACCTTCATTCTGGGATTGAAATACATAAAATAGGTAAAAAGGATAGATTTCATTTTACATACTAACTATTTACAATTGTTGCAAGCTTTCAAGAAATATATATATATATATATATATATATATATATACAGTACAATGAACATGGCCATAAAAAGTTAAACAGGACAAACACAGACAATTCAATTAGATTACAGAATTGCAAAGGTTTCAAGCTGGAATTATTTTCTCTTAGTAGGTCAGCAAAATCTTATAATGATCTGGAGGGGTTTGGACCTGGGATGGATGATCAGCATACTATAAAAACAGGTACCATGCTGCATAAAAATGTTCACATTTTGCGTGACCTTTAGTGACCTTCATATGGTGGGTGAGCTTCTCTGTGAACAAGTGACCCCAAAGCCTTCAAACCAGTCCAGCTTTCAAGTTATGTAACTCTTTTCACGCATTTGCTGTTCAGAGAAAAATAATCTAATGGGATTGAGTATGTTCCTTTGGTGCTTCCAGATGGTGCTGTTGCACTGACTCATTCACAGAATTTTACAAGGGGTCCAACGTTGTTTGCCACTTGTAACCCTCCTGCATTTTCCCACCACTTCTTCTGTCTTTTCTCTTGCTGCAGAAAATTGATAAAGGTGCCACTAGGTTTGGGGGGGGGGGGGGTAGGTAATGTGCTTTCCAAGGGGGGGGCTGCCACTCCTTGCTCTCCACACTGCCCTTCTTTTCCTTTTATCTATGCAGCTCCTCCTGCTGCTGCGCTGCCAAAGTGTGATGCAGGCAGGTAGCTGGTTGAGGCAGCAAGCCCGTGGCATACTCTGTTAAATAGAAATATATTTGCACATTTTGAGTAGCAGTGATCTGGACCAATCAGACACAGCCTTTGCAGGGGATGGGGTAGCCAATGAGGGCATTGGAGCAGGAAGGGGGTGGTCTCCTCTCTGCTCCTGTACCCTGATTGGCTGAGGGCCCCCGAAGGCAGTGTCCAATTAGTTCAGATAGCTGCTACTCAAAATTAGCAATTAAAACACTTTAATTTAAAATGGCATGCAGCTTTATTTGATGAGCTGCCACCACCACAGCATTTCCTCTGACATCACAGTGGCAGCAGCAGGAGCTGTTGCCAGCTATCGGGATTATTTGGGGACTCTCCCAAACCACCAGATCGCAGACTAGCAGTGCTACTGCGCCTGTCATTTTGTTGCCTCTTTTGGAGCGTTGTGCGCTCTGCTTGGGTTTTCACCATCTGGAATAATTACATGAAACTTGGCCATCTCACTTTTTACCTGTGGCCACAGTTTGGGATTGGAAACATTTGTGCCTCTTGCTCAATCTGGGGCACGACTCAGAGTTAAGCCTGCTGTCATCACTCCTTTGGTCAGTTACATGGTACAGTCACTCCCGAATGTGGTTTTAGCCAATCATTGCAAGGGTAGCTAAAGATACCCATCATTATAACATGTTGCCTTTTGGCTGCCCCCAAGACTTCTTTTGCCATCTCAAGATCATCTTCAGAGTTTTGGCCAGAGCTGTGATAGCATGACCCCAGTACTAAATTACATTTTTGGCACTGTATTTCTAACCATAGTGGTATTGTGGAATGATTTATTTTTGCATTTTTTGGCTTGGATTCTTTACTCTCTTTGTCTTATAGAGTAATACCACCTCAATACACTCTGCTTTCCCCCCCTGTAGAGCAGCCTTCCTCAACCTGGTTCCCTCGAGATATGTTGGACTAGAACTCCCAGAACCCTCCAGCCAGTTGGGTGGCTGTAGCCTGACACATCTGGAAGGCACCAGGTTGTGGAAGGCTGCTGTACATTTTATATTCATGTATAACTATATCCTACTGATTCTCTCTGTTCCACCAAGTCTTTTTTATTCCCACTATCCCTTTGGCACTTTAGCTTCCCTTTCTTGGGGATTTCTAGCATATATATGCACATAAACATCTCTGTATGTCACAGTTCTTTCTAGATGTTCTTTTCCCTACCCGATTCCCATTTTAAACCACCATCCTTAAGGGATGACTTCAGCCTGAACTGGATGCTTCCAAGCTCTTGTCAGCTTTTACCCAGAAATCAGTTTCAAAGCTGCTCTCTGGCCTTTTTGATGTCAGGTGATAGCTGTAACATTCAATTGCTGTTCAAATGGTGCTCATCTCTTTTGTACAGGCTTGGTTTATCCCAAAATGTCCCTCAGTGCCTTACAGTCTAAACCCTTCCTCCCAACATCCTCATCTCCACAGCAATTCCTGATACATCTAGCTATTCTTACACGGAATATTTGTGAAAACACTATCAATTAAATGCAAAATGTGACAATCATATTATTAACAGTGCATAAAATAAACAAAAAATGCTGTACTAGTCCATGGGAGGGGGGGGGGTGGAATCCAAAATACACTAGGATCAACTAAAATTTCACAAAAAAAGTGCAAGCTTTCAAATTCTCCAGAACTCTTCATCAGGGTAGATGGTACAAAAAGCACCCACCCAGTCTGTTGAAGAGTTTTGCCCAACTCTGTTTATTAGGACCAACCAAAATCCACATGGGTGTTCTCTTTTGTGATCTCCAGAGCTTTCCCACCCCCACCCCCATTTAATTTCCTTCTAAACTCACTGTTTACCATTCTTCTCTCTCCATGCCATCCTGCCACCACCACTTGTAGTGTATATAAACCTGCAATACTCCATAATACTTCATGTATCCGATTAAGTGGGCTATAGTAGGGTGACCATATGAAAAGGAGGACAGGGCTCCTGTATCTTTGACGGTTGTAAAGAAAAGGTGATTTCAGCAGGTGTCATCTGTATGCATGCAGCACCTGGTGAAATTCCCTTTTTTATACAACCGTTAAAGCTGCAGGGGCCCTGCCCTAGCTATACTAGAGTGACCAGTTACAAAAGAGGGCAGGGTTGTGATGAAGAGGGAATTTCGCCAGGTGCTGCATGCAAACAAATGACACCTGCTGAAATCCCCTTTTCTATACAACTGTTAAAGATACAGGAGCCCTGTCCTCCTTTTCATATGCTCACTTTAGCTATAGTCCATGAAAGCTTATGCCAGAATAAATTTGCTAGATTATAAAAGTGCCACAAAATGCTTTGCTGCAATAGACTAAAAGCTACCCTTTGGAATTTGTTTGTCTTTAGTAATTCTTCAGCTCATATCGTATAAATTTTTGAAATCCACCCATATATAATCAACAGCAGAAAAGCTTGTTTCTTCATTATAATGTATTCTTGGTTTGCTTCCCCACCATTAGTTTGCCTCAGGCAGCATTCTGTTGTTATATTGCAATACACATCTTTGAAGACAAGTCCCTGCACATCCTAATAGGATATTAAACTGATGAGAAGGACAGAAGTAATGGAGATTGTAATCAAATAAGCCAAGTGCTGATCTTATCTGATGCCAGTCTGCAACATATTTTAGCCATGAAATAGCACTGTAGGGGTGTTGTAACCTACTCTGGATAAAAAAATCTAAAACAACCTCTCCTTAGCCACTGAGCATTTGACTTGCTTGGAAACGGAAGCTCAGAATTATGGAGCAGCTGTCCTTCTGAATAAAAATGCAAAACTGATGGTGTAGGAACACTCACATTAATAAATGGTGCTTAAAAAACTTATCTGTGCAGCAGACTGTTTTTCTAAGAGTCACAGTTGTTGTTGATAACTCCAGATGCAACATGACTGAAACACTACTTCATCTATGAATGTGTGCATGATGTAAAGGGCTTTGCCCTTACAGGTGGCCTAAAAATAATTAAAAATACATAAACAAATACAACTAAGCCTATCCCTGTGGATTACTACATCAATATGCCTAACCAGTTACCTGGACCAGGGGCTCATGTGGTTTTATAATTCAGTACCTAGGCATAAAATTCATGCTACCCACTTTTAAAGTTGCTTATGTCAGTATGTGGGTAGCATTTCAATGCCCAGGAAAGTAAAACACTTTTTTTTTCCAAAGCCTGCAAGCTCAAAATTCAGCTGAATTATTTCACTATTACTTTGGTGAATAATAACTTTAAATCACTGTTTGTGTGATTTATTTTGAGGCACACAGTTTATTTGAAGTACGATAGCTATAGGAATTACAAATACAAGGGCCTAATCTATCTGAGGAGAAACAGGGCTCTAATGAATTGCCAACACAGATGCACTTTTGCTAACAGAAAAAGGCTGTTTTGATTGTTAAAAGGTATATTGGAGCAGTATGCTTTCCAGTTGGCATGACATAAAAGAGGAACCTGCTTGAATGGGTTGTTATTAATTCAGTGATATCATGTATTTAATGCTTTTATGCTTATATGCTAGGCGAGTATCGGAATTTTTAAAATATATGTGGCACCATAAAACATTGCATTCATAATTGCTGGTGTGTGATGATACAAGGTGGTGAGTTCTGAGCTTCTCTCCATTTGTTTTTTCTGGAATGGAAAGTTGAGATACAAGAGCCTAATTAAATTAAATATTTTTTAAAAGTCACTGATACATTAATAACATGCTCTATGATGATTTTGTAGAAACCACCCTTTTGTTTATTAATTGCTTTGAGAAGATGCATTAGTTAGCACTCGCTAAGACCTTTACAAAATACATCTTTTGTAGAATGCAAACTAGAATTAGGGATTTTCTGTGGGCACTCTGTAGTTGCCTCTTCTAAATCTAGGAAGGGTTCCAGGTCCTTTAAAAGCTACTGGGGCCCCCTCTACAAGGTTTCGCTTTGACGCCCGGTTCCCCAATTATGCGCATCTCCCGACAAATCGCTTTTACGCCTAATACCTATATACAAGAGGCATTGAAGCGCATTACTGGCTGTGGCTGTATTAAACGCGCTTTAAAGTTGTTTACATGAGGAGAATCGCATGCAAATGTTGCTGAAAATAATGCACTTTGTCTTGGGAAACTGCTCAAACAGGTTTCCCACCCTTTATTCTCCCTGCCCACCAGAATTTATTTTATTTATTTATTTATTTATTTATTTATTTCATTTCTAACCCGCCTCTCCATCTAGATCGAGGCGGGGAACAACACCAAACATAAATATAAAACAATAAAATAGATAAACCGTTAAAACAGATAAAAACAAATACATTATTAAAAACATCTTTGGTTACCTGCCGGGAATGACCTGAGTAACCTGTTCGGCTACCTCTCTCCCCCCCCTCTTCACCCGATTGCCATTTGAAGTGAACTGCTCAGGAGTAAATGGGAATGTGCCTCGCACACACACACGCCAAAACAGACAGGGGGATGCTGCTTCGTTCCTTCCCCCTCCTCTTCGCAGCGAGCTCAACCATTGTAAAACATACATACACGCGCACACACACACACAGCTCATGTCAGGAACCCAGCAAGAAGTGAGGGGACGATATGTCTCAGCTGATCGCTAATTATGTGCACATCCACACATCTTTCCTACCCCCTTTACTTCTTGTGAAACCACCTCCATCTGGCCCCGTGTCTCCATGAACAAAATATTCTATCGGGAGTTAAAATAAACTTTATTTTCAGTTCACATTGGGTCATCTCTTCCTGGAGCTTCCAACGAAAAAGTGGGAGGTTTTCCCAGCAAAGGGGCAGTTGTATTCATGACATCAGGACCACAGTCCGCCCACTCTGATCTTTAATCTCAGAAAGTTGTTTACATGGACATAAGGCGCTCTTACTCCCGCGGTAAATTAAAAGTTGCTATTTAACACGAATGCGAAAATGTGAATAATCGGAGATAAATCATGCCTGGACCCGATTGGTGCTCCGCTCTTGTAGAGGTAAATTTGGTAATGCACCTTGAAAGAGCTTTAAATCGCTCTTGTAGAGGCAGCCTAAGTCTGTTCAGAAAACACCTTAAACCCAGCTGGCTCAGGCTTTTTATTAAGCAGCAGGGTTTAAGCTGTCTTGTGTGATGTTTTTTGCTAAACCCTGCTCACTCATTAATCACAGTCAGACTATCTGCAGCAGGGTTAGTAGCTCTAACCGTGGCTTAAAGTGTTGTGTGCGACAGCACAGCTTGTGGTTAGTGCTAACCCCAGAGAACCAGTTTCACTAACCACAGAGCTTGAAGTGTCATCTGAACATGCCCACTGAGTTAAGGAGAAGCTTGACAAGTATTTTGCCTTTCAGTTCACCTGCTGTGGAACGTGGCCAGAGAGAGCGAAGGTGCCTAGATTCTGCAGATATCAGGTTTCAAGATTTCTTAGCCAACTGTTGGGTAAGAAATCCACTTGCATTAATACAGAAGAAAAATGTACATCTGCTAAACAATCTCCAGGTAGCGCTGGGAAAGACTTCAGTCTGAAACTGCCAGTCAGGTTAGACCAGGGGTACACAACCTAGTGTCCTCCAGATGTTTGGACAATAACCATAAGCCCCAGCCACATTGGCCCATAATCAGACTGTGGAACTTGTAGTCCAAAATATCTGGAGGGTGCCATGTTGCCTACCCCTGGTGTAGACAATACTGTGTCTAGATAGACAAATGGTCTAATGCAGTTTAACAGGAATAAGGCAAACTGGGGCTCTCCAGATGTTTTAGACTACAATTCCCATCATCTGCATGGATTATGGGAGTTGCCATTCAAAACATCTGGACATCCCTTGTAGTATAAGATAGCTTATGGTGAATGCATACATATTTCTGTGGCATATGACTTATTGTACGATGCCATCCTTCGTTGGAGAGAATATCACCTATCCAGACACAGCCCCAAGCTATTCTGGTTCACTTAGTGGGATCCAAAAGAAGTGGAATATAAAATGACACACTAGCACACCAGATTAATTGCACTTTATGATCTAGTATCAACCACAGTGAATAGTGGGTCCTTATCAACATTTTACATTTCCTCTCATGCTTAGAGATCTAGACACATTTTCAGTTATTAAAAACCTCCACAAACACAGCTATTTCTTTAATACCTTGTAAAAGCTACATAATGATTAGGTTTACACAGGTGAGACCATAAATAGTTTCAATATATTTGTATTAATATTATCACTTTTGAGTCTCTCAAGAATGTAACCCTGCATAACGCCTAGTATCTGTGTTAATATAACTTAGGGCTACTTTTTCCAGTATTTTTTCCAATAAGGAGATTAGTCTTTTCTGCTATGGATGGGAAAGCTAACAGAGAAAGTTTCCTTAGCTGTGTATTTGTGGCAGAAATATCACTTTTAGCAGATCACCAGACGAATGTTACAACATACACTTTTCCTAACAAGAACATGAATCTTTGTATCAGAACAAAAGATATGTATTTAAGTGTTAGGTTAATTACCTTGATCCTAGACATTAATGCTGCTGTATATCTATGTTTCATGGTAGTATAGTCTTGCTTTAGTTCAAAGACAAAACAGAAATAATATACTGTCATATTTTGATCTATGTATAACCAAATAATGTGGTGGTGCAAGTCTTGGTGTTGTCTTGTATTCCTTTTGTGAGAGCATTTAAATTTACTATTTGCAATATACAAACGATCCATTTAAAACAGCTGGCCTATCATGCTTGAATTAAAAGAAGAAAAATACTGAGATCTAAATTTCCAGCTAATTCTTGAACTGCACAAAGATTGTTGCATTTAGCATCATACGAATTTGGATCAGCTGTGCTTGTGAAATGCCATAGTCTCATTTCCTTCCAGCAGGTCAAGGGATAAACTGCACAAGGTAGTTCCATTCTACAAGCTTCTAGTGCTACCCTGTCATTGCTCTACCACTGTAAGCAACATGCAAAATTGCAATGGACTTTACATACATCAAGGAATACAGTGCTTTTTATGTGTGTGCATCCCACTATTCTTTATCCACAGGAGTGGATGTGTTGGCAGATGAAGAAAAATTCATATGAACATGCTATCTTCGTAACTATAACGCTTCCATTTAAGACAGGGTGGGCAAGTTGTGGCCCTCCAGATGTTTTGGCTGCAACTCCCTCCATCCCTCACCGCTGGCTGTGTTGACTAGAGGTGATGGGTCTTGTAGGACAAAACATCTGGAAGGTCTCAAGTTTCCCACCCCTGATTTAAGTGTGACTGTACAATTACTTTAACAACTTTTTTTTAATGTAAGCTAAATACATTTTAGCACAAATTGAAAGATGGGTGGGGAGGTAAATACAATTCCAAAATACAGTGCCAACTGGAAAGGCAGGTGTGTTTTTTAAAGTTTTTCAAATTGCACTAAACCACATCTTCATTTAAGCACAATTTTGTAACTATTTTAATTATATACACATATAGATAAAAAAGCATTCTCACACAAATTAAGGATGGATTAAAATAAAACACACTGCCCAAATGGCCCTAACTGGAGAGATAATAGTGCTCTGTGCTGTGTTGAAGTGTAGATGCCTCGTGATTAGCTCAGCCTCCTGATACATCTGCACACATTAAAGTACTAAAGTGGACTGCACTATTGTTCCATTCTTTCCTCCAAAAAGTCATTTTTTCGAGGTTTGAAAAGAAATGTAAGAATCACGGGGAATGATTTGATGTTGATGTCATGAAGATGCCCTGTAAAAATGAATGAACAAAGAGTGATCCAGAGTAAAGCACCTACAAAAAACACACACAATGGCAATGGAAGGGACAAGATACATTCAAAATACTTTGGTGGAACCCTATTTGTACTGTATTGTAGTGTTAGAACAGCAGTTAAGACTCTGTTCATAACAACCTAACCAAAGATTATATAAATGTAGTTCTGTTTCTCAGCAATACATGAAAGTATGCACAAATGGGATCAAACTCAGTTGTCCTCCGTAGCAGCACGTATGTGTTTGCTTGAGAGGGTTTTCCAGTTTGTCTTGTTTTTCTCATAGCTCTGCATAGTACTGTGTATTTGCCAAATTGTACATTTAGTTCCTTTCCTCCAACGTCATAATTCAGACTACTTTTCCTTGCAATCATTAAAATGACAAGATTACTTAGCTTGTCTTTGCATCTTCATTTTCAGATGCTAAGGGGTATTTTGTTTTGCAAACTGAATATGAAAGTAACTTTATTTTCTAGCTCCTGCTTGCCTTAACAGGTACTCTTCTCATGTTCTTGAAATTTCATCCTAAACTTTCATCTGTGCACTTCAGCTGGATGGTATCCCTGATTAGAGCTCCACTTCTGGATTTAATTATGAGAAAGACGGAATCTCATTAAAGAGGTGCTGGCTCTCACACTACCTTCCTTGAAATTTATAGACAAGCATCCCATGACTGGTGATTCCAACAGAAGTCTGAGGCACTTACTTGTGAGCACATCTGCTGCTCACATGTCCCCGATCTGATCCTTGGCTCCCTCTACAAGGATTCGCTTTTGCGCCCAGTTCGGCGATTATGCGCATTATCGCAGACGCGCATTTACTCCTAATCCCTCTGCACGGGAGGCGGCGAGAGGCGGCGAAGCGCATTAATTGATGTCCAAAAAGCGCTTTACAAGAAGTTAATGCGCATAATCGCTTGTTCACACGGGGAAAATGCGCTTTAACGGCCGGAGCAAAATAAAACTCGCGATTTAACGTGCATTCGATAATGCACATAATCCGGGAGATAACGCGCCTCTACGCCCGTTTTGCGCTCCGTTCTTGTAGAGGTAAAATTTATAATGAGCCTTCAAAGAGCATTAAACCTCTCTTGTAGAGGCACCCCTTGAAACAGCAAGCTGGCATACTTACAAGTGGAACTACCTGCAATTACCCATCTGCTGTAGCATCCCAACTATAAAAAAAGATTTACTGCCAAGAAAGTATCTTTGCCTGCTTCAAGCAGCATGTTGAAGCATATACTTGACAGCATATCTCATCATAATAAATGCCCCAGCCTGCCATTCCCTGTGGTAATCTTTCCACACATGTGGATTGCAAAACATGTGAATAGCAGTGCAGGGAAATGGTGTGAGCATGTGTGTATGTAACAAATTTTACCTGCATATCCAAACGACATCTGTAGCCATACTGCTTCAGAACATTCCCAGTGTGCTGGACTTGGCTCCTTGTCAAGCATATCACTTACATCAAGGGCCTGAGCTCACATCTATCAGATGTCCAGGGGTCACAACCATAATATAATAATAACAATAATAATAATAATAATAATTATTATTATTATTATTATTTATAACCTGCCTCTCCCTCCAGATCGAGGCGGGGAACAACAACAATATAAAACACAGAATCACAAACAGTTAAAAAAAATTAAAAACAAGAAAAAAAATAATAGTTTACCAAAGCATCACTAGCTGTAAAGAGGAGGGTTACCCGGAGGACCTTCTCTTCTGCCACTCCCAGACTGTGGAATGGTCTGCTGGAGGAGATTTATCAACTTAATAGTCTCTTTGACTTTAAGCATTTTAACAGCTTAAGTTGAAGTTTTAACTGACTTTGTGGCCAGGCATAAAAGTTTAAAATGTTTTAAATATCAGCTGTTTTATAGTTTTAAATTTTGTATATTGACTTTTTAATGTTCAATCTTTTAATTTTTGTAAACCGCCCAGAGAGCTTTGGCTATGGGGTGGTATATAAATGTAAATAATAATAATAATAATAATAATAATGCCATAAAGACTGATCTCTTCCGGCAGGCCTACCCAGTTGAATTTTAAGAGTTTTATTGGTATTTTAATAATGTTTTAGTTTTATGTGCTTTTAATCAGTTTTATGTTTTTTATACTTGATGTTGTTTCCCACCTCAATCCAGAGGGAGAGGTGGGTAAGACATAAATGTAGTAGTAGTAGTAGTAGTTAAAAGATCAGTCAGTTTCTAAAGATACCCATCATCCAGTGACAATCTGCAGTCTTCCCTATTTTGCCTGCCCACTGTCCTTCCCCACCATTATGCAGCCCCAATTGTCAGCGCCACACTTG
Organism: Anniella stebbinsi; assembly: GCA_029215795.1. NCBI lineage: Eukaryota > Metazoa > Chordata > Lepidosauria > Squamata > Anniellidae > Anniella > Anniella stebbinsi. Next base: position 59,560,477 of record JARDYH010000006.1, on the reverse strand, counting down.
AGAATCCTACTGTAACATCCACTTCTCCATCATGTAGCCCCCATTTTGAAAATCCTCACATTTGAAAACAGCTGTTCCCTATTGCATTACACCCCAGTAATGCAAGTCTGTCTTTCCAATAACCAGAAGCCATCAGCACCATTTATTCCACAGCAAAAGCTGATAATTTTGAATTCTTCACCCCTTGACATTGGTGTTGCTAATTTAAATGCACAGAGGCAAAAGCAGACAGTAGTAGGTCAGTTTCTCTTCCCTACCAAGATTCTTGCTTCCTAGTGCTGAAGTTGGTTCAATTTCGTACTATATGTGTGTGTGGCACAAGGCCATGTTTGGGACCTCAAAGGACCTTATCAGATAAGGCATGAAAGCCCTGGCTTAAATAATGGAATCATTTATAAGTATTACTTTGTGTGTGTAATGTTTGGCATGTGCAAAAAGTTTTTCTCTTGGTCGGGTGTTTGAAAGATTGCTTCTTCAGTACTTGGTCTATTTGTTGAAAGGAATAGCATGACCAGCTGTTTTATAGTGCTTTCTTCACAGAAGAACTCTAAAGGAGTTTTCGTCATTCTTTAATCTATTCATGGCAGGGAGGTAAGAACTTGCCAAAGGTTACATCATAAAATTGTGGGAGGAGTACTTAAAATGCCATGCTTTGGAATATGAACCATGCTTCTCCTGTGAGGCAAAATCAAGGAACTGAAAGGCACCAAATGACCTTGTTTGAAGGGGAAAACACAGAAAACTGGTGAGGAAAATGGCTGTTGTGAGTTAATCATTTATATCCCATTTTTTCTATTATTATAAAAGTGGCTTACAAAAGCCAAACAAACAAAATCTATTAACCAAGTCAAACATGTACATCTTTTTCCTGCTTTCCATTCTCCTGCTTCTTCTCATACCTAGCTTACAGGGACTGGAAATACAGGAGAGCTGTAGTCAGTCTGAAGGCACCTATATTTCTCAAGATTTTCACTGCTGAACTTGTGTGATAAACAAATTGCCGGCAATAACTATAATTGACGCTTCCTAAGAACAGCCACTTCTTATGTTGAAAGCTGCTTCCATGTGGAGGTATTGAAGATGATAGGGATGTCCACCCAACCTCCACTCGACACATAACCAGACATATCCTACTTGGCTACACCATGCCTATGGAACCAGCACGACCATACACTTTGCATAGCAGTTGTGTTATAAGAGCCCTGGCTATTGTTGTGCATGCCTGGGTAACTTTTGCCTGGACTACTGCTGCATGCTGTAGGTGGAGCTTTCCTTGAAGACAGTTTGGAAACTTTAGTTGATCCAGAATAGGGAGCTAGGCTGGTGACTGGTGCTGTGTGAAGTGTATATTTCCAATGGGAAAAATCCAACTAATTTCCCTCTTCCAACAGAAGGCTTCAGCACTGTTGGAGGGAACAATTTTTAGCAATCCTTCCTACTCTCTGCAGCCTCTTGCACCTCTCTAAATCATCTCTAATTTTATGTAAGTCCCATTGAATTCAGTAGGGCTTACTCCCTGGAAAATAGGAACAGGATTGCCACCTAATAGTGCAATTTTATGTATGGTTTTCTCAGCAGTAAGTCATACTGCATTCAATGAGGATTACTCCATAGTAAGTGTGTTTAGGATTGCAACCTAAAACTTTTTGTGGTACCATCACTAGGGGATAGGCTTAACTCTACAAACAACAAACCTTCCTTGGTGGTAGCTCCAAGGACTCTGTAACATTTTCCTCCTGAAGTGCACTGCACCAGTCCCCTTGTCCTTTAATTAGATGAATGCTAAATATTATTCTATTTAAAGACACTTTGGTCTTTAAGAAAGTTTGGGAGTTGTGTTTGCAGTAATTTTATCTTCCTGTTTTAATGTATTTTATATATATTGCTAATTATTAAACTATATGGTTTTTTAAAATGTTATTTTATGCTGTTACCTACTTCTGGGAATGGAGTTAATGAGAAGAATCTTGAAAGAATGTGCAAAACTGGAACATAGGAAGCTGCTGTTTGAGAGACTTCCCAAAGGAATGAAAACCTTTCCCCCACCCCAATTCACCAATTCACCAGTCTTCAGGAATTTAAAAGATCTATAAAGACTGATCTCTTCCGGCAGGCCTACCCAGATGAATTTTAAAGTGTTTTATTGGTGTTTTATTGGTATTTTAATGATGTATTGGTCTTATGTGCTTTTAATCAGTTTTGTATTTTATGTTTAATGCTGTTCCCAGCCTCGATCCGTTGGGAGAGGTGGGTAATAAATATATTATTATTATGCAAATTATCTAAAAATATGAAAATTAGTCATATACCAGGCTCATAGTAGATTCACAGCAGGGTACTCTATTGCAGAATTATCCACACTTACTTTATTTAGATCATTATAGGCTGCATTCTCCTACTCTGTATGGAATGTTTCAAAATGGAAAATTTGGCACCTTGTTAAGGGGTAGGATTTCTGATTTTTGTAGCCCTAAAACTGAAAATCAAAACGACAATAAACTCGTGTGTAATGAATCAGCAGTTCATATTTTTACCAGCAGATGGTTCCAACAGAAAGGTTGCGAAACATTTTGGCGCTAGCTGACACACACACAGACACACTTTTCTGTTTATTCCTTCTGTTACTATTGAGTCAGTTTTCAAAGACGTTAATAGATTAGAAGCTTCTGTCATCCAATACTAAGACCGTTATCACACGCTCGCCGTGACTTTGATCCAATTCTTTCACATGACATCGTCCCCCTCGCGCTGATCTCGTGCCCTGAATGCTCCTTTTTTCCTTCCTCTTTCGAAATATCCCTGAATGGGAATTGTCCGTTTTCTCCCCTCCTCCACAGGCTTAGCTGAGGTATCAGAGCAAAACCGACCACGTGTGATCCGAAGGGCTACACTCGCATAGGAAACCACGGGGGAACCAGCATAAGCAAAATGGGTAGGTGTGACAAAGGCTTAACAATTACTAGTCAGGCCACCTTACGTCAGCAGTGGGCACACATTCTACACTCCTGTAAACAACATATTGGGCTGAATTCATAGGTGCTGCAACTCTACTAAAATCTATTCTATGCTATCACATAGCTGATAAACCTTATGATAGTATTTCACAATGGGACTAGTAAATTAAAGTACTGTTAAGAAGAGCAACATGCAATTAGGCCCACAATCCTATGCACACTTACCTGGGAGTAAGCTGTACTGAAATCACCTGGGCCAAGAAAATATGCATAGGATAAAGCTGCAAGTATATTGTCAAAATCTTACCACTTTAATATTATTAAAGTTAATAAATCTTTGGCAAATACCTTTGGCTTTATTCAGCATTTAGTCTGAGTTCCATTATCAGTTTTATTGTTTTACATAATACAGAATATTATCATGATGCCTAATACATAATACAAGATACTGCTCACAATAATCAAGTTCTAACATCAAGAATCATAAATTTGAAAGCAATATTAACAATTTAAATACACATTTTTTTCTGTACCAAACCCACTGACATTGTCATCCCCAGTAACGGAAAATGTGATGTTTCCTCAACTTATTTATACTACTATATATATAAAACTGATTGCTGTTTGGGTGCCACTAAGAAATGAATCACCATTTTGATATCCTCAGCTACAACTATGCCCTCAAGCTATCAAAAAAGAACTACTAATGGGTCATTAGGGAGTACATAGCCCCAAATTAAACTAATTCATTCAATACATGGGACAAGAATATATAAAAGAAGTTTACATTTATCATTAGCCTGTGTACATATCTCATTAAGCATAGATGGTATTTAAGTACCATCTAAATATAAATTTACACATTTTCCTTGATATTCATACATAATAAACTCTTTGGATTAACTTTCCAAATCCACTCCCATTAACCCTGATATGGATTCTTCCTTTCATCTTACTTGGCCAATATTCTATACTTAATGTGCCTCTGGATGGATTACTTATAAAGCTCTGCTTTTAATTGCAAACCAAAATGCAGCCTACACATTATAAACATTCTTTCTCCTGCTGCACATAATTTTCAACTTGTGAAGGAAATCAGCCATAAAATGGCTGTAATATGGCCCCCTTCATATGAGAGGCACTTTGCTGTAGAGCTATTGTAGCTGAGTGGTGTGTATGTATACCACCGATATGGGGGAAGGGCCTGATGCTTTTCCATCATATGTCTTTGTAATATGGGAACATTCAAAGGAGAATATGAACCATGTGAGAAAGGGGTCTGACAGCTTTGTTAGATGCACCTCAGACTTGCATTTGACCATCGAGTACATTATAAAGACAAGTATTTGTGGACAGTGTTTAATCACGTTCCTATGAACAGCTGCTGAGAACGTACACAAACGATCCACATTCATTAATACTTCTTATGTGTACAATGGGAGTTTCACACACAAAGATTGGGGTCGTGGTGGTTGAGGAACATAGGAAACTAATGGCATGTTAGGAAGAAAGATATCCAGAAATGTCACATTTTTTAAAAAGGAAGTATGCTGTCCTTTAGACAAACACGTCAATTGTTAAAAGACTTGCGATAAAAATTCAAGAGCTAGACACGTCGCAATGCTGACTGTTGAAGCACATCACATGATTAGTCAGCTTGAACAAAAACAACTGTATGGGCATGAAAGTCTCACAAAAGCTTGGTTGTTTTCAGGTCTGAAATGAACTGCAATTGTATTTGAACCTTGGGTTCTGACCCAGTCCTGCTGATCTAAGGGATATTACTTTTAAAACAGACATCTGGCAACATCAGTTAAAAGTTGTCACCTTTAGTATAGAAAAATCCTGTTACATAAGAGTAACAGGATTTACTCTTTGAGCATATGCAGAAGTTTTTTTGCCATGGAAGAAAGGCTTTTAAAAAGGGGATCTAAGTGCAAAATATCGTTGAGCATGTGCAAAGTGATTTTTCCTTGCCTGGCCAGAGACTGGGGCTCAGTTCAGACGACAAGATAATCAACGGAGGGGGAAAGAGGCAATTGTCAGTTGTGTTGCTTATTGTGTCGTGTGTCAGGTGACACACAACGCACACACAACTGACGGTACGTTATTAAGCAAGGGGGAAAAACAATGGGCTGCTCCGTTGTTTTTTGGAGACCCATTGCTTATTATGAGGCCCCAACTTTTAGCTGCGTGACGGGGGAGGGGCAACATGTCGTGTGGAGGGCACTCCAAAAATAATGTATTGTCTGTTGCCTCTTCCCCCCTCCGTTGCCTAATGTGTCGTCCAAACTGAGCCTGGATGTCTTATGTCTCACCTTCAACTTATAAGCTCTGGAGTGGGGTTCAAATGCTTCTGGGGAAATATGCAGCCTCTGGGACAAAACAGACATTACTTTAAATCCATATCTAGAAGCTACATCTCCACCCCACCCCTCCACTCATTTTTGTCTAGAGTAGGTGCAGGTCCCCCACCCAGATCTTAAAAGCACCCCCTATCGCCACACTAGGATCCCAGTCCGGATAGGGCACTCTGCACCTACTCTAGAGTAAAAATGAGGGGGGAAAGGTGTCATCAGATACAGAAGAGCTCAGAAGAGCTCCTGGCACGGCCAGGCTTAAAAGAGAATTTGTGGAAAAGAGGAAACTGCGGCTGCAAACATAGGCTTAGTTCGGACGACACTTTAGGCAACGGAGGGGTCAACAACACACTCACCGTGCATTATGTTTCCAGTACTTGCCACACGACACGTCCCTGACACGTCCCTCCCCCGTCGTGCTGCTGAAAGTCCCGACGTTGTTCTGGGATGCTCCTCCCTCCTCCCTCCCTCAGTCCTCTGGCAGTCTCCCATGATGAACTGCAAGTTCTGCCGGCTGTATAGGAACAGCAGGGTTTCTTCCCGCAGCTCCTGCCAGGGAACTCTATGGGTGAATTTGGATGACACTTTAGGCAACAGAGGGGGAAATAGCATACTGACCATGCGTTATTTTGGCAGCATGGCACCTGTCACATGACATGTTGCCCCTCCCCCGTGGCACAGCTAAAAGTCCTGGCGTCCTTCTGGGCTAATGGTCTCCTCCCTCCCACCTCCCTCAGTCCTCCAGCCGTATCCCAGCATGCACCGCAAGTTCTGCTGGCTGTATCGGAGCAGCAGGGGTTTTGGGGCTGCTCTGGCCAGCGAACTCTGTGACCAAACGGAATAGTACAGGAGGGGGATTCTCTCCACATGACACTTTAAACAACGGAATTCGTAATTCGTGATAAACACCGTAGAAGCTAGTTGTTTTTCTCTGTTGTTTAAGTGCCCAAAATAGCATACTGCCAGTTGTGTGTGCTTTGTGTGTTGCCTGCCACAAGACACAATAAGCAACACAACTGAAGGTTGATTCCCTCTCCTCCTCTGTTGATTATAGTGTGGTCCGAACTGAGCCATATATCTACAGGCTGGGTTGCCTGCATTGTTAGTATAACTTAAATCCCACTTATTTCACTGAGTTTACTCTATGTAGGACTAACATTCGGTGCAACCCACTTATTCGGAAATAATACCCTCAGAAATCAACGGGAGTTACTTTTCAGTAAATATATCTAGGGTTGCGGGCTGCAATCTCTGAACGCGTTTCCCTGGAAGTATATCCAACCGATATCAACAGTATTAACTGTTGAGTCAACGTTATTGAGATTAAACTGGAAAGAGAAAAGAGGAAGCCCCAGTGGGGTCCACTTCTTTAGGGCGGGGCCGCATGACCGCGAAGTGACGGCACTGCAATCCTACCCCGTTTACCTCGGCCTAAGCCCCATTGAACTCAACGGGGCTTACTTCTGAGCAATACATATAGGATTGCGCTGTTAGCTTGATTACCCAAGAAGGCGCTGGGCGTGTTTCTTTCTGGGCAGGGAAGCGGAACAGCCTGTGCCTGTGCGGGTGGCGTGAGGGGGAGGCAGCGTCACCTCACAGGAAAAGGCGGGCAACTGCGCTGGGCGAAGGAGGAGCTGAGGCGACGTCGACAGGCTCGGTTGGTGGCTCCGACTCCGGCGGGGTGGGGAAAAGCGGCTTCTTCTGCCGTCCCCGTTGGATTTCCTCGCTCTCAGCGCCGCCCAGCGCGGAGGATGAAAGGAAAGGGGGTGGAGAGGAGAGTCGGTCCTTCTGGTGCTGAGGGAATCACCTCACCCATAGTTTCTATTGAACTAATCTGCTGAGCCGCGTCAGGGGTTGCCCGAGCCCTACAGCGAAACGAGTGAGAGATACTAGTACTCGAGGATGGCTGGGCGGCCTGAGACGTGCAGCCAAGGCTGTTGGAGGCTGTGGGGCCTGAGCCTCGGCGTCGTCTATTTACTGGCGCTTCTGCCCGGCCAGGTGAGCGGAGTGTGGCGCTTGAGGAGGAGCAAAATTGGGGCCAGGGAGGAGTTGTGTTTTGGAGCCTCGCTGAGACAGACCATCCCGGTCTGAAGCGGGTGGTTTCGTCCAGTGTAAGGCAGCCTCCTCCCCAACTTGTTGCCTTCCAGATGGGATGGACAGGACTGCAATTCCCATCATCGACCAGGCTGGCTGGGCATGATGGGTGTTGGAATGAGCCTATCTGGAGGGCATCAGGTTAGGAAAAGGCTGGTGTGAGTGAGGGGAGTTCCTTGCAGGTGAGGTCGCCACGGCCTCAATGGGACGGCTCCGGGGTGATTTCATAGTTGGGACGTGGGCTTGGCAAGTATCCCTGTGAAAAATCTCTTGCGACGCAGTCCTATGTATGTCTACTCGGAAGTAAGTCTTGACTTACGTGGGTCCTGATCGCAAATAAGTGTGTATAGGATCTCTGCCTGAAGGAATCGAATTTTATTAATAGCAGGTGTACACGGCTGTCCAGGGATTCCTCTCTTCTGCTTCAGATAGTTCCAGTTAAGAGATTTGCTTTGGTGACTTTATAGAGCCACAAATAAAGTAGGTAAAGAGAAGCTGTAATCAGGAACCGGCTCTAGTCTGTAATGAGGTTACTTATTCAGTTTCTCCCTTGAAGAGTTTACAATCTAAAATTTGGCACAGAGGAAATAGAGGAAGGGAAACAATATGAGATTGATTCAGTTGTACGTGGTTAGGCTGAGTTACAGAAGGGCATAGGGGATGAAGGGTTGTGCCAAAGCCTAAATGAAAAAGTTGGGTTTTAAGGAGGGATTAAGTGAAATGAGAGATGCTATCACACTGGTGTTCTAGGAGACCAATCCAAGCATATAGAAAGCAAGGGAGAAAGAGTGGAGTAAGTTTTTCATTGTGGCTTGCTTGGTGACCCTTTATGCAGTAACTTTGCTGACACCTGAAATTGTGTTTTTAAATTGCCAAATCTGGCTGTTTATTTACACTTCCACTTAAAAAACAGCAATATTGAACTGTTCACAATAATGAGAGATCTTCAAACTGCCATAAAAGTGAGTCTAAAAAGGCAGCTTGCATTGAAAAAGATGTTGGGGTGAATCTAATCAAAATGTCAAATTATCTGAGGAGTGGTGTTCCTAGCACAGATAAGACTATGAGATCATTTGTAGCAGGTAACTTATTTTTCAAGCTACTTCATGACATATAGCTACTTAAATAGAAGATCTGGTAAAAATTTCTGTACTTATTTGCATGTATATCTTACATGCAGAGAGCTGTCTTTTGTATAATGTGTTTTTGGTTTGTGAAAAATTCAAAAACAATTATTTATTTATTTATTTTATTTATTTCATTTCTAACCCGCCTCTCCATCCAGATCGAGGCGGGGAACAACAATAAATATAAATATAAAAACAATAAAATAGATAAACCATTAAAACAGATAAAAACAAATACATTATTAAAAACATCTTAAAATTAAACTGGGTAGGCCTGCCGGAAGAGAGCAGTCTTCACTTGCGTGTCCTGCACAACATCTACACTCTGATATTAAATGAATGCACAATGGTAGTAAAGTGAGTTAGACATCCATTGTACAGGGTAAACTACTCAGTGATTTGTTAGCAACCTGAGAGTCAGAGTGCCCCACTCCACAAGTTTCTAGGCCTTATGATTTAAGATTGACGTTTGGGAAGGCTCATAGCTAATTTATATCTAGCAGTATTTGGATATGATGCGTATTGATGCAAAACTACTAGATGAACTTCTTGTTTTACAAGCATTAAGAGTAGTAGAAGCTCTTTATTCCTGCTGATCTTATTTTGTCTCTTCATTATGTTTTGAATTGTCTTCTGACCAGGCACAGATTTAGATAATAATTGGCTTTCTTTAACTTGCATTCCAGTGCTTGTTTTGGGTGACATGATAGATAAACCTTTGTTATGCATATAATTTATGTTCTTTTGGTCTGTAGGAATCCAAAAGCCTATAGCATTTTTATTAAGAGTTTAAAGCAGTTGGATATATTGTCTGACGATGTTTTTGTGCAAGCCACAGTGGTTGCCACAATTTCCTAGTATATGCTTAATCTAATATTTGAACAATCTCATCTATGATAATAATGGTGCCGTCCAAAGTGCACTTACACCTGAGTAAATATGCTTAGGAGTGCACTGTGAGCCTTAATTTTTACTACTGAGTTCTTCCTCTACAAATGTATCTTCTGTTTCTGCTGATAAAATAACCACTTTTAAGTTCATGCACTATACTAGAGTGACCATGTACAAAAGAAGGCAGGGCCCCTGCAACTTTAACTGTTGTGATGAAGAGGGAATTTTACCAGGAACTACTTGCATACAAATGGCACTGGCTGAAATTTCCTTTTCTCTACAACTATTAAAGTTACATGACCCCTGTCCTCCTTTTCATATGGTCAGCCTAATATCAACTTTTTCTTGCTTGCCAGCTGTTGAAGAGAGGTACCTAAGTACTTCAGCTTGTAGCAGCTTGAAGTTCCATATCTAACACTGGGTATATTTATATTGTAGTTGGAGAAAATGTAATATTACACAATGACACCACATCATACTCATGCATGGAATATGTCAGTCAACATGCATTGATGTTTTGGTTGTCCTTATAATGTAACAAGTGGGACCTGTAATAAAATGTTGCTGTGTGAAGTGCTTCTGCTCACTGTTACAGTCTGTCATCCATGCCCTCCACCAGGATACTCCATTCTGTTCCCATCTGGTTGTCTGTCCCCCACTCCACAAACAGCATTCTGTTGCTACTGAACATGCTCAGTCCCCTGTTTGGCTGTTTTGGGGGTTCATCAAAGCCTGCAATTGCCTCCTGTGGTGTCATTTTGGTTATATAAAAAACTGTACTCAATTCTTAAAATTTAGAAATAAAGGGCATTATGGAATGCAGCCCACTCCAAATTCATAAGCAAACTAAGAAGGCCCACAGAGACACTTATCAAAAACTTTCATAGCCAGTAGGCAGGAGAGCAGCAGTTCATGCCTGCAACCACAAGCTGTCTTTCTTCAGACAGAGCTTTGAATTCCCTGGTAGCCCAAATGCAGTCAGTAAACACCTACAAACAACCCTTTGGACAAGGTGATAGCCAGTGCCAAACAATGAAGGAAGGAGTACTATTTCAACCACAAGAGCCAGCCCGTTCCATAGTCCAGTCTCCAGTGAGTAGGAGGCCTGCACATAAATCCATAGATGACAGGTTGTCCCAAGAGAAGGGTTTGAATATCAGTGATTCCAGACAATGGACATGTGGCTGCCCATGACACACTTGTGTTGGCATCTGTGTTGGTGTGGCAAGCATCTTGCTAGGGACATGCATGCTGCAACAGCAAATTCACATTAGGAAAAACTATGAGTTGGTTGGTAGCTCAGTGGAAAAGAGTGATGTATTGGGAAACAAGGTTCAAGTCCCACATCTGAAAGCTGTAAATGTGGCTTCCACAAGACATAACATATTTTAGGTGTCCTACTGGCAGCAGTTACTTTAGATAGAAATAGGGAGAAGCAACATTGCTATAATTCAGGCCGTCTGCTTCAGAGTTTAAAATCATAATCTCACAACTGTCAGAAGACAGAAAATACACTCATGAGCAGCCTTTGTGGATTGTCACTCACAAGCCTAACTCATGATGTTCCCCCTTTTCATCTCTATATCCTCCATATCCTTTCAGTCTCAGACATTCGTTACTGAATGAAGGGCTCCTGATATAAAACTGTAGAGGTTTGACACCCAAGATTCCAGGTTGATCTCTGGTTATAATCTCCCAAGAGAAGTAGGTGGGAAGTAAGAGAAACATGCAGCTATTGTCAGTCTCTGTTAATTGGTTTCCCAGCTGTTCTCATTATCGGTCAACCAACCAACCAACCAGCCAAATCTCCACATATACATACATTATTGCTTGGTTTATAGCAGTGGTATTAGAGTAGGGCAGGAGAGGGTGCCTGGAAGATAATGAGTTAGTGGGAGGAGGGGCATTTTTGCTTGTGCTCCAGCAGTAAGGTCACTGACAAGATGCCAACCCTTTGTCAGCCCTGTTAAGGTATTTATTTATTTATTTATTTATTACATTTGTATACCGCCCCATAGCCGAAGCTCTCTGGGCAGTTTACATAATTAATAAAACAATTAAAAACAATATACAAAAATTAAAACAGCAAAAACATACAACATACACACAATACACACAAACATTTTAAACCGCTACAACAGCCCAAAAAAGCTACAAAAACAAAAAACAAACCCAGGCTCCTCAGATATTGCCAAATGCCTGAGAGAAGAGGAAAGTCTTGACCTGGCGCCGAAAAGATAACAATGTTGGCACCAGGCGGGCCTCGTCAGGGAGATTGTTCCACAATTGGGGGGCCACCACTGAAAAGGCCCTCTCCCTTGTTGCCGACCTCCGAGCTTCCCTCGGAGTAGGCATTCGGAGGAGGGCCTTAGATGTTGAACGTAGTGTTTGGGTAGGTTCATGTCGGGAAAGGCGCTCCGTCAAATATTGTAGTCCCAAGCCGTGTAAGGCTCTATAGGTTAAAACCAGCACTTTGAATCGGGCTCGGAAACATACAGCCAGCCAGTGCAAGCGGGCCAGAGTAGGTCTTATATGCTGGAACCTTCTGGTTCCAGTTATCAATCTGGCCGCTGCATTTTGCACAAGCTGCAGCTTCCAAACCACCTTCAAAGGCAGCCCCACGTAGAGTACATTGCAGTAATCTAACTTGGAGGTTACCAGAGCATGGACAACTGAAGCCAGGTTATCCCTGTCCAGATAGGGACGTAGCTGGGCCACCAACCGAAGTTGGTAGAAGGCACTCCATGCCACTGAGGCCACCTGTGCCTCAAGTGACAGAGATGGTTCTAGGAGAACCCCCAAGCTACGAACCTGCTCCTTCAAGGGGAGTGCAACCCCATCCAGAACAGGTTGAAGACCCTCCATCCGGTCAGCAGAACCACCCACTAACAGTGTCTCAGTCTTGTCTGCATTGAGTTTCAGTTTATTAGCCCTCATCCAGTCCATTGTCACAGCCAGGCACTGGTTCAGCACATCCACAGCCTCACCTGATGAAGATGAAAAGGAGAAATAGAGCTGTGTGTCATCAGCGTACTGATGACAACGCACTCCAAAACTCCGGATGACTGCACTCAACAATTTTATGTAGATGTTGAACAGCATGGGGGACAAGACTGACCCCTGCGGAACCACATACTGGAGAATCCACGGGGCCGAGCAATGTTCCCCAAGCACCACCTTCTGGAGCCGACCTGCCAAGTAGGAGTGGAACCACTGCAATGCAGTGCCTCCCACTCCCAACTCAGCCAGTCGTGCCAGAAGGATACCATGGTCGATAGTGTCGAAAGCCTCTGAGAGATCAAGGAGAATCAACAGAGTCACACTCCCCCCTGTTGGTGGAAGAACTACTATCTCTGTTCCAATGCATGTCCTGTCTTGAAGGAATCTGTGGTAAGTAACAATTGGGGGAGGATAGAAATTTCCGAACTATCAGAAGTATAGACACATAGCTGAGCTGTTGTGCCTGTCTGTCAGCTGAAGGCTGGAAGACAGACATCAGAATAAAATGTGCAGTTTTCCCCGTCTCTGCATCATCATGTTGTGTGTTGCTTTTATTGTCCTGTCAGTCATGCATTTCTGAGAGGAGCCCAGAAACAGAAAAGGTAGTTACCCTACACAGGAGCAGTTGATTTTAAATAGGTTGGTGTTACTATAGTCTTTACATGTAATCTGCATGGCATGATAGAGAATGGCTGCCTGGTTGACCATTGAGAGCATAATGAATGTAACAGCTATAACAGACAGGTCCTGTTGTGCTCATGTAGTGTGTGATAAGTGTGCGATTAGAAATTCACCTCTTGTGGGAAGTGATGTCAATGAAACAATAGGCACACTGTTCTTTGCTATGTGACCTGGCTTGGATCTGATCTTACAAGGAAGAATAAGTTATGAATATTTGGCCACCATTCCTAGTGAGTGGAGTGTGCAGTGTTTAGAAACAATGGTACCTGTGTCCTACCTAGCTTTCCCCAGTGCATGCTGGGACACTCCTCTAATTTTGCATGGTGCATTCTTTCCTCTGTCCTCTCTTTGGGAAGCATTTCTAAAAGCCCCTTAGTAAGGCAGTATTTTGTCATAACACAGTTTCCCTCATATTGCAAGCTGGGGAGTGGATTAAGAGACATTCTGTATCCATGTGTTTTGTGCTGTACACACCTTGGGGTACTTGGGAAAAGGGCTGAATGGAGAACATTTAGGAGTCATACTTTGAGACATTGGCTCACTCTGCCAGGTGAGGAGACCCTTTCTGATTTTTCATGTGTGTGCTTGTGTGTGCATGCTATCCTTCTAGCCCCAGCTGTAGCAATGAAATTGGAGAACCTAATGGTTGTATATGGAATTCTCAAGTAGTGTACTTGTAAAGATTCTGAGAAAAAGTAAATATTCCTTGTGTCCTCTTCCTACTTCCATTGTTGGCTTTAGTTGTTTGTGTACACAAATTTCTCACTTTCAAATTCTTTGTACCGTTAAAAGATATCAAAGGTTTATTCTGGAATGTCTCATAGGAGACACCAGTGTCTCCTAAAACTGCTCTGTAGGCCATTCAGTGATTCAATGTGAAAATACAATTCCATTATTCACAGTCCTGTCCCTATTTCTTAAAAGAACATCCTGTGGCTTGACAGATGCTCGTTATCTCCTTTCTTCAAGCAACCTCTTAAGATATCCCCTCTCTAAAAATTGAGTTTTAAGAGTGGCTGATTCCTATTGAAAGTCCCTATTCTTCGTACAATTCCGTTGGACCTGTAAAAATTGCCCATTCGGTAAATTAAGACTAAGGGTAAATTAAGACTATTGAGATGATCATAAGCCTCCAAACTCTGAGGTTTATGGTCATCCTATGCAGGTCGGGAGGAGTGGCAGAGTCAATCTTTGCCTTTCTGTCCTTCAGCCCTGCATTTTCAATAGACAGGTATTTTTTGCCCATCTAGTGAAAGCGTATTGGAGGGAGTGGGAAGGAGACTGGAGAGGCCTCAGGATAGTTTGTATCTGACCCTTCCATTCTCTCTCCCTCTCTCCCTCCCTCCCCCCCCCGAGGTTGTGTTCCTGACCTTGCAGGTTGCACATGTGGTACTTTCCACGCCAGCTGGTGGAGGAAGGATGTTGGAGCTTCAATTCCCAGCTCTGAAATCGGAGCACAGTCTCCAACCTTGGATCTAGAAATCCAAAATATCCTATGGTGCCGCAGGTTCTGCCTAGGGGCTATAGGATTATTCCCTAAGAGGATGGATGAGAACTATCAAAAATATGTGTTTTTTATCAGTGGGTGTTTTGTACAATAAATTGATCAATTTCCTTCATTCTTTCTGAACTAGAAGATCAAGGAAACTGACATGAGCTCTGTTCCAATGCATATCAAAATGTGAATTTCGACATCTTGTATTGAATTAGCCTTTGTGTGGTATATGTCTGATATTTATATGATACTGTCTTGGATTAATGGAAAGAACAGTACCTTTTATGCTTTATTGTCTGCAGAGGAATATTTCTGCAATGTTTTTGGAATCAAAATTAGCATCACATCAAAGTGTTTCTGATGGAATCCTTTGTAGCCAAAATGTATGGATAGGTGCCTGTGATGTTCTTCTACTTATTGTTATAATTGTATTGCAGTTTGTTGTTTATTATATGCATATATATCTTTAAAAAGGTTAAGAATGCTAACAATTAAAGTAAATGACTAGTCTGAAATGCACACTGTTTGTGGTTATAAGTCTTAGTAAGTATAGAGTGATTAGCTAGTTATTTGGAGTGCCTGGATTGGTTGGCTGTGTGAGAGTGGAAGGAGCTGGAAAACAGAGTAAAAGTATATATGATTCTGGCAGAGAAGAGCTGACAGGAGACGAAGGGGGTAGTATTATTAGATGAGATGAGAGAGAGTATTTAATGAGTTAAGAGAAGTGTTTGATTGAATATTGAAAGAGTGAGATAGAGTTTTAGGGAATAGATGTTTAGATAAAAAACAGTTTGAAACCATTTAAGAGCGTACTGAGAGAAACCACTAAGCTTTATACTTATAACCACTACGCATTAGAACTGAAGTAACCATTAAGCTTGTTGACATGCAATTTCTTATTAATAAATTCTTGTGAATTCCATCTCCTGGTGCGGTCTGTGGGTGTACCTGAGAAGATACTGTTGGCAGCAGAACAAAGAAGTTATCTGGAGGCCAGGTTGCTGGGCTGTGGTGCCTAAATAGTAAAGGCGAGACAAGGGCAGCAGCAGCAAGTGGTCGAAGATAACCTCACAGTGCCCTTCAGGCATCTTGGATCTCACTAAGTTTTGATGGGAGGACATAACTCAAGAATCAGTGCTGTTTCATCTGTTTCATGTGTCCCAAACATAACTGGGGTGCACAGTAATTTGTCTCAGTTTCTGTTAAAGTAAAAATATAACAATAGATGTATGCAAATAGCACACAGAAAAAAGGGTTAAAATAGTCTCTTGTTTCCTACATGGATATTGGTACTGCCTGCCTGCCTACCTCCTGGCCTCGCTGCTGCCCCCACCACCCTCCTGAGGACTTTAGCCTGGCAGACTGCTACTCCCTGCAGGACCAGGCCCCCAGGTACTGAGCCAGCTGCTGTGGACAATTACATCTGTCCCCCTCCCTTCCTGGGAGGGATATTTAAGCTGCTGGCTTAGGGGGCCTGGGAAAGCGATCAACCTTCAGGAGAGGGAGGCCTGCTGCCAGGGGAGGAGAGGAGTGTGCCTGCTGGCTTTTTGTTTTTGTCTTTGGTTGTTTTTGTTTTGTTTTTGTTTTGTTTTTGTTCTCCCCCCCTTTCCCCAGGCTTGAGCTATGTGCCTGGGAGGGAGGATACAGGGCCAGGTGGGGGGATCTGAGGGGAGCACAATCAGTGTAGTGATGGGTAGAGGGAGATATGCCGTTGTGAGGAGGACTTGCCAGGTAAGGGGAACAAGGCCCAGACAGTTAATGGCTGTGCCTTGTTCCGGTCCCCCTCACACCCACAGGCTTGTTGGTTGCCTTATCAGCCAGCCCTCAGGCCTCCGGGTGCTGCTTTTAAATGCCAGATCAGTGTATAATAAGATCTCCCTCATCCACGACTTAATTGTGGATGAGGCAGCCGATCTGGCATGTATAACCGAGACCTGGGTGGGAGAGCAGGGAGGAGTTAATCTCTCCCAGTTATGCCCACCGGGGTACTTAGTTCAGCATCAGGGTAGACTTGAGGGCCGGGGAGGGGGGGTTGCTGTGGTCTATAGGAATTCCATCCCCCTCTGCGGGCTCCCTGTCTATGTGACTACTGGTCTGGAGTGTTTGCACCCTGTGTTGGGCCAACGGGACAGCCCACCCCGCTGCTCAACAGACTCCCTAGCTGAGCTGACAGAGGTGGTCTCTGGTGTACTGTTGAGGTCCCCCAGACTCTTGGTTCTGGGGGATGTCAACATTCATGGCAAGGGCACTTTATCTGGGGCAGCTCAGGATTTCATGGTCTCCATGACAACCATGGGACTGTCCCAACATGCCATCGGCCTGACGCATGTAGCAGGGCACACTCTAGACCTGTTTTTTTCAACTGGACATGGAGATGGGGATCTGAAAGTGGGGGACTTTACATCAACCCCTCTGTCATGGTCAGATCACCACCTGCTGAGGTTTAGACTTACAGCGGCTTTTCCCCTCTACAAGGGTGGGGGACCCATTAAGATGGTCCGCCCCCGGAGGCTAATGGATCCAGATGGTTTCCAGAGGGCTCTGGGGAGTTTTCTGGCTGATAAGGCTGGCTCTCCTGTCAAAATCCTGGTTGATCTGTGGAATGCAGAAATGACCCGGGCAGTTGACACGATTGCTCCTGAGCGCCCTCTCCTGTGTAGAGCTCGTACGGCTCTGTGGTATACCCTGGAGCTGAGAGTGATGAAACAAAACAGGAGACGGCTTGAGGGCAGATGGAGACGACCTCCTGATGGATGCAATCAAACACTGGTAAGTGCTTATGGTAAGCTGTATTCAGGGGCAGTGAGGGCAGCAAAAAAACAATACTTTGCTGCCACTATTCAATCATCAACCTGCCGCCCAGCGGAGCTTTTCAGAGTTGTCCGGGGGCTTTTACATGCTGGCCCCAAGGACATGGTAGAACCATCTGAGGCCCGCTGAAATACATTTGCTGGGCACTTCCAGAATAAAATCTCTGGCATCCGTCAGGACTTAGACTCCAGTGTTATAGCAGGTGAATCTAGTGAGGTATCCAGAGCACAGGCTTGTCCTGCTTTCTTGGATGAGTTTCAGTTGGTGCAGCTCGAGGACGTTGACAAGGTGCTTGGACAGGTTAGTGCAACCACTTTCATTTTGGATCCTTGCCCCTCTTGGTTAATAAAAGCTAGCAGGGATGGAACAACTGGCTGGGCCAGGGAAGTGATTAATGCCTCTTTGCAAGAGGGAGTGGTCCCAGGCTTCCTGAAAGAGGCGGCAGTGAGACCACTCCTAAAGAAATCTTCCCTGGACCCTGAAAATCTTAATAACTACAGGCCAGTAGCAAATGTTCCATTCCTGGGCAAGGTCCTGGAGCGGGTGGTTGCGAGCCAGCTCCAGGCACTCTTGGATGAGACTGATTATCTGGATCCATTTCAGTCGAGTTTCAGGCCTGCTTTTGGTACGGAAACAGCCTTGGTCGCCCTGTATGATTACCTATGTCGGGAGAAAGACAGGGGGAGTGTGACTCTGTTGATTCTCCTTGATCTCTCAGCGGCTTTTGATACCATCAACCATGGTATTCTTCTGGGACGACTGGCTGAGTTGGGAGTGGGAGGCACTGCATTGCTGTGGTTTCGCTCCTACTTGGCGGGTCGACTCCAGAAGGTGGTGCTTGGGGAACATTGCTCGGCCCCGTGGATTCTCCAGTATGGGGTTCCGCAGGGGTCAGTTTTGTCCCCCATGCTGTTCAACATCTACATGAAACCGTTGAGTGCAGTCATCCAGAGTTTTGGAGTGCGTTGTCATCAGTACGCTGATGACACGCAGCTCTATTTCTCCTTTTCATCTTCATCAGGTGAGGCTGTGGATGTGCTGAACCAATGCCTGGCTGTGACAATGGACTGGATGAGGGCTAATAAACTGAAACTCAATCCAGACAAGACTGAGACACTGTTAGTGGGTGGTTCCGCTGACCGGATGGAGGGTGTTCAACCTGTTCTGGATGGGGTTGCACTCCCCTTGAAGGAGCAGGTTCGTAGCTTGGGGGTTCTCCTAGAACCATCTCTGTCACTTGAGGCACAGGTGGCCTCAGTGGCACGGAGTGCCTTCTACCAACTTCGTTTGGTGGCCCAGCTACGTCCCTATCTGGACGGGGATAACCTGGCTTCAGTTGTCCATGCTCTGGTAACCTCCAAGTTAGATTACTACAATGCGCTCTACATGGGGCTGCCTTTGAAGGTGGTTCGGAAGCTGCAGCTTGTGCAAAATGCAGTGGCCAGATTGATAACTGGAACCAGTAGGTTTGAACATATAAGACCTACTCTGGCCCGCTTGCATTGGCTGCCTGTGTGTTTCCGAGCCCGATTCAAGGTGCTGGTTTTAACCTATAAAGCCTTACACGGCTTGGGACCACAATACCTGATGGACTTAGCGCATTCTGGAAACAGGCATCAGCCAGGGAAAAAAACAGATTCAATGCAAGAGATATACCTGGAAACTATAAAAGAAAAAGCAAATGCTGGTCTAGGAGCACAAAGTGTGGAAACTAGAGACACAAATTGTCTGATACATGCTGAAGCAAACTCGTTACCAAAAGCTACGGAGACCAAAAATGTATCAGTTCTATTGTCCCCGACAAAGGTTATAAAAACTAGGCCAGTAAAATCTCTCTCTTGGACAGAGATGAGATTTCTTGACGAGGAAGAAATCGGATCACCCAAGAAGCGGAGAAAAGAAACAACATGTAGGAAATTTGATGCTGTGGGATCAGTGATTTCAAATGTTAGTGTTATTGAGCTACCAACTGAAGGAATTGAATATGTGAATGATTTAAGGCCTAAGTCACTGAATCCAGTTAATAATAGAGGGCCTTTCATAAAGTCTCCAAGTCATCAAAACTTAACATGACAAGATTCAGGTTGCTCAAACTCTCAACTGAAAATACTTTCATGGAACATCGCAGGGTGGAAAAGGAAACAGGGAGATTTAAGCTTCTTGGATTTCATTCAAAAACATGGCATAATACTATTACAGGAGACTTGGGACACAGAGGATATAGCCTTGAATGGATACACAGCTCTGATGGAACGTCTTTCCCGACATGAACCTACCCGAACACTACGTTCAACATCTAAGGCCCTCCTCCAAGTGCCTCTTCCGAGGGAAGCTCAGAGGTTGGCAACAAGAGAGAGGGCCTTCTCTGTGGTGGCCCCCCAACTGTGGAACGATCTCCCCGACGAGGCCCGCCTGGTGCCAACATTGTTAGCTTTTTGGCACCAGATCAAGACTTTCCTCTTCTCTCAGGCATTTGGCAATATCTGAGGAGCGTTATTTTGTTTTGTTTTGTTTTTGTAGCTTTTTTGAAGCGTTGTAGTGGTTTTAAATGTACAGATTGTGTGTATGTTGTATGTTTTTGCTGTTTTAATTTTTGTATATTGTTTTTAATTGTTTTTAATCCTATGTAAACCGCCCAGAGAGCTTCGGCTACGGAGCGGTATACAAATGTAATAAATAAATAATAAATAATAGCAGAATTCAGTGTAGGCATATCTGTGTATGGTTCTATATAGAAATGTTAATGTTTCTGTGTAGCAGGCTGGAACCATGACAACAAATATGAAAGAAGAATGTTTTTGGCTCTATTAGTTCAAGTAAGCACTGGCTGGAAGTTTTCCAAGATAATGTTGAAGACTTTCAAAAAGAAACATTGTAGTGCTAAAACAAGAGTGCTTTAGTTCTTCTTGAAAAAGGAAATTTGTAAAACTCTGCTGTTGTTTTCTTGCTATATATGAGACATGTACATGTTTGTTTATACACGTGCTATTTGAAGAAGGGAGAGATGCCAAATAACAATTGGGACTTAAAACAAGTATTTTTTATTTGATGTTCTGCTTTTTTTTAAAGAGTACCTGTAACTTTATCTCTTAAATTAATTATTTTATATAAACATAAAGGTGTCTTGTGCATAGTATTATACGATCAAATATTTGGGAAAACATTTATTCCTCTGAACTTGTGAGGACTCAAGTCAACTTAAATCACTAAGGTTGCAATCCTATACACATTTAGACAGAAAAAAGTCCTCCCAGTGTTCCCCAGCCAATCATGATGGCTAGAGCATGCTGGGAGTTGTAGGACTTTAAAACTCTGGGCTTTTCCCCCCTCAACAACCCAAAGTGCCAGGTTTGGATGTCATGGCAAAGCAGGTGCAAAGCAGAAGTGGCAAGCTTGTGGGAAGCAGCACGCTTGCTCTCTCCAGTGTGCCCCGACTAACTGTGGGTCATTTAATTATTCCCATTCTTCATGTATGAAGGCCAAACAATAGAAAAGGGATCAAATGCTATTTGGTGTAATTTCAAAAATTCCCTTTTCTGTAAGAGAATAAGGTCAGGGTTGAACATAGATCATAGGAATGTGTCCCTGTAAAGTTAGTGCGTTACATGAAATAAACTATTGAAGGTCATTTCAAAGATAATGATGGCATTTTATCTTTAGAACTGTGCATTCAGATCTCTCTAATGAAAAAAAGCTTCTAAAATCGTTTGGTGTCAGTGGTAATGCTTACACAGAAATATTAATGACAAAACATCCCTCAGTTTTGTACTGAGTTAAGGTTGCTATAAGTATTGGTCTTCAAAACCCAAGCCAAGAACACCTTGGAAATGCAAATTCAGCCAGAAAATATTAATAGTGTGGTGGTGATGGTGATCATGACGACTGCTGCTTCTATGACGACTGCTGCTTCTATACTGTTTGACATCTCAGTATTTCCAAGCGGTTTACATAAAAATACATATATATAAAAACCAATATAAAAACAGTATAAAACAATAAATACCTTTAAAAGATTACAGAAAAAGCCATAAAACAATGCAGTGTCGTGATCGATTATAAATGCATTTTTGAGAGGCATTGGAAGCTTGCTGCAGTTTCTGCCTCTTGAGCAAAACATGCGAGATTGTTTCACTACCAAGGAGGCCTGCTTACATGACATTACGTGACACAACACTGTTAGTTGTGAAACAACCAATAAGGCCCCTCTTAATAATTGTGATTCATAGATACTGCAACAGTAAGAGAGCTAACAACACAATCTAGTAATGTAAGTAACACAGGTAATATTTCAATAACAAATACTTTTAAGTGTGTAAGGTATCCAGTACTAATATTCTCCTATTAGAGATTGTGAGTTAGGAGCTGAGGCTGAGAGAATAGTGGCTTGCCTATCATTACCTAATGGCTGAGATAAGATTTGAATTAGGATGTAGTTACTACATAAGTTCTGTAAAGTTTTACAATGTCATCTGGTTCATGGTTTCTGTCATGTTGAGTCAAGAGAAAAATGCTGATCACAGACATTTCCTTCCACCCACGAGGATAAAGTGGATGTCTCATGTGCATCATGAGACTGTCATCGTGAGAAATCTGTTAAGTTGCAGGTTTTTCTCCCCCCACTTAATGCAACATCTGTGATTATCTACATAATGTTCTTGGCATAATTTTTAGACAATTTATATGAATGTTGAGCACATTATTCTGTATGCCCAATAGGGTTCTGAACTTGTGCTTCTCGAATAGCAATTACCATGTCACATGGATGGCTGCTTTTGAAACTGAGATGACCTCCAAAAGCAATTTGTGATATGACATGGGAAGACATGCTGCAGCATGTGCATATACCTAAAAACGTATTTCCAGTATCCAGCTAACTCTTCTTTTGAAAATGTTTCTTACAGTTGCCTTTTGTAATGTCAGATTACTTAAAGTTAGTATTCTGACCTATTAACACACTTGCCATTTCTTAATTGGGGTCTTAACTTATTTTTTCCCCCTGTTGTGCAGGTATTCTCAGACTCCTGTGTCTGGTATGGCCAATGTGGAATTGCTTCTGGAGATAAAAAGTACAATTGTGAATATAAAGGCCCATCATTGCCACTACCGAAGGATGGCTATGATTTGGTGCAGGTAAGTCTCTAGTGAATTACAGTTTTACTAAATGATTACTTAAAAATCGGAACTTTAGTGGAAATAGGATAAAAGACCTAAGCATACTTTTCTTAAACACTGTGTAGCACAATGAAAACATTTAACCCGTATGTTATTGTCAATATGAATAAGACAAAACGTTAACTGCATGGTAGTAAACTATGTTCTGATTATTGAACTTTGTCCTTTGCAGTTGGTATGCACATATCTTGGTTTCAATGACTGTGATGGTTAGGATCATATCAAATCTACCAATACCTTTTTATATCCATGCATTCACATTTCTACAGATGTATGAAATTATTATTAATTTCACTGTCACTCTGATTCTAAGCCAGAATTCTAAGCCAGAAGTGGAGTATGTTTTCCAAGTCAGATGTCTCAGCAGTAGAAAGAAATTGGATATTACTTTATCAATTTTGAATTTTTTAAAAATATTCCATTTTTTCTTAAGGAACTCTGCCCAGGTTTATTCTTTGAGAATGTTAGCCTTTGTTGTGATGTACAGCAACTTCAGTCTTTGAAAGACAACTTGGAGCTCCCTCTTCAGTTTCTTTCCAGGTCAGTGGAGGCAGTATGTTTGTTATTGCATGTTGTACCTTCTTTGGAAGGTTATATTTTTTCTAATCTTTTTCAGTAAACTAGAGGACATCTGATAGCTATTCAGTTTTCTAGGAAAGATGATGGAAAAGGGAATACCTACAAACTCTGTCAATATCACACCTGGCTTAACCAAAAAATGTTTCAGACATTCTGCTCACCTGATTGTAGAATGCTATCAGACTAATGCATTTAAGAGACAATTTTCTCTCAAGGCTGCTCAGGAAGAGAACAAATATTGTCCATCTGATGATTTTTGACAACATAATGACTTCTGCAACCCACTTCAAATAAGTGGCAGTTACTTGAAGAGTTTATGTAATATATGTTTTCTTCATATTTTTGTCTCTTATTTTTATTGGGGAACAAAATACTAAACAGTGGTTTTTGAATCATAGGTCTGTGCACTCCTATATGGGAGTTATACCCACTGCTCTGGTCCTGAGTAAGCACATGTAAGAATGGGGCTGTTAGACTTGTTTGGATCCACTGCTGTTCTTAATTATGTAGTTGAGTTTCTTCAAATGAAATATTATTGATCTTTGCTGTATTTACTATAGCTGAAGAACTTGTTGGTCATTCTTAGACCTACAAATTTCAGGAGAGTATTATTTAAATATGATACTTGAGCCATAACAACTGTTTGTCCTTCTTAGAAACAAATGCTGACCTGGTTCTCACAATGAGGGTTGTTGTGTCATGTGAACCTGGTGAGCATGGGTTATATGAGTGTTAAACAATCCTCTCATAACCCATGGCCTGTGAGGATTACTGTATTTCAGCGAATCTAAGACACCCATCGATTCTAAGACACACCTTAATTTCAGGGCCACCAGCACGGAAAAAGCTTTGCATCGATTCTGAGACGCACCTTAATTTCAGCACCACCTTAATTTCAACACCCCTTCCGCCCTTCCCCCCTCACCTCCGGAGCCCATCCTCACTGCCGCTGCTGCTGTTCTGCGCCGCTGCCAGCGCTCGCCTCAGCTTGGCAAAGTATCGGTACTAGGACTCTGGGGAGAGGGGACTTGTGGGGCCCTAACCCTCCCCCCTCCCCCCTTACCTCGATTGGCGGTGCCTCGGCCTGGCAAGGCATCGGTACTGGGAACTAGGCTGCGATCCTGCGAGATGTCGCGAGATTGTGGCCTAGTTCCCAGTACTGATGCTTTTCCATGCCAAGGCGGCAGCGATCAAGGTAAGTAGGGAGGGGGAAGGGGGGACTTCTGACAGGTCTTGTGCGAGTCGCAGGGAGGGCATGCAGAGCCCTAGTGCTTTCTGCAAAGCGCGGGAGAAATCCGACGATTCTAAGACGCCATCGATCCTAAGACACACCCGTTTTTACAGGCGTAAATATGGGAGGGGAAAGTGCATCTTAGAATTGATGAAATACGGTATGTGATGGTTGTTTAACCCTCGCATAACTCATGCTTGCCTGGTTTGCACAATATGACAACCCCCGGTTTAGATATGCAGAGTGGAAGCCATATGTGTCCTGCACACCCTGCAGCCTCATAGTGGGCTATCGTGTTGTGCAAGCCAGCCCATTACCTTTTTGAAATGTCTTATATTTTAATTACACATGCTGGATAAATATATAGATCCCTGATCTTGTTTTTTTCTTCAGGTGTCCATCTTGTTATTATAATTTTATAAACTTGTTCTGCGAGCTAACCTGCAGTCCTCATCAATCTGCATTTCTGAATGTTACACAAACAAGTCCATATTTTGACCCAGTTACAAAAGAGAATAAAACCAGTATCACAGAGCTGCAGTTTTACATTGGAGAAAAATTTTCTAATGGTAAGCAAGATGATCAAATGATTGTAGCTTCTCAATATTTCATTGTCTGGATCTTACAAAAGCAATTTGTATGCAGAGGTATAAAAGAGCTACTCTGTTCAACTGCAGGTCAGAAGTCATCGGTTGGCATGGAAAAGAGGATTAGAGTGGGGGAGGAGAGCAGTGTGTGAGTGTGTGCCATTGAAGTTCTTTTTAAGAATGGGAGGCCATTAGATAAATTGGTCATTAATCCTATTTGTAAAACCGATTTAGGAGATCCAGTGTAATCAGTTACAGTTCTTTTTTTGAAGAATATTCAATCTGGCAACTGTTGCCTTCTCCACTGCTTCTATGAGTAGCAGGGAATTTGTTCTCATCTGTCCTGCGGTGTTCTTTTTTAAAGCTTGCATTGAACCATGTATCCTGTCACCCTTTTCTTGAACCCACCACAGAATCAGAGAAGTGCACTATCTCAAATGTAGCTGATAGAAGGCATGGATTTAGTTTAGAGATTGTAGGGCTAACATACTTATATTCAGATTAATTAATATTATCCAAGTGTTTTAAGAGGAAATACTTTTTTTAAAATATTTTTTTAAAAAATATTGTTTGTTTTTTAGTCTATTCTGGATGGCAGCTGGCCTAAAACACATCCAGCTGCCTTGGCAACCAAACTGTCATATTTCACCCTTCTTGAGATAGTGACCTCACTAGAGCAAAGAGAAGATGGATGGATCCCTTTGTTGCTGCGGTCTGTCTGAGCTTCGCCCGCAACTTTCGGTTAGATTAGCTTGCGCTCATTTCCTGTCTGTCAAGATACACCTTTATTGCATGACTCACTTCTGCATAAGTCAGAACAGCACTCTGCCTTTTGTAAAAGCATTACAAAGGAAAAACGATCCCTCCTGCATTCTGTGAAATTCATGGAGAACTGTTGGGAGAGTCATTTGCCATTGGGGAACTAGCGAGATGATTGTTTTTTTTATTATTATTATATAATTTTTATTAATTTCAACAAAACAAACATATACATAATACATAATATAAAACAAACTACCACCCTCGACTTCCCCCGTGCACCCCCCCCACCGAGACCTTCTCATAATCATTCATCCTCCTTCCAAAATTTTAATGATTCTTTTGAAGGCGATTGTCCCTTTCCCGATCTTAAAACATATTCCAAAAAGGGAGTCCATATTTCTCCAAAATCACTCTTACTGGACATTCCCCTCATTATTTTCATTTTACATGTCAACATATCATTCAAAGCTATATCCCAAATTTCTTTATACCAATCTTCTATTATATAACTTCGTTGCCCTTTCCAATTTTTAGCAATCATTATTCTGACGGGTGCCAGGAGGTTGTTTACCAATTCTCTATTTATTATATGCTTATTCCTACTATCCCATATTGCTAGTAGAGCTAACTTCGGGTTTAATTCCAGTTTACTTCCAATTATATCACTTATTTCTTTAAAAACCCTTTCCCAAAATTTTTGTACTTGTTCACAGCTCCACCACATATGAAAATAGGTCCCAACCTCCTGACACCCCCTCCAACAATTCTTGGACACTTTTTTATCAATCTGGTGAAATCTTACAGGTGTTAGATACCATCTCCAAACTGTCTTATAGTAGTTCTCCTTAATTCTAATCGACAGTAACTTTAACATTCTTACATTCCATATCCTCCCCCAATTATCTTCATTGATTTTTTCCCTTACATCTTCTTCCCATACCTCTTTTATAACCTTAAGTGAGTCCTGAAATTCTTCCTCTGTTAATAATTTATATATCTCACTAGTGAGTCCTTTCTTAGCTCTGGCTTCTTCTTTTTTTCCTAATTGTTCAATTAAATCTTCAAATCTAGTATTGTTTCTACATTTCTTATTTTTCAACCTCCATTCCTGTGTCCATTTTACCAATTGCAAACACTTGAACCACGCTATCTTTTGTCCTTTAAATAAATCTTTAATATGCTCACTATCCTTCATCTTTTCCATCCAGTTCCTTAGTTTAATAATATCTTGTTCTTTCAGTCTCGCTTCTATCTCTGGTTTTAATACTCTTGGGAAGTTTCCCACTACTACAACTGGGGCGAGCGGAGAATCCCCTGGTATCAACTTCCCTCTATACTTCTCCCAGATGATTAATATATTTTCCAACAATGGGTTGTCCAGTACCTTCAATTCTTTCTTTTGCATTTTAGTAAAAAATATATTTCGCAATTTACATTCTATCTCTACTGTTTGCGATTCCAACCATTCCAAATCTTGGTCCCCTAAAATAGCATGAATAACATATCTTAACTGATTAGCAATATAATAATTCTTAATATTCGGAAGTCCTAAACCGCCTTTCTTTTGAGCCTTATACCATAACCCCTTATTTATCCTAGCTCTTTTATCCCCATTACAATAAGCATTAATCATGTTTTGCCAACTTTTAATCTCAGCTAGTGAAATTCTAATAGGTAACATTCTAAACAAAAAATTAACCTTAGGTAATATCTTCATTTTAATAACTGCTATTCTACCAAACCATGAATGTTTTAACTTTCTATATATCTGTAATTTCTCCCCTACCTCTTTTCTTAACCTTACAAAATTAAGTTCCTCTATTCTTTCTAATTCTTTATCTATATTAACTCCTAAATGTCGTATTATATTTTTATGCCTTAATCCTAACTTAGCTTTACATTTCTCCATCTCTTCCTTATTATAATTATACAACATCATTTCTGACTTCCCCCAGTTAACTTGTAATCCTGTAATTTCCCCAAATTCTCTCAAATGTTTCTGAATCCTCTCCCCACTTTCTAGGGGATCTTCTAGTGTCAATAACATATCATCTGCAAACATATTCACTTTAATCTTATAATTTCTTCCTATCCCCTTTAATCTTTCATCTTCCCTAATTACATTTGCTAAAATTTCTATAACTATTGCAAATAAAATTGGTGAAAGTGGACATCCTTGCCTAGTTCCTCGAGCTAGTGTTATTTGTTGCGTTAACCCATCATTAACCATTATTTCCGCTTTATTATTTTTGTACATCTGGTTAATCACTCCCATAAATTTATGTCCAAACCCAAATGTTTTTAATATTATTTTTAACGCTGGCCATTCCACGCAATCAAAGGCTTTGAAAATATCTAAAGCTAATAATCCTGCTTTTAAGTTCCTTTTTTTTATAATATTTATTATATTTATAACTCTCCCAATTAAATTCGGCATTTTCCTACCTACAATAAATCCGCATTGATCTTTTTTAATATATTTAAAAATAAATGTACCCATTCTTTTAGCCATTATTGCTGAAAATATGTTTGCATCCTGATTTATTAAAGATATTGGTCTATAAGATGCTGGATCCGTCAAATCCTTGCCTGGCTTCTGTATTAACATAACCATGGACTGGTCCCATGATGGCGGAGTCGTTCCTCCTTCTATTATATTGTTATATAATTTTTTTTATCTAGGTATTAAAATATCCTTAAATATTTTATAAAATTCCGGCCCCAATCCATCGATCCCCGGAGACTTACCTCCTTTTAGTTTTCCAATAATTCCCTCAATTTCTTTCTCAGTAACCAAGGCTTCCATACACTCCTTATCTTGATCATCCAGTCTTATTTTCCAATTTCTTTCTACATATTCCTGAATCTTATCTTGTGAAACCGCCTCTGAAGTATATAAATCTTTGTAAAATTCCTGAAAAGTATTTAATTTATCTTTCATTAAATTACATCTATTCCCTATCTTATCTCTTATTGTCCCTATCATATTCTTAGCTTTCTCTGACTGCGTGGATCTAGCCAGCATCTTAGAATTTCTATTATTATATTCAAAAAAATCTCTCTTTAAATATAACAAATTCTTTTGAACCTGTTCTATTTCTTCTTTCTCCAATTCCTTTTTTTTTTGCTTGAATTAGAGCATATAACCGCTTATCTTTTGACTCTCTCAATCTTTCCTCTAAACTCTTTATCTCTTCTTCAGCCTTTTTATTAAGTACTTCCTGTTGCTTTTTAAGTGTGGACATTTCCCTAATACAGATCCCTCTTATTACTGCTTTCATCGTATCCCATAATAATCCTTGCGATTTAACTCCTTTTTCATTTATCTGCCATATTTCCTGCACTTCCTTTTTTAATTTATCTACTATGTTTTTATTTTTAAAAATTCTTCCGTCCAGTCTCCATCTCTTTGCTTGTTTGTAATCCTCCTGCATTCTGTGAAATTCATGGAGAACTGTTGGGAGAGTCATTTGCCATTGGGGAACTAGCGAGATGATTGGTGAAGCCCTGCTTAATCTTCAGCTGTGTGTAAAATGTCTGTATGTATATGTTAGCATTTAATGACAGTTCATCAGTTTTTAAACCAATGGGTTGTCATCGCGTGTGAAATGGGTCTTAATTTTTAGCTGTCTTGTTGTAAACTCAGAGTTGCTTTCTTGCAGTTGCTGACTCAGCTTAAGAAATTGTATTTGTATTTTTCAGTATTATCAACTTTGTACTTTTCTTTATTAAAATTGCATTTCTAGCTATGTATAATGCCTGTAAAGATGTGGAGGCTCCATCAAGCAATGTTAAAGCATTGGGACTCTTGTGTGGAAAAGATACTAAAGAATGCAATGCTACCAATTGGATTCAGTATATGTTTAGCAAGGATAATGGTCAGACTCCTTTCAACATTATTCCAATATTTTCAGGTAGGAAATGTTTTAAAATGTTTTTCCTTATTGAGCATAATTAGTGAGAACCATAATCTTGTATTGAAATACATAAGAGCTGCTATAAAATATTTATTAAAAAAATTAAGCCATTATCTACTACAATTGTGTTTGAACATTAATGTGATTATATTTAGAGATAGAAACAGCACAAATGCTTAGAACTCCTTTTTCTATTTGCAGTCTTAACAAGTATGTTCAGTATTCTTTGCAGCATTTTTTCACTTTATTTTTTTTCTACTGGTTTTCTTTATAAAAAACTTGTTGCTTATACTTAAACATTTTTGGAGATACTGCAGTGCTTCAAAACTTCAAGTCTGGAAATTTCTTTTTAAAAGACAGTGCTGGATATAGTGTCATCCATTTTGGCTTCGTACCCTCCCTGCCAACCCACCCTGCAACCCACGATGTGCAGGAGGAATTGTAGGGTGAGCACGAAGCCGCCACCACCACAGTGCTCAATGGGTTTGCACGACATGCCAACCCACTCTTCAGCAGAGGTAACTATGTAAACAATGGGTGTGTGTGCAGGGCAAGAAGCCATGATGGCTTCCCCCTACGATCATCTGAGCCCCCCCTCCAAGTATTAGGTAAACCTTGGCTGAAACCTCATTTACACAAAAATTCCAGTGTGTCTTGTGTTAACAGCATATTCCACTTACATGAGTTTTCAGATTTGATGTTGACCTCTGGAGGAGTTAAATGCCAAATTAACACTTATAGGGAAGGTTAGGGATATAACCACCCAAACCGATTTGGCAGCTATTAGTATTTCTAAATATGCACCTTGGTTCCAATCTTATAAATTGGATTTTGCTCTGGAAAATATTTTACAGCTTGTGGAAATTGAGAAGATCCATTACCTCAGTCTGCCAGCAGTGGTTCTTGAAGGCTGCTGTGCCAAGACAAACAATGAATCCAGATTTTGCATTTGTAGCTCATAGAAGATATTTCATACCATACTCTCCTTTATATGGTGCCCCAAGGGAAAACTTGTACCACTGCTTATTGGATTTCTCAAATATGGTTTGCAAAGCATGTTAAGTAGATGCAATTTATTTGTAACTAATGGAATGGCAGTTCTGAATGCTTTTTTTTAATGCAGGAAGATGAATTATATACATTGTACATATGGGTCTCGGTCTCTTGGTTCAAACATGCTTACGCTAGTGAGCAAAAACTTTTTTAATGGTGTGGTAATGTTAAAGGTTGTAGCTGTCAAACTAAAACTGTTCTTACTGGCTTAAAGTCATATCTACAAACTTGGTGTCACATTCTGCCTTTTTGTTTCATGTTTGTTATCCTTTCCTTTTAGATATTTCTATCCATGGGATGACTCCTATGAATAACATTACTAAAGGCTGCAATGAGTCTGTGGATGATGTCACAGGACCCTGCAGTTGTCAGGATTGCTCTATTGTCTGTGGCCCTAAACCACAACCCCCTCCACCTCCTGCACCTTGGCTTTTGCTTGGTTTGGATGCCATGTATGTCATCATGTGGATCTCCTACACAGGATTTTTGCTTGTCTTTTTTGCAGCGGTTTTTGGAGTCTGGTGTTACAGGTACATAGCCATCTCTCTTTTCCATTTTTTAAAAAGCACTTAACATTGAAAATGAAGTGCTGAAGCTTATAAACGGTTAAATAAAACACACACTGTTTTATCAGATCCTTTAGACACATCCCTGTACTACAGTAACATTTGATTTTTACCATGTGGTAGCACTCCCTACTGTTTAAGAAAGCATTTTTGAAATGTAAAAATAGGAGCCCAGGATTTTGTAGTAAGTGTACATTTATAATCTTTTCACCTATACAGAGTACTATTAATATAACCAGATTTAGTGGAGTGGCCTGGGGGAGAGTCATTGCAATGAATCCACTTGGCTTACCTCGAGATCACTTTTGTGCTAGTGTTGACTTAGGTAAAACTCAGGCATTGCTCAGTGTGGATAACGCATTATGTACCTTCAGCTGTATCACTTATGACTCTGAAACTACAGAGGCAGAAAAACTGAGACATAGTAAACAAATGTCTTGTGAACAGTTAATAGCCATGGGATTTTGTCCTCCCTGGTTGCTGGTTGAGGAGACGATGGGGAAAATATCCCCCCTTAACACTAAAATTAATTTTAATTTGCTTACGTTGATGTTCTTCTTCGTGGTCTCTGTGCATCACACATATGGGCTCGCGCCGACGCCGAGCCCTCTTTCGGGAAACTTCTATAGCTAGCTTAGAGTTTAGGCGGGAAACCCCTCCCCCACCATCCTACTGCGCATGCTCGGGGTGTTCCCACCTACCTCAGTTCTTTTTCGACCACTTAGCTGATCGCCTCGCGGGAGACTTCGTTCCTCAAATCTTTGGATCTGTGAGACAAAGAATTAGAATAGTTAGCTTAGATTGTTCTATTTTGTTAGATAGTATTGTGTTAGGTAGTTTTAAAAAAACAGTTTGAATATAGTTAGATTGGTTGTTTGTTCTTGCTTATGGCGCAGTCAGCATTATTCAAGCACTGCTCGAAATGCCGAGCTAAATTGACTCTGACTGACGGGCACTCTCTCTGCCTTCTTTGCCTCGGAGAGGCTCATTTAGTTGACTCCTGCTCACATTGCATGAGCTTTTCCCGCCAGACCCGCCGAAACCGAGCTGATCGTCTCCGCAGCGTTCTGTGGAGCAAGGCCCTTTCGGCTGTGGATAAACCTCGTCCGGCTATGGATTACTCTGGGGAGCGTAGGCCGTTGCCATTAAACCGCTCAGACCCAGCATCGCCTGACTCGCCTTCGCCTGGGGTTGCAGTTCAGGAATCGGAGGGGCATAGCCAGCCACCCTTGCCGCCGTCTGCCCCTGTCCGTGAGCATCAGAAAAAGAGGAGCAAGAGCAGAGACCAATCTGCCAAACCTAAAAAGTCGACAAAGTCCTCGGTACCGGCTTCGACTTCGGCAACCTTGACTTCAACTAAGCCGGCTTCGGCATCGACACTGACGGCGTCGGCGCCGAGAGCACCAGCTCCAGCCAGCCCTTCGATACCGCTCTCGTCGGTGCCGAAAGGACGCAAGAAGGAAGCCTCTTCGATGCTGACCTCTGCGATACCGAGCAAACGCCCGAAAGCTACATCGTCGATATCGGAAAGCTCGACGTCGATGGCTGGTAAATCCATGCCCTCGGTATCGGGTGACAAGCATCCATCGATGCCGAAGACTACGGTACCGACTCGACCTCGATCAAAAGTATCGTCACTGAGCTCGGTGGTCACCCGCAAGCCTTCAAACACTGCCTCTATTTCCCCAGTATCAGCAGTGTGGGAGCCACAGGGACGACAGCGGCCGCTAACTCTTACAGCCCGGTCTTCCTCGCTACCGCCGGTACCGTTGATGCAGTCACCGGTTCTAATTGACTATTCCTCTGATATGGACTTACAAGATACAGTGCCATTGGAACAGGCAGACTTGCAGGTTTCTCGCCCCACTTCTCCCGTCTCTCACGCCTCACAGTACAGCGACAGGCGCTCCAGGTCCCGCTCATGATCTCATTCCAGAAACTGGGACGTCTACTCAGACAAGTCTTACCGACCACAACAAACTCGTCGACAGCGTGAACGATACCGATTCGACCCGTACACGGGAAGAAAACTAAGTGACATTGCTGAAAAAGGGTCGACCGACCCCTCACGGGACTGAGCAGTTGATATGCCTCGCGCCCGACTGCCTGAGGCTCCACAGCAACTGCGACACGATGACCAACCATCCTCGGCAGAAGATTATGCCTCAGACACGTCGTCGGTACCGTCGCCGGCCCCGTCGATGCCCTCGCCGTCTGATGGTGTGGGCACTACCGACAGAGCATCACCCTCGATGGAGCTGGGGAGCTTCTCTGACCAGATGCTCAGATTGGCTCAATCGCTCGGGATCGAGCACCAACAACCGCAAGATCCGATCGACGATAGGATATTTGATGTAATGTACGTTGATCCTTCGCCGCAGCTCACTCTACCCATGGTACCTACACTCTTGAAAACGGTCCAACAGTCTTGGTCAAATTCAGCCACCATGGGCCCAACCAACAAAAGACTCGATGCCTTGTACAAGGTGAAGGAAGCAGACGCTCCATTCCTCTTTCTCCACCCCAAGCCGAACTCAAATGTAGTGGAAGCATCGCAGGGCTAGTTCACACGAAATCATGCTGCCCCTACAGACAAGGAGGGTCGCAAGCTGGACTCCCTGGGACGACGAATCTATTCTTCTGCCGCGCTGGGTATCAAGGTTTCTAATTACCAGGCCATGATGGCCCGGTACCAGCTGTTTTTGTGGGAAAAGATCTCATCCCTAACGGACTATTTACCTGATGACCAGAGGGACCTAGCACGCGTCTTCCAGTCGGAGGCTATCAGACTCTCTAAGCAGGAGTTAACGACCTCACGCCATCAAACGGACTGTGCTGCCAAAGCGATGGTTGGCTCCATAGCTCTGCGTAGGCATGCTTGGCTGCGATCATCATCCCTACAACAGGAAACTAAGTCAAGGATTGAAGACCTCCCCTTTGATGGAGAAGGCCTCTTTAACTCCACTACAGATACAGCCATGGACAATATCCATAAGGCCAAAATGACAGCGCGTAAGATGGGTCTCTCTAGTCAACCACCACCATCATCATCATACCATGGACGTAGGTGGTACCGTTCTGCGCCTTACCAGTCTAGACTACAACAGGAATGTAACCAACGCTATCAGCTCCCACAGTCTTCAGCTACTTATTAGTCTAGAAAACCGACTTCTCGGTTCAACAAACCTTGTGCCCGACTGGAACCGCAGTCAAAGCGTCGTCTTTGACTTGCTCTATCCCACGTTACCAGCAATACCAGGCCCCGACAAATTGAGACCATTCCTAAACAATTGGAGAAACATCACCACAGACCGTTGGGTGCTCAATATCATCGCCCACGGATACCATATAGAGTTTCAAGTCCCTCCTCCTCTCGGTACCGTGAAGATCACCCCATCTTCGGATACGCTATCTCAAGAAACATCGACCCTTCTGCACAAGGGTGCTATTTCAATCGTTCCACTCTCTCAGATCAGCAAAGGGTTTTATTCGCGTTACTTCACGGTGCCGAAGAAGGACAAGGGCCTTCGCCCTATTTTGGATCTCAGACATCTAAACAAATTTATAACACCAAAGAAATTCAGGATGGTGACCTTGGCACTCATCTTGCCACTGCTCAAGAAACACAGATGGTTCACCCTCATCGATCTAAAAGATGCCTATTTCCACATATCCATACATCCTGCTCATCGCAAATATCTCCGCTTTATTGTAAGCCAGCAAATTTTCCAATTTTCTGTACTCCCCTTCGGTCTACGGACGGCACCAAGGGTCTTCACGAAATGTATGGCGGCGGTATGTGCACACCTCCGCTCCAGGGGCATAGAACTGTATCCTTACCTGGACGATTGGCTAATCGTCTCTCCCTCTCAAAGCCAGGCGGTCCAGGACGTCAACGAGGTTTCGTCTCTCCTCTCGAATCTCGGCCTAGAGATAAACATGGAAAAATCTATTTTTTGCCCTACACAAACCATACAATTCATAGGTGGCCTGCTAAACTCCACCAAAGGCCGCGCGTTTCTCCCCATCGACAGAAGGATCACGCTACAGGACCACGCCAGGCGCCTAAGCACAACACAGCGTCCATCCCCGACCTCTGTAAGGCCGCTACCTGGTCAAATGCCTCTACTTTCATCAAACATTATAGGCTTGATGTACGAGCTGCCAAGGACGCATCTTTTGGGAGGGCGGTCCTTGCGTCCATATGCCAGTGACTTCACCCACAACAGCTTGCTATCCGCCTCCGGTGAGTCTTGCTTGTTACTCGCCCATATGTGTGATGCACAGAGACCACGAAGAAGAAATGCAGGTTGCTTACCTGTAACCGTAGTTCTTCGAGTGGTCATCTGTGCAGTCACACAAACCACCCACCATCCCCTCTTGGCTATGCAGTTGTGTTGGTCAATTGGTTGTAGGGCATGCTTCATGTTACCTTGGTCGCGAGGCCTAAGCGGTCTCAGTGAACTGAGGTAGGCGGGAACACCCCGAGCATGCGCAGTAGGATGGTGGGGGAGGGGTTTCCCGCCTAAACTCTAAGCTAGCTATAGAAGTTTCCCGAAAGAGGGCTCGGCATCGGCGCGAGCCCATATGTGTGACTGCACAGATGACCACTCGAAGAACTACGGTTACAGGTAAGCAACCTGCATTTTCATAGACATCCTGTTTGTGCTAGATAATTAAATCTTTGTTGTTTGGTACAATGAAACCATCATATGAAATGGTGAAGTGTAGAAGCCTTTGGCCAATCTGGTCATTGCAGACTCTGAATTTATATATTCAATAGCTCTGTGTTGCTGAGAAAGAGGAAGCATTTTGAGCGTTTGTGCAATAGGAGAGATTAAGGGAACCTGCAATAGGTGTGTCATTAAGGGCACAATCCTCATAGATTCACCATGGAAACTTGTAAGCCTTCGAACTCAGAGGCTTGTGAGTAACCAATGCAGAGCATTTTCACCCATTTAGCTGAGGGATTGGAGAGGGGGAGAGGCAGAGGCTGGGTAAGGCTAGGGATAGCTCGTATCCTCACATCTCTCCCTTCCCACCAGCATGCCCCCTTTTCTCTTCTCTATGAGTTTGTTTTTGCGAGGCAGAGGCAGCTGGCACAATTCTCTCCATTTTGGCTGCAAGGGGGTGGGGAACTTGGACTCCTGGGTCCGAGTTTGGAGCGCTGTCTCCAGCCCCAGGAATCTGAAAAAAAACTACCCCCCCCCCCCCCGATGCTGTCTAGGATTGCTGTCTAATACAAGTAGGTCTGCTTAAAAATATCTTGAAACTAAATGATGTGCTCTAAATCAAAATAGGTGTAGTTGTGATAATTCCAAATTAGGAGGAAATAAAAGAAGCTTGGAATTGCTTGGAAGCTTGGGAGACTACAGTCTGGTGAGGATGGGCAGGGTGGCCTGCCTTGCAGGACTGGAGCCCTGGAGTTGGGAGGGGGGAAATCCTAAGGACTGTTGTCAGACTTTGGGCTGCTGGTTCTCAGCACTCACACCTGGTCCTCTTACGCTTATCTTGGGAGGCCCAGCCAGGGCCGAACTTCAAGATCGGACTTAATTGGAAGGGAGCTACAAGAGCTTCAGCTGTGGGAAACAGCCGTTCGCAGGGAGGGAGCCGGTGACGTGAGCGGGACGGTCGAGGATTGGTTTTGGCTGATCATGGTACCAGCTAACCTGAAAAGGGATAAAGGGGATATCCACTGGGTGGAAGCCATCTCCTGGACTGGTGCGTGGAAGGAGGGATCCCTGTTCAGCAAAGTGATGCTGGGGAATAGATAGTTTTATTGTTTTCAGGTCTGGCATGTTCCAGGGAAAGGCTTGTCACCTTTTGAGTGTGATTTAGTGTGGGTTAAATTGTTTTATTGCTTTATTGCTTTAGGGCTGCTAACTTCTACCTCAAACCTCATCCTACCCCCCCCCCCCAATCCCCGCTGCCCTCCCTTCCTTTCCTGGCTTGCATTTTAACGGCTTATTGGACTGACTGGGGCCTTACATGGTTAGCTGATAGATTCTTAATAAATCGCTTCAGTCCTTAACCTGGGTGTTTATTTCCGACGGCTGGCTTGAGGTTATTTAGCCTTGGGATCGGGAGGTGGGCTTGGAGGGAACTCGGCTAAAGAGTTCTGCGCCCATCCGTAGGGAAAGGGGTCTCTTTCCTTCACAGGAATGAAATTATTTAATACGTTTTTAGCTGTGTATATTATTTATGTTTACATCATTCTGATTTTATCTGTATGGTGCCCTGAGATCCCAGTGCTATAGAGTAGGATACAAATAAATAAATGTATGTTCCACAAGCAGCTTATTGAAAAGAGCTGTAAGGAAAGCGTTAGAACAATAGGAGGCTGCAGTATCTCTGTTTTTAGAGGTGTAGAGTATATACAAACAGGGCTGAGTAGGGTCAGCATGTGTAGTGCTGATGACTGTATGTAGGTTTCTGCACAAAATGAAGTAATTGTCGTTTTCAGGCTCATAAAATGTTTGCATATTATTGAGTGAACTGTGCCTCATCCAGCTTAGTACACTTGTATATTTGTTATGGCGATTGTCTATACATTTTGCATTCTGTACAGATCTGAACAGTTTAGGAGATATCCATGATACATTTGATACATTCAACAGAATTGAATGGTAGAACTTTTCCTGGACTGTAGCTTTCCTCCAATAGTACAGTCTCCTTTAACATAGACAAAGAGCATGTGGGGAGAAGGCACATTTCTCCTTGATACACATTCCAGTGTTAAGAGCATTCAAGTGATCTTTGCTGGCAACCAGAAGTAGTACAATAAGGAAAAGTGTTATGTATTCAACAGAATCAAATGATAAGGGAGAAATATTCCATCTAGCCTTCTCCACAACGTGCTATTTATGTTAGAGATTTTACCACCCTGTAGAAGAGTATTAAAATATGGAGCTCGGATTGCTCTGGACTAGATAGGTCTTTGGCCTTATCTGACATGGCTGTTTTTATGTTCACAGAAGTGATCATGGATTGGTGCAGGATTCTCCTAGACAGTATCCAAAAATCTTAACAACCACCGTTTGGCTAAACATACCTGCTTGATATACTGTTGAAATTGACACACTGTTTGGGTTGGATCCAGACTTGTTACTGCTAGTAGAACTGGACTTCTGCATCCCCTCTTCCCTGTCCCTGCAGACCCCTGCATGCCCTCCAAATCTCCTTCAGAGGGTCCCCAATGCTACGGACAAGAGTGCATGCTGTTGGGGGGGGGGCACTGTAGCAGAGAAGATAAGATGCAGAAGTCCAGTTCTGCCAGCAGTATTCCCCCACAGGCAAAGAAACAATTCTGGATCCAGTCCATGGTCATTGAACAGTGTCTTCCAAAACAAATTGCAGGAACTATCCCACCTGAAATCTTTTATAAATTACCCTTCTTCTCCTGGTTGACTTGAATATGTGTGATCACAGGCCTTTTTTGTTTGCTTTTGGCAACTTGCATATGAGGTTTATTTGCATTCTCTATATATGGCCAAATATATATATTTTTGTAAGCTGCAACCTAATTTGTCTTCATTGCAAAACTATGATCTGCTAAATTATATTGTCTCATTTATAGGAAGAGGCATTTTGTTTCTGAGTACACACCTATTGATAGCAATATCGCTTATTCTGTTAACTCACGTCAGAATATTGGTAAGTTCTAGAATGGAATGGCATCTATTTTGTATTTTCTCTTCTATTATGAGTAGTTAATATGCTGGATTAGTTAAAATGAAATGTAATTTTTATTGTGAAGCAATATGTCCTAAATTTGTCTTGCAGATCATTTTACTACTTTTTTTGCTTTCAGTAATAAAAAAGGAATGTAATCATATAAATGATTAGTTCTTAAATAAATTCATTAAACAAAAAACCTACAGTTTACAAAACAATGTTAAGGCTCTACAGTTTTCAACCAAGCACCAAAAAGCAGGGAAATTGGGAGTTAAGGCTCACAAGCCTTAACACCATAATGCCCCTAAGGATGCAAAAAGTGCAAGTGAAATTCTCATTCTCCCAAACCAGATAGACCTTGAGGACATGATGGAGAATATGATTTGCAGAGGTGACTGGGATTGTGGAAAACTCATGACGAACAACTTAGGGCCACCTACTTCTCTTTTTTTGTTTAGAGCAGCCCTTCCCCAACCTGATGCTCTCCAAAGGTGTTAGACTACACCTCCCATCATTGCAAGTCAGTATGTCCCATGGTCAGGAATGCTGAACTTGTCATCTCAAACAACTTGAGGACTGCAGGTTATGATATGCAATATGATATGCAGAGGTGACTGGGGTTGTGGAAAACTGATGATGAACAACTTAGGACCACCTACTTCTCTTTTTTTAGAGCATCTCCTCATATTGAGAGTTGCAACCCATCACATCTGATGGGCACCAGGTTGGGGGACACTGTTCTAGAACAAGGGCAGACAGAATGTAGTTTTGGAATTCAACTCGTAAAAACCCCTATCAGCATGGGTAGTGATCAGGAATGCTGGGAGTTGATGTCCAAAACATCAGGGTGGATCTATTTTCTGCCCTCATCTGTTCTAAAGTATGATGTTTTCCAACATTAAGACATTCAATCAATCAAGGAACTACAAAAGAGTTGCATCACTTTAAATAAGCTGTCTAAACCAAATGAAATGACAATGAATCCAGATAGTCCTTCAGACTTCAACATTAGTTTTCAACACAAAGGATGTCTGTTTCTTGAATATCAGATATATGGTGTTGGGAGACTGACATAGAGGATTTCTCTTATGTGTTCAGCAGGTGAGATCAAAGGCAGAGCTGCCACCTAATACTTTCATGCGTAAGGATTATTTAAAAATTAATGATGAACATGTTTTTTGTCTTCCCCATAACACATAACATGGGAGTTACAGTGCAACACAAATGGAGAGCACCAGGCTGGAGAAGGTTGGTTTACACTTGAATCCTGCACATGTCTTCTCAGAAGTCAGTGCCACTGAGTTCATTAGGGCTTACTCCCAAGTGGTATAGGATTGCAAACTAATCTCATTTGAAAGGAGTTCAAGACAGCCAAACTAAACCTTTTCTGCTCATCTGTCACTTTGATGAGATGATGTATTGTGGAGGGATTGTTGGGAGTGAACAGTATATTTTGTATAAACACATTTTAAGAAAAAAACATTTGTTCTTTGAAGGGCAGGATACTGACCAAAAGTTGAAAGAGCCTGGCACATGCTCTGGTTCTAGATCTGTAATTAATAGTGCCCCTTTTGTTATTAAGCATGGGGCTATATGCGAGATCTGTGTGAGAGAAAAGTATTGGGCAGCCCCTGTATTTGGTAAGGATATAGAACAGCTTTTCCCCCCTCCTACTGCCCGCCATATGTTTGAGATGACAAGTCCCAGCATTCCTGACTATGGGACATACTGACTTGCAATGATAGGAGTTGGTCCAACACCTTTGGAGAGCATCAGGTTGGGGAAGGGCTGCTCTAAACAAAAAAAAAAGTAGGTGGCCCTAAGTTGTTCATCATGAGTTTTCCATAACCCCACAGTCACCTCTGCATATCATATTTGCCATCCTGTCTTCATGGTTTATCTGCTTTGGGAGAATGAGAATTTCACTTGCACTTTCTGCCTCCTTAGGGACGATGTGGTGTTAAGGCTTGTGAGCCTTAACTCCCAATTTCCCTGCTTGGTGCTTGGTTGAAAACTGTAGAGCCTTAACGTTGTTTTGTAAACCGTAGGCTTTTTGTTTAATGAATTTAATGGCTTTGTGTAACGAATGACCGGATAATATACAGTTGACAACCAAGCCAACCTTAGCGATGATGTTACACCATGTTGACATCCAATATGAAATCAAAGCTAGTGATTTTAGCCTCCTCCCATATGTGCCTGCCCGGATCCGAAGATCATCCTCAGGGGTCCTTCTCCATGACCCCCTGCCAAAGGAAGTGAGGCAGGTGGGCACCAGGAGGAGAGCCTTCTCTGTTGTGGCAACCTGGCTGTGGAATTTGCTCCCTAGAGAGGTTTGCCTGGCACCTAAATTATACTCCTTTAGATGTCAGGTGAAGACCTTTTTATTTTCTCAGTATTTTAACATCTTATCAGCTTAATTTTTAACTTTGCTGTTTTAAATGTTTTTTAAAACTGTATAGATCTTTTTGCATTGCTGCTTGGTTTTACCCTGGTTGTGTTTTTATACTGTATTTTATATTATGTTTTTACACTGTTGTTTGTTTTATATTTTAAATGGTTTTCATGGTTTTAATTTTTGTAAACCGTCCAGAGAGCTTCAGTTATTGGGCGGTATAGAAATGCAATCAATCAATCAATCAATCAATAATAGTGTTATGTGTTGCACCCACTTTTCAAAACAACAAATGAGCCCCAGAGTTATGCTCTCTCACTTGAAATCTGAGGGGTCTCATTTGAACTTTTCAACAGCCAGTGTCCAGAGATAAAAGCTTTTTATGAGTGCCTCAGAAAAGGGAGCATTTCATGTTTTGTGTCTGTATTTGGAGATAACTTGAAAAATTGTTCTACTGGAATTAAAAATCCCTGATTAATCCTGGAAGCACACAAGATGATACAAGAAAATATCCTATATTAGAATAAGTTAAAGTTTACTATGTTAATTATTAGGGGTGTGCGCTCCACCCTGAAAATCCGAGGGTCTTTCAGAGGTCTGATGAAGCTTTGAGTTTTCGGAGTGGAGAGGGAAACCATCGAATACCCGCAGTGCGGAGATGTGTTCGTTGGAGCTCCTTTCCGTTTTTGGATAACCACTTCATTGTAGCCTAGGTGGAATTAATCAAAATGCATACATCTCCATCATTTTTAAATATAAAGAGATGAAACTTGGCACCATGGTAACTCTTAAATAGGGATTTACCCATGCCAAGTTAGAAGCAGATGGGTTCACACCTTGATTTTTAGGAATTCTTTAAAGTTGGAATAAACAGCCCATTATAGCCTATGGAAATTAACCAAATTGCTTACAGTGCTGTCATTGAATGAAGAGATGAAACTGGGCAGCATGGTAGCTCTGAAGTAGGGATTGAGCCATGCCAAGTTGGAAGCAGATTGGGTCATGCCTTGATTTTTAGGAATTCTTTAAAGTTGGAATAAACAGCCCATTATAGCCTATGGAAATTAACCAAGTTGCTTACAGTGCTGTCATTGAATGAAGAGATGAAACTGGGCAGCATGGTAGCTCTGAAGTAGGGATTGAGCCATGCCAAGTTGGAAGCAGATTGGGTCATGCCTTGATTTTTAGGAATTTTTTAATGTTCAAACTCAAAGCTCCTCTTTGGGGTCTAGGACCTTGAGCAGTACACAAGTTTTTTAAAAAAACAAATTAAATATAAAGACATGAAACTTGGAAGCATGATAGCTCTTAAGTAGGGCTTTAGGAATGCTATGTTGGAAGCAGATTGGTTCATGCCTTGATTTTTAGGATTTTTTAAAAAGTCAAACTTTAAAAAAAATCCTAAAAATCAAAGCATGAACCAATTTGGTTCCAACTTGGCATGGCTCAATTCTTGCACAGGCTGCATTTCGATCCGTAGATATTTACTCAAAAGTAAGACCCATTGAATTTCCTTGGTTTTTGAAAAGCAGCTTACTTGCTTTTAAATTAGCCAATCTCAGCACTCTGTGTGTGCTATGAATGCCTGCTCTGTCTGTCCCCTATAGTTTCCTGCAAGGTCCAGTCAGGGTTGGCCAGTAAATTAAACCCAAGGGTGGAAGGTGGGATTCCATCAAGTTCATCTGAGAGTGGGTGCTGTAGAGCATGGATTTTCCAGGAGTGTTGAGGCTGGATTTCTGGCAGACCCAGCCAGGCAACCTTATGACCTGTTACTCCCTCCGTTTGGTAGCCCACAGGAGCACCTGCCTCATAAAGCAAACGGCCACACGAGGACTGTTATTATGGTCTGCTACATTGTTTGTCTTTAGTAGTCTGTGGTTCAGACCTCTTCAGAATGGGGAATACTATTATATGGTTGGGGTCAGTCTAAATTAACTCCAGCGGATCCTTGCTCAGTGTGTCTGATCTCAAAGAGATTGAGGATTTCCCCCCAACCCTGTTACTCTTGAAGTTACTAGGCCTGTTGAAATTAGATTTTATAACATATGCAGAAAAACATTGAATACCCCTTTTAACTTGTTAAACCAATGAAAACATGCCACACAAGAAATCTTAAGATATGAATAGTTTATAAAGAAAAGTAAATGCAAAAGAACATCGGATACAGAAGTGAAATGTGAAACATTACTGTTGTTATTATTAGGGTTATTGTTATTATTATTATATTTATTTGTATCCTGCCTTTTAGCCTTACAAAATTAAAACATATACAGCTAAAGCCTATAAATAGAAATATACAAAAGTTAAAAATTTAATTAAATACATTTCAATATTAAAACATTTTAAATATATAACGATTTAAAAGTCCAAGGTGTAGATAGAGGTACAGATTATTTGCCAAAGGCCTGCTGGAACAAAAATGGTTTTGCCTGCCTCCAAAAACACATCAAGGAGGGAACCAGTGTACACTGCAATGATTAGAAAGAAAATACATGCGTACACTATGCAAAATACACGACAGTTTAACTGTTTCTAAACCTTATTAGAAAAACAGTGTGACTAGGCCGAAACCAGTGTTGTAGGCCCAGAAGCACTTTGAAAGGTTTAAAAATTGTACTTAAAACTTACACCGGCCCAAACTAATTAAATGAATTGTTTGAAACTTTCAACTTTATAGCAGTATGGACCAAACTTTTAGAAAAAAGGAAAGGAGCACTGTATGTGTATGGGGAGGCAAGGGTTTTTTAAGGGGAGATCAGGTTATCATGGATCTAAAGAAAAGATAGCCCAAAAAACTCTCAAAGCCAAAGGAAAGCATGTTCCAAAAGAGAAAAGAGAACTCTTCTTCTCTCAAAAGGGAAGCAAGAGGCAAGCTGAGCCTGCTTCTCAGAAAGCCAGGCCTGCTTATGAACTAAAGTTTCAGTCCCATTCAATTCCATAGCTTCCTTGTGTTAGGGTCTGAAACCAGGCTGCTTAGTGGTTAACCTAAAACCCAACAATCTTAAGGAATAATAACTAAGAGAATTCCACTAAGGCTAGAGAAGGCAGGCGGCCATTTTATTTTCAGCATTCTAATCTGGTTGAGGGAGGGGGGAGAGCGACGCTACTGAGCGTGTCTCATGCTATGCTTGAAGAGAAGGCCTCTGCATTCACTTGAATATAATGAAAAAATATTCATTAAAAATACAACCGAAGGGAATTTTTTAAAAAGAAAAGCTATTCCACATACTGCAAGGAAGGAGGAAGAAGACACCACCACTGGATTACTTAGTAAGGGCTTATTTTATACAAAAATCCATTACATAAATAATCACCAGTCATAATTATCAGAATTATTCTGATTCAAAGGGTTTTTTTTCTTTTCTAATTTAAACTGCCATCCTTCCCTCAATCTTTCATCAATCATCTTGAAATTTTCAGGTTATGTAAAACCAACTTTTCTTTCTAGCACATGTAAATTTCAGGAAGATTGGTGAAACATTTTCAATTTTATGAATGTTAGAATGACACCCCCCATTACCCCTTTAACATGGTGGAATGCTGTTTTCCT
Source organism: Anniella stebbinsi (assembly GCA_029215795.1). Taxonomy (NCBI): domain Eukaryota; kingdom Metazoa; phylum Chordata; class Lepidosauria; order Squamata; family Anniellidae; genus Anniella; species Anniella stebbinsi. The sequence continues at coordinate 59,515,578 of JARDYH010000006.1, read as the reverse complement.
GTTCGCACTTAACAAAGGAGGCACTATTTGTGCCTCCTTTAATATACTGGGTTACAAGGACACCCTGCTGCCCTACAATGTTCCTCCCTTTCTACCTGAACTTAGCTGGTGTGGAGGCCTATGCTTTTTGATCCATTAATATAATGTCTGCACCATTTTTCATGAAGTCAGGCTTAACAAAACCATAGTTGTCTTTTTCACTTTTCGCCCTCATCTGTTTAAAGAAATTATTGATGTTAGAAATGAAAAACTTACTCATTCTGTATGTGTTCTTGTAGGAGAAGCTACCTGGTGTGAAAGTTTTGGTGAGAAGTTTGAGAACGCTTTAAGAGTCACATTCACATCATGGGGAGCTTTCTGTGTTCGAAATCCAAGACCTATTGTTCTCTTCTCCCTGGTCGTTATTGCTATGTGCTCCTCAGGCTTGGTGTTTCTCAAAATAACCACAAATCCTGTAGACCTCTGGTCATCCCCAAGCAGCCAAGCTCGCAAAGAGAAGGAATTCTTTGATACTCACTTTGGACCTTTCTTCCGTACTGAGCAACTAATTATTCAAGCCCCTAATACCAAGCCAGAGATCTATTCTCCATACCCAACAGGAGCTGATGTACCTTTCGGATCTCCACTTACCAAAGATATCTTGCATCAGGTAATACAGAAATTGGCTGTCTGCACGTCCAGTGTACACAGATGAAAGTTGCACTGCCATAATACAATTTTTTCTTGGCTTTGATCAGTAGTTATAATTTTCTAGTAAACCTCTGGGTTGGAATCAGATATCCACCTGCAGACGGAGTTGGGAAGAAGCTGGCTTTCCAACCCCCCCTTTCCCTGCCAGCCCCTGAAAAATGCTCCCTGAGGGTTGGGAGACCTTGCTCAGTGGGCTGGGCTGTGGGATGGGAGGCTAAAGGCAAGGGATGAGTTAATGGAAAATCAGGTGGAGACACAAGGTAAGATGGGTCACAACAGACTTAAACACCCTTAAAAGTAAGAGACCACTTCAGTATTTTAACAGAACAACAAACCATGGGCTGTTTTGTAAAGTAGAAACAAAGTGGTAGCTGCAAGTGGTCGGAAGGCAGCACGCTCCTGTACAGCTCCAGCAAACCATCAGTTAAATAACCCATGGGTTGTCGTTACATTCAAGCCGGGCCATAATCTTCAAGACCGTTGCTTGAAAATAGGTAAAAATCTGTTATGTTCCTATGCTAAAAAAATTCTTTCTTTCTCATATTTTTAGGTGTTAGACTTGCAGAATGCTATCGAAAATTTAAGTGCTTCTTATAATAATGATACTGTTATGCTGAAGGACATCTGCCTGGCTCCTCTTTCTCCTTACAACAATAACTGTACTATTCTGAGTGTGCTCAACTATTTCCAAAACAGTCATTCTGCCCTAGATCATAATATTCATGATGAATTTTGGGTCTACGCTGACTACCATTCTCACTTTTTGTATTGCGTCCGGTAAGTACAGTGACAACACTCTCCTTTAATGAAACACTTGTATAGCTTTAAAATTGCTTTTGTATATCAGTTTGACAGACTGATTTCCATTTCCTGTTTTATTGACCAGCTGCCTCTCTTGAATGGTTTGCTTGATACAGGGATTCTTCAGTGTGTTAAAGCAAAACTAATGAGACATTGGCCCAGTTTGTATAGTTATTTGAGGCTTCATAAACCATGGTTTATGAGTTTAAAAACGAGCATTGGGGCAAGCGCTCTTCCCTAGCCCCTTCTGTCCCTTCCTCACGTGCTGCTTTGGAGCTTAGTTGTATTAAGCTAGAGTTCTCCCTTAGGTCTGAACTGGGGAATTCTGGCTTAATATCAGTTAATATCATGATCTGATTCTGGTTTATAAAGCCTCAAATGATTGTCTGACTCTGACAAATCTCTCTGCTTGGGAAACATATTGCAATTGGATTGGATTGGATTGAAAGGAAGATTCATTGCTTTCATGGAAGTTACTTTTCATGAGAGTGCGCTGCTGGATTGAGGTATTCAACAAAATTAGATACAGAGTCAGGGAAAAGTGAAGTGAAGAATAAATTCCAAAATAAATCATGGCATTCTGACAGCCTTCTCTTGAAAAGAAATTGCCGAACAGCTTCTATATTGTCAAAACTGGAAGAAACAACTAAGTTGGTTTTGTTGTCGTTGAGTATCACAGTGCAATACTATCAGCAGATACTTGCATTTATAAAATGTGTTATACTGCAGTACTGTCATAACTAATAGGTATTTACATGCTCTGCTCAGATAACTTCCAACATTATATATGTATTTTATAGGGCTCCAGCATCTCTAAATGATACAACTTTGCTTCATGATCCATGCTTGGGAACGTTTGGTGGGCCTGTCTTTCCATGGCTGGTGATGGGAGGCTATGATGGTATGTGTGATTTGTCAAAATGGGTGTAAGAACATTGATGATTCTCATGGCTGAAATGAATGTGTGGTCTGCAGAGCAATTTTCTGTGATTCTCAACCCCTCCTTGGACTATTAAGATAATACAATGGTCTCAATATTCAGCCTATGTTCCAAATTATATGAGCAATGCAATACTCACTGTGCAACTCATATTTGTGGCAGAAGCTGTCTGGTAATACTAGGTGTTGCCATGGGGCAACATACCACATGCTGAGGAGCAGAGAGTGACATGCAAGCAACAAACTGTGTTTTCTTAGTTACCAGGAATTAGCAACACCTGATAATAGTACAGCCAGATAGAAAACTTTGCATAGTGCTGCTCTTCTGGCCTTCTATCAGGTGGACAGATCAATAATATTATTGCAGTAGTTTCTACTATGAAAAAATGAATAAAATAATCCAAGTCTAGTTTGGTTTTTTTTTTAAATCTATCTAAACTCATAATAATCTGAGTGGAAAAAAAACTTTTTTCTGATGAGTTGGTGATGAAGCCCACTTATTTTGATGAGGCTGATAGCCATTTTGTGAGCTAGTATTTTCATACTCCATCTAGCGTTTGAATATTGTATCCTTTTGTTTGAAAGATAATATTTGAATTAAAAATCTTAAAATAGAATTTCTAAGATACATACTGAAAAGGAGTGGTTATACAAGGGGAGAAATTAGGAGAATGAAGTAATTTCTGAAGAACCAAGCACTGTGTTGCATGTGTGAGTTGTTTGGACCGTGGTACAGTCCATTAGGGATGGGAACGATCAGAGGGAGGGCAAGGAGTTTGGCCCCAAAGTTTTGAGGTAGGTTTTATTGAAATCATTTGGCCTTACATTTGTGTAAACTAGATCTATTGTAGCACTTTTGACACTTCTTGTGGTAGTAAATGAAAGTGGTCACATCCAGTGGGACAACACCATGAAATGGATGTAGGGGAAGCTTTAAAGAGAAAGTACTTGCATATTGAGAAGATGCCTTTTGAGGCATTTGGAAAAGCATCTTGTGTTTTCCTTAAAGTAGTTTCTCATGTATTTTCTCCTTTTCTTAATGCACAGATGAAAATTACAACAATGCTACAGCCCTTGTGATCACGTTTCCTGTCAAGAATTATTACAATGACACAGACAAGCTGATGAAAGCTCTGGCTTGGGAACAGGAGTAAGTCTTTCTAATTGAGGCTTAATGGAATCCGTGTAAACCCCTTATATTAGAGATGTATATTAGAGATGCATAGGTTTCCTACCCAAGAAAATCTAAAATGGTAACAAAGATCCACTTCACAGTGCATAACCCCTCCCCCACAAGTCATGCAGTGATTTCATTACATATTCAGAAGTTATCTTGTAAGACAAAATGCTAGTAGTTTATCTAACATATATAACTTTTTAGTTCCTTCAACATGGAAACAGTCTTACAAAATACTTCCCCATACAAATATAACAGGTTAAACTCACTACCAGAAGATTTCACATCATTTTTTCTAAAAGCATGATTTGGCCTAAGGTAAGAATTCAAAGGATTATATTAATTTGAAACATCTGGAAAGCATGTTGTCTTCAACATTAAAATATTGTGTGCCAGCCAGAATATTTTTCGTGAAGAAATACAACGCAGGGTGTAACTACCATTAAGAAAAATGGAAAGAACTTTGATGAGGGCTTGCCCTGAAGATCTGTCTGAATACTTGTTAAGTGATTTTTCTGGCTTTCTAAGAAACTACTGACCTGTTTCCTGTTTTTTAGGTTCATCAATTTTGTGAAAAACTACGACAATCCAAATTTAACGATTTCCTTCTCTGCTGAACGTAGTATTGAAGATGAAATAAACCGGGAAAGCAGTAGTGATGTCAGGACTGTTGTAATTAGCTATGTAGTCATGTTTGTGTACATCTCCATAGCCCTGGGACATATCAAAAGTGCTGCTAGATTCTTGGTATGCATCTTTATCATTGTTGAAAAGCAATTTTATAGTAAACTTTTAAAAGGAATGAAGCATTTTTTAAAACCAATTCAACGAATAGTTTAGCTCTTCTATGTAATCTTTTTTCCTTATCTTAAGTTTTTACTTTTATATGGGGAAGAAATTGAATAATCCTTGCAATTCACTTAATCTCATTTCTTTCTTTAAATAATTATCCAGATATTTTATATCAAGGAATCATAACACCTTATGTATTTGCTTTCCATTGAATGTAGGTTCCTTCTCAGTTCAAAGTAGTAGTAGTAAAAGTGTAAGAGTTGTTTAGCTTCAGAATAACTCTTTCCATGATCCAGCAGAGGAAATCTGTATCACTTGCAGGATTAGCAACTGGCATTTGAAGGCAGAAATGAGTCATGGGGTATATTTATTTATTTATTTATTGCATTTTTATACCGCCCCATAGCCGAAGCTCTCTGGGCGGTTCACAAAAATTAAAACCATGAAATCATTTTAAAATATATAAAACAAGGCACAATCTAAAAACACAGAATAACATTATTTATTTATTTATTTATTTATTACATTTGTATACCACCCCATAGCCGAAGCTCTCTGGGCGGTTTACATAGGATTAAAAACAATTAAAAACAATATACAAAAATTAAAACAACAAAAACATACAACATACACACAATCTGTACATTTAAAAACCACTTCAACACTTCAAAAACTACAAAAACAAAACAAAACAAACCCAGGCTCCTCAGATATTGCCAAATGCCTGAGAGAAGAGGAAAGTCTTGACCTGGCGCCGAAAAGATAACAATGTTGGCGCCAGGCGGGCCTCGTCGGGGAGATCGTTCCACAATTGGGAGCCACCACAGAGAAGGCCCTCTCTCTTGATGTTTTGGCTGTTTCATTATGTTTTAGTATTTTAAGGGAAATGTTTTTAGCTATTTTATATTTTGTGTGTTCTAATAATGTTGTAAATTATCTTTTTAAAAGGAGAGATGACTAAGAAATTCAATAAATAAATAAACTGTGCGTGTAAATTGAAATTTACATCAGAGCACTGCGTTGCTTACAGTGGGATAGACATCCATATTCTGGTGCAGACACTAGATCGCAAATTGCTCTTTTAATGCAAAACCAGAACTGGACTGGGGCAGCTAGTTGTAGATTTATTCTGCAATTACATTTGAAAATCCTTTTTCATAAGCCTCAGAAGGAGCGCTCTTGATGGTGTTATATGGTCATGAGACTCACCACAGTAGTAGAGCATTCTTCTTCGTGGTCTCTGTGCATCACACATTATGGGCTCGCACCGGCGCCGAGCCTCATTCGGGAAAACTTCTATAGCCTAGACTTTTTGGCGGGAACCCCTCCCCACACCGTCCTATCGCGCATGCTCGGGTTCCCGCTTACTTCAGTTCTTTTTCGACCGCTGTGCTGTTTGCCTCGCGGGAGACTTCTCTTCGAACTTCGTTCGTATTTTACTACTTTTTATTGTTCTTTTTCGCTTAGACTTGTTTATTTGTTGTTTTCGTTTTGTTTTCTTCGGTATATATATATATATATATATATTTAAGTTGTTCGTCAACTCTGCTTTGGCGCGTTTTATGGCGCAGACGGCCCTGTTCAAGACGTGCACTGGGTGTCGGGCAAAGCTCACTTTGTTTGATGGACATTATCTATGCCTCCTCTGCCTAGGGGAGGCACATGTAGTTGAGTCTTGTGCTCATTGTATGAGTTTTTCCCGCCAAGCCCACAGAAACAGGGCAGACAGATTGCGGGGATTGCTTTGGAAAAAAGCACTCAAGGCAGTTGATACGCCGTCTCATTCCCTTGCTTCGACGGCCACTACAGGAGATCCGGAGGCGCAATCACTAAGTCGCCTGACCTTGGCCAGGCCACCTCCACCTGCTGCCAGAGTTAAGGCTAAGAAGCCTAAAAAGGCCACAACCCTACCTCGGGAGGAGGTTAGGCATAAAAAGAAAACGAAGACAAAACACGCCCAAAAAACTGAAAAGGCCTCTAAAAATCGCTTGGCGGAGAAATAGGCCCCTCGGTACCGTCGACATCGGGACCCGCCTTGGTACCGACGAGGTCTCTGGTACCTATGGCACGCCTGATACCGTCTCCCTCGGCGTCAGTCTCGATACCGATGGCTCGACCGATACCGTCTCCATCGCCATCACTCTCGATACCGAGGGCACTACCGATACAGGCTCCATCACCGTCACTCTCGATACCGAGCTGACACCAGCCGCTATCTTCACTTCATGAGGAACGATTCTCTCCCTCGCCCACGGGATCGACTCCCCCTCCAACGGGGTCGCTTCCGGTACCGATGTCTGAGGGACAGCTCTTTGACCCGGCAGCGCTAATTATGTCTCCACGCTCGGTACCATCACCCGCTCCAGGATCGAGATGCGGCTCCGAGGACCGTCGCTACCGATCGCATTCACCCACTCCTTCTCGAGGTTGGGATCGCTACTCGGATCGATCGGCTCGCTTGTGGGCTTCACGTTCAAACCTTCCTGGGGATATGTACTATCGATATCAAGCTCCAGCTGACACCTCGACGTGATACCGCTATGCCTTTGACCCGTACATGGGACAATGTTTACGGGACGGCGAAACCTTTGTGTCTCCGGTCCCACCAAGACGACCTCCTTCAGCCACGGTTTCGACACCACCTCCGGATCCACCGGTACCGACGGCTACATCAGTACCGACACAGATAACAGAAATCCCAACACCGTCTTCTCCTCAGTCGGTTGAGGACTACGCGTCGGACTCATCTGCAGACACGGCCCCACCTTCGGTCCCGTCACCTGAGGATGCGGTAGCATCCAAAAAACGAGATTCGCCATCTGTGGAAGTGGGGAGTTTTACAGAGCAGATGCTATGCATGGCGCAATCTTTGGGGGTGGAACATCAGCAACCTGTTGACAAATGCATTGATTCGATTTATGATGTGATGTATACTGACTCGTCTGCCCCTCTTGCTATACCACTGATTCCTACTTTGTTGCAAACTGCCCAGGAATCATGGAAGAATCCGTCCACCATGGGGCCAGTCTCTAAGTGTTTGGACTCTCTCTATAAGATTCAGGAAAAAGATGCTGGGTTCTTATTTGTTCATCCAAAACCAAACTCCGTAATTGTTGAATCTGCGCAAGGGAAGTCATCCAAATCTCACACTGCCCCAATGGACAAGGAGGGCAGGAAGCTGGATATGTTTGGACGACGAATCTATTCTTCCACAGCGCTGTCAATGACAGTAGCAAACTACCAAGCTATGATGGCTAGGTACCAGCTATTCCTCTGGGACAAAAGGTCCTCCCTTATTACATATCTACCGGATGACAAAAGAGATTTGGCTCAGGTTTTCCAGTCAGAGGCTACTCGCTTGGCAAAACAGGAGCTAACTACTTCTAGACTTCAGGTGGACTGTGTTTCTAAGGCAATGATAGGAGCAGTCGCTCTCAGAAGAAATGCTTGGCTCCACTCTTCTATTCTACCACAGGAATCTAAGACATGGATAAAGGACCTCCCATTTGACGGTGAGGGCTTATTTCATTCAACTACGGACACTACCATGGGTACCATTCGAAAGGCAAAAACTACGGCAAAGAAGATGGGTTTTTACCCAGCTGTAACATCGCAGCCCTACCATCCACGTAAGTGGTTCCGTCAGCAACCATACCCTCCGCGACATTTTCAAGGTCGCCAGCAATGTTATCAGGCCCCCACGTCTCAGCTTTCTTTTCCACACAAGAAGCAATATCAGCAAAGCTGCTTTCACCAGCAACGGAGCAAGCATGACACTTCTCAAAAACAGCGCCTTTGACTCCATCCCTGTCACTCTTCCTCCGCATCTCAAATTTGGAAACCGGCTCACACACTTTCACAATTGTTGGAGGGAGATCACATCGGACAAATGGCTTTTAAATATTGTAAAAAATGGATATCAAATAGAATTCATTTCTCATCCGCCAACTGGTCAGGTCAAAGTGACTCCTCCATCAGAGGTTTTACTCCAAGAGGTAGCCAACCTGCTTCAAAAAGGAGCCATTACTCCTGTCCATCACTCAGACCTCCCAACACGTTTCTACTCCTGTTACTTTACAGTCCCAAGCGGGACGGTGGTCTTCGCCCCATCATGGATCTGAGAAACCTCAACAAATTCATTCCAACCAAAAAATTCCATATGGTTACATTGGCGATAATCCTTCTGCTGCTAAAGAGGAATCGTTGGTTCACCCTAATAGATCTGAAAGATGCCTATTTTCATATCGCCATCCACCATTCGCATCAAAAGTTTCTCAGGTTCATGATAGGTCCGAATGCCTATCAATTTTCAGTCTTTCCCTTCGGACTCAAGACAGCCCCCAGAGTCTTTACAAAATGCATGGGAGCAGTCTGCGCCTTCCTAAGAACTATTGGCATAGATCTCTATCTGTACTTAGACGACTGGCTGATAGTGTCCCCTTCTCAACGCCAGGCGAGACGAGATGTGGCAGTGACAAAAAATCTTTTGCAAAAACTGGGATTGTTGATAAACATAGAGAAGTCAGTGTTTACACCTACCCAGACCATCCAGTTCATTGGAGTTCTCCTAAACTCCCCATTGGGAAAAGCATTTCTTCCAGAGGAACGAGCTTTTACTATTCAACAGCTTGCTCTGCGTACCCTAGACTCAAGACAAGTCAGTGCCTTCACCCTGCAACGACTGTTAGGCCTCATGGCCTCCTTGGTGTATGTGGTCAGATGGGCAAGGATGCGCATGAGACCATTACAACAGTTCCTGCTGATCAACTATGACCCGGCCATAAATGCAAACAAGGTCAAGCTCATCAGACCTCCAGACCTATGCTCGACTCTCACATGGTGGACAATCTTACGCAACTTGGTGGCCGGCATGCCCTTCGTAGACTCAGGTCCAACCCGCAAACTCACCACAGACGCGTCTCTGTTGGGGTGGGGTGCCCACTGCGATCACCTAGTGATTCAGGGAAAGTGGTCGCTCGTTGAAAGGACTTATCGTATCAACAAACTAGAGCTCCTAGCAGTAAGGAAAGCTCTGTGCGCATTCGAAGCACACCTCAGAGGCCGACATGTTTGGATTGTGTCAGACAACAACACAGTTGTCTGGTACCTCAACAAGGAGGGAGGAACCCGTTCTCCCCCCCCCCCTTCAACTGACTTTAGACATCCTTCACTGGGCTATCGATCACGATATTTACCTCTCCGCCATCCACATTGCAGGGACAGACAACATCCAGGCCGACGCTCTCAGTCGTCATTTCCAGGACACCCACAAGTGGGAACTGTCTCCAGCGGTGCTGCGCCTTCTGTTCGCTCGATGGGGCAAACCAATCATAGATCTGTTTGCCACCATCGACAATGCTGTCTGCGACGCTTTCTGTTCAAGAGCGGGAATGGGCTGGTCATCCCTGGGAGATGCGTTCAGTTTGACTTGGGGGATGGGTCTAGCTTACGCCTTCCCTCCGTTCCCGTTGGTGGCGAAAGTGGTAACGAGGCTGTCTCGAAACCGGACAGATGCCATTCTAATAGCTCCCTGGTGGCTGCGCCAAGGATGGTTCACCCCTCTCCTCAATCTGGCCAAGGGAGAGATGTGGCCCCTCCCACTTCAACCAGACTTGATCTCCAAGAACCACGGCCTAGTTCTCCATCCAGACCTTCGACAGTTATGGCTGACTCATGGCAAATCCGTACAGATGGCTGGAGCTAGATCTACCGCTTGCGGTAAAAGCTGTTCTGCAGGAGGCGAGAAAGCCCTCGACAAGAGCCTCTTATGAGAGAAAATGGAACAAGTTTGTTCAATTTGCTACCGCTAAGGGATTTGACCCTAGATCTTACCCCATTTGGGATGTTCTGGCCTGAAAACGACATCTATTAAAGTTTATTTACCCGCTATCTCTGTTAACCATGATTTGGTCTCCAAGTTTTCTATCTTTACTCACCCGTTGTCCAAATGTTTTATCAAAGGTCTACGCAATATTCATCCTCCGACTCGTTCTGTTGTTCCTCAATGGAGCCTCTCTGTTGTACTAGCAGCCTTGACTGCGAAGCCCTTTGAGCCTCTGGCAACGATTGACATTAGACTGTTGACCTTTAAGGTTGCATTTTTGGTTGCCATCACTTCTGCAAGGAGAAGCTCTGAACTTTGTGCTCTTCTCATTGATCCCCCTTATACTCAGTTCTTTCGAGATAAGGTAGTTCTAAGGCCTGGTCCATCGTTTCTCCCTAAGGTTGCGTCCAACTTTCACATTAATCAGGATATTGTGTTGCCTACCTTTTCCCAGGCGTCCTCAGATCCGTTGAGCTCCAAGCTTCATTCCTTGGATGTGAGGCGTGCTCTAGCTTTCTACAAATCTAGATCAGCCAGGTTTTGAAAGTCTAACCATTTATTTGTATGCTATGGAGGAAAAAGAAAAGGCCAACCTGTCTCAGCCCAAAGATTCTCTAGGTGGATTGTGCAGACTATCTCTTTGGCTTACCAACTAGCAGGAAAAGAGCCACCGGACTCTTTGAAGGCACATTCTACTCGGGTGCTATCCACCTCTACCGCGCTAGATCGTGGAGTGCCTATTCCGGACTTGTGTAGGGCTTCTACTTGGTCTAATACCTCCACTTTTATTACCCATTATAAGTTGGACGTTAGAGCCAGAAAAGACTCTTCCTTTGGTCGTGCTGTGCTCTCTTCGATCCTTCAGTGATGTTCCAGTGAGCCTACTCTCCTCCGGTAAGTTTTTTTGCTGGTTATTCGCCCATAATGTGTGATGCACAGAGACCACGAAGAAGAAATGCAGGTTGCTTACCTGTAACTGTAGTTCTTCGAGTGGTCATTTGTGCATTCACACAACCCACCCACCGTCCCCTCTTGGCTTCGCTGGCTATTGCCTGGTCAAAGAGAGTGTCTATTGTGCATGCATACTGTCTTTTTCTCTATATATTTTTCTTGCATCTATCTCGTTCGCGAGGCAATTCTGTCTCAAAGAACTGAGGTAGGCGGGAACCCAAGCATGCGCAATAGGACGGTGGGGGGAGGGGTTCCCGCCAAAACGTCTAGGCTATAGAAGTTTTCCCGAATGAGGCTCGGCGCCGGCGCAAGCCCATAATGTGTGAATGCACAGATGACCACTCGAAGAACTATAGTTACAGGTAAGCAACCTGCATTTTTCTGTTGTAGCACCTGCCTTCCGGAATGCATTCCCAGTTGATATCAGACAGGCTTCTACGGTTTTGACTTTTAGATGCCTCCTTAAGAACATTCTCTTTATACACACTTTCCCTGAGGTGTATCCCAGCCAGTTACAGTCATAGTTTTATTACTGATCAGTGGAATGATAATTTTCTTGTCATATGTTATTGTTATCGTTAGTATCGACATCGTTGCTATGTTCACCACTTTGATAATTTTGCTGGCAAGCAGTATATAAATTTGTGAAGTAAATGAATAAACATGAATAAGAGTTATAGTAAATACAGTTAATGTGTACTTTGTATCTTCATTTGCTAGGTGGACTCAAAAGTTTCCTTGGGCATTGCAGGCATCCTGATCGTACTGAGTTCAGTTTCATGTTCTCTGGGTATCTTCAGCTATTTTGGAGTCCCCATAACACTGATTGTTATTGAAGTCATTCCATTTTTGGTGCTGGCTGTTGGAGTAGACAACATTTTCATTATTGTTCAGACATTTCAGGTATTTTTGTGATTTTTAAGAGTGTAGAATGAATTGGTTTTAAGTATAATTTGCTTACAAATAGCCATATTAGGTGAGATCAACAGTCTGTTCAGCCAGTATTCTTTCTCTGACTTGTGCTCACATAAGCAGCTGCTTTATTTTGGATTCTTGCAATATTTTAAAGGAGGAGATTTAGGACTCCTTGTAGCTTCATCACAGCATTAGATGTATTTTGAATAAGGATATTTGCATTCTATATCTAAGAAGGACCTTTTCTAGTTCTAACTTCTAACAAGTGAATTTCAATTCCAGAGAGATGAACGCCTTCAAGGTGAAACACTAGATAAGCAAATTGGTCGAATCCTTGGAGATGTGGCTCCTAGCATGTTCCTTTCGTCACTTTCAGAGACAGTGGCTTTCTTCTTGGGTAAGCATTTTTAATTTTTCTACAGTTGGGCTATTGGTATATTCTATGTTCTGTTCATTCCGTTATGTGCAATGTTGAGAAAAATGAAAATACTTCACCGTGTTGCAAATGCATTGTCTTTGACCCAGAAGGATATTGTAATTTTAACTTGTTTTTATGCTTCATGCTTTTAAATTTTGTATATCTGTGTTTTAATTGTTCAATGTTTTTAATTTTTGTAAACCGCCCAGAGAGCTTCAGCTAAGGGGCGGTATATAAATGGAATAAAATAAATAAATAAATAAATAGAATATTCTGTTTACAAAGGCATTATTTCTAACCCCTTGAAATGGGCCCATCCCCTTAAAGAGGTGTGATATGCTGGGGGAAATAACAAATAGATTAGATAGATTTTCTAAAAACAAATTGCCAAGATCTTGATATGGTGGAGAGCCATAGTTCTTTATCTCAGCATTTTGTTTGCTCACAGTGTGCTAAATGCTAGCCAGTAATCATTATCTTACACTAAAGGTACTGCTGGCCAAGCAGGTAGAAAAAGGGCTATCCTGTGGCATGAAATGATAAAACAGGTTTTATTATGTGGTTACTTGTGAAACTGTAACATCTGCTTAAACTGAATAATCTTGTCCGAGGAGGTCTTTTTTGCAAGCACCTGTTCCTAATCATGTTGCTTACAATATTGAAATTCATTACCAAAATATCATACGATAATTTTTGCAAATACGACGATTAGTTTTACCCACGTATAACAATCCACAGGGGCAAATGATTACATAAATCATAAAGCTACGATGATCCTAGTTGTAAAAGTAGACCACAAATTGGATGGAAATGGACGAACAATTTGAGAGTTACATTAATACATACGGATACCACTAAACCATTGCCTGAATTATCCAGAGCGTATGGACATTACAAATGCGGAGGGTGCACTGTATGCTCATTATCTTTGGAAACTAGGACTTTTGATCACCCTCAGGATCATCGTAGCTTTAAACTACGTAATTTTTCTAATTGTGCTTCTAAAAGGGTGATTTATGTAATCATTTGCCCCTGTGGATTGTTATACGTGGGTAAAACTAATCGTCGTATTAGGACACGTATAGTGGATCATAGATCCAAATAAAAAAATAAAACAGCTGATGCACCACTGGTTGAACATTTTATATCAAAACAACATGAACATGAGGACTTTAGGTTTTTGGTTTTGGATATTATTCATCCACACAGATACAATTGGAATAATTATGACAACTTACTGTTAAAAAAAGAAGCAGAGTGGATTCACAGATTGAATACTGTCGCACCATATGGCTTGAATCAATGCCTTGATTTAACAGCATTTCTACAATAAAGGAGAAGTTTCTAATCGACCAACACCCTTAAGAATCAATGATTACAATCCAGGAGTATCTTGGCCCTGCGTCAGGATATGTTCCTGTATTAGATAATGGGTACTTAAATAACTGCAGCTGGCTGTGGTTCACAGGAATCCCAGACAGCAGCTTGCAAAATCACCAAGTCAGGAGAATAAGGTTTATTTGTTGGTTCAGTAGCTTTTCTTTTCTAGCAGTCTAATTGTATTTAAACAGTTTTGGCAGCCATATAATGGTTTGCATTTGATTATTATTTAAGCTAGGTAAGCGTTGGTTAGCCTATGATGATAAAAGAAATGACTTGTTATAATCAACATCTCCATGAACACAGCGCTAGTGAGGTGGTGAGTGTGTGTTTTTTAAAATATAACTGTACTAATGGGAATTAAGAGATTCAATTCTATTGTTTATTTTTGGCAATGATGTGAGGGAATGCATGCAGCTTGAAGAACATGTACTTAGTCTTTTAGTCCTTTTGGTTGTCTTACAGATTTACTACAAACATAATTCTGACGAAGTTTAACGTACAAAACGAGGAGGCATCCGGACTCTCGTAAACAGATAAACAGATATAGTTACATCCACTTTATATGGATAGTTGTAACCTAAAAGGACTGTTACTTCCTTGTTATATCTGGAAATTTCAATGATGATGTAATCAACACAAATTGTATTTGCAAAAATTATTATATGATATTTTGGTAATGAATTATATTACTGAGGTATGATAAATATATGGGATTGCTTACAGTATTGAGGCATACTTCTGTCATCCATATCTGGAAGGAAGCATTTAGCATGCTGTCTTAATTGACAACCAGGATGTGGTGTAAACTTTACATGATTGTCTATGTAAATATAGTGAGAGCGTGTGACATACTTCTGTTTCTTCTCTTCTTTTAGGGGGGTTGTCTACTATGCCTGCTGTTCGTACTTTCTCCCTCTTTGCTGCAGTGGCTGTATTCATTGACTTTCTCCTTCAAATTACCTGTTTTGTAAGCTTGTTGGGTTTGGACATTAAGCGTCAAGACGTAAGTTCATTATAATCCCTTGATGTTTATTTTGAGCAGTTACTATTTTGGATTCACATTCGTTTTGGCATTTTTTTTTCCAGAAAAATCGATACGATATCGTGTGCTGTATCAAAGGTGGTGAAGAAATCAGTACTGTACAACACTCTGAAAGTGTGTTGTTTCTATTCTTCAAAAACATATATTCTCCATTTCTTCTAAAGGATTGGATGAGACCAATTGTGGTATGTACACTGTCATGTTTGAGAGTGACTAAAAGTATCATTTCTGCTTTTAAAAAAAACTACCTACATGCAAACTAGATAATAATTGAAATGCAACAATAATTGCTGTTATTTTTAATCTCGTTCCTCCCTAAACAGTTTTTTTTTCAGAATAATTAAGTTATTCATTAGCCTGAAAGGGTCAACAGTGCTCAGGAAACTATTTGGATTCAAATTTTTATATGAAAGTTTTAATTGTTTTATCCACCACATTGCCAATGCATGTCATGCTTTTAATTCTCGAATTCTAGTGCTTAACACGCTAGAGGATGAGCAAGCTATACTTTCCAGCATTATTAAGTTAGTGCAAGTCCTTTGAAGGTATAAATGTAAACTTTTTTTGTGAATCAAGCCAGCCTTTTCTCTTCCATTTTTTCAGATATCCATATTTGTGGGTGTGTTATCATTCAGCATAGCAGTTGTCAACAAAGTAGAGATTGGCTTAGACCAGAGATTATCGATGCCAGATGTAAGTGAATTTTATGTGTCCTCTGCCTCCCATTTTTCTAAAGAAAAGAAAATAACAAACATTGGAAAAATACCATCATTACCCTTCTACCCTAACTAAACGTATATATATATATACACACACACACACACACACACACAGAGTGGTGGCCAAAATTGTGGACACTTTGAAATTTTCATGTTTTGCAACTTTGAATGCTTATAGAAAATGTTCTGTTTCACAAAGTTCAAATGTTTATATATCAATTGTAAGATAATTTAATGCTGAATTCAAAACAAAAAACAGAATGCAAGTACTTGCAGTTAAAAAAAGTTATGCATACTTTATTCTAAAAAGAAACACAAGTTGTGACTGAGTTGAGAAGCAGTTTGGAATTGCAAACAGTACTGGCCAATCACAGTCCTTGTTTTGGGGACCAGTCATATGGCAGTAGCTGTGATACCTCATGTTTCAAGTTGGGGAAAGTCAGTTTTGCTGTTTGTTCTGTAGAAGACAGAACAAATATCACTGTATCTGATGCACAATTGGAGATTGTGAATATTTGAATTATTTCTCATATAAAAATTGTACATCATAAATAGTGAAATGGCACCAAGGAAAAGAGTTGATTGGATACCCAGGAGAAGAAACAGGATTGTTGTATTACGTGAATCAGGTCTTTCCTATGCTAAAATTGCAAGGCACGTTGGTCGTTCAGTGACTACATCCGGAGTTTGAAAGTTTTGTTTACGATATAACGAAACAAAGTCAATTAAAAACAGGGCAGGAAAAGGCACACATCATCTGTTGATGACAGAAGAATAAAAAGGCTGTATCTCAAGGAGAGAAAAATTTCATCTGAGGCCATCAAAGGTGTACTTGATGCAACTGGTGTTTCTGTCAGTTCCAGAATGATAAGGAGAAGATTATCAGATTTTGGACTAAACGGTAGGATTCCGAGAAACGACTACAGTGGGCAAAAGAACACAGTGAATGGACAGAAGATCAGTGGAAGCAAGTTATTTGGAGTGATGAAAGTAAGATGAGGGAGTGGCCTAGCGAGAATGGAGTGAAGTTGGAGATCTCTCGCTCTCTCATGGAAGCGTTGGAATAAACATATAATCCTTGTCTTGGAGATGACGGATTGCAAATTAAAGACTTAATATAAGGCTCGGAAGTGTTGCTGTTTCTTCTGAGTGAAAGAGAAAGTAAAGCGATCGGGATTCCTGGCAGGCGGCCAGAGGCTGGTAATTGAGACTTTTATTACTCCAGCTAACGAGCTAAGACTGGCTGATAAGGGTGTGGGGGGAGGCTTAAGCAAATAATTGAAGCTGGGTGGAAGGAGGATTTCATTGCCCCCAGCTGAGCGTGTGAGAAGTTGAAATACATCTGTCTGATAAGAGCCGAAAAGATTCTAGAACGTGGCAGTTAAGATCTATGTGGAGGGGCATGGATTTATAAGTGTAGCCTGATGAAAAAGAGATTAAAAGATGACAAATCAAGTGCCCCCGGCTGGATCAGACTGCCGAAAAAGCACCCATCAGATAGCAACTGGGAACGGCTCACTAGAATAATGGCCGACAAGGAACAGCCTTCTGATCGAGGTGAGAAGGCAGCTCCGCTTCCTTCCGGAAGTGGGAGTTCTAAAACTGGAAGCAAGCCAGGAACAATTTCTAAAACATCTAAAGAAAGTCAATCGTGGTCACCGAGAGAATTAATGGATAACTTTCAGAAGATGTTAGATAATGCTCTGGCAAAGCAGGAGGAGAGAATTAAAGGCCAAATGCTGGACTCGCAAATCGAGGTTTTGACAGGCTTCCAAGCAGTGGTGGAGAGAATGACTGAATTGGAGAAGGACAATGAGCAAATTAAAGAAACTACCAAGCAGCAAGGAGAGCAAATGCAAGGGATGGACCTACGTTTAATTGCTTTGGAGGACAGAGACAGGAGAGTAAATATTCGGATTAGATCCTTTAAGAAGCAAGAGGGGGAGAACTCAAAGGTTTTGAGAGATATAATATTGGCATGGATTAAAGAATTGGATCCCCAGGAAGTGTGGGAGATGGCTGACATTGAGAGGATCCATAGAGTGGGCTATAAAAAGAAAGGAATGTTTCCAAGGGATATAATTGTCAAATTTGCCAACTATTACAAGAAAGAAAAGCTAATGCAAGCAATTAGACGTCTTGGTCAACCGATGCTACAAGCAACTCCAATCGAGGTTTATAATGATCTATGCCCTCAGACGGTCCAGTGGCGGAAGAGCATCAGACTGTGTACAGTTACCCTGCGGAAGAAGGCGTTAACATATAGCTGGGGGTATCCAGTTTTTTTGAAATTTATGTGGAAAGGGAAACAACACAGAATAACATCATGTGAGCAGGGGATGGAGCTTCTGGAGAAGTTGGGTCTGGTCGACGCAACTGACGATGGAGAAACAAGGGTGAAAGAAGGAGCTGCAGGAGGAAGTAGTCAATAAAGAACTATGTTTGAACAGGAATAAAGAAGAGATTATAAGGGAGGGGAGGGTCAGTTGTCACTCTGGGATTGTTGGGTCGCTTCTCCCCCCCCTGAAGAGTTCTAAAAATATTGGGGCTATTGCCCAGGAGGGCCTGGTGAGGAGGGGGGTGAAGTTTGGGGTAAGTGTGGGGGGGAGGGTAAGGGAGGGGGGTATATGTATCACAGGGGGAGACCAATATAGAGCTTTGTGTGAGGCATGATGGAAAATAAATTAAGAGTGGCAACCTTAAATGTAAAAGGGCTAGGAACTGTTATAAAAAGGAAGAGAATAGAAGCATTATTAAAAAAAAAGAAAAAGCAGTTGTTATTTTCTTGCAGGAAAATCATCAATCAAAGGAGGGTATAAATGAGCTTCGGATGAGGGATGTGGGCGTATATGAGAAAGCATTTGGTACTTCCAAAGCTAGAGGAGTAGCGATAATAATTTCAAAAAAATGTGGTATTAATGTTCAAAGAGTGAAGAAGGATGAATCGGGTAGATTTTTGATAATTTTTTGTATGATAGGGGAGGAGGAATATATCTTGATTAATGTATATGCTCCTAATGGGAAACAAATGGAATTCTTCGATGAAGTTTTTACTGTGGTAGGAGAAATGGGGAAAAAGAATATTGTAATGGCAGGAGATTTTAATATGGTATTAGATAAAGAAAAGGATAAGGATAATATATTAAAAGATCTTAAGACTGGTGGGAAGACGGGTTTAAGCAAATTAATGGATGGAAAAGAATTAATAGATGTTTGGAGGGTTTTAAAGGGGGAAGAAAGGAAATATACTTTCTACTCACCAAGGTTTAAGAGTTATTCCAGGATAGATTTTATTTTTGTGTCAAAAAATATGTTATCCAAAATTATAGATTGTGCTATAGGGGTTATTAAAGTCTCCGATCATGCAGTAATGACAGCGGATATTAAAATGAAGAAGGATTATAGAGAAGCAAAGAGGTGGAGAATGGATACGAGGATTTAAAATAATAAAACTATTGTTGAAAAAATAAAAAAGAAATGCAGATAATATGGGAAATTAATGAAGTAGAACAAAACCCTTAAGGGATTTTATGGGATACAATGAAGGCAGTGGCAAGAGGGATTTGTATTAGGGAAAGGTATACCCTAAGAAAACAACAGGAAGCACAAAATAAAAAGATAGAAAAGGAGGTAAGGGAATTAGAGGAAAAAGTAAGAGAGACAAAATATATATGCCTATTTGCCCAAATTCAAGCTAAGAAGAAGGAATTAGAGAAAGAAGAGCTAGAACAGGTTCAAAGGGATTTGCCATATTTGAGGAGGGATTTTTTTGAATATAGTAACAAAAATTCTAGGATGCTGGCCAGGTCCACTGAGTCAAAAAGGGCTAAGAATACGATAGGGACAATTAAAGATAAGATAGGGAAAAGATGTAATTTAATGAAGGATAAATTAAATATATTTCAGGAATTTTATAGTGAATTATATGCATCAGAGATGGGTCCACAGGTTAATGTAAGGGAATATGTAGAGAGGAATTGGAAAATAAGATTACAGAGTCAAGATAGGGATTATATGGAAGGTTTGGTTACAGAAAAAGAAATAGAAGGAATTATTGATAAATTAAAAGGAGGGAAATCTCCGGGGATAGATGGTTTGGGGCTGGAATATTATAAAACATTTAGAGCAATATTAATACCAAAATTGAAAAAGTTATTTAACAGTATAATAGAAGGAGGAAAGACCCCGCCATCATGGGATCATTCTTTGATTATATTAATCCCGAAACCAGATAAGGATTTGACGGACCCAGCTTCCTATAGACCAATTTCGTTAACAAATCAAGATTCAATTTTTTTTACGGCAATAATGGCAAAAAGAATGAGTACTTTTATAAATAAATATCTTAGGACAGATCAATGTGGATTTATTTTAGGAAGGCAAATGCCTAATTTAATTGGGAGAGTTTTAAATATAATTAATATTATTTAAAAAAGGAACTTAAAAGCAGAATTGTTAGCACTAGATATATTTAAAGCCTTTGATTGTGTAGAATGGCCAGCACTTAAAAAAATTATAAAAACTTTTGGGTTTGGAGATAAGTTTATAGGAGTGATAGATCAGTTGTATAAAAATAATAAAGCAGAAATTATAGTTAATGATGGGTTAACACAACAGATTACTTTAGCCCAAGGAACTAGACAAGGATGTCCACTTTCATCGATTTTATTTGCAATAGTGATAGAAATTTTGGCGAATGTTATAAGGGAGGATGTAAGATTAAAAGGGATAGGTGGGAAAGAAAAGATTAAAACGAATATGTTTGCGGATGATACATTATTGACGTTAGAAAATCCCCTGGAGAGTGGGGATGTGATAAAGAAGCATTTGAGAGAATTTGGAGAGATTACGGGCTTACAAGTTAACTGGGGGAAGTCAGAAATGATGTTATTTAACTATAACGAGAAAGAAATGGAGGAGTGTAAATCTAAACTAGGTTTGAGGCTTAAGAATATAATACGCTATTTAGGAGTTAACATTGCAAAATATTTAGATAGGTTAGAAGAAATTAACTTTGCTAGTTTGAAAAAACAGATAGGGGAAAAGTTAGAGGTATATAGAAAATTAAAGCATTCGTGGTTTGGTAGAATAGCGATTATTAAAATGAAGATATTACCTAAGATTAATTTTTTGTTTAGAATGTTACCGATTAAAATAACGGAAGCAGAGTTAAAGAGTTGGCAAAATATGATTAATGCTTATTGTAATGGAGATAAAAAAGCAAGGATTAATAAAGTGCTATGGTATAAGACTCAAAAGAAAGGAGGTTTAGGACTTCCAAATATAAAGAAGTATTATATTGCTAATCAATTAAGACATGTTATAAATAGTATATTAGGGGAGGACGACTTAGAATGGTTAGAGACGCAAACAGGGGAACAAGACTTTAAATTGCAAAATATCATTTTTATTAAAATGCAAAAAAAAGATCTGAAGGGCCTGGACAACCCGTTGTTGGAAAATATTTTAGAGATATGGGGAAAAATAAAGGGGAAGTTAATACCAGGAGTTTCTCCTCTTACCCCAGTTGTAGTAACGGGGGACTTTCCAAGGAATTTAAAAGCAGAGTTGGAAGGGGGCCTGAGGGAAAAGAAAATTATTAAATTAAGAGATTGGTTAAAAAGAATAATAAATAAGGAGCAAATCCGAGAGTTATTAATAGGGCAAAAGGTAGCTTGGTTCAAATGTATACAATTGGAACAATGGACACAGGATTGGAAAAGGAAAAATAAGGAATGTAGAAAGAATACAAGATTTGAAGATTTAATTGAATCAAGAGGAAAGAAGGAAGAAATTAAATTTAAAAAAGGTTTGACCAGTGAAATATATAAAATTTTGATAGAGGATGAGGAATATCAAGACTCTCTTAAAAAGATTTGGGAAGATGATTTAAAGGAACAAATTAATGAATACAACTGGGGGAGGATATGGGATGCAAGAATGTTAAAGCTTTTGTCGATTAGAATTAAGGAGAATTATTATAAGACAGTATGGAGATGGTATTTAACGCCGGTAAGATCCCATCAGGTAGATAAAAAAGTGCCCAGGAATTGTTGGAGGGGATGTCAGGAGGTTGGAACTTATTTCCATATGTGGTGGAGCTGTGAACATGTACAAAAATTTTGGAAAAGGGTGTTTGAAGAAATAAGTGAAATAACGGGAAGTAAACTGGAGATAAGCCCAAAGCTGGCTCTACTAGCAATATGGGATAAAGGAAAGGAGAATATAAGTAAGAGAGAATTGATAAATAACCTCCTGGATCCCGTCAGAATAATGATAGCTAAAAATTGGAAAGGGCAAGGGATTTATACAATAGAAGAATGGTATAAAGAAATATAGGATATGGCACTTAATGATAAGTTAACGTGTAAGATGAAAATATTGAGGGGAATATCCAGGAAGAATGATTTTGAAAATATATGGAGTCCATTATTGGAATATGTATTAAGATCGGGGAAGGGGCAAATACCTTCAAAAGATTCTACACAATTTTGGAAGGATGTATAATTAAATAAAAGTAGGTCTCCTGGGGGGAGGGTAGCACGGGGGGTATGTAGGTTTTGTATTGTATTGTATGTAGTTTATGTTGTATTATGTTGTTTTAAGTTGAAATAAAAATATTAACCAAAAAAAAAAAAAAGTAAGATAAGATTTATTTGGTAGTGATGGGCGAAAATATGTGAGACGTAGAGTAGGAGAAGAGCTACATCCTGACTGCATTGAGGCAACTGTAAAATACCCAACAAGCATTATGATTTGGGCATGTATGTCAGAGTTGGCCGCCTTCATGTAATCGATGGCACGCTAAACGCACGAAAATACATTGACACCATCCTGGAACCAAAACTGTTACCTTCCATCAGGGATCTCTTTCCAAACAATGCACCATTTATTTTTCAACAAGTTTCAGCTCCCTGTCACACAGCAAAAATATGCAAACAGTGGTTCACAGCAAAGGGCATTCAATTGTTGACCTGGCCAGGAATCAGCCCTGACCTGAACCTGATAGAAAATTAGTTGCACCGTTTGAAAATTCTTGTACGAATAAGGCATCCATCAAATAAAAGCCAGTTAATTGAGGCTATAAATGATTCCTGGAACCATGTCATAAAGAAGGAAGAGCTTAAAACACTTGTCGGCTCAATGAGACATTGGTGTTGCTGTTTCCAAAAATAAAAGCTTCCCTACCAAATACTGATATTACATTTCAATCATAACTAAAGTATCTGGTATGTTTTTGTCAGATTTTACTGTAAATTGATCATGATTGCAGTATTTGCAGCATAACTTTTTTTTAACTGCAGGTATTTGCATTCTGGTTTTTGTTTTGAATTCAGCATTAAATTCTCTTTCAATTGATATATAAACAATTGAACTTTGTGAAACAGAACATTTTCTATAAGCATTCAAAGTTACAAAACATGAAAAATTCAAAAAGAGTCCACAATTTTGGGCACCACTGTGTGTGTGTGTGTGTGTGTGTGTGTGTGTGTATATATATATATATATATATATGATTAGTATAGGAACTAAAATGTTTAGAGCTAACTACATATTATTCTTTCCCACCTTTTTTTTATAAGGACTCATATGTGATGAATTATTTCAACTCTCTCAGCAAGTACTTTCATGCAGGTCCTCCAGTATACTTTGTGTTAGAAGGAGGATATAACTATACTACTTTAGATGGGCAGAATATGGTGTGCGGTGGAACAGGATGTGACAACAACTCCCTAGTGCAACAAGTATTTAATGCAGCAGAGATTAGCAGCTAGTAAGTGCTCATTTTTTCTTTATAAAATCTCTCCAACCAATAACAAACATTTACTAGAATAGAAGCAAATTCTTGTTTAAAATTGATTCCCACATTGGATTTGAGGTACATTTTGTCACATACTTCTGCAGTACAATTGCTACTTGTTCTTAATGCGCTTGCCTGGGATTCCCAGGTGCATCTCCCCATCAGAAATACCTAGAGTTAAGCTTCTGCAATATTTTATAAGTTATACCCAACAATTACTAAAGATATCTTTTTTCTGTACATTTCTGCGTAACACCATCCCCCTCTCCCACCTGCAGAAAGGTATTACAAAGCACTGCAGGAATTCATTGGACTTATGGAGTAAATTTTACTATAGGGAGCTAATTATTCTCCAGGTTGGCTTTAATGTGACACAGGTATTAACACTTTCATGTGCAACACTAACTTATTTGTAATGTTCTTTCTTGGTGTGGGGAATCCTCTTGCGTTACGAGGGTACACTGGATCTCTTCCATTATTTACTAAGAACCCAGTAACTCACTTGGGCATTTTGGTTTCTATTTTGTGTCTCATCCAGAGAGGAATTTAAATAACATTGACTTGGTTCACATGATTGAACAGCCCACCATGTCTTATTTAAGCCATAATGAGCTGTGGTGCGTGCTGGCGTGTGCAGGCAGCTGTTTTGAATATTCAATGTCTGGCCGTGGCTTGTCATGTCGTGCAACCCTGGGGACCCTCACATAACCCATGGCCTGTTGTTGATTATATAAGGATTGTTCAACCCTCGCATAACCCACAGTCCTCGGGTTCAGACAGCTACCTCCAGCCAGGAATTGAATATTCAAAATGGTTGCTTGCCCACACTGCTATGTACCACAGCCCACTGTGGACTAAATAATCCATGGTGGGTTGTTCAATCATGCAAGCTAGGTCTCCGTGACATGGGTGTCTGCTCGTGCTAACCCATGGTTTGCTGCCCTACCTAGGATTGTCTGGCAGATTGAACAAACTGTGATTTGTTTTCTCAATCCCTGGGTTGTTTGCTGCCCTCCTTCGTTGCCCACTCCCTCCCTGTATCCCAAATGCCTCTGTGGTTTGGTAGCTGAGATTTTTTTACCACTCTTACTCGCTGCCACTTTAGCCTGGTGAAATAACCCATAAACAACGGTTCTGGGTTCACACATAATAACCCATGGCTTAAGAAACCCGGAGTTCACAATTGTACAGCAATCCATGGGTTCTTTTTCTGGGTTGTTTGTGGTCAACAAACCATGGTTTGTTAGCATGACCAGGTTCACACATCATGATAACCCAGAATTCAACAACCCCTGGTTATCTAACCCATGGGTTAGTGTTTTGTGTGATGTTTTGCTGTAAAATACTCATTAAGTTATCCTTAATTCAGAAAGGAGCCATAGATTTTCCAGTTGCTGTTTGACAAGATGAGATGAAATAGAAATACTGTATATTTTCAGTCTAGAAAAACAGTTGCTAGTACTCCAGATTGTGTTGTACAGTTTAATACTTGTGGGGAAGTGTACCTTTTTGGATACATATTGATAGTGTTTGGCTAAAAATGATGGCATTTCTTCATATTGTAGCACAAGAATTGGCTATGCTCCTTCTTCTTGGATTGATGACTATTTTGATTGGGTCAAACCACAGTCTTCCTGTTGCAGAATCTATAACACCACTGAACAGTTTTGCAATGCTTCAGGTACTGTTAGCTTGCTTTTGTATGCTCCCCAGAAAAAAAAAACTCTTTATAAAAATGTGCATGTTTCTATGTGGGATATTGAACAGGCTTTGTTATTTATTTGATTACATTTGTATACCGCCCCATAGCCGAAGCTCTCTGGGCAGTTTACATAAGATTAAACAATTAAAAACAACATACAATATACACACAATATACACATACATTTAAAACCACTATAATAACTTTAAAAAGCTATAAGCCTAAAAACAAAACAAACCCAGGCTCATCAGATACTGCTAAATGCCTGAGAGAAGAGGAAGGTCTTGACCTGGTGCCGAAAAGATAACAATGTTGCCAGTTATGGGGTGGAGAGTATGTTTTAAAAACCCTTGTTCTGGATTTGGTAGCAAGTGGTGTCTTCAATAAACAAATGATGATGATGATGATGATTAATCATCATCTAATTTAATTATTTATTTGTTTATACTTTGCCAGAGTGGTTTACAAAAAGGATAAACCATTGAAATGTAAATACAAAAAAAGGGATAAAAGCTACAAAGTTATAAAAGCAGCATAAAATCTAGAGCAAACTTCATCTGAAAACAAGGCTGCATATTACCCAAGTCAAAAGAAATCGTATCCACCTATTTCATGTTGTATAACCTGCTCTGGTGATACTATCAGATGAGCATCTGGCAGTGATGCACTAAGGACTGGCTCCTTGCTAACATTATTTGTGAACTTGACTAGGCAAGGATTCAGTCATCTGGCAGCCCATTAAGGAGAACTCTCTGGGCAAAAAGAGCTAATAGTGTTGTGTTGAGAACCCATATTGCACATTAAACATTGACCTCACAGCACCATGGAGGGAGTTCCTCCTTCTTGCTTCCAACACTTTGTACAAACAGCTAAGAAAGGGGTTCTGCAGTGCAATGACTGCCAGTACTACACAGGAAGCTGCTTCACAAAGAACCTTCCATATGAGGCAGTTCCATGTTGTTTATTTTGAAGCATCCAACTCATGACTGTTTGCACATGTGAATGCGATGAGTGTTTGGATAATATTAGTAATTTTAATCTTATTAGTGGAGTTGTGACATCCACTATGACTGTGGCATAATGCAAAATAGGCATCTTATTCTTCCTCTAAGGAGTTTAGGGTAGCATATATATGTTTTTATACATACATTCTCTATCTCCTCCCAATTTTATCTCTGCAACAACCCTGTGAGGGTAGGTTAGGTTTGAGTGTGTGACTGTCCCAGTGAGCTTCATGCCTGCATGGGGATTTGAACCTATAAAGCCCCTGTGCCGCAATGGCTTGGTTTTGTTACTGTTTGTTTGCTACACTTCATTTCCTTTGGAAAAATTCACAGCACCTTATACCAGATTTTAAGTAGTCTCCCATCAAGACCGTAACCAGTCTTAGACATGCCTTGACATGATGCATCAGATGCTCTCCAGTCATTCTAGACCAGCAAAGAAGCATCTTCTATAATAAGAAATAACTTCTGTTTAGAATACTTTAGACAGTAGACACTTGTGCACAGTCACAGTCTTCCTAGTTTGCACCATCTTCGTTTAAATTGTATGTTAATCACAGAATTAGGCTGCGATCCTATACACACTTACCTGAGAATAAGTCCTGTTGAAAACAGTGGAACTTACTTCTGAGTAGACATGCATAGTGCTATGATGTTAGTGACTATAAACATTATAAATGGAATTTAGAGACTGATGCTGCTGAAAAATGTATATTAAACTGAGGTAAACTGTGTCCATAGTTGAGTAGCTTCTGGGTGTTTTTGGCACAGAATTCTGGGACTCTTCAGTAAGCATTTCAGTTCCTTGCTGAAAATGTTTTATTTTAGATTGTGAAGTGTTGTAACAGAAACAAATAGCTCTTCTTTGTGGTCTCTGTGCATCACACATTATGAGCTCGTGCCGGCGCTGAGCCTCATTTGGGAAACTTCTATAGCTTAGACTTTTGGCGGGAACCCCTCCCCCCACCATCCTATTGCGCTTGCTCGGGTTCCCGCCTACCTCAGTTCTTTTTCGACCGCTGTGCTGTTTGCCTCACGGGAGACTTCTCTTCGAACTTCGTTCGTATTTCTCTCTAAAAATATTTGATTGTTAGTTTAGCTTAGATTTAGTATAGTTAGCATAGTATTGTTATATATATATTCTATTTTTATTCTATCGTGTTTTTTCTGCGGCTTATGGCGCAGACAGCCTTGTTTAAGACCTGCTCGAGGTGTTGGGCTAAGCTTGCCCTTACTGATGGACATTCGCTGTGTCTCCTCTGTCTAGGGGAGTCACATATTGTTGAAGCTTGTGCTCATTGTATGAGTTTTTCTCGTCAAGCCCGGCGGAACAGGGCAGACAGATTGAGGGGCCTATTGTGGAAGAAAGCTCTGGAGGCAGTAGATACTCCACCTCAAATCCCCTCCATGTCGATGGCCACCTCGGACTCTGCCCAGTCATGCCTGCTCCTGCTTCTACCGGAAAGGCAAAGAAGGCTAAAAAGGCCACTAGCCAACCTCAGGAAGAAGTCAGGTGGAAAAAGAAGACAAAAACAAAACATACGGAAAAATCCAAGAAGTCTTCAAAAAATCGTCCAGCTGCCATATCGAGACCGTCGGTACCATCTCCTTCGGGATTGGCTTCGGTACAGACCAGATCTTCAGTACCATCCCCTTGGGGATCGGCCTCGATACCAAGCAGACTCCTGCCTCCGGCTGCGCTCCACAAAGAGCGTGTATCGGCGCCACCTTCGGTGACGGGCCCTCTGGTCTCAATGCTCCCATCGACAAGACCGCCTCCTATGTTGGTATCGGAAGGCAAAATCTGTTGTGTTTTCTTTTACTGGGCAGTTTACAGCGACCAAATAATTAGCCAATTCTGAATTGAACACAAACTCCTTTACTTCAGGTAAATAACTCTCAAACACAAAACAAACTAATTAACATAACTCGCATCAAGGGAGGATTAGGCAAAACGAACAAAAGAAACAATTGCTTTCTGTAAGAAACCAAAAAGAGAGTCCTTTAAGTATCAGTCAGTAAGTTGCGTCTCTTTTCTTACGAAGCCGCTCCGACTGGCATCTCTCCCCTCTGGCCTCGTCCCGCTTCAGCCTCTTCCGGAACGCTGCATGCTTTAAAGCGTCCACCGGCTCCTCCTCCTTCTGGGATGCCGGTCGGGGTTCCTCAGCTGCAGATAAGTTTCCCTCCTCAGTGCTAATCTCTGAATTTACATCTTCTGCAGCTGGAACAAAGACCTGGGGAATCAGTCTATCCCCTGGTGCTACCAACAGATCCTCTTCAGAATCTGATTCTGCCCCCACCTCAACTCATCAGCCTGTTCAGGGTAAAAGGAGTTAGACACAACAAAATCTTCGATTCCCCACCGCTAACCACCCCGGCTAGACCACAGTTGGCTCGCTCGGAAGCGCTGGCCTCCCCGAGCTCAGGATGCGGCTCGGATTGCCGTCACTATCAATCGCGCTCTCCCTTGCCATCACAGGACTGGGATCGATACTCAGACCATTCCGTCTGTTCCTCGGTTTCGCAGTCCAACTTACCGTTTAGGGGCCGGGACCAGCCCGAGGTTCTCCGTCAGTACCGGGACCAGATCGACGACTCTCGTTACCGATACGCATTCGACCCGTACACAGGCCAACGACTCTGCGACGACCGGCCATTCATCCCTCCAACGCCTCCTCGAAAACATCCTATCAACAGAGAAAGCAATACCCACCAAGCTGTTTCCGCCAGCAACGTACCAGACAAGACAGTTCACAGAAGCAGCGCCTTTGACTCCATCCCTCTCTATCACCCTCCACATCTCATATTTGGAAGCCTGCTAACATCGTTTCACAGTTCCTGGAGGGAGATAACATCAGACAAATGGATCTTGAGTATTGTAAAGAACGGCTACCAGATCAAATTCAACTCTCATCCACCCACCGGTCCCATAAAGTGACCCCTCCATCAGAGGCTTTACTTCAAGAAGTAGCCACTTTACTTCAAAAAGGTGCCATTACTCCTGTCCACCTTTCAGATCTGCCAACAGCCTTTTACTCCCGTTACTTCACAGTTCCAAAACGGGACGGTAGTCTTCGCTCTATTATGGATCTGAGGAACCTTAACAAATTCATTCTAACCAAAAAATTCCGTATGATTACTTTAGCAACAGTCCTACCTCTGTTAAAGAAAAATAGTTGGTTTACCCTTATAGATCTGAAAGATGCCTATTTTCACATCGTGATACACTGTGCTCATCGAAAGTTCCTCAGATTCATGATAGGCTTGAACGCTTATCAATTTTCAGTTCTCCCATTCGGACTCAAGACAGCCCCCAGAGTTTTTCCAAAATGCATGGGAGCAGTTTGTGCCTTTCTAAGAACAGGCAGTATAGAACTGTATCCTTATTTGGACGACTGGTTGATAGTGTCCCGTTCTCAACTTCAGGCTGCCAGGGATGTGGCCATTGTAAAAACCCTTCTGCAGAGCCTGGGTCTGCAGATAAACATGGAAAAATCTGTGTTTCAGCCTACCCAAACCATTCAGTTCATTGGAGTTCTCCTAGACTCCCCCTTAGGGAAAGCGTTTCTTCCACGGGAAAGAGTGATAACTGTTCAACAGTTGGCAGTGCACATCCTAGAATCAAGGCAAGTCACTGCCTTCACTCTACAAAGACTGCTGGGCCTCATGGCTGCTTCTGTGTATGTGGTCAGATAGGCAAGGATGCGCATGAGATCATTACAACAGTTCCTTCTAAACAACTTCGACTTGTCCATGAATCCAAGGAAGGTCAAAATGGTCATACCATTAGACCTGCGCCCAGCTATCAGGTGGTGGACATACCTTCGCAATCTAGTCAATGGACTACCCTTCGTAGATCCAGGTCCAACGCGCACGCTCACCACGGATGCGTCTCTGCTGGGGTGGGGAGCGCACTGCGATCATCTAGTGATTCAGGGAAAATGGTCATCCCTCGAAAGAACCTACCATATCAACAAACTAGAGCTCCTGGCAGTGAAGAAAGCCCTGTATACTTTCAAAACATATCTCAAAGGCCGTCATGTCCGAATCGTATCAGACAACACCACGGTTGTTTGGTACCTCAACAAAGAAGGAGGCATTCGATCCCCTGTTCTCCTCCAACTTACCTTAGACATCCTTTGTTGGTCAATTCTACACAAGATCCACCTCTCCGCCATCCATATCGCAGAAACAGACAATATCCAGGCAGACGATCTTCGTCGCCATTTTCAGGACACCCACGAGTGGGAACTGTCCCCGGTAGTGTTGCGCCGCTTGTTCGCCCGCTGGGGCAAGCCAGTCATAGATCTTTTCGCCACTCCGGACAATGCTGTCTGCGACGCGTTCTGCACAAGAGCAGGAATAGGTCGGTCATCCCTAGGAGATGCGTTCAGTCTGACCTGGGGGACGGGTCTAACATATGCCTTCCCTCCGTTTCCGCTAATTGCCAGAGTGGTCACGAAACTGTTTTGGAACCAAACGGATGCCATACTGATAGCTCCTTGGTGGCCACGACAAACGTGGTTCACTCCGCTCCTCAATCTAGCCATTGGAGGGATGTGGCACCTTCCATTTCTACCAGATCTAATTTCCAAGAACCACGGCTTAGTTCTCCACCGAGACCTAAAACAACTACAGCTGACGGCATGGAGAATCCAGCCAGATAGCAGGACTTACATCTACCGCAGGCAGTAAAAGCTATTCTATGGGAAGCAAGAAAGCCTTCAACAAGAGCCTCTTATGAGAGGAAATGGAACAAGTTTGTTCACTTTGCTGCCACCAAAGGGCTTGATCCTAAATCATGCCCTATTCAGGATGTTCTAGTTTTTCTGCACTCTCTCTACGAAGCTGGCCTGAAAGCAACATCTATTAAAGTTTATTTAGCGGCCATCTCTGTTAACCATGATTTGGTCTGTAATTTTTCTGTTTTTACTCACCCATTGTCCAAATGCTTTCTCAAAGGTCTACGCAACATTTATCCTCCTTTTCGTTCAGTTGTTCCTCAATGGAGCCTCTCTGTTGTACTAGCAGCATTGACTGCAAAGCCATTTGAACCGTTGGCTACTATTGACATGACACTGTTGATGTTTAAAGTTGTGTTTTTGGTCGCTATTACCTCTGCAAGAAGAGCCTCGGAACTTTGTGCCCTTATTGACCCCCCTTATACTCAGTTTTTTTCGAGATAAGGTAGTTTTAAGACCTAGTCCATCTTTTCTTCCAAAAGTTGTGTCCGAGTTTCATGTTAACCAGGACATTGTGTTACCTACTTTTTTTCAAGTGTCTTCGGATCCTTTGAGTTCCAAGCTCCATTCGTTGGATGTGAGACGTGCACTGGCATTCTACAAGTCCAGATCGGGCAGATTTTGTAAATCTAACCAATTGTTCATATGTTATGGTGGAAAGAAAAAAGGTCAACCAGTTTCAGCTCAAAGATTCACTAGATGGATTGTGCAAACTATTTCGTTAGCTTACTAGCTAGCAGGGAAAGAGCCACCAGACTCTTTGATGGCACATTCCACTTGGGCACTATCGACCTCCACTGCTCTAAATCATGGAGTGGCTATTCCAGACTTGTGTAGAGCTGCTAACTGGTCCACTACTTCCACTTTTATCACCCATTATAAGTTGGATGTTAGAGCCAGGAAAGACTGTACTTTTGGTCAAGCTGTGCTCTCTTCGATTCTTCAGTGATATTCCAGTGAGCCTACCCTCCTCCGGTAAGTTTTTGCTGGTTATTCACCCATAATGTGTGATGCACAGAGACCACGAAGAAGAAATGCAGGTTGCTTACCTGTAACTGTAGTTCTTCGAGTGGTCATCTGTACAGTCACACAACCCACCCACCGTCCCCTCTTGGCATCGCTGTAGATGACCTGGTCAAGAGAGTGTCTATTATGCATGCAATCTTTATCTACATCATATCTCGTTCGCGAGACAAAATTGGTCTCATAGAACTGAGGTAGGCGGGAACCCAAGCATACGCAATAGGACGGTGGGGGGAGGGGTTCCCGCCAAAAGTCTAAGCTATAGAAGTTTCCCAAATGAGGCTCGGCCCCGGTGCGAGCTCATAATGTGTGACTGCACAGATGACCACTCGAAGAACTACAGTTACAGGTAAGCAACCTGTATTTCTTTGTGTATAGTAGCCAGCTAACATGCTTAAATACTTTCCAACAATGTTTATGCAGTTGTCAATCCATCCTGTGTGCGTTGCCGGCCACTGACTCCAGAAGGCAAGCAGAGACCTCAGGGTGAAGACTTCATGGAATTTCTCCCAATGTTCCTCTCTGATAACCCTAATCCAAAATGTGGCAAAGGGTATGTATAACAGATGGAGTGCTTAACTTTGATGCACTTTCCTTAAAGTAAAATCTAATTCTTATAAATATTGCAGCTATTATTCGTTTTCAAGCCACTATTTAAAGCATTTAAAAATGAGTTTGCTGTGCTGGAACTATGTAGTAGTGTACTAGGGTAAGTAGTACACTTGCACTTCTATATTTTCCTCCTATGTCCTGTGAACTTTAATATTCTGTTTGATAATGTATGAAAGGATGTTTAGCTTAATTATATATATGCAGTTCAAAATTAATTATCTGTCCTTTGGGCAGCTCAACAAACATCTTTCTGCATTTCTAGCACTGAAAATGTTGTAGAAAACTTGTCAAGCTTGGCTCTTGCACCAGTCTTAGGTGGGCCTTTTGCCCATCCTGCCAAATTATGTATTTGGGCACAAGTTTGTTGGTTCTAAAGCAGGGGTGCAGAACTGCTTTCAGCCTGAAAGCCGAATTCCACTTCAGAGAAGCTCTTGGGGGCTGGGTGGGGTCAAAGGCAAAGGGGGTTGGGCCCAAAAATTACAGGCAGATCTGAGTTTAAAGTTCTTACTGACAGTAATGAAGCCTTAGGTGATGCGTTTCCCACCAATGGGAGTGAGGGACAACACAAAAGCCAGGAATTCACCAAACTATCAGTGGTTGGCACCAGGGGAAGGTGTCATGCCCTTTTGGGAACCCAGATTGGAAGACTTGGAGGGCCAGACTTGATCTCCAGGCATTCGTTGGCCAGAGCCTGCTGAGGAAGATGACAGAACATCTGGGGTGAAGAGAAGCTATTGACTGCCTTCCATCCATGTTACATTTGAATACGACTGTCCTCTTGATATGTAGATGAGAACGTCCAACAGCAGTATGACATTAGTTGAGTGACACTTGCTTCTACCCTTGTTAAAATACTGTGTTCCTTTATTGTTCAGATTAGCAAATGCATATGTATACTCTGTCCAGAATTGGGTCTGTAGCATCTTCCAATAAGATAGCAGAAACAAGTTAAGCCTCTTGGTTGCTTGTGCTACTCGTATGGATTGAAACAATCTACTAACCATTCCGTTGTGTACTGACTGTGCCTTTACAGAGGACATGCAGCCTATGGCTCTGCAGTTGACTTTATACACAACTACACTGAAGTTGGAGCTACTTACTTTATGTCTTACCATACAGTGTTAAAAACTTCAGCAGACTTCATTGATGCAATGAAGAAAGCACGGATGATAGCAAACAATATTACTGAATCCATGAGCTATAAAGAAGAAAACTATCGTGTATTCCCTTACAGGTACATAGATTTCCTTACAGAATAGATCTTCTCTTCCCTCTAACCCGTGAATGTTTAGGGGGTGGTGTTCCTTGTGGATTTTTCTCTTTTTGCACTACTTAGAGGTCACTTTATTAACAAAATATGTTCCTAATGCAGCTTTTGTATAGTAAAATAGTTTTTAAAAACCAATCAAAAGAAAGCATAAAACAAATTCACAGCAACAATAAAACAAACTTCTTGTTCTTACCCAAAGCCCTGATATAATGAAGTTCTTGCATGACTTCAAAGAGACCAAAGAAAATGACAAACTTGTCCAGAACTGAGCCACTTACTGAGGAGTATATGATTCCATAATGCAGTCCCTTGACAGGTTATCTCCTCCTTTGGGCTTTTTTTTTTAATTGGGCCTAGAAGCTGACTGCCAAAAGACTGGCTAGTGGAGATATTTGGGAATGGGTGTGATATGTTCATTCCAGTTTACATAGATAAACTGAGAGTGGCGTTTTGTAGCAGTTGTTTCTGGAGTTTTCAAAGGCTGTCCTAGCTTTACAAAAGCCCAATCTTCGGTGAAAACTGCAAGTTGAATGTTGTGAGTCAATGGTAATTACTAGGGACAGTTCAGAAAGCTTTTAATGAAAAATGTCACTGCCTTCCTAGATAATGGGTTGTGGGGGTCAGGGTTAATCCATTGCAGAATGCCTCCACACACCAAACTGAGAAAGATTTTAATGAATTTTAAAATTCACAGTAATCTTTTGGGTCTGTGAGTCTTCCACTTTTACCTTGTGCTGAACTCAATTTTTGTATTTTTTATAAAGGTTCACGCCAGTCTTTGAACGACCATGGTATCCTTCTGGAACGATTGTCTGAGTTGGGAGTGGGAGGCACTGCATTGCAGTGGTTCCACTCCTACTTGGTGGGTCAGCTCCAGAAGGTGGTGCTTGGGGAACATTGCTCGGTCCCGACACCTGGCACCAACATTGTTATCTTTTTGGCGCCAGGTCAAGACTTTCCTCTTCTCTCAGGCATTTAGCAATATCTGATGAGCCTGGGTTTGTTTTTAGGTTTATAGCTTTTTAAAGTTATTATAGTGGTTTTAAATGTGTATGCATATTGTATGTTTTTGCTGTTTTAATTTTTGTATATTGTTTTTAATTGTTTTAATCTTATGTGAACTGCCCAGAGAGCTTCGGCTATGGAGTGGTATACAAATGTAACAAAATAAAATCAAATATTTTTTTCATGTATAGTCTTGCTAGATATTTTAATAACCAATATAGGATAGATAATTCATTATTGTTTATGATTTCTTTGCTTTAGACACCATGGGCTGCATTCAAAAGGTTCCTTTCGTTCATGGAAGGGCTCCTGTGAATGCAAAGGCCTTTAATTCAGCAGAGGCTCCTTGCCTCTTCTACAAATGGAAGGGCAGTTTTGGATCCAATCCCATTTTTTCCTAACCTCCTGCTACTAGAATATATTCAAGACACAAACATAGTGGATCCTTTACATATAAGTTAGTGGGAGAAAGTTACACAGTGGAAGTCCAACAAACATGCCTAGATGCATCTATGAGACAAGGACATCATCCAAATTCTAGCCCGCTGGCTTGTCTTAACCTTATACTTCTTCTAAAAAGGTCAGACACTTGGATATGACATTGATTATTAAACTATCCTACCAATTGACTTCAAAACAGGATCAGGCATTTTACATGATAAAGGTCCCTAAAGCTATTTTCAAGGCATTTCAAATAGGAGCTCTGAACCTGCTGCTGCATGGGAGAGCAGGTATAGATACTCATCACATTCCCCCTGATCTTTTTAATTTAGTCCATCATTTTCTTCAATGGTGAAAGCACCATAAATATGTTACTTTTCTGTCTACATCCTGAGTTTTTTCTGCTGCTTTTATAGTGCTTGTAAATGCAAAGAGCTTTAAAAAATGTTTAATTACTCCTGTATCTTCTACCTAATTTCTTGAGAAAGCTGGAAGTGATTTTTTAAGAGGCTGTCAAGTGCTGAAATGCTGCTTCCATTCATGTTAATATTGCAAATAACATGTTTTTATTCTTTCCCATAGTGTTTTCTACGTTTTTTATGAACAATATCTGACTATTGTGAAAGACACCATCTTTAACCTTGGTATTTCCCTTGGATCGATATTCATAGTAACAATGGTGCTGCTTGGCTTTGAAATGTGGGCCGCCTTTGTAGTTTCCCTCACCATTGCTATGATTCTGGTCAACATGTTTGGAGTGATGTGGCTTTGGGGCATCAGCTTGAATGCTGTTTCATTAGTCAACCTTGTCATGGTAAGTTCACTTGCATCTTAATCCTTATCAGTGCTTTGACATTTGGTTCAAATAGGAAAAGCTATACACCAGCAGTGTGCAATTTGTAAACCAAAACATCTGGAAGGACACAAGCTCAGCCCCTGCTATACCCCTTCAGTATTCTGGTGATTTGTACTGTGTAACTAATAGCTCTTAAGACCAATCAAAATGTCAGTGGGCCTATTCAGACGCAACTGGAAGAAGGGTAGTTAGGGAACTATGGAGGAGGGTGGGTTAAGAAACCACGATGTGCGTGCCAATCACATGACACAGAACTGAGTGGCATGCTGCGATTTACTTACCCTTCCCCGTGTCATAGTTCCCGGGCTCGCGCTGCCATTGCTTATCCTAACAGCTGTTGTGCCTTGCACTGGCCGCTCCATCCATCACTATGTGACACTAATCTGAGTCTGACAGGTGGTGCCTAGAGCATCGTCAGAAGTGGCAGACGCTCTAGGCAGTCAATTCTATGGTTGCTACGTTTTCGCAAGAAATAGCTATTTTTAACCATGTGGAACCCAACAGATGACATGGTAAGCCACCCAGGGCCCTTAACCCCACTGCAGGGGTGATGGTTAACGAGGGTGGTTTACCAGCCATTGTTGTCAAGTTTTTTCCTCTCGTATGATATGCTAGGCCACCATGATTTGCTTCCCAATGTGGCTTTACATGTGAACAGGCCCAATATCTTCAGCTGGCTTGAGATATTGTTAAGATGTTATGTAGCCAGCTTAGATGAAACAGACCTTTAAATAATTTTAGATCTTATGAAATAGCATAATAAAGTAGGCTTTTTCAGTCCATAATTTCTTGTTTTTTAGTTAAGGTTTAGAATTGCACTTGTGAAGCCTTGCAACAAAATATATCCCTGGTCTTACATACATGTGCAATTAAAAAAAAAAATTGGGAATACTTTAAAAGTGCAGTTTGCGTGCAAGTCAGTGGAGCATGAGGATTCAGCATGCAGTTGAGTGCTGGATTTACCTGGTAGGAGGTTTGAGTGGGCAATGCAAGAATTGACTTTTGATGCAGTTTGAAAACTTTGGTGGGGGTGGGGGTTATACTGGAAATCCAAACCAGCCTTAGCCCCTCCTCTGACCTCTGATACAGTGGACGAATGTAAACTACACATCCTTCCGCTTAGCACAATCCTCTCAACCTTCACTAGGAGTATAATAGCAAATTGCATTGCAAGATTGTTTACTCTCTCAATAATCACAGCCCCTTTATAACATGCAGTATGAGGACAATGAATTGTATTTGTTTCAGAATGTCTAGTAGCAGGGCTTTTAAAATTTCACTTTAAGAACTGAATTAGAGCTGGAGCTTTTTCTCTTTGGTGCTATTGTTTAATGGGGTGGGGTGTAGCGTACATTCTGGGGCCCAATTAAAGTCTTGGATTTTTATGGGCAGCTCTCATTTTTGTTCTTAGGGACATTTTAAAAATAACTTCTCAGCATGAACCAGGAAATTACCTGTCCAGAGAATGTGAGTTATCTCTGCCCTTATTATATTGGTGTGCCTCTGTTCTCATTTGCTCTTGGAGGGAGAAAGAGAAGATGAAGCAAAGGACGACTGAAGAAGAGACATACACACCCATCTTCCCTCAGCTAACCATGCCTGCCTACTGTTCCACAGCATTTTGATGTCTTCTGCGGTCTTGGACTGCATTGGCCACTTCAGTCAGGCAGCTGATTCCCTGTTCCCTTGTTTTATTTTTCAATTGATTTGATGCCCTGTGGCTACTGAGGTTTGGCACTTGGGGAAAGAGTTCGGCATTGGTAGGAATGATGTACTTAAAATAATTGGCTTAAACTGAAGGAAGGGCTGCAGAGGAAGAGATATAGGCTGGTTTCGCACAACACATTAGGCAACGGAGGGAGAGAAGCAACCATCAGTTGTGTTGCTTATTGTGTTGTATGGAGGGTTACACGCCACTCACACACAACTCAGCCTAAATAAGCAACAGAGAGGAACAACTGGCTTGCAAGTTGTTTAGCTGGAAGCCCGCTGTTTAAAGTGTTGTCCGAAACCAAACCCCCTCTCTCAGTGCACTATTCCGTGTGGGAATAGAGTTCTGCCAACCGGAGCAGCCAAAAACCTTGGCTGCTCTGATACAGCCAGAACTTGCGGTGCATGCTGATATATGGCTGGAGGACTGAGGGAGCAGGAGGGAGGAGACGTAAAAACCAAGATGGACGCCAGAACTTTCAGCTGCTCAAGGAACGGAGTAGCGACATGTCATGTGGGGAGCACCGCCTACCTAATGCACGGTCAGTACCCTATTAACCCCTCCGTTGCCTAATGTGTCGTGCAAAACCAGCCATATTGTTCAGCACAATTCTAACTTTTTATCCTAAATATATTTGAAGTCGTTCTTAATTACAGTAGAATTTGCATCTAAGTAGAGGTGCATAGGATTGGTGTGTCCCATTAATTGCACTTATAAGAATCTAGGTTTGATGAAACGTAGCAGTCTGTGCCACTAAGTTTCTAATTATGCTGTCTTCTTTCCAGAGTTGTGGCATCTCTGTTGAGTTCTGTAGTCATGTGACAAGAGCATTCACAATCAGTACAAAAGCAACCAAAGCAGAGCGTGCAGAAGAAGCACTATCCCATATGGGGAGTTCTGTAAGTATGACTTTCTATCCTGTTCTGCCATGGCAGTAGAAACCACTAAAGATATGCTCCAGTGCCCTACCAATCTCCTATCTGTAGACATTTTAAAGCTGATAGAGAATGTAGACTACACGGTGCCCTAAGTTTCATCTGAATGAAATAATTATACAAATAACTAGAAAATTTTAAATAAAAAAACTTTAAAGGAACACTAGCATTATCCCAAGTGAATACTGCAAAAATTCTGTTGTATATTTTTCACGGGACATATTGTACTTAACACTTTTTTTTAAATGTTTATAGGTTTTCAGTGGCATCACTCTCACAAAATTTGGAGGAATAGTTGTGCTTGCCTTTTCCAAATCCCAAATTTTCCAGGTCTTCTACTTCAGGATGTATCTAGCAATGGTGTTACTTGGAGCAACCCATGGTTTAATATTTCTTCCTGTCTTACTTAGTTATATAGGTAAGACCCTGCTATTTGATTCAAAGTATGTTGACCTGAAATTTGATTTCAGTGATGTATTTGGATATCATACGAATCCATGGCTTGGCAAGACTAGGCTCGTGTACTGCCCCCCACCCCACATAAGGTTGATAGGAAAAGTCTGGAAGCTTTCAATCCTGCTTTTAGTTAACTGTGGTTTGCAGTGTTGCCTAGAGCAACAAACTA
The DNA here is from genome assembly GCA_029215795.1 of Anniella stebbinsi. Lineage (NCBI taxonomy): Eukaryota > Metazoa > Chordata > Lepidosauria > Squamata > Anniellidae > Anniella > Anniella stebbinsi. The sequence goes on along the minus strand of JARDYH010000006.1, from coordinate 59,476,200 downwards.
TAGATAAGAATAACTATGGTTAGTCAGTGTCAGTATCCACAGTATGAAATTGGTTTGCTTGTTTAAACTAGATGTAGTTAATATTAACTACAATACCCAGTTTGAATAACATGGGAAACTGTGCCTAACTTAAAGCAAAAGCTTCCACACTTAGCTGCACAGGAGAAAGGTATCATTATCATGCCTGCCTAAGCTGTAGTTTACTGTGAAACCCAGACACAGCCATTAGGACTTATTCTCAACAAAGCAGGTAGAAGATTGTAGGTTTTGCTTTGTTGTATGTTAAACAACTTGATCCCTTGAGTTGCTTTGAACATATGATGCATAAGCCTATTATATTTGTTACACTATACCTGAAATAATAGAGTTGCCTTTTTGTATTCATGGCTATGATTAACACCGTCATATTTATCTGCTCTGTCTGTTGCCTTATTAGCTGTCCTGTCCAATAACAAGTGCATTTTGAAATTACTATTTCTGCACATCGAAATTACTATTTCTGCACATCGATGTTACTTGACCACTCTGTTTTGGAAGAATATATTTCAAGCTGAATGGGACAATATATCTGTTTTTTCCCCCCATAACCTAGAATTAACTAAAACAAAACCTCTGAATCCATTTTTCCTTTTTTCCTCAGGGCCCTCAGTAAATAAAGCTAAAGCGCGTGCAGCACAAGAAAGGAACAAAGGTACAGAAAGAGAGAAACTCCTGTTCTTCTAGCCATTTAAGCAACATGGTCAGTGGACTCTGAATTCTGGATGAAGTCCTCTTCATCATGAATTGTGGCAAATTTCTATGACTACTGTCTCACAACTGTAAACTACTACTGGATTGATTTGATGTCTATCTAAAAACAAGAGGATCAGTAGTACTGGATGGTCTGGACTCAGGAAGTACAACAGACAACTTCATACTTATCAGTATTACTAAAATTAACAAGGTCATAAATTATTACTATTTAATAAATTCTACTTTTCATTCTTGTAAAAGGTTGCTGTTCCACAACATAAATAACTTTCCTGATGAAATTTAGAAGTGACATGTATGAGGATAGGTTGCAGAACCACTGACAGTTTTTTAAAATATAGGTCAATGCAAATTTATGGCTCTATTTTTAGGGAAAAAATACGCCATTGGTTAAAACGTTGTAATATTTTTAATATTTGCCAAAGGGTCTATATATACTTTATTATAAAATAGGATTTTTGTAGGATAAAAGTATCAGTACAGAAATGCAATAAATTAAGTTTATACATTTTGTATTGAAACAGCTGTACTACTTCAAAAAGTGGTAGGCTTCATTAGTGCTTGGTCTCCAAAAACCTGCTTAAAAAACATGACATGTTCTTCACAATGTTCTCCTACAAGACAAAAACAAAAGAGCAAGAATTTACTATCTACTATCTTCGTAGTACCTTTAAAATTTTATACACACACACACACACACACACACACACACAGCTGCCTTTATTTAAATAAAATACAAACCGTTGCTTTAGCTATGCACTTCTCAGACTTCCAAACTGGGCAGCTAGCCCAGCTGGAGCACAAAGCACACATAGCTGTCTTTAAAAAAAACACAAAACTTATGCAACCAGACTTTCTGTAGTAAGACTCCGCGAACTGGAAGTAGTTTAAGTAATATAATTAGTCTATGATAAATTATTACTAAGATTAAGTGGATTTTATGTATTATCAAACTTTTTAAGGCAAGGGGAAGCAGCATGCTCTTCTTTAGGTAAAGTTAAAACACACTTAGTATTCACCACCACTTTTTTCTAGCCTTCATAACTTTGTTGGCAAAGCTACAGTGTTAAATTCTATTCGGACTAGCAGCTTCCTGTTAGATGTGTACTGCTATAAACAGGGAAACTGCTCTAATAAAATTAGGGTTTTTTAATTTCTATACTCTTATCACTGTTAGAACAACTGCTGGGAAACCCACACTACTTTCTAGAACTTTGTAGTATTTACAAAAGAATATCTACACTTTTTCACGAGTTGGGAGTTGAGAATTAAAATATTCTTCCATCCAAAAATGGGACTATGTATACCTATACATTCCCTACACTGAGAGAACAAAGCACTTTGATTACAGACAGCTGCAGGGAAGTACTATTAAACTAAGTACAACTAAATAACTAGAGGAAGTACTCCTTCCCCAATCCCGGTACTTCCACTACTGTATGGCTGGAAAGCAATTTGCTATAATGGCAAAATGCTCTGCAGCCTAAGTAAAGATGAATTCCTAGAGCTAAACTGAAAAGACTGAAAAGTGGTACGGCTTTTTAAAACAGGATTGTTCAATTCCTCTGTCTAATAAAAGCCACTAGTGCATGTAATCCCACAGCAAAGTAGTTTTACTTAAACCTAAATTTAAACAGTCCTTTTTGTTTTTCCTTCCAATTATTGACATTTCCTTTGGTCCAAGTTAATGCTGCATGGAAACTGCTCCAGTTTTAGTTACTGTTACCCTTGTCCCTCATGCTTTACCGGGATCTCTGTGAAATCAGAACTGTCCTTAGTATACAATGTAGATACAGTGCCTTTACTGCAGAAATTACACTTAGGAGCATAACAACACTGGGCTGTGTGTGTCTTTTGGTTTTTTCTGTTTTGGTTTTTTGGGGCTTATCTTTATTGAACTTTCAAGTATGTTAAAGCACTAACAACCTAATGTGTTATTTGATCAATGTCAAGTAGGGAGTTAAATATGCTTGGTCTAATAGAAGACTTATAGGGGAACATTTTATGGCAGGTTGTTTATGAATACCTCAACTGTTCAGTTATTTTAATACATTTGTACAGAGTTTGGTAAGATTTTGCATTTAAGTGGCTTAACCTTGTCCCTAAATCTTTTATAAAAGCACAACTATTTTTCTGAATAACTTTCTCTCTTTGATGGGAGTCGCTTACTGAAAATGTGCCTGTACCAATAGAACAAAAATGGAATCCTATATTGAATGTGGCCAGAAAGCCAAGCATAATATCACTGAGCATTGAATCAAGACAATCTTACTAGATTGATAGCCCCCATCCTGAATAATAAACTTTTCAAAGGGGTTAAAGGCTAAATGGGCTTCTCTTGACATGCTTGTCAAGCTTTTGTTTTTCCTTCCCAAACTGCTATTTACCTGGAGTGAAGCTAGGGTTTCCACGTAATCGCTGATTTCTTTGCTCAAAGAATCTGAATATGGTATAGAAGAGCATCTCATCTTCAGTCTGCTTTGCTGCATCAAGGAACTTCCGGGAAGAAATACTATCATGTCCTCCAATACCCCTGATGAATCTCAAGGCAGCTAGTACCTGATGCTTTGACAGCAAAACTTCCACTATTTCATCATTTGCTGTAGAAAGCCTCTGAAAAGACAAGTGACTGCAATGAGTGGTTACTGAAATAATGAAAGCCATGATTACTAACTCCAATGGACAAGGAGAATTATTTCCCCTTCCATACTCAGTGGAGTTTAAGGTAATATCTTTACCTTATTTACCGTCTTAGTCAAGTCTTGCTTGTTCAGTTCATGACTGCTTTCCCATCTATATCTATAGCCACCAGGAATTGGCCTTTTACACCTACCTTTAACATATCCAGGGAGAGTTGATGTGCTGGAGGGTAAATGCTCTCTAGAGACAATAATAAGCAGGCCTGAAAAGAGAAGAGTCCAACAATAATATAATACTTCACAATAAACTATTAAACCAAAAAGCACTATGGCTACCCCTGCTCAGCAATGAAACATATGGGGGATGGAGAAAGCTTCCCAAGTCATTCTCAGCTTAAACATCTGGACAGCCACCATGTGAGGCAAAACAGGATAATCCCACATATACTGCTGAGACTGTTGGCGAAAAGGCAGAGCATAATTAAAACAGGAAGTAGTGAAAACCTATAGTGAAGACAGCAAACTTACCAGAGGCTTTGAATCGCTGAGAACATGGTACTGTAGGAACTGGTGAAGCATATAGAATAAGTTGTGCTGAACAAGGGTTTTGATAACCAATTCATACAGATAATGCTAAGGAGGCAAGAAAACAAGGAAATTTCCATACTTAAAACTACTAGCAGCTAAGCAAGTCTTTAATTACATACCACCTTAGTTCTAGGAAGACACACCAGAACAAACGTTGCTGAAAAGAGCTCCCAAACTTGAGTACAGCTCTTTAAAAAAAATGTATCAGAATTTTCTGAATTGGTTTGTGTGTAGACTGACATACTCATTTGAAATCGATGGGTCTCTTTAAGTATGGGCAAGTTTTGATCTAACGCATTGCTCTGAAATTCAGTAGCTCTAAAGCGTGCCATTCTCTATAGTGGATATGGGACTCTTCTGAATTCCATGACCCCCATGGGTCACGTGTTGTCCAACCCTGTGATATAGTAAAGCAAATTCACACAAGTTTTAAACTTTCTGGCAGTGACTCTCTTAGTCCCCCCTAAACTGGATTTCTTACAAAATCTCTGAAACCCATTTAATAATTATACGCCACATGCAAATTGCTTAATTGTCAATTAGATTTGCAATATTTGAGTTCAGTTTTATTGAGCTGAAAGCCCCATACTATTTTTAGGCCTGATCCAGCCACTCCCCAACCCTGCCCAATTGGGTAAACACAGTTCCCCACATGCAAGGGCAATGGGGTGTATGAGTAAGTGGTGGGCAGCAATGTCCATAAAGAGGAAATGGTAGCAATGGATTAGATTGTCCCCAGTTGTGTGTGCATGCACATAATAGCTCATAAACACACACACGTATGTATTTAAAAGTGAACAGAAAATCCTAGGCTATTTCCGAGAAATAGTATGGAAGAACCCACAGAAATAGTGCTCAGTATTACTTACTTAAGCTCATTTGCATCTCTAGCAAGAGTCACAGGATTTGACTAGCCACAAACCAGTATTTCAGAAATTCTGCACTGAGCAAAAAAAAAAAAGTTCCCTATGACCACTGCTTTGCTCTCTCCAATACATCTGTCCCACTGCCACTGAGATTTTTGGAGTGTTACTTGTTTGTAGGAGTGATATATGCCAGTAAAACTACTCTATAGAAAAACTATAGAAAATGGGGAGAGGAGAGACAAAATGAATGAATAAACTAAAGGGATAGGAATCGACAGCAAAGCCTATTCTAATAATTTTTTACCTGGACAGCTATCTGGAACTGATTGAGTGAGCGAACATACTCCATCAAGACAGCTATAGTGAACTTGTGAGGTGCTTCCTATAATGGAAAAGAGAATTTACAAAAGGAGATGCTTTAAGCATCAGTTTATACAATTGGAGCCCAGTTACATTTAAGTAACTGATTTCTTGCTGTTCAGACTTCAGAAAGATTTGTTGACAAACTACTTTCTGTTTTCCATAAGATTATAGTTAACAATGTCAATTGTGATAGACTAATATTAGTTTTCTCTCTTTTTAACTGGCATATAAACAGCTGTGACATGAAATCAGAACTCCTGTGTCTCTGAACTAACCAACCTTTTTTTCTGTAAAGACAGACAAGACATGAGTGTACATGTCTGACTGATCAATAACTGCCTGGGTACGGACTGGACGTTTTGGGGGTGGATTGCTTCTGCTCTGTCCAGTTTCTAATGCCTGTAAAGGACCAGATAACACTTTATTAAAATATAGCATAATTGAAAAAGAGCACTAAGATAGTAAGGCTAAAATGTGCTAGTTTTATACCCAGGTCCCAGTTGCATTACTTGGTATTGGGTCCACAACTGAATGAAACTTTTGTCTAAGATCAGACAAGAGCCAGAACTGCAACATCAAAAATACTTCACTCAAGACTGATTAAAAAGGCAAAGTTAAAAGTTCTCGTTATAATACCTCCAGTTCAATATGGAATACGATTTGCTGTTTGTTCTTGTAATAAAGACATTTTAAGATCAAATACTTGATGTTTGGGTGACTACAGCTGAAACTCACTATATAGCATATTTACATTACATGCAAGGTAGAGAACTACATTTGACTGATCCACCCTGTAGCAAATGATGGCATGATGTGATAATCCATTGTGATAAGCTGCAGTGGGTGGTTGCAATGGTTGGTTGTTGTCCCAAACCACTTTTTTTTTTGGCCAACAAGCCACCCTGACAACTCATGGCTTGTTCTAGGGATTGTTTTACCCATGGTGTGTCATCCAAACCCAGCAGAGCATCATGGGTTGCAATGATCAGGTACAGAGCTGTTTGGCAAGAGCAGCAATAACCCTTGCTGCTTTTCCCAACAGTGCCGCCCAAGCTGCCTCAAGCCTCCATCGCCAGTGGCAGTGCCTCCAACAATGCCCAAATGGCATTTTGGAGGGGCTGTTACTTGTTCACCAGCCAGCCCCCTTTTATTGTTTGGCTCTTGACATTTGCATAAATGGGGTCATAATACCATTTTTTCCCCAGCCCCAGGAATTTGCACAAATGTGTTTGTAATTTTTAAACTTTATCATTATTTTGCAGATGCACAAATGTGCACTTCTAGTTTATGTTTATCCTTTTCGCAGCTCCCATTTGGAGCAGTTATTGCTGTGGTTAGTATGAATAGGAGCTGTGAAAAGGTGGGAATCTAGAGCTTTCTTAAAAGAATTTGCTGGAGACTCAGGAAAGTGTGCAATGGAAACAGGGCACCCACAAGTGTCATTTCAACACTTAAACCCATGAGGTTCACCTTGCTATCTTGTCCCCTTTTCCGGACCTGTCACTGTCATAAGGTGCACAAATTAGCCTATTATGCAGTCTCATTTTGTTAATTTCCTTGTATAGTTCATATTGCATATTGCACTTTGTTCCCTTTGACAGCTAAAACATACAGAATTATTGACAAGACAAGGCTACACATATCTCATAAGTTGCAAGTGTGTGCTTATGAAAAACCGTCAAAAAAATTATTTAAAAAGTACAAATACATTTGCCCAAATTCCTGTGGCTGAATTTTTTAAAAACAGTGTTAGACCACATTTGTGCACATGTCTAAGGCCAAAAATATTTTTAAAGCCAGGGAATGAAAAGGGCTTGCAATTGGAATGGGGAAGGGATGGACAAACAAGATGGGTTCTGCCATGCAGAAGTCTGGGATCCCAGGTGGAAGGAGGGGGAGCACACCCACAGTGAGCCTGATCGTCTGTCAGATATATCATCAGTTGTTCTAAAAATAGCCCTTACTGCACAAATTATTTGCAGGGTGGGTTGTTGTGTCATCGGAACCTGGCCAATGTCAAATTTGTGACCAGAAAATCTTAGTAATCAGAAACAGGTTGTATAAGATACTTGGCTATAAGAAAGCAATGTTAATAACTTGCCATGTTATAAGTCTGTTCTGCTTCCAGGTATTTCTTATATTCATTATTGAGTTTGTCAAAAACTGTAGCAATCACACTCAGTGATCCTCTGTCTGGTTCACTTAACACTGAAACAGAAAATGCACAAGACATAGTTTTTAAAAATTCACCATTACATTAAATGTTGCAGATGTTTCTAGAACTTAATCACTGTTTTCAGACATCACTTCAGTCCAAACTATGGCTTGGCATGATATCATCTTGGTTAATGTAGGCAGTTGTAGTATGAGTTCTTCTTCGTGGTCTCTGTGCATCACACATATGGGCTCTGTGCCTGTGTGGAGCCTGTCTCGGAAACTTCTATAGCTAAGGCAAACGTTTTTGGCAGGAACCCCTCCCCCACTGTCTACTGACTCCGTGTTCTCGCCTTTCTCCTCATTTTTGACCGCCTTGCTGAAAGAATGTCTTGTTGGGAACTTCTGTCTTTCTCCTGAGGAGAAAGCTTTAGAGTGCTAAGGTTTTAGTTATTTTACTTTGTTTTTAGTTCATTTTTAGTCTTTATTTATTTATTTATTTATTACATTAGTATACCGCCCCATAGCTGAAGCTCTCTGGGCGGTTTACATGTGATTAAAACAATTAAAAACAATATACAAAAATTAAAGCAGCAAAAACATACAACGTACATTTAAAACAGTATAATTTATTGTTATTCTTAGATATTTTATTCTCCAGCGATCTTGGATCGTGTTGAGGGGGATCGCACAGCCATTAAGGCCCCTTTTCAAAATGTGTTAAGTGCGTCAGCAAGCTTCCCCAGCAGACAGACTTTTCTCTGTTTAATTTGTTTTGGGAGAGGCTCAGGTCATCGAAACCTGTCGCTACTGTATTATTATTATTATTATTATTATTATTAATAATAATAATAATAATAACAACAACATTTATATACCACCCCATAGCCGAAGCTCTCTGGGTGGTTTACAAAATTTAGAACCATAAACATAAGACAGCTGACATTTAAAACATTTTAAACTGTTAAGCCTGGCTACAAAGTCAGTTAAAACCTCAACTTAAGCTGTTGAAATGCCTGGGAGAAAAGTTTTGACCTGGCGCTGAAAAGATAACCGTGTTGGCGCCAGGTCTGTGGATAAAAGCTCTAGAAGCCATGGTTTCTTCCAGACAATCGTTACACTTATGGCACAGGCTCCTCGATCTACTGGAGACATGGCCGCTTCATGCCTCATCCGATCTTCCAACATTTGGATGCTCCCCAGGCTGTATCTACAGTAAGAGGAGTATCTAAGAAGGCAGGAGCCTTCTGGGGCTGATCGCATGGAGCGAGTCTATGGAGAGCCCCTTTGCGTCCTCGGACCCTGACTCTGACCATGAGTCATTCCGATCATCCAATGTTTGGACGCTCCCTAGCTGTCTCTACAGTGAAAGGGATATCTAAGAAGGCCAGGTTACATAGGACCTCTGGAGACTGATCGCTTGGAGCAATTCTATGGATGAGAGCCCCTCAGTATCTTCGGACCCCCACCCTAACCATAGGTCATTCTGATCTTCCAACATCTGGATACTCTCTACCTGTGTTTCTACAGCTAGAGAGAGACCAGGTTTCAACTCCTCTGCAGCTGTTAGCCCCCCCCCCCCCCGATACCAAGGGTGGCCCCTTTGGCGGCGATGACTTAACTGGCTCCTTCGGTACCAAGGTCTAAGCTCTCGGTACTGGAGCTTCTAACATGCATCTTCGACGTCAAGATGAGACATCTAGCAGGCAGAATCGACATCACTCAACTGCCTCCTTCAGTACCGAGCTCCTTGGTGCCGGGCTCCTCGGTGCTGGGTGCCGTGGTGCCGAGCTCCTCGGTGCCGAGCTCCTCGGTGCAGAGCTCTTGGTACCAAAATGAGATGTCTAATATGCAGCTTTGACGTCAAGATGAGATGTCTAGCAGGCAGAATCGACATCAAAGGGTGAGACTCAACTGCCTCTTTCGGTACCAATCTCTTGGTACCAAGAAGAGACGTCTAACATGCAGCTTGAAGTAGACATCTCTCCACCAAGTTAATTAGCACAGCCATTACAGGCTAGCTGCCAATTACAGGGCTGCTCCCTAGAGCTGCTACAATTGGAGTGCTATGATTTCAACAGAGAGAGTTTTTATGCCTGTGATGTCGAGGGGCATCATTCTCGGGTCCCTGTAAAAAAAAAAAAAAAAAGAGGGACAGAACTTCAACTGGGTTGCCTCCCCCAAGGATGCCATACCAGTACAGAGATTGGCATCAATTATGAGAGGGACACCTCTTGCAATGGACCCGTAACTCCCGTACCAGGCATCGATACCAACCCCTATATTGGTACATATGCCTTTCTCGATACTGAGCAGCTCCATCGGTATCACGATTGCCACTGGAGGAAGTTTCTCGCAACTCCCTCTAGCTCTACCGAGATCACTGTCATTGTGACCTGTCCACAGGGCTCAACCATTGCCTCATGATACCATTGTGAATGCGTCAGTACGTCCACCTAGCTCTTTTCCTTTCCAGCCCCACTCTGTGGGGTGTCAAAAAGTTCAGCTTGGAGAAGATGGGTTTAATCATAGAACTAAACCTGATTCCCCTCAATCCTTAGAGAGCTCTCAGTCGGACTCAACATTACTCTCTTCTGCATCGCCTGTGGATGGGGTAGCTGTACAGAGTGGAGCCTCCTTTGGAAGACCTATATCACTCTCTGATTTAATATTTGGTCCACTCCTCTACAGATCTCTTCAACCTGTTCTGGATTTGAGACGGTACCATACGTACATCAGAACCACAAACTTCTGATGACACATAAAGCAACCGCTTGAGAAGCAGCACGCTGAGGAGCTGGGTGGATATGCTCTTTTAATCTTTTATATTTCTACTTATTTGAACTTTAAACTTTTTTAAATTTAATTTGGCTAGTAGCTGCTAGCTTTTATCATCATAAAGCCCTGCCCCAGAGTATTTACAAAATTTATGGCACTGGTCCTTCCGTTCATTTGCCTTCAAGGGGTAGAAATCTACCCATATTTAGACAACTGGCTTCTGGTGGCATCCTCGAAGGAAATGCTATCGAAGGCAAGGTGACTACTCAATTTATTGAGCTCTTTGGGCCTCGTAGTGAACACAGAATCCAGACTCACCCTGGATCTAACAACCCTACATCGGTGTACTTGCACAGACTATTTGCTATGGGGCATGTGCTTTCCCACTTCCTCCCCCATCTCAAGTCCTCATACAAACACTTTTCTGTTCAACTGGGAATGTCTTTGCAGCCCTCATTTTTCCTCTCATTCCATGAGTACTGTGGTATGATAACATTAATATTGTGTAGTCCACACAGTCTCCATCATATTTATCCCTTGGTGGCCGAGACAGGTGTGGCTCACTCTACTTCTGAAGATATCAGCCAGTGGCGACCAATCGGGTTACCATCAGCTCTGCTGCAGCTCTGAAGATAAAAGTCGTAGTAAGTACCCGACTTTTTAAAACCGGAGCTTGAGGGATTTGCTCCTGGATGGCTTTGGGATGCCAGCTGCATCATATAGATGACCTGCTGCCATTCCGGATACACCCCGACCGGGGGCAAAACTCTCGTCAAGGTGTACCCAGACTGTAATTCCTAAATGGGCAATCTTTTGTCTTACAGTGCCTGAGTGGGTAGAAGAAAATGAATCTGGGGAAGCCTGACCCTGACACAACAGGAGAGTGGCTTTTGTCTTGCAAGGAGATCTGCTGGGCAGCTGATGAGGAAGCAGGATATGCTTGGATGTAATTTAGACTGCCTCCAAACACATAAGAATACAGACAACTGGAGACTGACTGAGGAATCTGTCAGTCAAGCTGTGAGCTTACTGATGTTACTTGGTTGGGCATTGCCCCCTTTGGGAAATCCGCCTCCTCCCCCTCGTAGTTTACGCCCCTGCATATGCTCAGACCCATGGCATGGGGTATCCCAATACCGTAACTATTTTCGACATCAGGTCGATTCCATTTTTTCACCCAGCCTGGAGCCTGGCAACAAAGAAGTCATATACTGCACAATGGGATTTTTTTCTAAATACATGGATCTTCAGGGCCTCAAGCCCCATTCAGCCTCTTTAATAATGTCCTTACACTTTACACCCCCTATACATTATAGGGCTAAAGTAGTTGTCGATATGCGGGTATTTGACTGCTTTACCTGTTTTTGCACCAACTTCGTTGTTAGGGGGTTCCTCTGGGCATTACGAATCTGGCTCCTCTAATTAGGAGTTTCATTCTGGCATGGAGTTTCTCTGTCATGCCACAGTCTCTGACATTGAAACCAGTTAAACCAATGGCACCTTCAGATATCACATTAATTTTCTTAGAAAGTTGTTTTCTGATGGCTATATCAACACTATGCAGATCGAGTGAATTAGCTGCCTCAGTATTGATGCACCCTACCTGGGCTTCCACACATGGCTAGAACTGACAAATTTCATAAGATGCAAGAGTTGCAATGACTCACGGAGTGGATTGTACATGCTATTAAACTGCCCTACGAGTTGAGGGCTTGCAACTCGTTGGTCCGGTAACAGCTAAGTCGATGCGCAGTGCATCGAAGTTTTTATCTTTAGCAGGGGATTGTTGATCCTGGACTTATGTAAGGCAGCTATTTGGTATAAGTCCTTTAACTTCATTACATGCTACCACTTGATTGTTTGTACCAGGACAAACTGCAATTTGGGGCAAGCAATTTCATTGTCTTGTGAGGGAACATTGAACTACACCTACCCTCTACCAGGAATTTAGCTTGTTAATCGCCCATATGTGTGATGCACAGAGACCACGAAGCAGAAATGCAGGTTGCTTACCTGTAACCATAGTTCTTCGAGTGGTCATCTGTGCATTCACACAACCCACCCACCGTCCCCGCTTTGGTGTCGATGCAAATGTACTGTCGATACCAAGCGGTTTCTCTCCTAGTTATGGGGCCAGCAAGTCGGTCTCTTGGAACTGAGGAGAAAGGCGGGAACACGGAGTCAGTAGACAGTGGGGGAGGGGTTCCTGCCAAAAACGTTTGCCTTAGCTATAGAAGTTTCCGAGACAGGCTCCACGCAGGCGCAGAGCCCATATGTGTGAATGCACAGATGACCACTCGAAGAACTACGGTTACAGGTAAGCAACCTGCATTTGTGAAAGTAGACAAATAAAGTATAGTTATTCTTATCAAATGTTATTATGTTAACAAGATGCCACTTAACTGACACTTTCTATAATCAATAGGGAAATATGATGCTGTGTGCTTTTAGAAGTACATTCCTAGAAGGCTTTCCACAATAATTGCAAACTGGAAGCAAAAAAACTTACTCTGAGAACACACCGAAAGTATAACCATTTTGCAGTCTTTTCTCTGCAGAAGGAAATCCATTAACTTCCCTTTGTCTGGCAACAGATTTACTATAGGTTCAAGTTTCACTTGCAGATTCCAGAGATAACCTGCATTAAAAACAAAACAGCAAATCCTTTCTCAAAAGGGATCTAAACCTACCATAGGTAACAACCTCAAAAGAGGCTAGTAAGCATCTTTGTCCTTATAAAATACAGTGATGTGGATTTTCTGCAAAATTTGAATCGGAAAATTTCTTAATGCAAATTGGGTTAATTTGCATAGGAAAATGCATTTTGTATAAAAAAAAATCCAATGACAATTTATTATGGTCACAAGACCAGCAGAAACAAAACTACACTATAGGCACATATAGTATTCACAGAACCAACAAAGTAGAATGGGACTATAAGTAAAATAGTATATTAAAAATCAATTAATTGAGTGTACATTATACATGCATAGGGTCATTTGTATAGGATTTTTTTCTGATGCCCTAGAAAGATCTTATATAGTATGTTTATTTACTTTTATTTAGTAAACAAGAAGTCCAAAAATTGTATCCCATGTTAATTTTTGCCCAATACACCAAGTATTTGACCTAAAATGTTTGAGGGGGAAATTAAAGCACATTTAATATGATTTAAATGTTATATTACATAGAATTTTTAATTAGAATACTTGCAAAGTACTTTCCTTACATTGTTTAAATTTAAGACAAACAAAGATATTCAAAACTGTTGAAACACTAATTCATTTTAGCAGCCAAAGAACTGTGCATAATATGCTAACAAACATGCATCTATTTCAAAAAAAGTTCAATTCTCTTCCACTAAGAGTGTTGTGCACCTTCAGTTTCACTGTTACTACTGATTAATTCCATTTCACTCTCGAGACATATATCTATTTCAGTGACATATGTATACTCTCATACACACTTGCCAGAGAGAAGCACCTGAAAAACACTAAGTTCAACTTTGAAACTGCTAAGCTTGCTTAATATTGTTTTTGCAATTGGCACACATTAATTTTTATTAATCAACTCTTGAAATGGAAAATTTTCCATAGAAAAATAAAGCACTGGATTTTTTTTGTTTTAGTAAACGTTCCATCCCACATCAATTGGCCAAATGCAATGTCCAAGCCAAAAAGTTTACCAGTACTAACTTACTCCTTTATCACCACATGTTGGTACAATATTAGTTACAATAGCTATCAATTTATAACTAGTACTTCAGTTATTAAAGATATTCACTTAAGGTAGACTGTCTAAGATATTAAAACTTAACAGGCATGAGAGTAGAACATCCAAGAATTCATATTACAAAATAAGCAAGCATCTATCTATATGAACTATTGAAAAAGAAAAGCTTTGATAGTTTCAGACTTACCTTCACTTGCACTGATGATAATATCAGGCTCAAAGACAATCCAGGATGAGGAATCTAAATGTTAAACAAAAAACTCTACAAAAGTCTATCGGCCTTTGCCTCTCTCAGAAATCTCAGCTGCCTACCAAGCCACTTTAGACCTAGTGCATGGGGGAATCAACTAGTTTCACAACTCCAACAGAGATTTGTACTTGTATTTATTAAACAAGAGACAGCTGCTCCATATATTACATGACATACCTCTTGACATAGGGGTGTTTCACAAGCAGTTTGATGATCTGCTCTTCAAAAGGAGAGAAGTCAAATTTCATTGACCATATCCAAGTGATTGAGTGCACCTAGAATAGCTCTTGGGAAGATACTCCCTTTTAACCACTGTTGGAAACAAATTACAAGGGCCAGGACTTTTTTTTTAGAAAGAACAATCTGGAACTGTACAGTTGTATGTGACTCTAACTCACCAAACAGCTGTGCATTTTCCTTATGTGCGCACATATATTTAGTTGCTTAGTCACATTTCGTAACATTTAGGGTGGATTGTTGTTGAACCGTGGGTTATTGTGTTGTCTGAACACAGCGAGTTTTCCACAGGGTGGCTTGCTAACCACTCTGAACAATCCAAGAACAAGCCATGGGTTCTTAAAGTGGCTTGTTCAAGAAAATTAAACCACACTGCATGGTTAACAAGCTACCCTGCGGAAAACGTGCTGCCTTCAGGCACCACACTATCCCATGGTGGGTTAACGTGTTATGTGAACCCAGCTGGTTGCTCATTTTAAAAAAGCCCTGACAAGTGTTGAACAATAACCTCCCCTCAGATTAGTAGCACTTCCTCAAACAGTTTTAACAATGCACTGGAAGGTTCTTCTGTTCTAATTGTCTAGGATTGGTAGCCTCATTTTTTAATTCTTTTCTTTTTCTTTTTTTTTAAAGAAGATATGACTGGGAATTACTGAGGTACTAAGGATGCAATCCTTTGTACACTTACCTGGCAATAAACCCCACCAAACACAGTGGAATTTCCAAGTAAACATGCAAAGGAGTATGTTGCAAGCCAAATTTTATACTTGCTTCAGAGCAGCCCTTCATATTTCTATTGCAATATCAACTCTGCTCCTTCAGAATATAAAATGCCATATGTTTACCACTGAACACAAATGGCATGTGGTTTTATTTCAGAACAAAGTAGAAACTGTTCAAGGATACAGAGTTTACAGGGAACTGGAATTTGACTGGTTACAGAAGCTGGTCCTGCATGTGGGGAAAAGATATTGTATTACTCATGAGCCAGAAGACATGAATTTATTTAGAAAAACTTTGCCAGCATGATTTTTTTCCATAACAATATACTTTATATTTTGAAAAGCTAATGCTATAACTTAAGGAGATTAGGCCCAGTGCTTACTGAAAGATACTGAAAAACAAATCACCAAAGGGACCCCACTGGATTAAGATTTCAACCTTTTAAAATATGCAACGTATACAGACATTTCGCAGTAATGAGAAGATCCTTTCCAGCTAATTAGTTTTCTAGTTGAAGAAATGCAGAGGTTGGCTATTTGTGCACAGGGCCCTGATAAATTCCTGCACAGGAGCACTTCTGTTATAAGGCTATAGCTATTTTTCAAGGGAGCCATGATATATTATTGTTGGAAAGATGGATTGTTACTTTGCCAACAATAGTGATTTAGGGAGCTGAATGGAACCTGGAAATGAATTTTGGGACTTACTATGATATATTCATTTTCTGCAGTGAATGAAGTATATCCTTGTTTGGGTTGCTCCACCCACTTCCTCTGTTAGACAGGAAAATGTAAATTAGGTTTGAAGTCCACTCCCTAGTGGAGTAGCATCCTATACTGAGTTTTGGAAGGTGCCACAGCAAAAGAGACAAAATGGGGGGGGGGGGGGGGGAACAACCACCCAAAGCCTCAGAACCACAGGACTAAAAATGGGTGCTGAATCTATTTCAGTTCAAGGGCCAAATTCAATTTCAAAGAAGCTCTCGTGGGCAGGGGCAAAGATAAAGGCGGGGGGTTAAGCTCTGAATACTTTCCTCAGTCTGGGTGTCATAAAAAGTGGATCGCCTTTGTGGGAAGCTGCTCCTGGCAGAGTCTGGCAGCTCTGAGGAGGTATCACACTGCATGAGTGGAACGAAGCCCCTTAGCCAGCCTCACTGTCCTCTTTAGCTGGATTTCCCAGTCAAGGTCAGGCTTGTGCACAGGGAATCAACTGATAATCCAGGGCTAATTTCCTCAGATCGAGAGGGAATTCACTTCAAACCTAATTTGCATATCCATGCCTATCTGAGCAAGTGGGTGGAGCAACACACCCATGCATAGCTGCCTTCACTGCAGTAAAATGCGCCTGTAAGATCACAGATAAGCAATACCACCCACTTCCCATCTCCTATGCCATGCTGTGACTCAAATATCAGAACTCAACCTGCAAGAGAGGACTTACGTAGGAACAGGTACAAATGGCCACATGGCACAGGATGTAGGAAACCTTGTAGGGCAGATTCATTTCCCGCAGCTGGTCTCCAGCAGCTGACAGTTTCACTTCCAGCTGCTGGGATATGCATGTAGGAAGCTGACAAGGGGCATCGTAGTACATTTCCATATCGTTAGCCAAAGCTCTGTACCAGGGGATGAAGAATCTGTGGCCTTCCAGATATTGTTGGATTCCAGTTCCCATAAGCCCCAGCCAGCATAGCCAATGTCAGGGGTGATAGAAGTGCAGTCCAACAACTTCTGGAGGGACACAGCCTCCCATTCTTGCACTAAGGTCAGGAAGAGAACAGAATGTTCACTCTCAAAGACTCAACTCTTTTTTTCCTAATGTCTTTCAAATCCACTGCCTAATGAGAAACTGCCATGAGCATGTCATAAGCTGACACCTATTCCAGTGCAGATTCCAATGCAGGGGAAGAGATGCATGCCACTTGAAAGGTGCAATTAAAATACCAAAGCAACAATGCAGAGAAAGAAGGGCACATAAGGACTGGGAAGCATCTGACCAAGGTCCATCTTGGCCAGGGCATCTACTAACTCTTTCTGTCCCAGCAATGACAAGCTTCCATTGTTTGGCTGACACTACCCTAGAAAGAGTACGGCATGCATGGGTCCCTCTTGCAAGGATTTCCCCCTCAAACACAGAACAATTATATGAAACATTAAGAAAAGCAAGCAGTCTTGTTCCTTACTAAATAAAATGAAAGTTCAAGTGAAAGAGATGCACAGTCAAATGAGTTGCATCTTCCAGTGTCTTCCTTCATATTTTATTTGTCAGAAAACTATCATACCTATGCTAAAAACCATAGATCAACATACCAACTACATTGTCAACGTAGTGAAAAAAGGGGAAAAAAGAATCCCACCTGCCACAGGAATCTGATAGGGCTGTATGGATCGAGCTGGAAGGACAAGTTGATGAAGGGTAACTGTACCATCAAATTCTCCTTTTAGTTTGATATCAAATATAATAGAGGTCTAAAATTGAAAACAGAAAAAGTATCTTTGTGACACACTAAAACTAATTTATATGGGTTAGATTCAGACCTAGTCATATTTAAAGTAGATCCACCAATTTCAATGGTGCTACAGCCTGTGTATATCCCTATGAAAACAGGAAAGCACAAATGGTGGAGCAGTCATGCTAAATCTGTTATTATATAGCATAATAATTAGCACAAGTATTAATGTGTGGAAAGACTTTTTCTGTCCCAAGGTAGATTCAAATTAAGTAGCAATATAACTATCTTTTTTAAAAAAGCTATTTTATGGGATACAAAACACTGTAAAATTGTAAATCTCCACTGAAAAAAAAAGAATTATGGGCTTAATATTAAACTCAATGATTCCAAGATGAATGATATAAGATCTTTCCCCAGTCACATCATCACTGGCATGGATTCCATTGCATCCAATTTTCCAGAATGAGAAACAAAAAACCTTTCTGAAGACCAGTCACCCTCTTGGATTAAGATGGGTTTTACAACTTCTTTATGAATCTGTATCATGACAATTTGCTTCTGTTAGAAGTTGCATCAAGTATCTCCAGAGGGTTTTCTAGCATAGTTTGAATATTTGCAAATACAGAGCATTATGGAAAAAGGTCGGTTATGCCTACAGTATTGGTCAATAACCATAAATGAAAATTGTAAAAGCTGGATTTCAACTTCATTTCAATTAAAATCAATTGTGGCATATTTATCAGTCACACTTTTCACATAACTTCAATAATCGATATTAGTGATGGGTCCCCATCTGACCCACCAGTTTTCCTCAGATAAGATTTAGACTTTTTAAAAGTCTAATTGCCAGGGGGCAGGGGAGATACTTGAGAAGGAGCGGCTGCTGGAGAAGGGCTGACCCCTCCCCTCTCCAATACAGCACCCCCCCTTGAAAAATCACCCCTCCCCCATTGAAACCAGGCATTTTAAAGCCTCCATTAGTGCCAAAACAGGCTTTTTAAGAAGTCTAACTGCAACGTGATGGGCCATTGGGGGGTTACTAAAGAGAGAGCTAACTACTACCACTGCCCTCCATGCCCAATATTACCCCCTCATACTGCAATTAGGCTTTTTAAAGCAGGAGCATTGGCGTGTGCACGGGATGTGCCAAGTGTGCACAGGCACACCCTAATATCTTGGGGGGGGCTCCACTTCCCCCCCATTACTGCGCCCACTGGTGATGGCACATGCCTTTTTCAAGAAAATAAAGCGGGCGCAGCCAGCGGCAGCAGCTTCAGTTCCCTGCCTGCCCTTCCCTGCCTGCCTGCTGGCTGACTTCTTTAGCGGGCTAGGACATGCACACTGCATCACCAGTGCACTACCTGTCTTTAAGAAACTCCCCACTCCCATCGGCAGAGAGGGTGCAGCTTGCTTTCCAGAAAATAAAGCAGGCGCCGCAGCTGTTTTATTTTCTGGAAAACGCCCCTCGCCCGAGTGAGGGGTGGGGAGCTTCCCTCGAAGATATTAGAGGAGAGCGTTTCCTCGCCCCCTTCCAGTGATCTCTTCCCTCAGACGCATGCACGTGACACCCACTTCGAGTGGCTGGCTCACCTTTCTTGAACCTTTGCGTGTAAGTGAATGATCACTGCGTGGTGAGGGAGAGAGGATCAAGGGAAGGGGCAGAGCCTCAGCCTGGTCTTCCCAACCCTGCCTGCCTGTTGGGAGCGTGCCTGTCCAGCTCCTCCATAAGTGAATGATCACTGTCTCATTCAGCCCTCTGATTCCTAGTGGGAAATATTAGGCTGTTGCAGCAAAAACATGACACCTTAAAGATGAACAAATTCATCTGAAATATTTTTTTTATTGTTGGATTTTTTTGTTGTTATATGAACTTTTGATAAGGGTCAAAATGTTATTATGAAGACTGCAATCCTGTATCCATTTGCCTTGGAGTAAGCAAACACCATTGAATTCATTAGGACTTATTTCTGAGTAGGCATGTCACTCAGGACGTATTGTTCAAAAGTTCCTAAAATGGGTTGGGCTATAGATTAAAATGAATAAATTGCTCTGCATCTTGGGATCTATTTTAGAGTCACTTTCGGGTTTTGATAAGCTTACGGGGGGGGGGGGGTGCATGCGCACATGTGTGTCTGTGATTTGATCAATATTTGACTAATGAATTAAAATATTCAGCTTTCTAATTTACTAATGCATTCATTTTATGTATTTTACGTATTTTAGAAAGAACAATTAAAACAAATAAAATGAATACAATAGTAAATTAGAACAGAAAAAATAGTAAGTAATATCAATATATTAATTCATTAGACAAATATTAATCAAACCATCCACATATTAGCATAAGCAATCTGAAAAAGTAGTTCTATAATAATGAAGAAAGCAGTGAAAAGGTAAGGGTTTTGCTTCGCATTCTAGTTCTATCTAAAACTCTTTGTTCTTTCCCAAACCTACTGAAGAGGATTTCCCCAAATTTAAAACGGATAGACAATGTAATGTTGTTCATATTAGTGAAATTACATGCCTAGTTATGGTAAAAGATTTCATAGATGAGACCACGTCATCTGATGAAGAGGACTGTAATCCATGAAAGTTTATGCCATAATAAATTTGTTAATCTTTGAGATGCTTTGAGATATTTTGTTGCTTTTATTTTTATCCTACCTATTCCTCAAGGAATTGAGGGCAATATACATCATTCTCCAAAACATTAGAAACTGTTATATATATATATATATATATATATATATATGTAAACATTTCTAATTTAAACCAAACGAAAAGAAATAAAAGAAAACCCTCCATGTGCCTGCAACCTTAATTTAGGAAGGAGCTTTTAAATTGTGCTCCTACTGACCTTACAGTTACAAGATGGCTCAGCAATACTACAAGCAAGAAGGATCTTGGAATTGTTATAGATCACAAGCTGAATATGAGCCAACAGTGTGATATGGCTGCTAAAAAGGCAAATGCTCTTTTGGGCTGCATTAATAGAAGTGTAGCTTCCAAATTACGTGAGGTACTGGTTCCCCTCTATTCAGCAACGGGGGCACACCCTAATGAAATGTGCTGCGCACACCTATGAGCAGGGGAGAGGCAGTGTGTGTGTCTTTGTGTACGTATGAGGAGGAGAGAGAGAGGGTGCATATGAGTGTGTGAATGAGGTCTGGGCAATCATGCCACAGGACCACAAGCAGCAGGGGATAGCCCCACCCATTTTGGGAGGTGGCTGTGGCCCCTGATGTACTTGCCTGCAGCCAATTTGGCCCTTGAGCCAACAAAGGTTCCCCACCCCTGATCTAGATACTAAATCATGTGGGGCAATGATGACTCTTCAGGCATTTTACCCTACAACTCCCATCATCCGTAGCCAGCATAGCCAATGGTGAGGGATGATGGGTGTTTTGGCCCTTGGGATGTTTTGGCCTACAAGTTGCCCACCCCTGTGCTAAATGATCTAAGCAAAAGCAGACAAAGGAAGATAAAAGCATCCCTTTTAACATCAAAACACACACACACACACACTTCATATGCATATATTGCTGAGAGGAAGTAGCACCTCAGTATCCTGATGATGAATTACCACCAAGTTATCCACGACATTCAGCGCAAACTTGCCAGTCCGATATAACTTCAATATATGCAGCTTCTTACACGAGCCTTCCCTACGATAGTCAGGGAGGATATGCTTATTAACATCATCAACAGCAAAAGCACTAAAAGAATAAAGTTAAAGAAGAAACAACCTTACCTTGGTAAATGGTAAAGAACCACCTCAGCTCCTGTACTGTTGGATGTCCTTGAGTGATGTCTCAAGTAGAGAACATAAAGCTGCCCGTATCTAAGGAGAAAGAATGATTTTTAACTCATGAGCAGATTTTTTTTTAGAAAAGGGTATGAATGGATTTCTAAGGCTTTTTTTTGGCATCCAATACAAGTTTGTAGTACTGCACTGTATATCTATTATGCCTTCTTCTAGGCTCACAATACCAAAGTGAATTCCCAAGATCAGATTGGTTAAGTGTGCAATCCTATGCCTGTTCAGGCATAAAAAAGTCCTAAAAGTCCCGGCATGCACAAGCCAGCTATGCTGAGAATTGTAGGATTTTTTTCTATCTAAACATGTTTAGGATTACATCCTAAGACATATATACAATATCTTTAATATATGCTTACCAGCCTTGCTTTATTGTTCAAGGGATTCCACTACTTCCTTTTGAGGCTATTCACTGCCAGTGAACCTTATCGTCTCCCAATTCCATCCCTTTTTGGTCTTGTGCATGTCTCCCTCTTCACACAACACACACAACACACACACACCTTACAAATGGATGGGGAATGTATGGCCCTCCAGATGTTGATGAACTGCAACTCCCATCAACCATAGCCAATGGTGAGGGATGATGGGAGCTGCAGTCCAAAAACATCTGAAGGGGCACATATTCCCCATTCCTGCCTTACTCAGAACATGCCAAAACTACATGCCAATACAAAACTAAAGTATTTTGAAAATGGATTGAACCCTGGAGAGAAAATATTTTCTTCTCTTTTTTCAGACTACTATGTTTGGGCACAATTGAGCAAAAGTGAAGCATGTTTAATGCCTACTGATTTCACTGGGAGAAAGTTAAAAGCTGCTTAACTCTTGCACTGGAATCAAGAGAGAAACAATAAAGCCACCTATCCATGGAGCTAAAGATATGACAAACGTCAAAGGTGCACATGAAACAAAGCACCTTGAGGCCCAATATGTTTCAAGACGAAAGAAAACTTTTCCTCAGGGGCAACTGATACAATTTCATAGAAAGAACTGCACTCATAAGAAATGCTGAAGAAGTGTAGAGCCTCTGGATTGAAATTCTGAAAGGCATTCCTTCCTAGAGTTCTCAAATAAAGGAAATGCAGCCATTACAGGCAGGAATGCCTTTCAGCTTTTCAACCCAGAGGCATTCAGTTCATTCTGCATTATCTTATGCACTATTTCAGCACAATCTCAAGCAGTTCCTTTTAGGAAATAATTTTAGTCCCAAGTAAATGCCTGAAGTGGAATCTTCAGTAAACTGCTTTGGACATAATAAACTGCTTTGCTTCTTACATGTATTTGAGGTTTTTTTCTCTCCTTTGTTCACTGAAATCAATTGATTTAAAAGTGGCTGTTGCAGCAACAATGGAAATGAAATGCTGTCACAATCTTTCTTAAATAAAACAGCATGATGTCTAACTGGGACTATTGAAAAAACGAGGGTGAAAGGGGGTCCCATTCCTTACTTTTGGCACCCAAAGAACTGGCCTGCTTGTCCATGTTGCAGGTGCCCCTTGGGCCTCATGTTTGAACCTAAAAGCCAGTAAGAAAGCATTGGGTCACAGGTTGCAAACCGGTGCCATCTCCAACTGCCGCAAAGATCAGTTGGCTGGTCCTTGCCCGCCGCTCCAGCCACTATCCAAATACAGGTGATTTCCCCTACTCGTCAGAGCCCCTTCCTGACCTTTGGTTACTAGGATTGGAATATAAATCAAATGTGTGGGGCTTACTCCTCTCTCCCTGCCAGAGCAGTTATCTTTAGCTGGATCACTTTCCTTCTAAGAAAAAGGAATTTTCTCTTTTATCTTTCAGTCCCATCTTTCAATTCCATCAAGAGCAAACTGATTGCTCAGTAAGAAGGATAAGACCATCTGCTCGTATCTTAGAACAAAAGACATCTGAAAGGAGACTCCCCACCCTCACCCCACCTGCTCAATAATACTTACATTATAGCCATAGCAATATCTCTTTCAGAAAGGCCAAGCTTGGATGACTTTGGGGCTGCAGGTAATTCAATTTCAAACTTTGATAGTTTTGACATAGCTCCACCCTAGAAGAAAGCATGTTTTAAAATGTTATACCTAATCTCATGTAGCTCCTTTTTCAGTTTTCATAATATATCTTACCAGTCTATAGTACTTTGTAGTATCATGGATATGGCTACTCGAGCATCCCCCCCCAATCACAAGATGAAAAAACAACTACAATGTTTTTAGCCTGCAATAATAATCAACTTAAAGTATGTTCCATTTGATTTCAATCATCCACAGAAACAGATTTAAGATTGGATAAATTCTTAAGACCATAAATGGACTATAACAAGCATCCATTCAACTGTATAGTGCTCAGGCATTCGGTTTTATCGAATCTATTATAATCAGAACTGGAAAAATTCTTAGGTACATGGTAATCTAAAACTCTGATATTAGCTCTGGTTTTCCCCCCACACCCAAACTACCATCATCTTTCAAATTAATTTACAGGTTGGCACTTGAATCAGTAAATCAACTTTTAAAAAAAATCATCTTCAGAATAACTAAGTGATGTCAAGAGGTTAAAATAAGTCAAGAATTATGACCAACTTATCAAACAAATTTTTAATATAGGCTTTTCTTTTGAAATCTCAACAATGTAAAAAAAGTCCACAGGGCAGAGCAGGTGCACCAGAATGGCTATGATTAATTCATTTCCAAAATTAGACTTAATTAGTGTCTGTCACCTCTTACCTTAAAGTAGAATGGCTGTAGAACATTTCCAAGAACTGCGGTTGACAAAAGAATGACAGAGCTCTCAGGACAGTACATGTACCAATTTACATTGATATTTTGACTCTTCAAAAGTTTTAAAGTTCGTTTCTCTGGTAATACCTGAAAGCACAAGGTAGTAACGTTTTAGAATAAATCCAATATGCTACATATTTCCAAATATATTGTATATTTTATAGTTGCTAAACCCCAAACAATTAGTTAAAAGGCCTCCAATCCTGAAATTTGCTCTAGGTGGGTGGACAATTTAAAACTAGTGAAAAGCAAAACAGAACAAAACACAACTGTACTTGGAAGAAGAAAGATAAATAAGCACTGGGTATGGATTACAACTGTGAGATGCCTAATTAAAATGATTGTTGCAAGTATAGAACATATACAGACTTAAATATATAGTGTTGTAATCTGCAGTTATCAAAAGAGCGTTTTGTACTATCAAGTAGCACTTTTAAATTTTGAAATGTTGGATCTTTCATTTAATATCAAATTAAAATGTTCCTTAGGTAAAAAACATTCATTTCAAGGCTCTTATGTTTCTTCACCCACCAATATAAAGAAGGAAGTATAGAAATGAGAAGTTAACCAAAGTTAAACTTCAACTTTGATTTCATAAGGCAAAAACACAATTATAGATCTGCACTATCCTATGGCTCCCTGTGATGTTATCCTCAACCACTTGCTGCTGCTGCCCCTGTCTCGCATTTACTATTTAGGCACCACAGCCCAGAAACCTGGCTTCCACGTAACTTCTTTGTTCCGCTGCCACCAGTACCTTCTCAGGTACACCCACAGACCACACCAGAAGATGGAATTAACAAGAATTTATTAATGAGAAATTGTGTGTCAACAAGCTTAATGGTTACTTCAGTTCAATTGCGTATCGGTTACAACGTTTCAATGCTGATTGGTTTCAGTCAGAACTCTTATAATTTAACAAACTGTTCCTTTTTTAATCTATGCTCTAAAATCTTATCTCAAACTCTCAATCAAACACTTTTATCATCTAATAATCCTGCTTCAGACTCTCTCTCTCTTAATACTCCCCGAATCAACCCTGTCAGCTCTCTGTGTCAGATACATATATACACTCCACTCGCTCTCTAGCTCCTCCCATTCTTACACAGCCAGCTAATCCAGGCACTCCAACCAACCAGCCAATCAACACTCACCTTCCATTCGGGCACACAGCCAGCCAATCCAGGCACTCCCCCACAACCAGCCAATCACTCTATATTTACCAAGACCTATAACCACAAAGAGTAAGAACATTTCGGCTTAGTTATTTACTTTACCTGTAACTGTTCTTAACCCTTTTTAAAAATATAAACAAATGCATATCACAAACAATAAACTTTGCAATATATTCACAACCACAAACAGTAGAACATCACACTCCCTACATGTTGTCTGGGAACCATAGGATTGCTCTGTTAACCACAAAAGACTCAATATCACACAACAATTTTGCAGGCTTTTAAACAAGGATATTTTTCCTTACCTGGTAAAATTCAATTCCTTGATCTGTTATAAAGACAATTTCTGCAGAGCCTGTCCAGCAAAATCCTAAAATGTTGGCATTCTTGGTCTTTAAGAGCAAATAACATTTGGATGAAATAGGCAAATATGCATTTAATTTCACATAAGGCAATCATAGCTTTATATCTCTCTGTGCTAGAAATTAGTCAATCTAGAAGCAGTGGGCTAGATCCAACCATGTCCTTCCGTGGGCGGCCAAGGCTCGCCAGTGGTGGTGCATGCGTGGCTGGCCTGGCAGCCCCAATTTAGTGTTTCCAAGGGCAAGTGCCAAGATGAATGGAAAAGTTCGTTTCTGGAAGGGATGCAATTTGCTCATTCCAGAAACAAGCATTTCTGCTCATCTCGGTGCTTGCCCCCAGGAAGCACTTCATCATGGCTGCCGGTGGTAGGGGCTGTGTGCATGCTGCTGCCAGCAAGCCTGAGCCACCCATGGAAGGTCACTGTTAGAACCAAGCCCACGCCCACAGGGCCAGAGTCACACAAGTGCTTTGATGTGCCCATGAAGCTTCCCCGCAAGTGAGGTTCCCAGGACACTTCAACGGTAGAGACATTTTGTGTAGGCAAAAGAAGACATTCATAGAAATCTGGCTCCATTTTTGAGCCCTCAGACATGCAAGGAGCTGCTCAATTGGGTTGGATATGTATTTTTAGATTTTTTTTGTACTGGCACAAAATTCTATTATATATATTTCAGTTGTTGATCATTATGGAAGTACAGATATTGTAATATCACATACTCTGTCCATTCTGAAGCACAGCTCATGGCAAAGAATCAGGAAAATAAGCTTACAACTTGATCCTATCCATGCTTATTCAGAAGCGAGTTCTACCATTTTCAATGCAACACAACAAAGTAGACATGAGAATACAGTTCTATAGCTTAAAAGAGTGCTATCAAGTGTGTTAATGTTCTGTACATACATCTGATAATCCCGACCTTAACGTTTGAAAGGAACAGTTGAGCTTCTTGGTTTTCCAGAATCAACTGTAGCAGGTTATTTGGAAACATGGCTATCTGGTCACAAAACATATCAATAATACTTGTCTGCAAACCAATGCTGATTAAGGAAAACCTTCTATTGTCAGGGACTGGGACTGGCCAAAAATTACCCTGCAATGCACCACCACATTCCAAGACCCAGGCCAGATCTACACCAAGCAGGATAAAACATTTTGAAAATGCTTTGAAAACTGTATATGGAGCGTGTCATGGACTCCAACAGTTGTCAAAACTGTTATAAAACCTGCCTCAAGACAACACAGTGAAGATCAAAGATGGCCAAATCAGAATTAATTTAATATTGGGGAGATTAAAATACTCTGCATGAATTAATAGGTATAAAATGAGGGATGGGGAACTCTTTTCACTCTGTGGGCCACATATGTTTGGACCTTTATTACTTTCTAGTGATTGGGTAGGGTGTCTTTAATACTTCTGACTAACAGACCTGATCCATTATTCTACAGACCCCTTGCATTAACAGGATTTCCCCCTCCTTATCCCTTTATATTGGTGCTTGTAGAATTAAAGCAACTCATTCAAACAGTGCTGAAGGCCAAACATTTTTTTAAAGGCTTAGAGAGGGAGGAACACTATAACCTAAAACACTTTGAAAGCTTACTATGGCAGGTTTTCAGGAGAATGAGATGCCTAAAAGGCTTAGAGAGGGAGGAACACTATAACTTTAAGCACTTTGAAGGCTTACTATGGCAGGTTTTCAGGAGAATGAGATGACTGCATCATGCATATCATTTTAAGCCCAACATTTTGAACCAAACTGCTAGATTTATGGAGGTTGCAATATACTGAAAGACTGCTTTATTAAAGTTCAACTTTATATTTAGTTAAATGTACCTTGCATTCTTGAGTATATTCTAGTTGTGGGCTATCTGGAATGAAGTTTAGGAAGTCCTGGAATGACATCAAGAACATCAACAATTAAGGACACAATTCTATGCATTATTTAGACAGAAAAACATCCTACAACTCCCAACATTCCCCAGCCAGCATGAATAGGATTAAGACTTAAGAAACATTTGTAGCTTGACCCTATGCAGAGTTGGCACATCTAAGCCCATTGATATCAGTCACCTTAGATGTACCTTAATCTGCACAGATCAGACCGACTGTTCACCTACTAGAAAGAGAGATTCAAGTATATGAAAACATTTATAAGTTCTTCTGCTTTAATGTCCCACTTTCCACTTAAGCACTCTACAGTCTTTTAATAGCCCTGGAATATAACGCTGACCAAAGACTGTGTGAAAATGTAACGGAGAATATTAATAACAGGAAAAGGTAAGATATTTGATAGATCTGTTGTACGCTTGTAAAATGATCTATGGATAGAAATAATAATAATAATAATAATTATTATTATTATTATTATTATTACTCTCCCTTCGGATCGAGGTGGGGAACACAATGTAAAATACAAAAAACACAAACAGTTAAAAAAAATTAAAAACAAGAGAAAATGCATCATTAAAACATTTTAAAATTCATCCGGATAGGCCTGCCGGAAGAGAGCAGTCTTCATGACTCTTAAATTCATGAAGACTGCTAATTTGTCTAATCTCCTCCGGCAGACCATTCCATAGTCTGGGAGCGATGGAAGAGAAGGTCCTCTGGGTAACACTCGCCAGCCTAGTTCTGGCTGGCTTAAGTTCTTCCCAGAGGACCTAAGTGTGCAGGGCGGATTGTACGGGAGAAGGCGATCTCACAGGTAGCCTGGGCCCAAACCATGTAGGGCTTTAAAGGTAACAACCAACACTTTATACTTCGCCCGGAAACTGACTGGCAGCCAATGAAGTGATTTTAAAACAGGTGTAATGTGGTCACCCCTAGATGTACCGGTGACCAACCTGGCTGCCATATTTTGAACAAGTTGAAGTTTCCGGACTAGGCAAAAAGGTAGCCCTATGTACAGCGCATTGCAGAAGTCAAGCCTCGAAGTTACCAACGTGTGCACTACCGTCTTTAGGTCTTCCAACTCTAGGAAGGGGCGCAGCTGGCGTATCAGCCGAAGCTGATAGTAGGCACTCCTGGTCGTCGCATCAATCTGAGCTGTCATCTGGAGCGACGGATCCAGGAGTACCCCCAAGCTGCGAACACAGTCTTTTCAGCAGAGGTGTAACCCCATCCAGAACTGGTTGACACACCTCCAAACCCAGGTTTGGGCCTTTGACAGCAAGCACCTCCGTCTTGTCTGGATTCAGCTTCAGTTTGTTTTTCCTCTTCCAGCCCATTACCGCCTCCAAGCATTCATTCAGAGGAGACACACTATCCTTAGCTGACGATGTTGTCGAAGGCATAGAGAAATATATTCGGGTGTCATCAGCGTATTGATAGCACCCCGCCCCATGCCTCCGGATGATCTCTCCCAGCGGTTTCATGTAAATGTTAAACAGCATTGGGGAAAGGATGGCACCTTGTGGTACACCACATAGCAACTCCTTTTTTGAAGAGCAGCTATCCCCAAGCATCACCATCTGGAACCTGCCCGAGAGATAGGATCGGAACCACTGAAGCACAGTGCCCCCGATTCCCAATTCCCCCAGGCGCTCCAGAAGGATACCATGGGCGATGGTATCGAAAGCCGCTGAGAGGTCCAGGAGCACCAGCAGGGACACACTCCCCCTGTCAATACTAAGGTGTAGATCATCCACTAAGGCAACCAAAGCGGTCTCAACTCCATATCCTGTCCTGAAGCCGGTTTGAAATGGGTCTAGAAAATCAGTGTCATCCAAGACTGCCTGGAGTTGAAAGGCAACCGCTCTCTCGATCACCTTGCCCCAAAATGGAAGATTTGATACTGGCCTGTAGTTATTAAGGTCCAGGGGATCCAGGGAGGGCTTTTTTAGAAGCAGCCTTACCACCGCCTCTTTTAAACATGATGGAAAGCTTCCCTCCCTGAGAGATGCATTAATGATATGTTGTAAATGTGATCTAACTGCATCTCCTCCCTGGACAACCAGCCAAGGACAGGAATCGAGAGGGCAAGTCGTCCTCCTCACACATCCAAGTACCTTGTCCACATCCTCGGTACTCACCAACTGAAACTGATCAAGTGTAATCCTACTCGCGGAGTCGCTGGACACTCCACTGTCAGCCTCTGCTATAACAATGGCATCTAAGTTGGCTCTTATCAGAGAGATTTTATCTGAGAAACGATCGTTAAAGGCATCACAGCGAACTACCGAAGGCTCTAAAATCGGATTCAGGGGAGAAGGTGCCTGGGTTAGACCCCTCACCACCCTGAACAGTTCTGCTGGATGTGAATTCGCAGACGCAATGCGTGCAGAGAAGAAAGCTTTCTTCGCTGCACGTATTGCCACCACATAGAAACGAAGATATTCTCTATGTCGTGTCTTGTCGGATATAAGTCGAGTTCTCCGCCATCGGCGCGCCAGTCGTCGTCCTTTCCGCTTCAACTCCCTGAGGTCTTCTGTATACCAGGGTGCCCTATTAGAAGTGGTCCGGAGAGGACGTTTGGGGGCGATCGTGTCAATAGCCCTAGTTAGGTCTTGATTCCATCTATTGACCAGGGCTTCTACAGGATCATCGACGACACCAGCCATAGAACCCTCCAAGGCTTTCTGGAATCCAGAAGGATCCATCAGCCTTCGAGGGCGGACCATCTTAATAGGTCCGCCACCCCTGCAGGGGTGGGTGGTAGCCGTGATACTAACCCTGACCAGAAAATGGTCTGTCCATGACAATTCGGAGGTATTCAATACCTCCGTCCACAGATCCGTCTGTTCAGAACTGAAAACAGCATCGAGGGGATAGGCCCATGTTTGTTATGGATGCCATTAACTCCCGACCTCCACCTGACAAACCGGCCTTGAATGCGATATTGAAATCGCCCAGGACCAAAAGCCTGGGCGAATCCAACACCAGCTCCGAAACCAGTTCCATGAGCTCGGCCAGGGAGTCTGATAGGCAGCGGGGTGGCCGGTACACTAACAGAATCCCTAGTCTATCCCTGGCCTTCAGACTCAGGTACACACACTCAATGTGATTCAGTTCCCGGACAGGATGTCTGGTCAGGTTAAGATGGTTTTTGTAGACCACAGCTACTCCGCCCCCCCGCTCACTTTCCCTCACCTGCTCACTAACACAGTACCCAGCTGGGAGAGCCTGAGCCCATGTCGGGCCACTGTCATCTCCCAGCCAGGTCTCTGTGAAGCAAGCCAGGTCGGCCTCCTCTTCTTTGAGGAGGTCATAGATTATGTTTGTTTTGTTTTTAACCGACCTGGCATTGCATAGGAGCAAGGAAAGGTTCTGTGGGTGGCCTGGATCGTTCCCCAAGATCCCCGGGGTAGCAGGGCGACCGGAAGGCAAGATGGGAATCCTTAGGAATGCAACAAATACTGTGGTGAATTATGAGACATCAAAGTGTTTGTTTTTTTAAGAAAACATCCTGGTTATTAGCCAGTCCTTGAGTCGATCTGTTCCTCTGTGACTGGGCGGAAAAGTCTAGAATCTGAATTATGACATCAACTGCCAGAGGCCATAGAAATGGCCATAAACACCTCCATGGACTCCTAATATATTGTACATTTTGTGGATTGTAATTGTAAGCTGCTTTGGAAGCCAATCTTGACAAAAAAATAGTAATAATGGAGGAATAAAGTTTCTTTCATCTACCTTTCCCCAACTATCTCTAATATACAGTGACAATCTTAACATTATCAGCTGCTATATCCAAACAGATGGGCTTCTTCTCATTGTGTTTCAACTGTGTGTTTTTAAACACTTTGTATCCTCTTATTTTAAGAAAGAAATTTCTTACCACATTCTTTGATGTTCTCTGGACAGCCAGTATCTTGTTCCCCAAAGAAAACTTGATGCACTTCACTTCCCCTTTGTCTTCCATTCTATAAACAGAGAATTACTCCAGGAATTACTTTCTATACTTTACAGAACAATTCTATACATGTTCATTCAAAAGAAAGTTCAAACTTCAAACCGTGGTTAGTTTAAAATGGAAGTAGATGGTTCCATTCTTGCAACTGTACCAGAGGAGGAGAGGGGAGGAGAGAGCATATGGCCCAGACATTTGTACATGTTAACATTGAGCTACGGGGTAGTGTTATGTCTGAGCTTCCTTCAAACATGACTTTTACCAAGCCCAAGTCGCATCTTATACTAGGATTCTGTCTCCCTAACTGGCTGGAGGACAGCAAGCAGGCACTATCCCTTATGCTTGGAGCGATTGTTTTAGCATTCAGAAAAGTTTGCTTGTTGGAGTAACATCCTATTCCTATGCTGATCATACTACAGTTGGTGGAGGAACAGGACTGTGTCTGCCTGCCCAACTCTACCTGACATTTGAACCTTAGATGTCACTTTACACAGGGCCTCTATGCGTAAAACTCAACATTCCTAGATTCAATCCACATGGTGTCTACATTCTGATTTTGTAGGGTATAGATCACATCTACATGCACTGAGTTCTCATGCTCACGCCCCTATGTAGACTTAAAGCCCATGGTGCATATATCAAGCCAAAGTGCTCCCTGACCATGTCAATGCAACATTTACAAGGGATCATATGAGCAAACGGAACCAAAGTCTTTAAAGAGTTACTTATAACATAGCATATAGTGACCCAAATAAGTACTCAAGACTAGAGAAGGACAAAGTAATTCTCTTCCACTGCAGTTCTAGCAACATTTGCATATTAAGCTATCACACAGTATTTATTAAATCATATACTCAATATTTATTTATTTTTATTTATTTATTTTATTACATTTGTATACCACCCCATAGCCGAAGCTCTCTGGGTGGTTCACATAAGATTAAAACAATTAAAAACAATATACAAAAATTAAAACAGCAAAAACATAAAATATACACACACATTTAAAACCACTATAACAACTTTAAAAAGCTATAAGCCTAAAAACAAAACAAACCCAGGCTCATCAGATATTGCTAAATGCCTGAGGGAAGTGGAAAGTCTTGATCTGGCGCCAAAAAGATAACGATGTTGGCGCCAGGTGGGCTTTGTCGAGGAGATCATTCCACAATTGGGGGGCTACCACAGAGAAGGCCTTCTCCCTTGTTGCCGACCTCCGAGCTTCCCTCGGGGTAGACACTCGGAGGAGGACCTTAGATGTTGATCGTAGTGTACGGGTAGGTTTGTGTCAGGAGAGGCGTTCCATCAGGTATTGTGATCCCAAGCCGTGTAAGGCTTTATAGGTTAAAACCAGCACCTTGAATCAGGCTCGGAAACATATAGGCAGCCAATGTAAGTGAGCCAGAGTAGGTCTTATATGCTCGAACCTTCTGGTCCCAGTTATCAATCTGGCCGCTGCATTTTGCAAAAGCTGCAGCTTCCGAACCGTCTTCAAAGGCAGCCCCACGTAGAGTGCATTGCAGTATTCTAACTTGGAAGTTACCAGAGATTGGACAACTGAAGCCAGGTTATCCCTGTCCAGATAGGGGCGTAGCTGGGCCACCAACCGAAGTTGGTAGAAGGCACTCCGTGCTACTGAGCAACAGTGATCTTTTTTTTCTGGAAAGGAAATTCAAGGGACACATTTGTAGTTACACAAGTTACAAAAGGAGAACAAGCTCTCAAGAAAGAAAGCAACACACCTTGTGTGTTGGAGTACACCTATGTTACCTGAATGAGATGGGATTGCGATCTTCCAAGCCTTTAACTACAACTCCAGTAGCTCCACCAGATCGAACAGCAAAAACCTAAATAATTAAAATATGAATTCAGTTTCAGTCTAATGCTCTATTTTGATTATCAGCATCCAAACCAAAATAATTTATTTCAGTGAGACTCTATATTTGAAATACAAACTTACTATTGATGCATTCCTAATTAAATAACTGATATAACTAATTTCCCCACATTTAAGGACCAGTTCATTCACTTCCTCCTTCATGCCATTAGCTGCAGTTCTTCCTTACCTACTACATACATGCTCGTGACCATGATCCTGCTCCAGCTTGGACAATGTGGGGCCTGTTGCCAACTCCTCCCTACTGCTAAGAACCAAGTTGGCAGTAAATCTCAAATAATGATTAGTGTACCATGCTCTATGTAGTGCTGCCCACACAGACTGTAGAGAAATCACAACCCATCTATTCGTGAGCATAAGCAAGTAGAAGCACAACTTGCACTGGCTGCCAGTGAGTTTCTGAGCCCAATAAAGGTGCTGCCATGCTGGTATTGTCCTTAAAGCTCTTCACAGCCTGTGGAGGCTCTGTTCAAGGTTCCTAATTAGGTGAAGCTGTCTGGAGTATGGAGCAGAGCTCTTTCAGCAGCTACTCCAATTCTGTGGAACCACCACCATCTTCAGGAGTCTCATAGTTGCTTCTCTTTTTAGGGAATTACCCAAAACTGTTAGCGATTGTTGGGGGTAGGGTAGGTGGGGAGGAGCTGGGGTGGTCTGGGTGAAAGTGTAAGCATTCTATGCTGTTATTTTGTTTGTCAGTTTATATTAACATTTCCTCAAAAACTGCAGGCACATACATAGCCAAAGGTGGGTTGTGACTGCTTGCAGGAAAAATTGCAATTTCTCCTCAATTTAGATTACCAGCACAAGGAAGCCACAATTCACACATTCTTTTTAAACCATGGGTGGGGGAATATTTCTCTGTCAAAAGCTGCATTTCCTTCTGGATAAATCTGTCATGGGCTGCATGCAGTGGGCAGAGCAGAAGTCTGCAGTGGGCAGGGGTACCCCATTTCTCTCTTCCCACCCTCCCTCCTCTCTCTTCAGGTCATCCCTTGCTTCCTCCCTGCCTAGTGGACTGCCAGGGAAACAATGGAGTACATTTGCCAGAGGTCTATGGACAGATGAAGTGAGGCCTAGGGCTCAGGTTGTCTATTCCTGCGGAAAATACAGGCTTTGATGCCAAATTTTTCAGAACCAAAATCACATGGCGATTCCACAATAAAAAGAGAACACATGAAAGCACTCACTAATTAAACTAAGGAAGCAGACATGTGATTGTCACTATAAAAAAGTGGATTCAGATATGTATTTTTTTCTTTTGAAGAGGAAAAACCTACATTATATCAATTTTGGGTCTTTTATTGGGTACAGAAATAAATCATCTGCCATACAAGGTATTTGTGCTAGAATTTTTTTTAAAAAAAATGTCACCCAAGAATGCTACGTGTGTGTGTGTCCCCCCCACCAAGAATGCTATTGAAACTACTTATAAATGCAGCAAATCTGGCCTTCACGCACAACATGATTTTGTCAGGTAAAGTATAACCATACTAACAAGGGATGTGTTATTCTACTAAACCTAAGCCAACAGCCTCTTCAAGTCATCAATGTACCTCTCTCAACCTGCCAAAGCAAGTACTGATTTCGAGAAGCCAGAATGTCATGGTACAAAAGGGGGTGGAGTTCTGACCGTTAATATTTGCATATCAGAGAAAAATATTAGCAAGGGCAGCTTTTCCTACCCTTACAGGTGTATGACATGACAGGCTGCACCTGCTGAAATCCCCGTTCTATGCAACCATAAAAAGATACAGTGCCTCTACTGCATCCGACAACCCCCTTACATACACACACCTCGTTGGCTACCTCTACACGAGAGGTTTAAAGCTCTTTCAAGTCTCATTAAAAATTTTACCTCTACATGAGTGGAGCGCAAATCGGGAGTTAAGGCGCATTATCTATTCGATTATGCGCATTATCGAATGCGCATTAAATAGCGGGTTTTATTTTGCTGCAGCCCGTTAAAGTGCATTTTGACTATGTAAACAAGCAATTCTCCGCATTAACTACTTCTAAAGTGCATTTCAAACAACCGGTAAGGCCACCAGTTGTGCGCTCAATTACCTCCCGCGTACAATCATTTACCATAAAAGCGCTTCCGAGAAGATGCGCATAATCGGAGAACCAGCCGTCAAACTGAATTCTTGTAGAGGGGGTCTTAGCTTTAGAGGGCAGTAGCAGGCAGGGTTACCACCTTTCCTCCCTTAGCAGGTCTCCTATACATTGAATGATTATGTAACAGGCCTCTCCGGCATAGAAATATAGTTGTTAGGAAAGGTGCACCTGTCAAATCTCTCCATCTGTCATACACCTGTGAAAAGTTGAAGGAATTATTTATTCCACCACCACCCCTGCAAACAGCAATCCTACTAATAAACTGAAGAGCCTTGCTCCAGCTTCTACACCTATACAAAACCATCTTACTACTGCATAAAATTTCTCATCTAGGAGACTGAGGAGTTAAACAAAAAACACCCAAAAGATGCCCTATCATTCTGAACTGGTATTTTTCTGACTCATTTTCAACAGCACAGTCAGGATCTACAAGTTAATCCCAGCAGTAGTGTAATGTTCTTAAAGGAAAAGGCCTGAAAAAGAGAGACAACAGATTCAAAGGGACAAGGGTTTCCTGTACCTTTAATGGTGGCAAAAACAGCTTTTCTAATCCAATCAAGACAGGTCCAACTACTTAAATGTATTAATCGGTCTAAAGCAACCTTTCCCAACCTAGTGCCCTCCAGATGTTTTGAACTGTAACTCCCACCATTCCTGACCATTGGCCATGCTAGTTGGGGCTGACAGGCACTGGAGTCCAAAACAACTGGAGGAAACAAGGCTGGTCTAGAGGGCCATTGTTAAAAGATACAGGCGCCCCCACTGTCCTCCCTTCCATGTGGCAGCCAGGAGGAGAAAAGAAATGAATAAAAGCTGTATTGTAGGTAAGGTAGAAATGAACCTCACGCTACAGGTTGCAAATACAAGTGGACTTGGCACCTGACAAAGGTGGAAGGCTACTACAGCACTACATTATGCTACTAGTGCCGCCTAAAAGATGCGTCCACTATAGCCGCCAGCCTTTCCCAACGCCTGGCGCCCTCCAGATGCATTGGCCTACAAATCCCAACATACACAGCGAGGGCACCATGTTGGGGAAGATTGTCGCTCTTCCCTATCGGCAGGGGGGGGGGGGAGTGAGCGCGTGAGAGGCCGGTTGCGCGGCGAAGGGAGGGGGTTAGCTGGAGGGCTCCGCCCCTTCCCGCGGCCTCCTTTTCTTACCTGCTTATTGGCCTCGTCGAAGAAGACGCAATTCACGGGACTCGCCTTCTCGAACTGCACGGGCCGCGCACACAGCGCCAAGTAATAGTCCTCTTGGCTGGGGGCCGTCGCCATGGCAGCGGGAGAAGGGCCCGGAGAGAGCGCGCAGTCCCCTGCCTCCTTGGCCCCTTTCGCGCTGCTCCCTCTCACTGCCCCCCGGCCAACCCTCCGTGTGTGCGAGCGTCTGGGTACAGGAATCTTCCTCTCCTCAGCACCAAACAACCGCTTCCTGGTTATACTCCCCTTGCGCATGACCAAGGAGCTACCGGTCCTTAAAGGCGCAGGACGCCATGGAGAACGGGAGGGAAGTCTCATGAGGTAAAACGGGCCGTTTTAAGGCGGCCTTCAATGCCACCCAAGGGCAGAGCCGGACGCAGGACTGGAAGATTTCCTTACCTCTTCTGTAACATCTGAGCTGAAGTAAACAAGATAAATCAGATACGGATTTGAACTTGAGAAGAACAAGAACCTCTGCTGGGCCAGACAAACATTCACATAGTCCAGCATCTCGTTCTTTTCCACGGTGGCCAAACAGATGCTTTCGGGAAGGGCACGAAGTGACTGGCGCTCAACGGTACACGGCCTCGCAAGCTGGACGTCCTAAGGGCGCCATCCAATGCATGTTTAGACAGGGGGGCGGGGAAAAGTCCTGCAGTTCTCAGCATGCCCCAGCCACCCGTGCTAGGAGTTGTAGGCCTTTTTTTCTGTCTAAACATGCAGAGG
This sequence comes from Anniella stebbinsi, assembly GCA_029215795.1. Classification (NCBI taxonomy): domain Eukaryota; kingdom Metazoa; phylum Chordata; class Lepidosauria; order Squamata; family Anniellidae; genus Anniella; species Anniella stebbinsi. The sequence continues at coordinate 59,438,760 of JARDYH010000006.1, read as the reverse complement.
ATTGCGCCTAAGTAACTCTTACAGCAAATAGTCATTAGGTAGATCTATCCTCCATACATTGGTCTAATTTCCTTCTAATGCCAGATGTAACTAGTGGCTGTCGCCGTTATCGTCTGTTAAAGTTTGAGTCGTTAATTACACATCGTTTGATGAAGCGTTTTTCTTTCGTCTGTCCTGAATCTGTCAATTTCAGTGGGTGATAATAGAACCCCTTGTTTTATTGTGGGGGACGGAAACTTTTCCCTGGCCATTTTCTCCACACCATGAATGATTTGATAAGCCTGTTATTTTCCCCTAAATGCTCTAATCGTTTGGTCACTTTGGTTGCCCTTTTCTGAATTTCTTTATTAACATATTGCTTCTTTATTAACAAAACAGAGTAATAGCTGTAGTGAATGGTCCTTGGCCTTTTCTGCAAACGTTTAAAGTTAATTGAATTGTCACTTCTTAAACTTTATAAGGACATGAACCCATTGTTTGTTTACACATTTCTCCCCTCCCTGCGCTTACAGGCATACCTGACAACCACAATGCTACTTTATGTGTCTGATGAAATGGACTCTAGTCTGTGACACCTTATGCAATGATAAATCTGTTAATCTTTAAAGCCTCTTTGTTATTTTCTCTGCTACAAATTAATTCAGACTATCCTGACCAGATGATGGCACTTTTGAGCCCATCACTATGTAGTATTTTGTGTATTATTCAGATGTAAGCATGTCCATGTTGGAGCTTTCATTATCCCTATATCTGCATACCATGGAAAACTTATCAATTTTTCCGCCCATCTGGCAGAAAAGACACAAGCGCCATCATCCAAAATTTAGCAACTAAAGAGTTCCAGATTAAGGGGTTGAATGCTGATTGCAATGATACACCATTGCTAAAAGTGGCTTGGGAACATTTATTGTAACCACTTTTAAATGCTTTTTGCAAGTAATTTATTAAGGAATTGGAAGGTACTGGATATTTGTTTTAAACTGGAATTAAATCAAATCCTTCCAACTAGGGAGGCTCAGCTGTCAAGAGGTGATATAGCTAATTATAATGTTATTTGTTCGTTAAATTTCTGTCCTGCCTTTCCAATAAATGCTGATTAAGGTGGCTAACAGCAATAAAATACAAAATAACAAAAACATAAATACAAGGCAGATAAATCAATGAGCCAATAATAACCACCGTGGTTTTTAACAAGCAACATATTTAGTGACTATAAACAGAGACCCGTCTCAATAAAAATGTCTTTGCTTGCCCGTGGAGGGTAATCAGAAATAGGGATCATATCTACACCATGCATATATCCTGGGGTCGTCTCTAGGTCATCCCTGTGCATCCAAATGACACATGGGATCCCGGGGACAACCACTCACTTTCCCTGGGATAACTGCAACCCTGTTTTTTCCCGTGGTCCCGGGACAACCTCAAGAACTGCAGGCTGTGTGGCATGGGCTCCTGGGTCCTCAAATGGGCACGGGGCTGTATGGGATGGGGGCAGCATTTTCGCTATCCCTTGGATGGCAGCACCGAGTTCCCCATTCCCCCCCACCTTTTTTTCTTATTGTTGAGCAGGATCGCAATGGCTTTCTTTGGGGGGGGGGGGGGGGGGGAGCCACACCATGCTGGAAAGTCCCTGTTGGCTTTTGGGATGACACGAGATCCTCCCCCGTGAGTCCTGGAAGGCTCATAGGTGTAGATGATCCCATAGTGAGACAGGCCTCTCTTCTCAAGAAGTTCCACCGACTGGGAGAAGGCCCTTTCTTGAGGTGTTCCACGCCCCTTGTGCTTCAGATATTAGTGGGACATAAAGGGTTTCTCCCGCCAATAATAACACCTTGGCAGGCTCATATAGGAGAATATGGTCTTTTAGAAAACCTTACCCGTAGTCATATTTGGTCATAACCAACATTTTAAATTGTGCCCCCAAACAGACCATTAGCCAGTGAAACTGTTGAAACATGGGGGTCACGTGTTCCCTATAACCAGCCCCAGCAAATAATCTGGCTACAACATTCTAAACTAATGAAAGTTTCCAAACACTCTTCAAAGGCAGCCCCAGACAGAGCACATTATAGTATTCCAAATCAGATATATCTAAAGCATGTGTCCATCCATGGCCGGTTCTGACATTTTCAGGAACAGGTGGAGTTGGCAGACTAGACTTAGCTGTGCAAAAGCATCCTTGACCACTGCTGAAACTTGGGTATCCAGGTTCAGGGGCTTAATCCAGTACAGTTGAACTATGAACCTGAGTCTTCATGGGAAGTGCAACCCTATTGAAGACAGGCTGAGCACTCATCTAGCCTATTACCAATGTCAGAATTCAGAACTTGAATAGCTCCTTGAATCTAGATGAAAAGAATTGTGTTGGGTGCTTTAAGATGGATTCCTGCATTGAAACCCCATCCCTGCTGATCAAAAGCCACAGAGCAGAACAAACGGGTATTCTCTCCTGTCCAGTTCTGTCCACAAAGGTGCTCTCCCCTGTCCACAAAGGTGATCAAATCTGTCCCATTATAAGGTCTGAAGCCTGATTGCAATGGATCTAGATAATCTGCTTTATCCACAAGCACCTGGAACTGAGATGCCACCACACCCTCCAGCACCTTGCCTAAGAATGGAATATTTGAGATTGGCTTATATTTTCCAGTGTTGTTCAGGAAGCAGTGTTTTGTTTTTTAAACAAGGGTGTTGCCACTGCTTCTTTTTGATATGATAGAGCCATAGTTTACCATTGCCATTAGCCACTCAGTGGCTGAATTCGGACAACACAATAAGCAACTGGGGGGGGGGGGGGGAATAATTGTCAGTTGTATTGACTATCATGTCGTCCGAATGCTGCCATAGTCAACTCAGCGCTGATCCTAATCCACACCACAGTTGATTATTTATTACCACGTTGGGTGGGGAGTACCTCCTAGATGAAGAACTGTAAAGTTGATTGTTACCCCACCATTGACTATCGTGTTGTCCGAATTCAGCCAATCAGTTCCTTCTAGTAGTTTTTATAAGTCAGGAAGGGCAAGAGTCAAGCACACATGTGGTAGGCTTCACCTCTACAATGATCCTGTTCACAGTTAATTCTGGGGCTGTAGAAATGGAAAAGTATCCATTGAAACTAGATAAGAGGGAGCCAAGGTTACATCATCTAAACAATAAATGTATATCTCACTCTTCAACTAAAAACACCCAGAGCAACTATAGGTCAATGTAATGCTAGTTTATAATATTAATATGAAAACCAGTTTCTCGTGTCCTCAGGATTGGCATGTTTCTAGGGTAGCCCCAAGGGGACCTTAGAACAAGTTCAACTTGGAGTACAATTTTCTCATTGACTCTCAAGATACAATTAATCCTTTCTCTTTTCCTTTCCAGAAGATGTTCTACATCCACCCCTTTTAAAATAATTATCAATGCTTTGGGGGTTGGCATGAGGAAACATGTTGTCGATGGGTTCTTCCTGATTAGAATCCTTCCCTTTACAGTTCAAACGATTATTTCTTGATTTAGAGAGGCTTACAAAGACAAAATGTTAGAAAATGGCTGTATCAGCTAGATCTGTTGTTGGCAAGGCTATCTAACCCTGTCAAAGGAAGAGATTTTCCTAAATGATTGAATTCTAACAGCATCTCAAATGGCAATTCAAACAAATTATGTTGCAAGAGCTATCTCATATTTTCCCAACACAGATGTTAATATCTGATTTAGTAAAAACCATATAAAGTAGAACATGGGAATAGCTTCATGAGGACACATTTAGCTTCTGGTCCATTCTTTGGAAAGCTGTCACGCTTAAATACTTCCCGATGGGTTCTTTGGAAACTAAATAGATTTTATACTGCCAGTCTGATACTATGCTTTAACTGTATTTCTTACAGTCTAGCCTTCCTTTTTATGCTCAGCATGCTTTTCTAAGAGTTAGCACTTACATGAGCTTTCAAAAGACCTCTGCTGCACACATTGACATTTGTGGCTCTACTTCTTCAGGACACAAACCACAAAGCACTATGTTGCCTGTACTGACAGCCTATTGAATATCATCATTGTTGGCAGTGCCATGTGTGCATTTTCGGTAATGGCATGCTATGGGGCTGCCTACTTCAACTTTTACATTTGTTAGCACTGGATCATCAAAGTGATGCCCATGGGTACCAATGACATTTCTCACAGACACTTCTCTTAGTGCCCATCAGAATCTTACCTCTTCTTTTTATTTTATTTATTAAAAATAATAATTATTTTTTTAACCAGGATGCTGCCCTGCTGCAAAGCAAAGTGCTGCCCTCTAGTGACATCTTTATTTGGGTTTAAAAGAGTGGTTTTACATTTCGGAGCTCAGACTTCACCTCTACCATGGCAGCCACTTTGTGAGAGCGCCCTCAACACTATCAAAATTACAAATGTGCCCACTGAGCTAAAAAGGATCGAGACCCTTGTGTTAGCAGCTGAAAGCAGCAACTGTTTTTGGGGAGTTGTAGAAATGTTGCCATTGTTCATTTCGAAGCAGAATTTAACTCAAAACTGTATAGGCACTTGAAGAAAACCCCCTACAAGAATACAGCCACAAGATCTGATGTGTTTATTTCTCCTCCCATTTCTGCATGGAATGATCATTTTTATAGGCTAGTGTGAGAGTATCAAATAGGAACCGTTTTTCATTACAACATCATAAAGGGCAAATTTAAAAGAAAGCTGAAAAGTTAAGATGACTGTTCAACAGTTTTACCACCTACTAAATCCATTAACCCTCTAAATCTGCATCAGTGAATTAACATCTTTTATACTAGCCTTACCAGAATGGATATGATCTACATACACACCAGCACACTCAAATAATGAAGTCAACAATATACATAGAGAGATCTTGGGAACTCTATGTCATTTCCAGATAGAACCTATAAGCATGTCCATTATGACACACTGTAGATTTCTTAACATATAAACATAGATTTTCTTTTTCATTTAAGTGGTTGTATGAATTGCATCACGTATTACACAGGAGGCTAAGTCACATGCACACTTTTAAACACAAGTGATCTTTTCTGAATCATGCCTAAAACAACCTGGGATATGACTGTAATGGAGCTCCTTCAGCTTATGTTCCTCAGTCATTTTACATAATTATACTTTATTCATATTTTCCTTCAAAGCTATGTTTGTCTAAAAATAATATTAAGCTGTCTTCCATTTTAGCATTGTTCTCTAAAAAATAAAAGACAAAATATTTTTCCTATTGATAATCCAGTATTTTGTTTTGAAAACTGCATTATGGCCTAAAAAATTCTGAATCAAATTACCGGCCAATTGTTACTTTTTAACTGTTTGTAAAAATCATAGAAAACATTTTAAACTAGTTTTCATAATTAATACAAATTTCATTTATCAAATATTAAAAATCTCTCATATGGAGTTTTTGTATAAATAGTCAATTTTTGATAGCTCAATTTTGAATAGTTCTGAAACATATATTCAGCCTTAAGCATACACTCTGATATTTAAGAACAAAAGATTAAACCTTGTCCCCTGACCCCAATCTGGTAAAGCACTATGTAGTGGAAGTGAGGAAAAGAGCATCTATCACTCTTACCCACTTACATGTAGTAGTCCAGAGGTTAATCTGAAATTGTCACATCATTTTAGAAATTTTAAATATTTAAATCATATATTGAACTTGGCTACAATGCAACTGAAAAATTTGCCAGATTGAAAAGGAAGTTATTTTTCCATTGTCACAGAGCTACATGGATAATCCAAGTGGACTAATTTGTGAACTTTTCTTTAAAAACACACCAAAGCATTGATTCACATTCCCTGAAGTTTCATTTATGGCATTCTGACTTGATCACCATTTCTCTTGCCTTTAGCAGTTGACATTTTATCACTGCACTAAAACTTAGATATAAAAAAGATACTGCAGTTCAACTTGAAGTGCTATTTGTTGCAAAATGTTGGTGGGTCCTCATCATCATCTGAAAACAAAGACACTTTTTTCCCATGATTCTGTACGTGTTCATCGTTTATTTTCTCCAGAGCTTCAATCTATAAAATACGAAGACACATAGATGTTAGAAACTGGCTAGCAGCTTTCATTTGGTATAAGATGTTCTACTAAATTTTCACTTTGTATCAAGTAGTTTTCTCTTTTTGTTTTTGCCAAATTACAAATTAAATCCATGCTTAGAAAGTAAAAATGAGTTCCGCAGAGAGTTTATATCACATACAAAAAGCTTATTTCAGAACCTTGTTGGCTAGGTTTCCTTCCTGCTTCTTTGACATTATTTGCATTCTTCATAGACTATCCTCAATGTTGGTGTTTTTCTTGCAGAGGCAGACAAAATTAACATACTGTGTGGAAGATAGTCTCACTTAAGTAAGATTACTTTTTGTACCGGGGGAATGAAGAAGATACCATGGGAAAAGCATGCGAGGACAACAGTTCTACCAGCTCAACCCATATATAATATCCATAATGATTTGAGTACAGGGGATTAATTTGGGATTTCAGTTAGATATTTTTGTAATGTTACATTTTAATGGAAATATTGCTTCTGTTGAAAGTGATGTATACAAGCTTAACTTTACAGTGTTTACTATGCAAGTGTTTTCAATTGAAATACTACTTGCAGGTTAACTGAGGGTAAAGTTAAATTAACAGCATAGATCCATGGTAGCACAAAGCCCCACACCATGTGTATAACTTGAGTAATTAGATATATTTCTTTGGAATCCCAGACCATACACACAACTATTTCCTTTGTGACCAAGGCAACTTTTGGTCTTGCGTTTCCCCAGACAACAGCCCTCTATTGTACATGGCTAACCACTATTAAAACAGAGCTTCCAAAAAGTTAGTGATATGATGTACAAGTCTACTGTTCAAAAAAAAAAAAGGGGGGGGGGGGGAAGAGAGAGTAGTCAATGCCAAAACTGGACATACTGAAAGCCTTAGACATGCCTAAAGCAGCTCTTTGGATTCTGTAGTGATTTTGACCGGAAGAAATGGCAAGGAGACTTAGTAAGTTCTCACAGGTCTGTCCAGTCTACAAATATATATCAATATTCAATAGCTGAAGTAGGCCTCTTTAGCAGCAGAGCTCTCTGACCTTTCTCTAACCCTGCCAATTAGAGCCTGGCAGCTGCAGTCACTATCTCTTAACTCTACTCTCAGTGATAAGGGTGCTGTGTATTATTGCATCTCTTAACCTGGGAAATTTCTTCCCTTCACTTGGGAAAGTTTTCCCTGCTAAAGTAAACAGCACATTACTTCCCAGGGTAGGCCAAAATTTCTCAAAGATCTATATAACCTGGGGAAGAGAGGGATTTAGCTGGTCTCGCTTTAGGGGGAGTGGCTCTGCCGCCTAAAGAAACTGCTTCGGTCCCTGAGGAGAGGCGTTCCGTATGTCATTGGAGACTCCAGCATACAACCAGGTGGACAACAGCTTTGTACCCTGGAGAGACATGAGCTTTCTTTCTTTATTCTTTCTACTGCCATATATTATCTTTTGTGTATTCAATGAACTGTTACACTGATCTATTTATGATCTGTATCATTTTCATCACCCTGGAACCTCGGTTTAGGTGGTAACCAGATCAATCAGGCTCCCATAAATTAAGCAATTCAAGACAGATTCTAATCAAAATATTTAAATAAAGTGTCAATTATGTCTGTTTACACAAAATTTCATTAACATATTTTTATAAAATTTTGAAGAGCATGTATTTTCAGCAGATGTTTATAATTTTGAAACAATTCTCTTATAATCAACAATGACCACCAAACCCCAATGCCATTTTTACAGCAGTGTGGGTACCAGAAGGAATCATTTCCCCAAGAACACACTTGTAGTAGCAGGAATTAAATTGGATATGTCATCTTGTCAGTTCCACTATCCAACTCCTGTCCCATTCCTGTTTAGCAGGTTAGGGACTAAAATATCCTGAAAATGCCGAAGTTGGGACAGACTGAAATAGTACCTCTTTCCTAATCAGTTAAAAAAAATCAATTCTCAAGACGATACTAGAAACCTGTTTTTCTGAAGACTGGAAGTCTTCAGAAGATAGGTTAACACTTTGTATCTTGCTGTAACCAAGGCTATTATTAAAACCATAGAAGGAAAAGTTTAAGGTTCTGTGAAAGATGTTCCAAAAACCAAGTGGAAAGGCTTCTCTTCAGTTGCTGAGAAAATTACAAGAATCTCAAAGAAAATGTTGGCTGCATAATCTGGATTTCCCTGCACATGTAGAGAACTTCTATGGAATAAGGCCCAGCCAACAAGATCAACTTTAGACTCTTCCCCTGTCCCCATCCCCCCCCCAAAAAAGCCCTTACCTCAGCTAAGAAGTCCACCTCATTGTCAGCCGCAAAATTTAAACCTGAAACAGCATTGAAGAGCTCTCGTTCACTGAGTGCTTCGGATACACCACTCTTCTGGAAGAACTTCAGATAAAAGCAAAACAAATGTTAATTGCCCATTAGTCAAATACATACTTCTAGTGTATAATTTGGGGGAGGGGGTTGGTCTAGCAATTATTTGATGTAACAATTACTGTGGACTTTCCCATCTTACCTACAGTTGCCTCCCTCGCCTATCGCCTCCTCTTAATGAGGGGAGGGGGGAATCACTAAGCCAAAGTAGGGGTCTTGATTCAAGGTATACACATACTACAAAGACACCTGGGTTTTTCATAAACTACTTACAGCAAGCAACAAAGGGTCACTATGGGTTGTATCCAATTGTGTCTATCTGCCAACAGCATCCGTCAGCAGAACAGATGCCCCCACCCCCTTGCGGCCCCTACCCGCCCCCAAATCTGCTCTGGAGGTTTGGGGACCTTCAGAGCTGAAAGGGGCGGGAAGGGCAAGTTCCATGGTGCAAGTGGAAGCCTGCTCATGTGATGTTGGATATCACCCAGTGCATTTGTCCAGTGCCCCTAACAGAAGAATTGCCAAGAAAACCAGTTACAATGTGACTGCCAGTGGTTTTAATTCTTCCCTCAATGCTCTAGTTTGTAATTCTGCATCTTCCCCCATTTAACTAGAATTGATATTGATAAGATATAGACAAACACTCTGGAGCAACTGAAGATTCAGTATTTTGGGGGGAAGTTCATTTGCATGTTAGGCTGCAATTATGAAATACTACAGATCCAATTACAGAACAGAATGATTGTCAGACTTCTTACTTGTGAAACATTCCTGCAATCTCTGAACAAGAACTCAAGTCCATGAGGATGAGTTGGCTCCACAGACTGACTCACATCAATTAACCAGACCTGGAGTAAATACAAAAAGTTGACTATTTTGGATATATGCACATGGGACCACAGTTATTTTCTTCCCTTGCTCATACTTGCTTACCTGTCCCCTATGCCACAGCATATTGTATTCACTCAGGTCAGCATGAACTAAGCTGCACTCTTGATACAACTGTTGCATCATCTAGAAGAAAGCAGAAAGTTATTATCTGGAGTATTCTCCATACAACAAAAGAGTTATTACAATTAACACTGGATGAGTAAATGCTAAAAGCAAAAAATATTTAACAAAAATGGCATTATGAAAGTTATGTTTGCTTAGTTTTCAGAAACAGCATATCACTGAATTAAAGTACAGATACAGTGTTTGAAATGTTCACTCTAGTTAACTTATCTCAATTGTCAGCTAGTGCAACTGTGTATGACAGTTTAAACTCCCTAGGATCTCCTGCTTCCACTACATTAAGAAAGTCTGTAATCCTAAAGAGTGCTAATTATAATCCAAATATTGTAGAACCATAGGAAATATAGTTCCTATATCTGTGCCTTCAATGTTAAATGGCTTTTTTTGTTCTAGCAACCAGTATAGAAGTTGTGAGTGACTTTTTTAAAGTTGATGGCAGTGATCCATTCAGTATATTTAAGAGCAGATTCTACATTCACATTTATTATTCATCCATTAAATATTCTCGAAAGGAACTCTTGCCAATAGTTTTGAGACATATAATAGCATTGCTCTTACTTGAAGGACTTGATAGTAGGCCTTTTTCATATCTTCACTATTGAGTTTTACTTCTTTTAGTTTAGGAGCTGGGACTTGATCCTGACCAATGAAAGACATGACTAACACATGTTTTTTAAGGGTAACCACTTCTGGACAAGGAATGCTTGCCTTCTGCATTCTAAGGAGAAGAGGGAAAAAAACAATAGAGCATTCAAGAATTTCCAGCATCTCAAAAATGTTCTACAAACCTGTTTGATTTGACTCAAGCATGATACTGTTAGGGAGCAAACCTATCACAATGATTGTAAGCCCCTGAATTTGGAGACTTACACTCATCCTATCCAGAGTGGGAGAAGTGGCAGAGGCAATCTTTGCCTCCCCATCTTCACGCCCTGCATTTTCAATAGACTGCCATTTTTGGCTGTCTAGCAAAAGCGTTTCGGAGGGGAAGAAAGGAGGCTGGAGAAGCTCCAGCATAGCTTGTATCCCGGCCTCTTCAGTTTCCTCCCCTCCCTGTTCACCAAAACACCCCCACCCACTGAGGTTGTGTTCCTGACCTTGGAGAGGCAGTCGGCACAATTCTTTCTACGCCAGATCTGAAGGGGAGGGGAGACAGATCGTGGATTGTTCCCTCCAATCTGGGAATCCAAAATATCTATGGCTCCCTCAGACACTGTCAAGGAGTCATAGGATTGCTTCATCCCTGGTCCTTTATAAGAGCATATATCATTTCAAAAAACAACAACTTGAAACCTATTAGTTAATCAGTTGTAATCAATAAAGTTTTCAGTTGCATAGCCCCAGTCTTGAATTCAAGTGTAAGAATTTATCAACAAACAAGTATTAAAAGAAAAATAGCAGTTGCTTTCTGTTTAGCAGCATACAGATTCAGGGAAGAGTAATCATACCAATACAAAACTTTACACATTGAAAACGACATGGTTCAACACATGGTAAAAAGTCAAATATTAAAGTGGGCTCTTATAAAGATTCCAACACATCTGCCCTTGAAAAGATGCTATAACATATTTGTATCTGTACCTACATTTCCATACCTTGTTAAATTGTGCATTTCTTTTTCAGCCCACATACGGATAATCTTTCGCGGATTCAGTTTGCTGAAACGGTCTTTAAACCTATAGTCATCTTTGATATACTTATCACGATTTTTAAATTCATTGAGAGTTGTTTTAAATACTTTTATGGCACATTCTGAAGGTACAGGTTTGGCATCCTCACCCAAACTTTAAGAAAAACAAAACAAACACATTTTAGATATGTGCATACAAACGTAAAAAAATAATTTCAACTAGTAAGTTAGAAAAGAGAAAGGATAGATAAACCAAAGAAGAGATAGTATTTGCATAGTTTTAAATTATATTAGAATATTAAATTGTATTATTTAATTATATTATATTTAATTCTATTATATTGAAACATTTGACTCTTTGAACTTTAGTTACTTGCTATTTTTGTACATGGTACATTTTACATTGTCACATTTAAATAATGGTTTCATCTTGAGATTTTATGTTAATTTATAAATCTGTAACAGAATTTATTTAACGGGGAGTGGAATGAGATGCTAAACGCTTCCATCGCAACTATTTTATAATTCCAAACACTGTGCTGCTCTAGAGTGGCTCCCATGTTCACATAACATAAGTACCACAAGTATATAAAAACATACCTTCCTCCATATGCATGAAACACCACAGACTCTTTCCCTGTACTTATGCATCCAGTGATGGTCTCCAGCATCCCAGAATTGACCATCTTATACAAAAGTAAACGTGTTTTGGGATCTACTGCTTTCTCCTGCACAAAGAGAGTGAAAATGATAATAGTCTTGCTATGCTAAAATCACACAATTATTTCTAATTATTTAGATATATTATTATGTTTGCCAGTCAGTTTAGCTCGGATGACATGATGTTCCTTTAATTAATCTACAAAAGTACCATGAAGTAAATCCAGTGTGATCAGTTGCCTTGTGGTTTAAGAGAATCTTGGCAAGATTTTCTTTACTAGTTACTTCAGACTGACACTATCATAGCAGTTACAATAATCTAGATTCACTATAACAACTCTAAAAAATGGTTTAGTATCTCTTAAAAAAGAAGCAAATCCATTATAGGGATAGATACCAGCAAAGAGGAAAAGAGCTGTGATATATCAGCTGAAGACCAAATTTATTTATTTACAATATTTATAAGCTGCTCAATAACAAGTTCTCTGGGTGGCTTACAATATTTATTTTTATAAAATAAAACCGTAATACCAAATATAACTTAAAAATAGCAGCAGAAAATAAAACCAGCATAACAAACCTCATAGCAGCAACAAAATGTAACATCTTATAGATATTATTTCCAGGTTTCCTAACATAGACCGCTGAAAAGGATCGAGTGCTGTATCCAGTTCAGATAAAAAGTGCCTAACTGAAATCCCAGAATCACTATTCTATTTTGAATAACATTGTTCCTTAATTCTGCAAACATTTAGTTTTGATGCAGAAGTCTAACTTGGCCAATATTCAAGGCAGCAATAAGCAATAACAAAAAAAGTTAGTAGACCCTAAAATTATTCACCATATTGCAGTCAAAAAGGAGCTTGAACAATGAGTCAGGTAAACTAGTTGTTTAGAAGGATTGGTTTCCTGCACTATTAGGCAAGATTTACCACTCCATTTCCTTAAACAAGTTCTGCAATCAGTCTTGGGGTATCAAGATAATATCAAATTTCTCCAAAATACCATGGCCCTACAAAACTATGCAATTTTACTGGAGTCACCAAGACGTACAGCAGTAGAATGTTCCTTCTTCTCATGGAGCCTGGCACTTCGACGTTCCTCAGAATATGCATGTTGCTTTAAGGCATTAAAAACGTGATTGGACAATTTCAGGTCCATACCAATTCCGTCACCAACCTGAAATTCAGGTGCAAACTGCAAACACGGAAGAAATTTAATGAAAGACATGTTTTCATAACAAGTAGTCTGTGTGCATGAACAAGCTGCTGGTAGGGGAGATCCTACACCAACAGTGCTATCCTTTCTTCTGTTATGACTAACTTAAGACCCATTGATTTGAATGGGTCTGCTTTAAGAATGACTCAGTCTGGATTCATCCATATATTTGCATAATGCCCTTCCTATAAGTAGCTCAGGAAAGCAGGCAACAACCAAGAGAGAAAAATTATGATAATGGATAGTAGCTTTTTCAAGGCCATTATGGAGTTCCAAGACCAAACAGGGATTTGAATCCACATTTCCCTAGTTCAGGCTCAATGCTTTATCCACACAACCATGCTGACACTTTTGCCGATAACAGTAATAGAGGAGAAAGGATGGCAGCTATATTATGGAGCTGTACCAATCTTCTCATCAAAAACCTTGAACAAAAGGTGTTGGTGGACATCTTCCAGGTGAAAAGGTATCATTCTCCCTGCTGCTTTACATCTCTGTCTCACACTTCAAAAGCTAAGAGACAATGGGTTGAATCCAGACTTAGTCATATTTAGAGCAGACCCACTGAAACTAATGGGATGAAATTAGTCATAACTAACTTAAATTCCATGGATTTTAATGAATGTACTCCGAATATGACCAAGTCTGGACCCAAGCCATAACAGTTGCAGAAAGCAAGTTTAAATGTCAGTACAGACACTAGTATAACATTTGCACTGATTACAGGATTAGCATGGAAAGTCAGCACAGTATATGAGAGGCCAATACCCATTTAAGCACTCCAATCACAATAGTTGCATGCAGTCATGAAACATCTATAACAAGTCTGGTATAGAACTTACATTTTCCATCCGTGCAGTATTCTTTCGTCCACATACAACCTCATCATGTTTAGTAGTAATATCTTTTCCTTTTCCTGTAAAGCCTTTTTTTGGAGTAGTAGTGGGTTTATCTATGAATAAACAAAGTATCACACTCAGAATGCACCTCCAAGACTAGTAACTGTGTATTAGCATTTGTATAGCCATGTCCCAGAAAGCACTATCATTTATCAAATATTAGGGAGATGTCTAACTAATGGGCTCTTAATTAACCTTGAACAAAGTGTGACACAACTTTATAATGCATAAGGGGCCCTCCTTGGTGAAGAAACATATTTCTGTTACCATATTTTACTAAATGTTTCATGTTTAATAAAAATTTGTCTTGCATGCGCACACACGCACACACACACTTGTAAATCATAGTTCTAAACCTCCTCTCCTGCAAAGCTTGTGACTTGGCACTATAATCTTCATACCCAACTGAAACCATGCCTAAATATGCATAATTTTTCATCCTGTTACCCGTACCTCTCCTCCCTGCAGCCCAGTCTAAATGTAGATTTCAAGCTCCATGAGACAGGAACTTGCCTTTTGCTTAAATCACCATGATGCACACTAAATAATCTTTATAATGTTAAAAAGATGACAGCATAATATATGCTTGATCTTCATTAAGCTGTCAGGCAGATGTGCCTGACCTCACAAAACCTTACTTCAGGATGCTACAGTCTGAAAAACTTTATTTATAATAATATATTTCATAGGTTTTTAATTCAAATTCTACCTGCTCTATATGGATCATGACGAGTATCCTGCCAATCGACTTCATCTTCGGAGCTGTCACTATCTTCAAATGGATGTACCTTTCGGTAGTTCTCAAAAGATATGGATACTTGAGAAACAAAAACATGAAGAAGTATGTGACAACAGGTATTTCCCATCAACTCATTCTTCTGTGATAGAAAGTCCAGTGAGAAACAGGTAGATTTATCCTTAAAAAGCAATCATAACCAATCATAATAACCTTTGCTATCCCCATTGATTTTTTTCTCTTCACGCCGAAGTTGTGCATCATACTCTCTGTCGAATTCCATTTGCAGCATTTGTGCCAGCATCAGGTCACTGGAAGTATCAGTATTCTCCCCACTAATAAATGGACCTTCAACAGCCCTGGATATAATAAACAAGAATAACACTATGTTAGGTGTGACAATAAAACACCAACTCAGCCCTGGCATTTCTGCTAACACAATTATTTAAAATAAAATAAGGATATGTTAAGACAAATCAAACCATGGAAATCGTAGCCCAAACTATCTGAAGGGTGTCCCCGTGTAGTAAAGAATTTCCATACAACAGCAAGAGGCTGGACTTGATCCTACTCTTTTCATTGAAAATAGAGCTCCATCAAAGCAAGGAAGCAATCCAGTCTCTTCTGTTGTCAGGCACCTCGCACAAAGTGAGACAATGGCTGAATTCAGATGACACAATAAGCAACTGGGGGGGGGAGGGACAATCGTCAGTTGTATTGACTATCATGTCGTCCGAATGCTGCCATAGTCAACTCAGCGCTGATCCTAATCCACACCAGTGTTAATTATTTATTACCATGTTGTGTGGGGAGTACCCCCTAGATGAACAACTGTAAAGTTGATTATTACCCCACCATTGACTATCGTGTTGTCCGAATTCAGCCAATCACTTCACTGAGCACTAACTTTACCATCTCCCTAATCAAACAAGTAAGCAACACCACCAATAGTGGCAGGTAGGATAGAAGCTGGCCACAAGTGGTAAAAAAGCTCTGTTAAATCCCAATACTAATTATAAGTCACTGTTACACCAGTTTTCAGAAATTACACTCACTGCCTGATTTTATGCATGTTTATTCAGAAGTTCTACTGATTCAAAATGGACTTATTTCCAAGTAAGGATGCATAGAATGGCAATGATAGAAAATTAAGTCTGTAAACAAGGGTTTAAATGCAGGGGTATTCAACTTACGATACCACTTCTGGAAAAGCAGAACTTTCTTCTTCCAACTGCAGCTCTTTAGCTAGTTGTTCACTCATGACATCAGCAAGGGAACATGATATTGTAGTATCTTTAGGAGTTCCCCACGGGCACTGCAATAGCAAGGAGATGTTTTGTGTTGGATAAGGGAAAGGTAAATGACTTTTCCTCACATACAATTTCTATGTATAGGTACAAAGAAGCAATTACAGCTATTACAGGGGGAAAAGATGTTGCCCCTACAATTAGTGTGATTATTAAAATTTGGATTTCTAAAGATTAATTGACCTGTCATGGTTAAGAATTGTTGCAAACCAAGGAGTTGGGAATTCTTAAGAATGGGCTTTTTGTTTAGCTGATTCCTGCTACATTGATTTAAGATGGAGATTATGTCACATACAAGACAAAATATATTTTAAAATCAGATTAAATGGAATCTCTTTGAATAGCTAGATATCATCCCAATAGCTCTCCATTTACCTAAAGTATTTATTTATTGTTTTAACTGATATCCCATCTTTCCATAAAAATGCCCAAGGCAATTCACACACAAAGTAGTAGTTCACATACTGCAAAGAAAGGGAAGCTTACAGCAGAGAACATTCCAAATTCATTTGTACACTAACTCAGTGAGAGTATCACTCATGAACTTTCACGTGTCCAGGGTCAGAGGATGAGAGTTTGTTTCAGAAATCTTTCCTTGAATGCCCTAGAATGAATTTACTCAAAGCTCTGTCCCTTCATCTGTTTTCATACCTTTATATATCAACAAGTCTTATTTTACTTTCTGCTAGTTTAGATTGATTGTTAACATTGCTAACATTCACCACTGATAAACTACCAAAAATAATCACTAATGTATAGCATCCACAACAATATATGTACAAATATAATACCACCACCACAACTATATTCTTTTTATTATATATGTTTTATTCAATACCCTGATTTCTTTTGATGAAAGGCAGTTTATAAATATCCAAATTAAATTATTTCATGCATCTGATGAAACAGACTCTTGTTTGCCAAAGCTCATGTCACAAGTGCATAGGGCATCTGATCATTTTGCCACAACAAATGTACAGAGCCGTCCTTTTAGAACTCCAGACATCAAAAGCATTTTTTTCCAGATAGAAAAGCAGTAAGAGAAGTCCTTTCAAGTTACAAAAAATTAGATTCAGAATTTTCTGAATGAAATTTTCTTTTACAAAGCTCAAGAATGGGACTATAGATGGCAAATGAAGAAACTCATTGAAGAGACTCTATTATGAAATCATGAGATGGTAGATAATGACTTCAGGACTGAAACACACATATAAAATGAATCATGTCTGGTGAAGTATCAGTAGTGATCAATACTCTATATTTCTGGGCTGTTTAAAAATGGACAGTGTCCTAACTACTTCATAATCTCTATATGGAAAGACATATGAATTTTAAATATACAAGTGTTATGTGTGTTTCTGCCTATGTAATCAATTCAATTTCTGAATCAGAACTATCACTTCCTCTGCTTATGTTGAACAATTGCCAGTTATGATTCAAACCAGGATACAAGTACAAGCCCAAGGACACAAAAAACAGTTATCCTGGTGTATTTTTATCACCAACTGAGACAATCACCTCTTTGAAGATAGCCACCCACAAAATACTTGGTTATAAAAATCCAAAGAGTCTACATAAAGTATCTGTATTTGATCTTAATGGCTATAGGACTGGTGTCCATATTGAACTAAGGCTCAAACAAGATAGAAAACAAATTATACTATAACTGAGGGAACTTTAGTTCTGTGCAACTAACACCTCTGCTGCCCTATAGGGCAGCAGAGGTGTTAGTTGCACAGAATGCTTCTTTCATAACTAAATATTATCAAACTCTAAAATTTGCTATCTGAGCAGCTATTCTGAACTGGATTTCATCCTATCTGTTCTAACTATTGATGGCTCCATTAGAGAAAGGAAAGTAGAAATATGTAACACTTCAAAAGCTTTTAGAAAGAATTTATTTTTAAAAAATTAAAATCAAGAATAAACTATCCCTCCAGAACTTAGCAGTAAAACCCATCTATAAATTATGGTATTGTTAATGGAATATTTTCATGAATGCCAAGTTTTAGAGAGCACTTGCTATTTAGCTCTTAGCCTAGAGCCACCTCCATCTGCAGCATCTTACCAGATAAGTGATATAGAGATTTATTTGGGTATAGATTTAAAATAGTTTAAATATACATTATTATCCTTTTAACTGTTAAACAGATAATAATGTATATTTAAACTATTTTAAAATGTACTATTTTAAATAAACAATGGTAAAATAAACATATTTTAACCATTCTTTTATTTACAACTAGGTGATTGAAACAGAGGGAATCTTCCCCGCACCAATGGTTTGGTATGGAGCGGGAGGGATGCTAATGCTGTAAGGAATATATTATCTTTCTTTCAAAGCACTCAAAGTGACATAAATTATTCTTTTCCACTGCATTATATTTTCATAACAACCCTGTGATGTGGGCTAGATTGCTGAGAGATAGCAACTTGCCCAAGATCAACCAGTGAGTTTCATGGCTGAGGTACCTGGATCTCGTAGGTGCTCATCTAACATTCTAACAACTATGCCACACTGGCTACTACCTCTGCTGGTAATTCACCATCACCACCACCACCAAATAACCCCCTAGTTAGCTAGGAGTTATAGGGAACAATCTTGACAACACAACTTAAGTTGTTTGCTGGCAGTCCTAGTACTTGTTAGTCTATGACTTGTCTCCTCCAACTTTTAATGTCTTCCATTGTCCAGGGGCAGAGGATGAGAGGGTTATCACTTATTTTCCCTGAGAGAGATGTAAAAACAAACAAACAAACAAAGGGCAAGAATGTCCACTGGAAAAGATGGCAGATATCTGAAGGTCCATATACAGGCCACGGTTCTTGTACTTTTCATATAGCTGCAAGCTTTACATCCCACTACATTCCTATGCCAAGATAACCTGTATCTACTGAATTCTGCCTATCACACAGTTGATAGAAAGGTAGAGGAACCCTATATGTAAAATAGATGGCAACTCTGAAAGCAGATGGTGGAAATAAAAGGGGAGGGCAATACCTCGGTCATTCGGGTCTATAGAATTTGTTCCTCCAGCCCTGGGGGTCAAAGCCAATATTCCCTGACTAACCGAATTTGAAACCTGATTTACATAGGCAAAAGAAAAGTGAGGCAACCGAACTATGGACTATGACTCTTCAGGCTATGGGAGGCTGAGGAATTCTGGGGAATTTTTGAATAGTCACCCATGTAAATCCCTCCAAATAAAAAACAACAACTTGTCCCCCGTCTACAGTTCATTTTTGTTTAGACTGGAACGCCTTTACTGACGTAATTCTCCCCCCCCCCCCCGCATGCCATCTGAAGTGGTGCCGCCCATTCCAACACCTCAGGACTCTGCTACTTCCTTCTAGGGCAGCCTTCCCCAAGCTGGTGCCCTCCAGACGTTTGGGACTTCAACTCCCATTAGCCCCAGACAACAAAGCCACTGGTTACAGATGCTGGGAGTTATATTCCGAAATATTTGGAGGGCACCAGCCTCAAGGAAGGTTGTTCTGGGGTAACTTCAGACCGGGCCTGAGAAATTCCTCTCGCTCGAGCCCTTCCTGCCTCACCTTGCTTTGCGGCCAAGCTGGGCCTGGGTTCGCCTCAGCAGCGGGCACAACAGCAGCGATTCCTACCGGATCCATATGAGACGTGGACAGAGAGAGAGAAAGAGAGACGGAAACAGACGCCAAAATAAGAGGCAGCAGCGACAGAGCAATACAGCACAAGCGGCTCCTGACAGAATGAAACTTCTTCCGGCTTCTTCTCGGCTCGCCTCAACGCTTCCCGCCCCCTGACCGCCGGCGACAGCTGTCTATTGGGCACCGAAGCAGTCTTCCAGCTGTACGTCACGGCCACTTCCTTTGGAATCCACCTTCCCCACAAGCCTCCTGTCCCTCCCCCCCCAATTCCTATAGAATAGCCGTCATTGGCTGCTTCCTATAACAGAGCCCCCCACCCTTGATTTAGTTGCAATCTCAGTCCCCATCCCCCCACCCCGGTACACATTTCTTTCCCTTCATTTATGGTACTGAGCTCCTAAATGTCATGAAATATATCGCCCTAGAAATACCTAAGCCAGCTCAGGCGCCCCAATCCAGTTTGAATCAGTGGGATTTGCACCTCTCTCATAATACTAGAATTCGGGGTCTTCCCATGAAGCTGATTGGTTGGTGGGAGATTCAGGAGCGATAAAAGTAGATTCTTCTTCACACAGCCCATACTTAAATTATAGAATTCACTACCACAAGATGTAGTGATGGCCTTTAAAAGGAGGTTGAAGGCTATCAATGGCTACTAGTCCTGATGGCTATGTGCTACCTCCAGTAACAGAGGCAATATGCTTATATACACCAGTTGCTGGGGATGTGTTCTACCTGTGGGTTCTTGGTTGACATCTGGTTGGCCACTGTGTGAACAGAGTGCTGGACTAGATGCATCCTTATTTATTTATTTATTACATTTGTATACCGCCCCATAGCCGAAGCTCTCTGGGCAGTTTACATAGGATTAAAAACAATTAAAAACAATATACAAAAATTTAAACAGCAAAAACATACAACATACACACAATCTGTACATTTAAAAACCACTTCAACACTTCAAAAAGCTGATCCAGCATGGCTCTTATGTTTTTATGTGCACAAGCTTGCCTGGCACTCCCTCCCCACCTGCTAAAGAGCTCTTCTTTCAGATCAGTGCAATGATTGTTGTTATTGTTGCTGTTGTTGTTTTTAGCAAGATAGTTCTCATGCCAGATACATGTTTGTGTATTGTAGATATGTATTGAGATGAGAAATGGATTTAATTTGGAATTTGGTGCCACATGGATGATTGTTTCTTTATCACAGTCCGCAGCTGTGGGTGGCAGACTGAGCAGCTGCTAATATCTCTGCCCTAAAATTTTATTTTATCAGCTTAGCTCCCTTTCCACGGTGGTCTAAGTTTTGTTTCATTGTATTGCCCTAAATCACAATTAATAGGAAAGGGATTCCCTGGTAAAAGGTAGCAGAATCTTTCTAATATTAAGGAATGAACAGAATGTGGATGAAAGGAAGAATGCAAAAATAATTCTACCATGTGGTTGCACTGCTTGGTGTGGAGCAATTGAAAACCTATGGATCCATCCAGGACAGGGGTGAGGGTCCTCCAAGGAGTGCACCTCAGGACCAAGGTCCAGGACTCTTTAGCCCAGGACACCCTCAAACCACCACACAAGATTATCAAGTGCAGAAGCAAGCTCCATTTTATTTCTGTTCTCATGATGGTACTATGATTTAAGTGAGTTTAAGCCACACTCCTATGTATGTTTAGACAGGAAAAAACCCTACAACTCCCAGCATCCCCCAGACAGCATGGTAGCTAGGGAAAGTTTTTTGTAGGACATTTTTCTGTATAAACATGCATAAGATTACTCCCTTAATATGCAAAACTGCACATACACAGAGTAGAATTATTATTGCTGATGTTTAATTGTTGTTGTAGTAACATATGAATGTCGAAAGTTTGAAAGTGGTGCGGTGGGTGGGGAGAGAAATGTCAGTTGTGTGCTTCACTTTTTAAATCTTTTTTTAGTATAAGTTTCAATAAATCAAAACAAACAAAAATGCAAAACAACAAAACCCTACATACTTTGAAAGCCTCAGTTTCAAACATTATAACATTCTAAAAAAAGGAAAGAGTAAATTACACATGCATCAGTAAAAACAAGTCCATTTGTGAATGGCGCCTATGTATCACTTTCAAATGTTGCTAGTGTTGTTAGGTCTTCGAGCTTTTATTTTTTCAATATTGTAGTAACGCTCATTTAGCAGTCAACAGGGGGGGGAATCCATTTACACCGACCCTGTGTTATATTCACGACTTAAACAATACACATGAGCACCTCTCTCTCACCCCCACCCCCCCATAAAACCACTGACGGCGCAATCCGATGCTTGTTTAGGCAGGAAAAAAGCCCTATATTCCCCAGCATTCCTAAACCAGCATGGCCTTTTTCCTGTCTAAATCTTCATAGAATTGCTCCCGAAATCCCGGATCTAAACCTGCCTGGCTGCACATTGGCTCCTCCTTCTCACTTTACTTTCGTGACCCGGACGCCATTGCCGCCCAGCCCCTCCCTGCATCACAAAGAGAACATCACAAGCCGCGGGCTGTAGTTGAGGAGGTCGCGTTGCGGCGCATCGCAGCAGTTCAGTCGGCGCTTTCCGAGAGGGCAAGAGGCGGTGGCCCAGCCAGGTCCTGCAGAAGCATCCAGTTCTCGGCCCTCAGCAGCGGCGAGCATAAGTAAGAAGGCGGGCGAATTGATGCTGCGCTCGGCTTGGGCAGGAGCTGCGTGATCGGGGGCCCTTGGATGACGCCAGGCTGTAGGTAGCCGACGGTGAGGACGCGGTTTCTCAGCGGCTTGGAGAGCGCGCCTACGCAGAGGGAGAAGGGCGCCCCCGGTCTCCGTCAAGGAAGGATGAGCGACGCCAGCAGCCCATCGCCGGAGAAAGACGAGGAGAAGGAGGAAGCTGCAGCCACGCCGGTGCCAGAGGTGCCCGCCGAAGAAGATGCCGATTGCAGCCCAGCCCCGCTGCTGCCGCCCTCGCCCCCTCCCGAGCCAGAGCCAGAGCCAGTGTTGGCGCTGCCCACGGTGCCCCAGTCCTGGCTTCTAGACCTGCTGGATGACGTGCGCTACCTCATCTCCTGCACCAACTGGTACTAGCCGCGCTCTCAGTGCCCACCTGCTGTTTGCCGTCGCCGCCACCACCACCACGCTGGGCAATTGACAGAGGGCAGCCCAGCCTCGTCGCCTGAAAAGGGGGCAGCAGAAACCTCCCCTTGCGGAACAAAAGGCGGGTGCTCTTGCAGGCTGTGGCCTGGCCCTCCCTCTATGATTAAAGGACTGTGGGGGAAATCGTGGTTTTGGCGTGATCTTGCACGTTTTTCTTTCTGTGGGAACTTGGTGACCCCCATGCTCTCATATTTAATTCAAATGGTGTTTACCCCCACCCTCCTCTTGCTATGGAAACAGCTGTTAGGTTTTTGACTGAACAATGACATGAATTCAGCCCAAGGAGTTCTGTGGCTTGTTAGGGACAAAACAGGTGGGACAAAGCAGTTGCAAGTAATGTGCTGGTCGTTGTGTCACCTGCATGTTTGTTTGCTCCTGTACAGGACATTTGCCACGTGGGTCAACCCACTGATGTGTGGAGGTAGCGCATGAGCAAACAGGCCTGTGGGTGGGTGTGACCATTGTGCACTATCTCTGCATGAAGGTAGGCTGTCCCATGTTATGAGTGCCCTTTTATGTGGTGTGGCATGCACATAACACACATCAGGGTCATTGCTAGGCCTGGTCCCATGGGGCACTAGCTCCGAATCTATATTCCAGGGCTCCATATCTATTCCTCAGAACCCTGAATGTCCACTGGTCCCATTTGAAGGGTTTTTTCCCTCAGCTTAATTGCCATGTAGGGGCGATTTTCAAGGGGATTGCAGCTTTTCCAGGATTAAGTCTCCTCTGCAAAATCACCAACACCCCAAATCTTTCCCTGAATGGCAAACTGAGGGGGATTCCCCCCCCAAGTGGTTTGGCATAATCTAAGGGTGGAAATTAATGGAAGAAATTATTTTGCCTCCTGTGAAATCTAAATGAATCTTAGTAATTATTTCTAAATGCACAGAGATATAAATTAGCATATGCAGATCAGTGTTTCACAGGCCTGAGTCCTGAATATTGTAACTGCCTAATAATACCCTTGACACACAAGGAGGTGCCTTAGCCATGAATGCCATGTTTATTTGAAGTCTTTCTTCTTCTGACAGAAACTACAAGAGAAGTCCTAATGTGGCAGCTAAATTTTAATGGGTTGGATCCAGATTGGCTATTCCATGAATGAAAGAGTTCCTTCCATTCACAGAAGGCAACAGGATCCTGTGGATGCTTTCCATCAGAGAAAGAGGGCAGAGAGGTGATCTTTACCACTTTCCGCCATGTCAAGCTACCCCAGAGTATATTTTCAAGAGGCTGCAGGGAGAAGGAGGAATACAAAAATTGCCTCATCTCCTACCTTTAACACAAGCAGAACACTGCTAAACACTAACCTGGATCTCTCTCAATTGCCCTATTAGAGTAAGGATATTGCTGCAGAATCTGATGTTAGGTTTATATGTTTTTTAAACATCTCTTTATCCAGGGCATGTTATAAAGGTTAGATCTTGCATAAAAGGCCTCCCAGTGCTGTGCAGTTGCACGTTTGCCACAAAGACGCACATGGATTTAAGGACTTTGTTCTATTGAATTTGCCCCTCTGCTGCTGTTTCTAACTATCTTTCCCACAAAAGCTGTTAAGCAGAAGTTACTTGTAATAGACAAAATAAATATAAACAATTGCACAGCTTAAGTTTTGCCTGATTGATGAAATTCAATAAATTTTCCGTTCTTAAAACTGGAAGTGTTTGCAGTATCACTGTTTAAATGTAGAGCCGTAAAACAAATTAACTAACCTGCCAGGGCAGGAAAAATGTACATGTACTACTGCAGTTTCATGCTGAGACATCAGAAAGAATAAGCTCGGCTTTATGGATAGACAGCACAGAGCAGAATGGTGCATACAGAACTAGACATTGCTAATATAGAGGGGTTTAATATTTCAACTTCAAAGTTTACACTGTACTCCATATGTGGAATTCTATTCACCAAGAATTAGACTTTCTTCCTTTTTGTCCATGTTTAGTTTGTGAATATCTAAAGACAACTTTTTCAACAGGCTTTTGCATCTAATGCTGATTAAATTGTGATCTGTTGTTTTTAAATTGTTCTTCAGGTTTGGTTTTACACTATTTGGATGCTATGTGTTATTTTACTGTATTATTGTATTTTAGAATTATACAGTTTGTAGGGACCTCAAAGGTCATTTAGTCCCCTGCTGATGCAGGAAATTCACTATTATATCAACCTTGATAGGTGGCCATCAAGCTTATGTTTAAACACCTCTAATGAATGAGAGTCCATCATCTTCCGAGGCAGTCTGACTGTTAAATGCCTTGTACCATCAGGAAGATTTTCCTAATGTTCAGGCAAAATCCCTTTTCTTGTAATTCGAATTCATTGGCTCAGGTCCTATCCCCTGGAACAACAGAAAACAGAATTGCTCCATAATCTGTGTGACAGCCTTACAGATATTTGAAGGTTGCAATTATATCTCTTCTTAATCCTCTTTCCTACAAGGCTAAACATACCAACTCCTTCAACCTTACCTCATAGGACTTGGTCTCCAGGCTCCTCATCATCTTTGTCGCCCTCTTTTGGACCTGTTCCAGGTTGTCAATGACCCCCTCTAGATGGATTCCGTTTGACGCCTGTTCCTCCGATTATGCGCATCTTCTCGGAAGCGCTTTATCGTAAATGCTTGTATGCAGGAGGTAATTGAGCACTCAACAGATGATCTTACCGGTTGTTTCAAATGCACTTTACAAGTAGTTCATGCGGAGAATCGCTTGTTCACATAGTCAAAATGCGCTTTAACGGCCGGAGCAAAATAAAACTCGCTATTTAACACGCATTCGATAATGCGCATAATCAGAGAGAAAACGCGCCTCTACGCCCGATTTGCGCTCCGTTCTTGTAGAGGTAAATTTTTTAATGCGCCTTGAAAGAGCTTTAAATGCCTCTTGTAGAGGCAGCCAATATCTTTCATGCCCAGAATTGGACATCCTGTTGAGGTCTGACTAAAGTAGAGGTCTGACAGATAGCAAAGTCTGTTGCTGCAAAAACAGTGTCTTGTGACACCTTAAAGACAATTTCATTAAGCTATAACAAGCATGATGCATCTGATGAAGTGGAGTCCAGTCAACAAGAGCTTATGTCATAATGTGTTTGTCCTTGGGGTGTCACAAGTCTTTTTGCTTTCTTTGAATGGATGCCAAATAAAGATGAGCAGATTTCTTATTTGTAAATCTTGACGTGATTAAAAAACAAAACAATAGGGTGACCAGATAAAATCCAGGTCAGGGCTCATGTAACTTTAACAGCTGTAGAGAAAAGGGAATTTCAGCCAGAGTCATTTGTATGCAATTAGATCCTAGTGAAATTCCCTCTTCATCACAACAGTTAAAGTTGCAGGGGCCCTGCCTTCTTTTGTATATAGTCACTCTAGTATAGTGCATGTACCTTTAACTGTTGTGATGAAGAGGGAATTTCACCGGGAACTAATTGCATACAAATGACTCTGGCTGAAATTCCCTTTTCTCTACAACTGTTAAAGTTACATGAGCCCTGACCTGGATTTTATCTGGTCACCCTACAAAACAAACCATAGTATTTTTGTATACAGCAGTCTTCTTTCAGGTGTTCTTGTTTAAGGGCTAGTTAATCCCCCTTGTTTCTCTCTTGCTCTGGGTTACGGCCAATAGTATTCCCATTCATTTCAATTCGTTTACTTTAAGTAGGACTGGGTGGGTTGTATCCAGAGTTAGTCCTCCTTAGAGTAGATCCACTGAAATAAATGGGACTTAAGTTAGACTAATAGTGTATAAAATTCATTGTTTTTACTACTACTGGGAATTTTGCACTCTGCCAATCTAGGTAAAGGCAGCAAGCCTTACTCAGGCCAGGGAGTATGACTTCCGGGCAACATCTCCATTAGAAGAATATTAACCATATTTAACCATTATCCCCCTACAAAAATGAAAGTCATGGCCAACATAGAGCCCCTGGGTGATGTGGCATCTTCTGCCTCCGCTCTAGAGGGAGCGTTACCCCTTTAAGAAGGCAGTTCCTTGGGTCTTTACTTTCTGCCTATTGGAGCAAAACTCGAGCGCAACGTGTCCCTGTCATGGCAGCCGCATTGAGTAGCTGTTCCTTGAGCAGTTGGTAGCGGATCGCGGCAGGAAGAAAGTGCCTTGCTGTTCCCGGACTGGTGAAATGCTTTGACTGATGTATTTAAAGAGACCTGCCACTGGTCTCGCCTTCTGTTTATTCTACGTGGCTTCTTATTTCACCAACAAGGTGAGGATGAGGGAGGCTAGCCTCGCTGCCACTTCAACTGGTCATAAATTGCCAATTATTTCTACCTTTTTCATACGGCCGCTTTTGGATGGACTACTTCGACTTCGTACATAGCAGGATCAGGGAGTGCAAGGGTTTCCCATCAGTTGGCATCTCTTTTTCTCCATGAGCCCATGAAAAGCTGTTCTGTTGTGAGATATGACGACTCCTCTCGCTGCGAATTGCTACTAACAGAATGGGCTTAAACTCCGTCCCTTCTTTCACCCCACCTTTAAACCCCGCCTGTCATTCATAAGTGAGGTTGGAGGGGGGAGGGGGGGAGACGGAACAAACGGGAATCTATTGTCTTCACACTCCTATCTCTGAAGGAGGGTGCAAATATGCCCTACAGCTAATTAGTGCACTAACAGCGCAATCCAGTGCATGTCTACTCAAAAGTAAGTCCCACTGAAATCTGGTAACTATTTAGGATTGCAGCCTAGCAGTACACAGTCCTATGCATATCTCTGAGATACTCCTTAGGGCACAATCCTATGCATGTTTGGACAGAAAATAAGTCCTGCAACTCTGTCTAAATATGCACAAGATTGTCGCCTTACTGGCTTCAGTAGGTCTTAATTTAAGTTAAGTGCGTATAGGATTTCAGCCAAAACAAATCTGTTAAACAGTGCGTTTACCTATAGCATTAATGTTAGCTGCCCTTTTGTCTCCCTATACAGCGCAAAAAAGGGAAAAAAGAGGGGGGATAATTAAGTGCAACACATCTAAGGTACTTGGAAATAGGGAGCATGTCTTTAAAATAGGCTGACCAGATAAAATCCAGGTCAGGGCTCATGTAACTTTAACTGTTGTAGAGAAAAGGGAATTTCAGCCAGTGTCATTTGTGTGCAATTAGTTCCTGGTGAAATTCCCTCTTCATCACAACAGTTAAAGTTGCAGGCACTATACTAGAGTGGCCATATACAAAAGAAGGCAGGGCCCCTGCAACTTTTAACTGTTGTGATGAAGAGGGAATATCACCAGGAACTAAGTGCATACAAATGACACTGGCTGAAATTCCCTTTTCTCTACAAATGTTAAAGTTACATGAGCCCTGACCTGGATTTTATCTGGTCACCCTACTTTAAAATGATTAGGTATCAGCCCTTAAGGTGGAGTGTTTGAGTGAAGCCTTAAAAGGATCCTCCAAGTTATTAATTTAAATTCTTTTGGCTCTTTGATCCTGCATTTTCTTCTTATTTACTACAGAAGTCACAGGAATTACATGGCTGTTTTTAAAAGTTGTTCTAAGCACACTTGCTTGGGAGCAAGCTGCACATTTTATATTTATTTATTTATTTATTACATTTCTATATCGCCCATCAGCTAAAGCTACTGCTACTAGTAGTTACTGCTTTGCTAAAAACCTTACAGCTGAAATTACTGTGACTTGACTATCACCTGTTCAGCACAAGCTTCAGGGCATTTTTGTTCCCACTTTTGGGGCAAGTGGGATGTTTGCAACAAGTTCCAGAAGGAGTCGTCATGTTAGTCTGTTGCAGCAAAACAACAAGCCTTGTAGCCTCTTGTAGCACCTTCTGTGGACTAGAGTCTACTTCATCTGATGAAATGGATTGCAGCGCATTTGTTAGTCTTTAAGGTTCAACAGGACTTTTTGTTCTTGTATCAAGGCTCTCAAGGTGGTTCCAGATAAGGCTTTTATGATGCCACCACCCTGCACCATTCACTGAACTTTATTCAGTTTATTGGGCTGCGGGGGGGGGGGGGGGTGTCCTGTGACCAGATATCATCATCTTCTAATTGTAACGCTCGCCTGCAAGCTTCTGTGAGGGGCCAGTCATGAGCTTGCCTTATTTCACTCATGTGAAGAAGTCCTAAGAGAATCCAACATAAGAGTTTGCTTTCTCTAAGCTGGTGCTTCCAGCATCAAAGACAGCTTTTCCCAATCTGGTGCCCTCCAGATGTTTTGGACTAAAACTCCCAGCATTCCTGACCATTGGCCATTCTGACAGGGGCTGATGGGACATGAAGTCCAAAACATCTAGAGAGCACCAGTTTGGGGAAGACTGATCTAAGAGAATCATTTCAAACCCACTTCACCAGACCAATCCAATACCTACAGCTCCTGTGTTTTCTAGAAAAACCTGTACATCTGATAAGTTTGGTGAATTTTCTGACTCAATGAAGTGGCCACTTGGTTAATTCAAATTGCAGCCAGAGTTCAGTGAGCTTAATCCCAAATAGCCTAATGTAAGGTCTATCCTATGGCATCCCATTTTCCCCTCATTGCAGGATCCCATGTTAAAGCTTGCCTCTTACTGCAGAATTAGTGATGGTTTACATTAGAGGTGTAGAATGTGTGGCCTCCAGATGTTGTCCTAGCCAGCATAACCAATGACGAGAGATTATGGGAGTTGCAGTCCAACATCTGGAGGGTCTCATGTCCCCCATCTCTAGTTCACATTATTCTGCCATGGTTTGTACCTGCTGTATTCCATCCACCATTTTTTTCATTGTGGAAAAATAACCCTATAATTAAAATTATTTAGTTTGCATCTGCAGTTATCCTGTAGTAAGCAATTCCTGAACTCCTAGCATCCTCTGATTTAAAATTAATGAATTAGGACACAACCCTATTCGTGTTTAGACGGAAAAAGTGCTACAACTTTCAGCATGGGCTGGCTGGGAATGCTGGGAGTTTGTAGGATTTCCCCCCTATCTAAATATGCATAGTAGTACACCCTTATAGATACAGGTATATTCAAAGACTGGTGTCGACAATCCCAATAGAATCAGTGGGCCAAAATAGGACCAATTTGCCGTTTATAGTTCTATACAAGGGAGAATTTTGGCAGATCCAGCACATGGCAACCCTGTTAATAATTCCATGTTAGAGATGGGGGTGAGATGTGGGGAAGAGGCTGAGGGATATTTAATGGTTCACAGCAAGAACATTCTACTGGGATATGAATGGAAATGTCCTTGGTCAAAATCCAGCATTGTCTCTGTTGTGCTACGATTAGTGTATAATTTTCATTATTTCTTTATTATCTAAAGTTGAAATCTGTAAATGATATATACTTTGGATTGAAAATTACAGCCTTACCGCAGGTTTGAAAAATGAATCACTCCCAAATCAAGAAATAGTAAAGACAAAGGAACAAAGGAAGCTGCCTTATACTGAGTCAGACCTTTAGTCCATCTAGTCCAGTATTGTCAACACTGACAGGCAGCTGTTCTCCAGGATTTCAGGCTGGATTCTTTCCTAGCTCTACCTGGAGATGCTGGGGATTGAACCTGGGACTTTTTGCAAGCAAAGCATGTACTGTACCACTGAGCCACAGCCACTTACTACTGTTAAATCTATCTGTGAGTGAACAGTACACTAATCTTTCTCTTCATGTTGGATTATTCTTTTCCAGGAGTACTGCCTTGTTGTATGTTGCAACAAAATCATCAGCAAATGTAGTTGTCCTCATTTACTATTTTTCTCCATTGTTTTGTATGTTGTTCCCATGATTCTTTACCATCATTTACCAAGTGTACTCCATGAAATTCAAATTGCTAAGTAGCTAGTTTTAAATGTCACAAAAGTGGCTCCAGACTGTTCCAGCATAGGTGCTCTGAAAACAATTTTGGGATATGTGCATTTAGTAAATAATGGCAAGGCTTTGCCTGGGTCATTCAGTTCATTCTGGATGATTTTTTATTAAACTAACTAACCAAACGCCTGCCTCTGTTATTGTTGTTGTTGTTGTTGTTGTTGTTGTTGAATATACGCATAGATGAAGTCATCCTTAAGTTTGGGTGGTCCATGGCTACTTTGATGATAAGGTAATGAGTTGCTTTCAATGTTACACATCTATACACATTTTTAAAAACCACATATGGGAAAGTGGCCACAAAAAGGAGCATTCCTTTGTGACATCAGAATGACAGATATGAAAGTCCATCCTGATCATCACTTTTTTTCATGCAGTAAAGAGGCGCATGTTGCGAGGCTTCCAAGAGCAAGACTTCCTGTGGTGAGGGACCATAGCTCAGGTTTAAAGCACATGCATTGCTTTGCAGGCCAATGGTCCTAGGTTTAGTCCGTGGCATCTCCAGTTAAGGCAGGGATGGGGAACATCCAGCCTATGGACCAAATGTGAGCTTCCAGGCCTCTCAGTCTGGATCTCTGGATCTTTCCAGGCCACACACCTTCACTGGATCCCTCCAGGTTATTGATATTATTTACTAGACAGTAAGCCTAGTCTACACCACTTGCTGAGGAACATGGGAAGGAGGGTGCTGTTGTACCCGTGTCCTACTTATGGGTTCCTGGTTGACAACTGCTTGGCCACTGTATGAACAGAGTGATGGACTCGATGGACCGTTGGTCTGATCTAGCATGTCTCTTCTTACATTCTTCTTCCATCCTGCTCAATGAAATTGATGGAGGGAACCTTGCAGAAGTTGAGGAAGGAGAGTATTTGGGTACAAATGTCTCTTCCCCCCATTGTGTACTGAACAAATGTAAACGTTGTGTCTATAATTGCGCCCACTTTGGGCTCTTGCCTCATACCTTTTTGACACTGGCCACACCCACTGTTGGAATGTAGCCCTCAACAGGGAGAAGGTTCCCCACCCCTGAGTTTAAGGTATCAAGTAGAAGATAATGGGGAGAATATTTAGTTAATAGATTTATGTACCACTTAATCATATTTAAAAACACTTCTCTCTGCCTGAAATCGTTAAAAGGCACTATGAGTCAGAAGAGACAGTGCTGGGCTATGCGGACAAATAGTTGGACCCAGTATAAGGGTGAAATCCTATGTATGTTTAAATGGAAAAAGTCCTACAACTCCCAGCATTCCTGTCTAAACTTGCATAGGATCACGCCCTAAGAGAGCTTTCTCTGGTCCTTATTTCTCCTGCATCCCTATGTTTTGTACTCATGTCATTCTGGGGTTACAATGGCCATTTTCTGTCCACATGCCTGTGTGTGCTTTCAAAAATCATTGAGGAAGAGACCTGTAACTTCAGAAGTGACCCTAAGTGTGCACTGAGAAAAGGTATTTAACCTAAACTGAACAGACATTGCAAGAATATGCTTATGATTGCTGTAAGAATGCTTTATTTTGCTGCCTTTGTCTGTCTTTTAAAAAAAATATTTGTTTTTAGTATTATGTCATGTCATTTAACTTGGCATTTGTTTTCCAGTATGTCCTGTCTGTCCTGAAATTCACCTACCCTACCCTTTTTCAAGGGTAAGTACCAATTGTAAAAGCACATAAAAATAAGTCTTAATCAGTAGATAACTGTTCAAGACAGAGGCTAATGTTAGCGTTGCATATCATTGCTGTCACATATTTTGTATTGTTACATGCTCCCCACTCCCCAGCTCAACTTTCTCTGTTTCTGTGTCAAAAACTGGTCTCTCTCTCTCTCTCTCTCTCTCTCTCTGACACCCACACCCACACACCCACCCCTTTCTTCTAGCCCCCCTCTCCAAGTTCTCCCCCCCCCCCACAAGTTCTGATAGCCTTCTCCCATTCAAAACTCTCAAGAAAAATCTCCAACTATTTCCTAGCCCTGAGCTCACATTAAGGAAACATTCACCATCAGCTATTTTGAACCAGTAATAGGCAATCACCATAACAAAGATTGCTGAGCACTTGCTGCTATAGTAGAAAGCCTTAACCTTCTTTCCAGTTAGATGATGTAATCAGGAAAGATCTGCTTTCTTTGTGAGTTAGTTGTAATAAAGTAGTACCTGGAAAAATCAGTCCTATTTTGGCTGTCTTAATAATACAACTGTAGTGATATGACGCCGGAGTGTCTTTCATAATTGCCACCTTACACATGCTCCCCAAGAGTTTGTGGCTCAATTTGGATGACACAATAAACAACTGGTGTGGGGGAAACAATCATCAGTTGTTTTGACTATTGTGTCATCCGAATGCTGCCATAGTCAACTCAGCGCTGATCCTAATCCACACCACAGTTGATTATTTATTATCATGTTGTGTGGGGTGTACCCCCTAGTTGAACAACTGTAAAGTTGATTATTACCCCACCATTGACTATCGTGTCATCCGAATTGAGCTTCTGTGTCTTTAACAGGTAGAAATTCAGTAGATTCAGTTTGCATAGTGGTATGTGTGTGTGTCTTAGTGTATAGTAAATAGTTTTTCTTAATGTCTAATAACAGCCCAATCTCATTGCACACTGTACAATCTGCCTCTCAAAAACGGCACAGAAAGGACACTCAAAAGACAGTTTAGTCATAATGAAGAAGGTTGCTTGGGGGAAAGCTAAGATGGCAGACTGGTTGATGCAGGGTGATTGAACAGTTCTGAGGAAGTGTTCTGATTGGTGTTTTTGAAATGGCGACTGTGGGGAAAGAGCAGGCTAAGAATTAGATAGAGTGAGAGATTGTTTATAGAGCCTTGGGAAAGCTGTCAAATTGCAACACTTTTCAAATCCTGAATTACGAGCTCTGCCAAGATGCTGTAAGCTGATGATGGGGTGTATTAAATTATGCATGATGTGATGAAAGTGGATCGAGAGACACATTTCTCCAATAATACTAAATGATGGGATCATTCAATGAAATTGATTGACAGTAGAATTATGACAGAAAAAAGAAGTGCTTCCTCACACAATGCATAATGAATGTATGGAATTCACTTCCAGAAGATATGGCAGCCATTAAAAGGAGATTAGGCAAACTCATGGATGATATGTCTGTCAGTGGCTATTAGCCATGATAGAGAAATGGAAGCTCTGCCGTTACTAGGGAGTGCAATCCAGCCCCCGGCCCAAATTATGTTGCCCGAGCCTGATATATGAGGAACAGGCCTTAGGCACAGTAATGGCTTGTGTAGAGCCACCCAACAAGATCGTAAGAAGACTCATAGTTCATGCTGATTACCTCTAACTGACAGTAGTTCATCCCAGATTTTTGTTTCATTGAGTGTACATTCTAGCCAAAAGTAGGGGTGACATTTGTGTTTTATATGCTGGAAACTTGTAAAAATTACCTTAGATAAGGAGAGTTGACTAAGAGCATCATCAGATGAGTATTTTATTGCATGCTTGTTACTGTCCATGTATAGATGTTCGTATATCCTTTAGACAACAGCGCCTGCCTCCCACAATCCTCCTGCTCCTTCCTCTCCTTTTTCCATCGCAAAATAGACCCCTTTTAATCTTTCTTTAAAAAAAAAAAAAAAAAAAAAAAAGGAATGTGCCACCATTTCCTGCTGTGTGCAGGCAAAGCAGCATGATATAAACAGCCCCTGAATGGGCCAAGTGGTAGTTGCTGCTTCCTCTTTCTCTCCCCATGTAAAGAGACCGTCACTATTGTGGGACAGCAGCAGGAGGTCATAGCGATGGTAGGGAAATGCGAAAATCCAACTGTCTGATGATGCTCTAAAGCTCTGAGTCCTGAACTTACAACTTACAACCTGTGGGTTCTAGCTTTTAGCCATGTAAAATGTGCTGGTTCTTCCCCATTTTAGGTGCTGCTGTCACTGCAGCAGCTGAGGTTGCAAGTCATTAGGTAGCCTGAGGAATTGAGGGAGCTGCCTTATGCTGAATCAAACCATTGGTCCGTCTGGCTCAGTATCATCTACTCTGCACTGACAGGCAGCAGTTCCTCAAGGTTTCAGATAGAGCTCTTTCCCAGTCCTGCCTGGAAATGTCAATAATTAAACCTGGAACCCTTTGCATGCAAAGTATGTGCTCTGCCACTGAGCTGAGCTACAGCCCTCAATATATATTGTCTTTGTTATGTTCTATAAATTGTCATTTTGTTTTGTGGATATTTATACCACCATCCAATGATTCAAGGCACCATGTGATCAGGCTGCTTGTCAGTCATGGAAGAAGCCGCCATTGTGAGTTACAATTAACCTGGGTTGAATTGTTTAGAAACAAAATGATTTTGTGTGTGTTGCAATTGAAGGTGGCAGACTCTAGTTGGTGGATTTCTCTTACACATTTCCTGGAAGATTGGCTGGGTGGAGATCAGCAGCAGTTCAAGGTACTGTGAAATTGCAACATAAGAATAATACAGATGTGGTTTGTATGCTCTGGTATTCTGATTTAATATCCAGTGGGATATGTGTCATCTAACAATAGAGATTTGGCTTTGTGTGTGTGTGTGTTTCTCTCCTCAACCCCTTTAATGTTACGAGGACTGTGAAGTGGAATTTCTAAAATAGGAAACCCAAACTGGTTTTCTACATGCCCATCATAATGTGTTTTTTTAAAAATATTTTTAGATAAATTTTCTCCTGTGCTCATGAGATAAAATCACAGGCCACCGTTTCACTATATCTGCACTTATTTCTTCTACCCCCATTGTGGTATAATCAGCATGGCAGAGTATTTGAGATGTTCCCAAATGTCAAAGCAGATTTCTCAGTTCTATGGGTCAATCTGTATCTATTGCAACCTAGAATGGAGAATTTGGCTTTTTAAATTTTAGGTATGCATCATATCACAGATTGTTTGTCTGCCTTCCTGGTAGCCTCTTCAACAATAATGAATAATATTGGATACTTTTTAGCAATATATGACTATTTGGGAGGGAGGGTCTAGTGTGATGTTTAAACAACTGAATACAACCTTAATGTCTTAGAACTATGTAGCTATTTTCCATGAATTTGAGAAGCAAAAATGCTTCAGGGTTTATTTATTTTTAAATTGTCCATCGCTGCATAGTTAAAAGGAGGCTAAGAGAAGTCATTAGGGTGGTTTTTATTTGTACCTCAGAGCATATAAAGAGTAGCAGAACATCAGAGAGGTTCATGTTGGCATATATTAGTAGTGGTGCCAACAAAGCCCCAAATTGTGTTAACAGTTTAATATCGTTGTAATGGCTGCCTAATTTTTGTTCTTGTTATCCTGATACATTCTATTAAAAACAGAAGAAGCAAAAGATCATAGTTTTGCTTATTATTATTATTATTATTGGTTTTAGTGCTAAAGGATTCACTCCACTAGATGTCAGTCTAAGCAAGGCAAACATAACACAGAGAACTCTCAGCTCTATACCCTTGCCTATGTGTAAATGATGGGGATGCAAAGCACAGCACGTTCCACAACTCTAAGAAAAGCGGGGGGGGGGGCATCATGAGAGTAGAAAAATGCCTCAGGGCAGCCAGGACTCAGATTATTGAAGATGCAACGCTATGCATATTTAGGAAGGAAAAAAAGGTCTACAATTCCCAGCAAGACCCAGACAGACAGACTGGGGCATGCTGGAAGTTCATTGGGCTGGGCATGCCAGGACTTGTAGGCCTTCTTTCTGTCGAAACATGCATAGGATTGCACCCTAAGGCTGCAATCCTATAATCAATTATCTGGAAATAAATTCCATTGAACTCAATGGGGCTTACTTCTGAATTAGATGTGTATAGGATTGCACTTTGAATTGGACAGTACAGACAGTACAGTGGAGGCAGAATAGGAGTTAAGTGCTCTCTCTTTCTCACCTCTCTCAGGAGGCAGGCTTCAGATTTCTGCATAGGATGTTACTTTCTAACCTTCAAGAGAAGCTCCATGAAGAAAGCATTGTAATAGTCCAAATGGGAGGTTACCAAATCATGGATGATTCAGGCTAGATCATTATAGCTGGGTTCACACAACATGCTGAACGCAGCGTGTTTTCTTAACCATGTAGTATGGTTTATTTTTCTCAAACAAGCCATCTTGAGAACCCATGGCTTGTTGTTGGGTTGTTCAGGGTGGTTAACAAGCCACACTGTGGTTAACGAGCAACCCTGCAGAAAACAAGTTGTGTTCAGACAACACGCTAACCCACTGTTCAACAACAACCCACACTGGGTGGGTTAGCGTGTTGTGTGAACCCAGTATTAAAGTATACACCAGTCCAATGTGAAAGAAAGGGTCGCAGCCAGCTCATCAGTCAAACCCAGTAAAAGTCACTCCATGCCACCACTACCTCATGGGAATCAAGCAGGTGTGTTTGTCAAGGAACACCCCCATACTATGAGTCTGTTTCTTTCCAAGGAGCATGACCCTACTTCACACAGACAAAATCACTATCTCCTCATCTCTGGATCAAACTACTACCAACTCTTCTTTCCTGGTTTAAGCTTTTGTTTCTGAGCCCCCATTCTGTCCATTACCACATCCAGGGATTTGCTCAGGGAACTCAGAACTACTCTTGAGTTAGATGAAAATGAGCAATAGAGTTGGATGTTATATCAGTCAACTGATGATACCGTTTCCCAAACAGGCAGGCAGTCTCCTCTCGTGAGGCACAGCATCTGTCGCTCAATGTTATTACTCTCTGGAGTAGTACCCTAGAGAATAATTATGTATTTATGAGGGACACAGAATTGTTAACTTAATGCCATTGTTGGGTTTCCTGGGAGAAGATATCCTCCAGTTGTTCAATCTTCTTATGAATTTTCTCTTAGCATTCTTGGATATAGAAGCCTTCCCTTTTCTGGCTCAGGTCTGAGGAATGAATTTTGTGTATATAATTAAGATAATTATTCATGTAAGTACTGGATGCCGAGTCTAAACTGGTTATGTTTAACTTAAACATCTTGATATTGTCAACATCCAAGTAAAGTTATCATGAACCATGTGATTTGAAAGTACAATGCATTTGATCTTTTTTCTTGAAAACACACATAACTATGAGAATTAGCAACTTGTAGAAAAATTTATACTGGAATGTCAAGGATTCTAATCAGCAGAGATGATTGAAGTCTCAGGCTGTGTGCAAGTTATAAATTCCTTGCCCTGTTGAGCAAGACTTGGGATTAATGAGGTTTTTGCTCTTAGTTTCCTTGGTACCAATATTTCCATCATCCATGTTTGTAGAAGTACAGAGTATCCTCAGCCCCAATAGTATTTAAAGGGGATAGTGACTCGTATTCTCCAAGTGTGGTTGGAGAAGGGAAGGTATCGTAGGAGCCGCTCCTAATTCTTTCAAGATCTGAGAGCAGGTTCTTAGCATATGCATATTCTCCAGGATTCTTTTCATTATGCTGCCCCTAAATAAACAGACTGTGTGTTAGATGAAGAGTGCATCCACACAACAAACTTCAAATGGTTTTAAACTGTCTTGGCTGTTATACCTTCAACAAATGAAGCCTGGGAGCTGTAGTTTTGGGTGGATGCTGACATTTCTCTCATTGGGCTGGTTCGTATGACATGGCCCGGTCAATGTGGGTATTTAACCCAAGATAAGCCATGGTGCGTGCTGGGCACGTGCAGCCTCCATTTTGAATATGCAACTCCCGATCAGGGCAATTGGTGTTTGCGCCATGTCATGCGGACCTGATAATCATGGGTTATTCAAACATTAAACACCCTTTGTATAACCCTACTACTAATCAAGGGTTATCCAAGAGTTGTTTAACCCTCAAATAACCCAGGAGGGCCAGTTTTCACATGTCATGGTGCAACCCCTGATCACCCCAATTGGATGTTGCATATTCAAATTGGTGACCAGAAGTGTCCAGCAGGCGCCATGACTCATCGTGGGTTAAATAAATAACCCATGATGTTAAATAACCCACAATGATCAAGCCATGTCATGCAAACTAGGTCATTGAGTTAATGATAAATGTATTCATCTGCAATATTCCTTGTTTGGGTGCCATAATGGTGGTGTAGTCATGCTCTGTGTTATACAATATTGTATAACACATGCTCTGTGTTATACAATCCAATGACCCTTCCCATTCATGTAAGGTTGCATATTTCTTCCCTACATGCCAAGAAATGCAGAACACATTGCTCTCTGCATAGTCATTATAGCAGACTCTAAGCCTTACCATTGTATGGTTTGGCCTGTAAGAGTGATAATTGTTGCTGAAGCATTTCCTGTAGCCCTAGACATTCTCTTCCAACCCTGGAAAAAAAAACCCTGTCTTGGCAGCATAGATATTCTGTAGTTACATCATGGGAACAGAGCTAATGGCCTTTTCCATTGCATTTTATATGACCATATTGAAAATGCACACATTTCAGGGATTCCTGGGCCTTCACATTGTGGTCAGTGATCTCTGTTTTCCATACTGAAATCTTGTTCACAAGCTTTAGGGTTTTATTTTTCCACTGTTACTGCATTCAAATGGCATTGCTTGTTTTAAGTAGGCATCCGATTTGAAGTTCCCAACAGTGTAATTACAGTAGTTGCCAGTCTGATTCTGTTATATTTCCATTATGACCAATGGCCTTAAAAGGTATTATAAGATACACCCCCACCCCATCAATGTAAATAAGGCAACAAGAGATTCCTTCTTCTTTTCTTAAAATCATGTTTGTCAGATAGCATTGAGGCGCACAGCTAAATAAGGTGACAGAACAATCCCATACATGTCTACTCAGAAGTAATCCCCCATTGAGCTCAGCGGGACTTACTCCCAAGTAAGTGTGTATAGGGTTGTAGCCTAAGTGACTTTTGAGAAACAAAATATCCGTCATCAGGTCTTTTATTGAAATGGCTGATCCTTTTCTCTGATTGCAGTGTAAATGAAAAAACTATGCTTTAAAGGCCAATAGACTTGCTTTGAAAATCCAGAAAGTTACATTGTAAGGCACCTTTTGAGGCATGTTGTCATGACAACTACCTAGAACAGCTGAACTAGTAAGGAGTCTTGAATACATTCCTGAACTCACGTTGTTTTTTTTAATAAAAAAAATGTACGCTAGCATCCCAAAAAATCATTGCAGGTGTACTTTTTTGTAACCTGGGAAAGGTCAGGCACCAGGATGAGATGCGCATCTTGCAAAGCTACCAACTTTCTCCATGACTGGGCTCAGATAATCACAGGGGTAAAAGAAGCCATTGTTGCTCCCTCCCCATCCCCATGCATGCCACGTGCATGACTGCGATTTCCATAATTAGCAGCAACGCAGTGCGGGTTACCGTGCCATTCGAACCTAGTGGGTGTGCAACGGAGTGGCTTCTTACCCACACCACAACCCATGGTTTGTAGTAGGGATTGTGGCATGGGTAAGAAGTCACCTCTGCCATGCCGGGTTCGGATGACATGGCAACCCGTGCTGCATTGAAGCTAATTATGGCAATCGCAGCTGCATATGCAGGGGCAGGAGGAGAAGCCATGATGGCTTCTTTTACCCCCATGATCATCTAAACATCCCGTGTCTCACCCCTGACCAAAGTGACAGTACCCATGTATTTTCCATTGCCAAAGTTATATCTACGGGGCGGGGGGAGGGAAGTGGGGGAATGCCTTCTGGCATAGTTGTAATTGCATGCTCATTTTGTTTTTACAGGTCTGAAGTACTGTCATGGCTGCCAGCTTCTGCACTTTTTGTGGGCATTATTTATTCAGGTTCCAGGGCATTATCCAGATTGGTAAGATAGATTCAAATGGGATCTAACATGCTTTTTGTTGTTAATTTGTAATATTTTGCTACAAATGGTGTACTGAAGTTAAAGTCATTGACAGTACTGAGGTTAAAGTAATTTGTTTAAAACACTGAATATACTATGGAGGCTCTAAACATGTTCA
Organism: Anniella stebbinsi; assembly: GCA_029215795.1. NCBI lineage: Eukaryota > Metazoa > Chordata > Lepidosauria > Squamata > Anniellidae > Anniella > Anniella stebbinsi. The sequence continues at coordinate 59,398,381 of JARDYH010000006.1, read as the reverse complement.
GGTTATGCAGCAGCTTAGATTTTTCACTTCAAGTGCCAAATGACTTGAGTTGTTCCTGTCTCTGTCTTCATAGTAGACACCTCATATAAGCTCCACTGCATCTTGTGTAATGGCCCAAAGATTCAAGTTAAGTTTGTTTTCTTTGCTGTACTCAAGAGTGGGGTTCACTACATGTATTAATACACATCAATATACCTAGAACAGGGGTAGGCAGCTTTTTTGTGCCCACAGGCACATGTGACCATTTTTTTCAGAGCCTCAAGTACATGGGACAATTTGGGGGGGCAGCATGAGCACATCATCAATTTGGGGGGGCATGGGCACATTTTATCGCCCCCCTTCTGGGCTTCCCACTTTTCTTAACCTCCTTCTTCCCTCAGTTTCCACTTTTGGCATTTGAAGTGAAAAATCTAAGGTGCTCTAACTGAGATGGGAAGGTCCAGCACTGGCTGGAACCCACCTGTTGCCTTGTATAAATGATTATCTGGAAGACTGGCCATCAGCCACCAGATCATGTAATCTGCATTTTTCAGCTTTGTATGTTATATTGTCCCAGGTGTGAGAATAACACTCAGTTCTGCAAACGTATTGTATGAACGGTGTCAACAATTTTCAAGTGTATATCTTTACTTGTGTATATATAATCAGGGCTGACGAGAGGGGGGGAAGCCGGTACAAATTACTGGGGCCTGGCAGTGTGGAGGGGGGTCTGGGGCCCGACTGTGTGGCATATGTTTTTGTCTTTCTTGGTAGTATCATTATTTGTCGATTGTTTTTGACATCCATTGTAAAATCAGTGAATTTCAAAGAAAATAATAATGATATACAAAATTCTGTCAGTTATCAGCCAATATAGACTCTAATCAACCAAATAACTATTAATTACATATTAAGAACAGAATATAATTATATTTTAATGTAATTCTTAACAATATATATATTTCATATTCAGTGCACGCACAATTCTGAATAATGGTTTGCGAACTTGTGCCATGAACCGAGCATTTCCGAGTATATATATAAATCAAATTTACTAGAAAATTTTCTTTCGCCAATAAACCTTTTGACTAAACTAAGACAATTAAAACTTGAAAATCTTTTTCTAAACGTAGTTGTTGCTTTAAGGTTGTTCTGTACCATACCAGTAACACTGGCTCAAGCAGAACGCTCTTTCAGTTGTCTTTCTGTAATAAAAGACATGTTAAGGTCTACAATGGCCCAAAATCAATTGGCAGATTTAGGTTTACTCTCAGTTGAGGCTGAATTAGTGAGAAAATGCAATTTTTCTGAAGTTACTGATTTATTTGCAAATTGCAAAGCTCATAAAGCTCCACTGATATAAATATGATACAATAAATTTCACAAAATGCAACTTTCCTGAATCGATTGATTTTAAAATGTAGCTTTTTATGAATACAGTTGCAATTTGGGAATTTTGGGTACAATTTTATTTTATTATGATAAAGTATACATTTTAAATTTTTAGTTATTCTTTAATTACAAATGGTTAAATAGCCTACATGCCTTTTTGTAGCAAAACAAAAGGCTCTTTTGCAGCAGGCCCAGGCAGGGTTGATTGTCATTGCAAAAACCAGCTTGATTGAAACGATTTGTAGGAAAGGCCGTAGAAACAGCCAGGGGGACAACTGAGTGGGAAGGATCTGTTTCTTTTCATTCTAACAGATCCCCACACACATCCTTCCCGCCCACCCATAATGTGTTCCCCAAAAACACCGGAACAGGCATAAAAACCGTAGGACCTCTCTGAGAGAAAATGCATGTGCTCCTCCTGTTGCCTTTCTCAATTCTTTCCGAGAGTCTTCCTACTTGAGTTGATTGTTTCTTGATCTTATAACATCACAGGAATCATCCTTGCCGGGGGGGGGGGGGGGGGGGATGAATTTCACTGGGGCCTGAACCTGCTCTCAACGGCCCTGTATATAATGCAAACTTAGTAGTTAATGGTGAAAGAGGATACAAAACGGAGATATTTAGTCAAACCTCTGGGGATGGCAGCCCAATCAAAATCTGGTAGCAACAAAACAGCTAGGAATTCTCCGGATAAAAGAGTAACCCTTTACAGCAGCTAGAGTTCATTCTTTTCCTCTCTTTCCCACCGAGATCTATTGATAAGTTATTGGGGAAGTTGAGTCTTTGTGAACCTTTCTGTCTCAGTTGAATTGGCTCAGTTGGCGGCTTCTGCAAAATCTACTATATAATCTGGCCTCAGTGCTCTGTATGAATATGAAAGATTAGGGTGACCATATTTTGGAAACCAAAAAGGAGGACATGTCCAGCCCCCAAGGGGGCGTGCCCACCCAAACATGGCCCTGGACATATGTCTGATTTCACAGCACACAATTAAGACAAACCTGTTCTACATAACATATTAACATTAAAATCACTGAAATAAAGAACAAGTGAAACATTCAATGTATTTGAAATTAACTTCACTCACTCCTACTTTTGTAGCTTTTGCTGTACTTTGAAGCTTTTGCTATATTCTGTGTGATACATTTTCTAGGCTGACCATATGAAAAGGAGGACAGGGCTCATGTAACTTTAACTGTTGTAGAGAAAAGGGAATTTCAGCCAGTGTCATTTGTATGCAATTAGTTCCTGGTGAAATTCCCTCTTCATCACAACAGTTAAAGTTGCAGGCACTATACTAGAGTGACCATATACAAAAGAAGGCAGGCCCCTGCACCTTTAGCTGTTGTGATGAAGAGGGAATTTCACCAGAAACTAATTGCATACAAATGACACTGGCTGAAATTCCCTTTTCTCTACAACTGTTAGTTACATGAGCCCTGTCCTCCTTTTCATATGGTCAGCCTACATTCTCTCCTTCACTCAGATATCTTTTCTGACTGCAAATCCTTCACTGGATGACCATAGTCTCACCTTTCCTAACATTTAACACTCTTTCCCCATCATCTTTAGCATACCCGTACTCACAGATTCAGCATACTGCTACCACTGAACAGGTGCAGAAAAATCTAGTACAACAAACTAGCAACCTAGCATTCAGAAAGTGTATAAAATACAATTACCCTGCAAGCATTAGCTATGAAACAAAATTACCACCTCTTAACTTGTTTCAACTTCTGTTTCTCAATGAGAAATTATCACAATGCTAGACAAGGATCCTTTCCTTCTTTTATTGAATATTTGGATTCAAGACATATTTGGAAATTCTGTTCTCAGTGTGTAGAGAACAGAAATTCCAATCAGAGAGTGCTCTGTCCAAAGAAAACTGCCCAAAGTCCCATTGATTTCAATAAAGCTTATTCCCAGATAAATGAATATAGGATTGCAGCTTTAAATGAAGGTGGTTACAGGGCCATTGGTATTTTATTGCTGTTCATGATAAATCTTCACTGTGATAGAATTTAAGCAAGTTGAACAATGCAACGTTAAACATGTCTACTCAGAAGTAAGTCCCACTGACTGCAGTAGGGCCTGCAATCCTAAAGTGTTAACATAAACTTAATTACAAACACAAAATAGGATCATTGACAGAATTAGGAGGGGGAAGTTTCTGCAGTTGTGGAGCAAGTTGTCTGTCACACACAAGATGAACATAGTTTGCATAATTTGTGAATCTTCAAGATGCCACAAGACACTTTGTGGCTTTCAAACACAAAAGAACAAGAGGTGCCTCTGCTTCTTCACATCTGTTCATCTTTCTCTAGCAAGTGCAAGCCCTTGCTGTCAAGGAGGACTATGCACCCACCAGAGCCTGGCCTCGTGGATCATGCAACCAGCAGGTGCACTTCAGAAATATGTTTTCAGAGCCTAGGAAATCCAGACATACTCAAACAAGCCCAAACAAGCCACCCTATGCACTCACATATTACCTTGCCCCTTAGTCCAGACATTGTTGCTCACATCCCTTTTTGGAAGCAAAACCACTTCTATCCCCCTATCCCAGATAAGAGACCTGGGCCAGATTGGAAAAAGCAACAGGTGAGGAAGACCTCTGGCACTCCATTAAACATGACAGCAGTCAGTATACCTGCTCACCCCTTGCCAGAAGCCTCACAGTCTACAATGGCAAAATGCAGTGTTTGGCTGCTGGGCACCTCTCCCTGCCCAGTCAGACACCAGCTTACAATGGTGTTGTTAAGCAATTTTGGATGCTGGATGTAATGGTTGTACAGCCCCCTTTATATCTTAAAATGCATCACTTCACTTCCACATTCCACAGCTTCTACATTTCTGGTGCTAGAGCAGTAATAATAACTTCTGGTTTATCAGTGAGAAACTAATCTAAAAATGTGTTATTACACCTCAGGTTCATTAGCCACGTAAACAAGCCAGAACAGAACAGAACAGAACAGAACAGATGCCCATTATCACAATGCTAGACAAGAATCTTTCCCTCATTTTATCCAAATACCTCCTGAATTTACACTGCCTCAGTGTGCAGAGAACAGAAATCGCATTCAGGGATCCAAAGAAAACTGTCCAAAGAAACCTCAGAAATAAGTCCCATTGATTTCAATAAAGCTTGATTTCAATAAAGCTTACTCCCAGCCTCTTCACATCTGTTGGAAAACATTGGCAATGTAAAATCCAAGCAATCTTTAGTATTATTCTTAATGGAAAGGCAGGTGTAAATAAAATAAATCCTTTACTAACTATGTCTCATTTCTATCCAGGAGGGAGGGGAACAGGGCTGGGTAAAGGCTTACGAGTACCACCGCCACATACCTTCTTCTGATGCTGGTCTGCCGCAGCTGCTGGTTGTTCTCCTCCACCACCGCCACCGCCGCTTTTCCGCTGCTCCTGCTGGTTCCTCTTCTGTTGCTGTTGGTGCCACTTCCTTCTTTTCTCTCCTCCTCTGCCTCCTTCTCTTCCTCCTCCTCCTCCTCCGTCTGTCTTCTCCTCCTCCTCCTTCTCCTCCTCCTCCTCCTCCGTCTGTCTTCTTCTCCTCCTCCTCCTCCGTCTGTCTTCTCCTCCTCCTCCTCCTCCTCCTCCTCCTCCTCCGTCTGTCTCCTCCTCCTCCTCCTCCTCCTCCGTCTGTCTTCTTCTCCTCCTCCTCCGTCTGCCTTCTTCTTCTCCTCCTCCTCCTCCGTCTGTCTTCTTCTTCTCCTCCTCCTCCGTCTTCTTCTCCTCCTCCTCCGTCTGTCTTCTTCTCCTCCTCCTCCATCTGTCTTCTCCTCCTCCTCCTCCGTCTGTCTTCTCCTCCTCCTCCTCCGTCTGTCTTCTTCTTCTCCTCCTCCTCCGTCTTCTTCTTCTTCTCCTCCTCCTCCTCCGTCTGTCTTCTTCTCCTCCTCCTCCATCTGTCTTCTCCTCCTCCTCCGTCTGTCTTCTCCTCTTCCTCCTCCTTCGTCTGTCTTCTTCTCCTCCTCCACGCTAGCCAAGAACAAGGCCCGGATGGCGGAGGGGAGGAGGCGTGCCCGCACTTCCAGGTGCACGTTGTTCCGGCCTCTTCCCCGGCTGATCTGGGCCTTGTTCTTGGTCAGCACAACCGTGCTAGCCAAGAACAAGGCTCAGCTGGCACGGGAGAGGCCCAATTTTTTCGGACTTTGGGGGATATTTTAAAATTTCCCCCGGACTCAAATTTGCCCCCCTTTTTTCGGACTTGTCTGGGGGGATCCGGACATCTGGTCACCCTATGAAAGATGCTCCGTAATGTCTCGAATCATTCCTGAATTCCTGCTGAAATGTGCTGCCTCCATGAGGCAGCACATAGCTATAGACAGTTTAATCATCAGTGAGTAATTATGTTGTTTGTGGGTTCAAATTCCTACTCTTCCATGAACTTACTGGATAGCTTTTTTGAAGTCATACTGTGCTTTTCTACACAAAGCATTTATCGTGTGCTCATCATTCCCTACTCATGGTTGTTTGTAGGTTCTTTAGACAACATCATGAAACACCCCCACCCCCCAGTTTTGCTTCTGTGTCTACCCAGCACTTTGGGCAAGGTTTTTTTAAAGCAGGGAAAATGTGACATTTGATTGTAAAAATGAAAGAAAGTGCAATTTCCTTGTGTGTATTTGCATGACTTTACTATACCACAAGTCACCTAGAGGTTCTTTAGTAGAAATGCAGGAAAGCAAAACGCTTCTCGGGCAGTGCTCAGATCTCAATTCTGCAACTAAAGCAAAAGTATATAGATCAATTCCTTGCCTGTAAAATGGGAATATTAATTCAGAGTAATTGTGAAAACGAATGAGAGAGATTCTTTGCACTTAAAATTCTGTAGAGATTATTCAACATGCTTTCTGCTGAATTGGGCCTTTCTTAGCTCTGGCTGCCTGTTCCTTGTTCTTCTAAGATTTCCAATTGGATAGATATTTCCTGGTTCATCACCTGGCTAAGATACGTTGGTGAGATTCTGGAGTTGGAGAGATGGGAACTTGGCTATGCTGGCTGGGGCCAGCATACTGAGCTTCCTTTCGTAAAGACGAAAGCTACTAAAAAATATCATTAAAGACAATAAACATCTGGTAAAGGTTAGCTGAACTGGGCAATCTGGAGCCATTGTTGGCAGTAAAACACATTTCTCTTGGCTCTAGGAAGAGCCAATAGCATAAGGGAGGGGAAGGGGTGTGTGTATGTACGTGGACTTGGCTGCAGAACAGGAAGAATGTAAATTCTGGTGTTAGCTTTTCTAGCATAGCATTATTTCTAGGGTTTCCTATTATTGTGCTCTAATTCGAGAGGCCTGTGTTAGATGATGGTTTCCTTTTAACTTTCTCACTCAGCTACAGAAAGAGCAACAAGCCCAATAATGGAGCTAAGAATTCTTCATTGCATTTTGATCCCGATGAAAAGCAGTCAGCAGCTTGCATGCTTTGTTCAATTGTTTATTTAATAACATTTCTTACAAGTTAAAAAGAATTGTATGTAGCTACTGTAGTAAAACAGTTTGTTAATGCCTATCCAGAAGTACCTTTTTAACTTTAATTTTTAAATGGAAAAAAATACAAGTGCAACAGATAAATTATTTATACAAAAGAAAATATATAAAATCAAAGTATAGGAAAAAATCTCAAAGAGATGTCCTGATATCTAATAAAGTTATGTTACTAATTTACATATTCTGTTTTCTAAAAAGCTGATTGTCAGAGATACTACCCTCAGACACTCCTCTGACAAGATACCTTCAATATTCCAGCTTTTCCCTATCATTTCAATTTTGGTCACTGTTTCATTTTTGGAGGGGTGAAATGGGTCTAGTTAGCAGCATATTATCTGCATCTACATCCTTCCCTCTATTTCCATTGTTTAGGCTATGAGTGCCGTTGCTTATGTAGCCAAAACGGCACTACCTACTCACAAGTACAAACATTCTAAAGGTTTAAAGCCCCTAACTTGCCCCATGAGGACTGAGCAGAGACAATGACTGTAGAATACTGATGGATGGGGGTGGGGGCTGAGGGCTGAGGGCTGAGATGGAAAATTGGGGAAGAGGTGGAATGGAATGGAATCTTGAACAGGGAAAGCTGCACACTGCAATATTTTGTTACAACTGCCACCTCTATGGTGCCACTTATATGTACATATTCTCCTAACCGTTCCATGTTTCTCTTACAGGGTTTTCTCTATGCTATCAGGGCTAAATATCGTGAGCTTTTCTACATGAGGCATTTATTGAGCGCTCATCATTCCCTGCTCATGACTGCTTACTGTTTTTTTTACACAATTTTGTGACATTCTGTGACAGAAATTTCGCTTCTGTATCTAAATAGCACCTTCGGTGAGATTTTTAGAACAAGGGTAATGCGGTATTGTTTCTGAAAGTGAAAGAAAATACTTTGTCCACTTGTGTATTTGCACTATTCTACTACACCACAGTACCACCTAGATATATGTAGTGGTAAAGCAGGAAAGGAAAGAGCCTTCATGTAGGTCTTAGAACTCAATTCTGCGACGAAAATAGAAGTAGATACAACAGATTAACAGCCTCATGTAGAAAAGCTCAGTATATGCCAGAGCATAAGTAGGTATACTGATAGCTGTACCTGTAAAAAGGTACTGCTGTTATCTACCAGAAAACAAAATGAGAATTGGAAGTTGATTTCCCTGCTCGCTCTGTTGCCTTACATATCATTATCATCTTAATCTAAGTTGTCGTAGGCACAAAAGGGGAAATAGGGCCCCATAAGGCATGCAATGCATTTCATACATGCATAACTTCTGCAAACTTTGTTCACTTGTGAGAGATACCACTTATTTCTGTCCATGGAGATTGTTTTTAGCACTGTGTTCGTGTGACAAAATCCATACTTTGCTCGCCACCAAATTCCATGCCTTCAACTTTATGACAGCCATTCATAAGGGAAATTGAGCCAAGATTTCTGCAGGGTCATTAGAGATGTGTGTTTTTTGGTATGGCCAAACAGAAAGACGCATAAGCGCAGAGCACTTTACAGAATCTGCAGTGCTAACCTTCTTGGTCACATTTTCTTCCCTGGCAGCCAATTCCTATCTTTCTTACCTTACACAATGCTGCAGAAGTTATAACATATGGAATCGAGACGTTTGTGCAGAAAGAGGTACGGCAAAACTAATTCCCTGTAATGTCAACAGCCTAGAGCAGGGCTTTGTAAATGGTTAAATTAGCCTACTGGGCTTTCCTAGCTGGGCTAAATAATCTAGTTATCAATTTTCAAAAATTCCATGCAAATCTTAGTCATGATTAATGTAAGCCCCATCTGTTTCAATAGGACCTAAGTACAACTAATTTTCTCTTGATCCAGCCCATCCTTAATAAATACAGCTGGATCATGCTCTCTTCTTCCCTAAGCATTGGGACTTCCAAGGCAACCTTTTATCAAGTCACCAGGAGTAGACAACCTGGGGCTTTTCAGATGTTTTGGACTACAGTATCCATAATCTCTTGCGATTTTCTGGCAAAGCTCCTAAGCTTTTAACAGCTGAGTGCAGGCAGAAATCCAACTGATGGAGTTTGGTCAGGCATGAACACGCAGTGGTGAAAAATGCTTCAACACTGTTGAATTTCTGCCTATCACGAATCTGTGGTACGCATAGAAGCCCTCTCAGAATTTCCTTTTGAAAATATTATATCGTTTAAAACAGACAATTTGCTCCAAGTTGGACGTGTGTGCTACAGCTACGGAACACTCAAAGTGGTATCTGACTCGGAGCTACTCCATCCATTAAAACATTCCAGTGCTTCAGTTTCAGAAAGTGAGGGGGCTTCCTGACGTATTATCCTGTGTTAAAACAGGAGAGTTGGCACTTAACCGCTGCCTGATTCAACTTATTGAGGGTAGTTGGGAGCATTGCTTGAGCATGTTTTATCCAAGTCCAAATATGTGGAGTATTTCAGCCCACACTGATCTCTACCAGTTGTATGGATTGGGTGCAAGGTGAGTGCCAGTTGTGTGGGGTGCACATTTGATTTCCACAATTAAACAGGGTTGTTCTCTTTTCCAAGGACGCTCTTTAAATGCTTCAATATTTAACTAAGAAGCTACTGTCTGGGTGTTCCCTGAAAGAAACAAAATAGGAATGGCATAATATCTTTCATTCAGATTGCATTTGACTGCCTTTAATCCTTGTCCAGGATGTGCTATTTAGAAGTTATCTTAGAAACTATATCAGGTTGAGTTCCTTATTTCTACTACTGCCACAATACTGGAAATTCCATCTGGAAAAACGTTGGACAGCTAGATGCACGTATGCATGCATGACACAATTTTCTTTTGGTGGTTATTCTTGATAACATTTTATTTCCTTTTCTAATAGCAGACCTCTGCTCTAAAAGTCTGTAGGTAAGTTTCTCAATGTGTGCTCAGTGTTATGAAATTTCACAGGGGTTCTAGCTTCCTAATTAATTGAACTTTTGGTTTTCTAGTCAGAAATGAGAGTTTGGTTCATCATGCGCCCCATATAGGACTAGGTTTTAATGGTTAAATATAAATAAGCTTTGAACGCCAGCATCAAGCTGCCTGGAAATTATGGATTGGATCCACATCAAGTTAGTTGAACTTGGGTCCCATTGAAATCAATGAGACATTAGTTGTGACTTCCCTTAAATTCAGTTGATTTCAATGGGAACTTAATGCAACCAAGGCTGCCTCTACACGAGACGTTTAAAGCTCTTTGAAGTCTCATTAAAATTTTTACCTCTACAAGAGCGGAGCGTAAATCGGGAGTTGAGGCGCTTTATCTCTCTGATTATGCGCATTATCGAATGCGTGTTAAATAGTGAGTTTTATTTTCCTCCGGCCATTAAAGCTCATTTTGCCTATGTGAACAAGCGATTCTCCGCATTAACTACTTGTAAAGTGCATTTCAAACAACCGGTAAGGCCACCAGTTGTGTGCTCAATTACCTCTTGCGTACAAGCATTTACGATAAAGCGCTTCCGCGATTATGCGCATAATCAGCTAACCAGGCGTCAAACAGAATCCATCTAGAGGGGGTCTAACTTAGAGCCTATCTACACTACTGCTTTAAAATGGTTTATAACAGTTTTAAACTGGCAGTTATTAACCGATTTAAAACTGTTATAAACCGTTTTAAAGCAGTAGTGTAGATAGGCTCCCAGTCTGGATCTAACCCAATGTTACTCTGCAGGTTGTCCCACGGGGGTATCACCTGGGCTTTGTCAGGTGAATCATACTTTTATGGGTCTTTCTTTGGAATTTTCTGAAGAGTAGGACCAATTCACATGATGTTTATCCTTAATTAGTATGATTCCTATTTAAATACAATACACTTTCTTGTATCAGAAAATTCTAGTAAGAGCTCAGAAATTTGTGTCTATATTTGTGGAGGTTTGGACAAGTGAAGTTTGAATAACAGAGTTTCTACTCTGTGTTCATATTATTGTTGTTGTTGTTGTTGTTGTTGTTGTTGTTGTTATTTTACAAAACGCTTAGACAATTTTCTAAAGACCTTGACAAAAATACATTGTTCCCAGGCACAGAGAACTATAGTAAGCCATGATATAAGCCTGACTGAGTAAAATACGTTGAAAATATGAAACAGATTTTTTTACTTGGTGTATAAAGGAGCCCAAATTGATAACATTAATAAAACCTTTCAGAATTTAGTTGATGCTTGTGACATTCGCATTATATCTGTATGTGTTCCCCACTGCAACTAATAGCAGCTTCAGGAAGTGATTTCATTGGGGAATTGATGTGAGAGAAAGGTTTAATTCTCTCCATGTTGTCCCATGACCCTGATTTCCCTACCTCCCATGGCTGCTTTTAGGAAAATAAAAATGCGTCATAAACATCAAGCTGCTTGGAAATTATGAGTTGGATCCCGACTAAATTAGTTGAACTTAAGTTCCATTTGAAATTAGTGGGATTGTAGTTTAGTGCTAATATTCATGTGAGGAATGTGCAATGCAATTCATGATTTTTTAAAAATATGGTTGGAGAAAATATGGCAGGTGGGATCCCTTGTATTGCATCCTTAGGGTCACAGAAGTGGCCTTCCCTCCTCCATGCTGACTGGGAAGGTCAGGGATGGGGAACCACCAACCACATATCCATGTGTTGGATATGGCCCATGGAACTTCCCCAAAACTGCCCTGTGAAGTCTCCTATGCCCAGCCCCACGCCCACAGCAATTAGGCTTCATAAAAAGCCTTCCATTGATACCTTTAGGAGTTCCATGAAGATGGAGCCACTAATGAAAAGGCCCCGTCTTGTATTAGTAGTAAAAAATAATAAACATGAATAAAGCCAGTGTGGTGTAGTAGGGTAGTGTGTCAGTCTAGGACCTGGAAGACCCAGGTTGAAATTGTCACTGAGCCATGAAACTCTCTGGATGACCTGGCCTAGGACCTACCCTAACCTGCAGTGTTGTTGTGATGATACAAAGGGGTAAGAAATATGTTTGTTTCTTAAGATCCTTGGGGGAAAGGTGTGATAGAAATATTGTTGTTGTTGTTGTTGCTATTATTATTATTATTATTATTATTATTAATTCATTTGAGAATACGAAGCCCTGAATTGTGATATGGCATTTTTCTTTAATGCAGAGTGCTGATGCTTCTGGTAGCAACAGGGTGCCTTCCCATATATGACCCACAGGTAGGTTGGTGGTTTTCAGAGCAACCTCTGAACTTGCTGTGAACGACCCAAGCCATTGGCAGGTCATGCCTTGGAATCATTACTTGGTGGACTTCACCGCATGTTGTGTTAGAGGACAGGTCAACTTTATTGACTGTTGCTTGGGGCGGGGGGAGCAGAGGGCACCGCTGAGGAGCGGAAACAAAATCCACAGAGGAGGGCACCACAACAGGTGCTAGGAAACAGCTTGTTTAAATCAACCCAATATAATTTTCAGGTGTAAAACCTTTCTACAGGGCATCTGCCTAGGGGGAAAAAAAGATTTAAAGCAGAGCTGGAAAATGTGCGTCCTGCCAAGGCACTTCTGGCATCCCACCAAATCCCCTTGTGCCTGCTCCCCCAGCAGCACTGCCGGCCCCTTCCTTATCTCCGGTTTCTGATGAAAGATTGCAATTCAGCAGGGGATTTCGAATGGCCAGGGGCACTGGGGTGGGGAGGAGGAGGAGGAGGCCCCTTCCCTGCTCCAACGACCCCAAAGTAGATGTGTGTTTGTGTCCCCACCCCAGTATATTTATGTGTCCCACTACCACCTCCCCAGTGTGTTTGTGTGTGGCTCCCAGAGCCCCTGGGAACCCCAGATTTGAGCCTCGGGGCCAAAGAGGATTTAAGGATCCCCAGAGCATATTAAAAATATTTTCATGGGACGTTTTGTAAAGTCCTTGTTTCTGAATGACTGCGTACACCAGGGCTGGGGAATGTGTTGTTGTACTACAACTTCCATCAGCCCTACCCAGCATAGACAATGGGGAGCAATGATGGGAGGTGCAGTCCAACAACATCTGGAGAATAACACATTGCCCATCCTTGGTGTACACGGATGCTGTTAGAGTTGAAAGCCTGAAAGAAGTTTTTTACACCCAAAATACATTGGGTCCATTTCAATCAAATGTTTCTTAGCAACTGAAGCCTGAGCCTGTCCAGGTTTACTCAGGACTGTTTTCCATGGGGCTTACTTCCAGGTCACTGTGAATGGTGGGACTGTCTTCTTCAATATGAGTCTGCCTACTCTTCTGTTGAGTCTCTCCTTTACATTCCACTAGTATTTGGTTGGGATGTGGCTGGCAGAGGGCTTTCTCTGTGCCACACCTAGCCTTTGGAGCTCCCTCTTTAGGGAGACCTCTCTCACACCTTTTGCCCTCCCATCACTGTGCAAAATGGGCCAGATCCACCTCAGCTCAGATCTGCCTCGCTCTGGATCCAGAGCGAGAGTCAGATGTCCAAATTATTCAGATATCCGAATTATTCAGACATCTGAAGTAGTGTACTGCCCTAGAAATAACCCACCATGTGGAGGAGAAACATCCCACAGACAGCACGCTAACCTATCATGGTCTAGTCTGGAAAATAAGCCATCCTGAGTTAGCGTGTTGTGTGAACCCAGTCCATGTCTGAATACCATCATTAATTTATACAATTAAGGGTGTTTTATGCATAAACAGAAACGTATACACTTGTCTTTATTTTATTGTTGTTTACTGCTACAGGAAAGGAAAGGTACACCAGTAAAAGACTAATAAAGTCAAATTGATATAGAGTGTTGGCCCTTTCAGACAGATTTTTTAAATGCCTAGAGAATTCCTCACTACAACAAATGTTGAAATCAGCTGTGAAGGAACTATTTGTCTGTACTTTGATGTCTTATTTTTCAGTTTGATACAGATGGCTATTTTTGGGCTGTCGTACATTTGCTATGTGTTGGTAAGTTAAATCAGATTACATTTAAAATTAACTTTTCATGCATATGTGCTGCTCCTCTTCATTTTCATAGGGTTTGGGACTGAGGTTTCCAATTTTCTGGCTTTTGTCCCACAGTACAATAGCCAGCAAATTGCATAAGCAGAGTTGTATTCATTTATTATGAATGAATACAACTTTGCATTGAATAGTATGACTCCATGAAAATGGAAGGGTAAACAATGTAGGCAAATCAGCGCTCTAAAATGATTTTAAAGAGATCAGAGCATTAAAGAGTGAGAACAAAACCAAGAAAGGAAATTTTGATCTCTACCAGGAAAAATAAATACACAAATAGAAAACACAAGACAAGACAAAGTCTTTTATATGCTGCAGAAGATTTAGATTTTTGAATTGTTTCCCAGCTACAGCACAATAGGACTTCCTGACCAGAATAATGAATGATACTTGTTTTCATGTCATTTAATTCACAGGCGCTTACAAAATATTTCATAAGTTGTGGAGACCTAGTTCTCTAAGGTGATTTATTTTTCTTGTATTTGGGGTGTGGGAGGGCTATATAAAGGAAAAGGAATCAAAATTTTCATGGAAAACGGTGTATAATGTAATTAAAGAATGGTCTAATGTGCATAAGGGCAAATGGATTGAGACCCTTTTCAACTCTATGGCCCTTTCTACACTTATGGGTGTAGAGGGAGGGCCTGGGGACGATCCCAGATGTACCTGCTTTCAGGATCATCCTCCTCTTGCTAAACAGGAGGTGCGATGTTCAGGCTTTCTCCCGGGACATTGCACTGTTGTGGCCACCATTTTTTTTTTCTAAAAGGGATCCAGAGAGCGCACTTGTGCTCCATCGGAAAGGTAAGTGTTTTTTAAAAAACAAACCATGAAATCGCCCCCGCCCCACCATCCTGGGGATGGCGGACTTGCTTCCCCCCTCCCCTGATGGGCATGGAGCTGCGCTGTACGGCTCTGTGCCCATTTCTGGTGCCTGCTTACTTGCGGGTAAGCTGGGACGGGTGCCCACACCTCCTGTGGTCTTGGGATGTTCCCAGGACCATGGGAAGAATTGGGTTTTCCCAGGGATTCATTATCCTGGGGAAAACCCATGCCCATCCCCCCCAGGAGTCCCTGTGCATCATTTGCATGCACAGGGACAGTCCTGGGTAGAAATACCGGTGTAGAAACGGCCTATGATTATATGCTTTAATGGGCCTGTTCAGACAACACGCTAAGCCATGGTTAGGCTGCTAACCCTATCATAGCATGAGTGTGATTAAACTGTGGTTATGTAGCCACCATGGTTAGGAATGGTTCACACAACATGCTGAGTCATGGTTCACATCACACGCTAAGCCATAATGTTTAGCTCAAATTGCTTAACCACCATGGTTTAGCGTGACTTCTGAACAGGGTCAATGTGCATTCCTGCATTGAGCAAGGGGTTGGATTTGATGGCCTTATAGGCCTTTTCCAACTCAACTATTCTATGATTCTATGAACAGAGAACCATAAATAGAATTGTAGAGCTGGCTTTCCCCCCCTCTTTTTTTTTTTAAAAAAAAGTTCAGCAGTTGGCTTTAGTTAAGAATTCACAGAAGGAATAAATTAGCCAGGTAGGCTTATAGGAAGAGGAACTAAAAATACAAGTAAGAATATGAAGTTGGAAAAGTGAGGTGTAGAAATCACTCCTCCTCCCCATTATACATATATTCACACAGTTACTTATATTGTGGTATATTTTAATCATAAGCCATGTTGGAAGCCAATCTTGGCTGAAAGCAAGATATGAGTATTGGATTGGATCCAGACTAAGGTAGTTATGGCTAACTTGTCACACTGATTTCAATGAGACTAACATGTGACTAGCTTAGTTTAGTCACTCATAATAAATAAATATTGATTTCTTCACAAACAAAAGTTGGTTGCTGCAGCTTTAATGCTCCTCACCTCCAGCCCTCAATTAAAAGGACAGAATAAAATTAGCATGCTCATATAAGGAATAGAGTGATTGTGTTTTTTATATCCAAACAGGTTTCAGATGTGACATTAGTAAGGACAAGGAAGTGTGATTGCCTTTGTTAGAGCGGTGCATGGCTGGCCCAGTGTAAATGAAACACTTATGGGAATATTGTTCCATTTTAGTATTCTGTATATTTTAATTCAACACAATTTAAAGTTCACATATATATAGCCCTGGGTTGTCATGATAACTTGCTGTTTAACTCTATAAAACATCAACTAGAGTAGAAACAGTATGCACATGAAGTGATTACTATGGTAGTGATGGACAAAACAATATGAAAACCTGTTCTTGAGCCATTTCAGTAATCGCTTGGCCTAGTAGCGTGCACTGAATTGTAATGACCCATTATGAACAAGCCCAAAGCAGTGGAAGTAGTACTTTTAGAGGTAGTCTGTGTCCCGTAGGTAATTGAATTGTTTCCTGAACGTTTTAATGAAGTGTGGAAGCCTCATGTACAGCAGAAAACAGCCTCCCATAATGTTGGCAACAGACTATATCCCTTTCTGCCCGGATCACTTTCTGATAAGAAGAATCATAGAATAGTAGAGTTGGAAGGAGCCTATAAGGCCATCGAGTCCAACCTCCTGCTCAATGCAACATATCCTTTTGTTTATTTTTAGTACCAGACTATTATGCCTGGGAAGGCTTTATTTGTAGTTTTCAGGAATCAAAAGAGCTGTTCCAGCAGCCTATTTCAGTGGCAGTGCAGAAATGATGGGAAGGTCCGCTGGTTTATGCTGGCTGTCATGGCTAGCAGGGGTCAGTCTGGGCCGTACATGCTCTTATGCTTGGCAGCTCATAGTAAGTGGGGGCATTTTCTGTGGAAAAAGATAGCTTCTATCTCTAGGTCAGTTCTAGCCATGGCACTCCACCAAGAGTGCAGAGAAACTGTTGTTTGGGTGGTGCTAAACTATGACTGAACTGTACTGAAGTCTTGGATCACCAATATATAGTCAGGCATAAATGAATCTGAAACATTGGATTTTGTCTGACTCAGGATAAAGAAAGCTTATCATAAATAACAAAGTAATGTTAGCCCCGTATAACTGTTTTGTGTACGTTGTTAATGGAATTTGTGAGTGTAATTTTTGATAGAAAATGTTGTTAAACTCCTCCCTCTCCTGAAATAACTTATTTTTTTCCCTTAGCGTCTCTGAGCAACAGTATATAAACTATGCATTCAGGTAAAATATACATTCTTTTTATATTGTTGTGTGCTCCACACTTATCCAAGTGGTGAGAAATTCTGGGGCAAGCGTCTTGTGAGTTTGGTTAAACGCTTCTGTGTGTGTTCTGTTTATACATAAGTAGAATACAAGTGGAGGCAAGTAGCATGCGCACTCCTACCAGACAGCAGATCTACATTGTACTTCCAAGGAAGACTCCCTGCACCCCAAGGTGCTTCCAGTCTGCAGCTAACTCTTGGCTCACTTGGGGGCTGTCTACACGCATGGAAAGCCCTGCGGTGACTGTGGATTTGCACCCCATTGGTTAGATGATACCAGCACAGGTTTTCAGCCACCATAGGGCTTCCCCGCGATACTGTGTTTTGAAAAAGTCAGGGATTTACCTCAACTTTTTCAAAGGGAAAGACATCAACATGGTGCTTTTGCCATGTAACTGCACTCCATGGCCAATCCAGGGCCAACCTTGGGGTGGAGCCTGGTGGAAAGGGACCAGCAATTGGTCACCTTCAGCCAGGAAGAGGGCGGGGCGGCTCTGGGACCTGGTTGGCTGCCCAGAAACCTCAAGCTTCCCCTTGGTATCAGAATTACCTGATGCTGCCCCAGAAGAGGGAAAGCATGGCTTGAGGAGGGAGGTAGCCCCAACCCAGTTCCGTGAAGACAGTCCCTTGTTCTCTATCTCTATCTCTTTTTTTCTTTCTTTTTTTAAACATCCTTCTTTTGTTCCTACACACACACACACACACACACCTGCCTGCCCTCGACTTAGTTGGAGGCAGCAGGACTTGTCATCTTCACTGAGCTTTGATGGCTTTTCTCATTCCAAACATACAGAGATCTCTGCATCAAGAAACCACCTTCTGACAAATAACTCCAGTAAAGAGTCATCAATGGGTCCAGTCCCAGGCTCTCATCAGCCAGTGCCTCAAGGATGCTTCCAGATGGAGGGCCCAAATATTCAAACTAGAACTGTACAGTGACATTGTTGTCTAGCTTCAGGAATTAAGACTAATCATGTACTCTCTCTTTTATTTTTAGTGTGGTGATGTTGGCTTTTGCAACCCACCCAACAGGTAAAAAGAAAAGAAAAGATAGGTTGTAATTGGTTTTCTTTAGAGATGGTGTTATTTTCTTATGTATGTTGTTTAGGAGTAGTATCTGCTATATACATGCACCCCAATCTGTTGGTGTGTGTATATATATATATATATATATATATATATATTTAAACAAAAAACCTACGGTTTACAAAAACAACGTTAAGGCTATACGGTTTCCAACCAAGCACCAAGAAGCAGGGAAATTGGGAGTTAAGGATCACAAGCCTTAATGCCACATCCTCCCTAAGGAGGCAGAAAGTGCAAGTGAAATTCTCATTCTCCCAAAGCAGATAAACCATGAGGACGGGATGGTAAATATGGTATGCAGAGGTGACTGTGGGGTTGTGGAAAACTCATGACGAGCAACTTAGGGCCACCTATTTCTCTTTTTTTGTTTAGAGTAGCCCTTCCCCAACCTGGTGCCCTTCAAAGGTGTTGGACTACAACTCCCATTATTGCAAGTCAGTATGTCCCATGGTCAGGAATGCTGGGATTTGTCATCTCAAACATCTGGAGGGTAGCAGGATGGGGGAACAGTGTTCCATATCCTTACCAAATACAGGGTCTGCCCACTACTTTTCTCTGACACACCTCTTGCATATAGCAGCATGACTGATAACAAAAGGGGCACTATTTGTTGCAGATGTAGAACCAGAGCATGTTCCAGGCACTTTCAACTTTTGGTCAATATCCTGCCCTTCAAAAAACCAATGTTTTCTTAAAATGTGTTTATACAAAATATACTGTTCACTCTCCACAATCCATTTACAATACATCATATCAAAACGATAGAGGAGCAGAAAAAATTTAGTTTAGCTGTCTTGAACTCCTTTCAGATGAGATTAGTTTGCAGTCCTATATCACTTGGGGGTAAGCCCTAATGAATTCAGTGGCACTGACTTCTGAGAAGATATGTATAGGATTCAAGTGTAAACCAACCTTCTCCAGCCTGGTGCTCTCCATATGTGTTGCACTGTAACCCCCATGTTATGTGTTATGGGGAAGACAAAAATAATTTGATCATTAATTTTAAAATAATAGTTACGCATGAAAGTATTAGGTGGTAGCTCTGCCTTTGATCTCATGCTACTGAACAAGTAAGAGAAATCCTATATCTGATATTCAAGAAACAGTCACCCTATGCCATGCATTGAAAACTAATGTTGATGTCTGAAGGACTATCTGGATTAGGTATTCAAGAGTCATTCATTGTCGCTTCATTTGGTTTAGACAGTTTATTTAAAGGGATGCAGCTCTGTTGTAGTTCGTTGATTGATCACATAACTTAATGCTGGAAAACATCATACTTTAGAACAGATGTGGGCAGAAAATGCATGGGAGTGAGACTCATTGCATTGAATGGAACTTACTTCTCAGTAGACATGCCTAGAATTGAAGTGAAAATCAAGCAGCAGCAATGACCAAAAGAACACACAATAAAAGAACACACACACACACAATCCAACATGGCAAGTTGTTAATTGTAAGATGGACAGTTGTGCTGATCAGGAAATGCTTTTGCTTCAGCCCCCCCACCCCCACCCCAATTGCATTTTTAAAAAAGGCTGCAATCCTCTACACACTTATTTTGGAGTAAAACCCACTGCATCCAATGGAACTTACTCCTGGGTAGACACTGGCTCAGTTTGGATGACACGATAATTAACGGAATGGGGAAGAGGCAACCGTTAGTTGTGTTGCATATTGTGTCGTGTGGCAGGCAACACGCAATGCACACACAACTGATGGTACGCTATTTCGGGCAATTAAACAACAGAGAAAAACAATGGGCTGCTCAGTTGTTTATCCCAAAATCCATTGCTTAAAGTGTCGTGTGTCGGGAACCCCCCTCCCTCTGTGTACTATTCCACTCAGTCATAGAGTTCGCCGGCAGGAGCAGCTGAAAAAAAACCCGGTCGCTCTTATACAGCCTGCAGAACTTGTGGTGCATGATGGGATATGGCCGGAGGACTGAGGGAGGGAGGAGATGCAGCAGCCCAGAAGGATGCCGGGACTTTCAGCCGCACGATGGGGGGAGGGGCAACATGTTGTGTGGCGCGCACCAGCAAAATAACACACGGTGAGTGTGTTATTAACCCTTCTGTTGTCTAAAGTGTCGTCTGAACACACCCACTGATTACGTCTTTGCTAGTGGCGGCAGCCATTTTCTCTCTAGCTGATGCAGGGGGAGGGGGAGGGAGAGAGAGAGGGACTGAGCATGCTTGCATTATGGATAACATGGCCGCCGTGTATCTGTTAGAATGAGGCAAACAAATATTCATTAAAAATCAACCGAAGGGAATTTTGAAAAAAGAAGAGCTGTTCCACAAACTACAACGAAGGGGGAAGAAGACACCACCACTGAATTACTTAGTAAGGGCTTATTCTTTACAAAAATCCAGGACGTAAATACTTGCCAGTCATAATTATCAGAATCATTCTGATTCGGAGAGCTTTTTCTTCTTTTCTAATTTAAACTGCCATCCTTCCCTCATTCTTTCACCAATCGTCTTGAAATTTTCAGGTTGTGTAAAACCAACATTTCTTTCTGGCACATGTAAATTTCAGGAAGATTGGTGAAACATTTTCAGTTTTATGAATGTTAGAATGACCACCCCCCAATTACCCCTTTAACATGGTGGGTTGTGTTTTTTTACCGATCACGCTTAACAAAGGAGGCGCTACTGTACCTCCTTTAATATGTTTGGATGCATACCTTCCCTCAACTGCTGATTCTCCCTGGCAAATATCCCCCTCCTGTAATTTTACTGTACCCCTGAGGATAAACAAATGCAAGAGAGATCAAACATGCCCCCTCCTACCTTCAAAACCTTCCAAAGTCCCCCCACCCTGCAACCTCATTCTCTATTATCTCAGAAAACATACAATTGGAACCACACCTTTGCTGAGATTTTGTATACTCTGTCCTTGGGACATCTTAAAACATGGGCAAAAGTGTCTTTTTGGGGTGGGTGGGACAGTGTTACATACCACATGGGATGTGATTATTCTTCAGGAGCACAAATTTATTTGATTTATTACGAGTTATAAAAAAACTTAGTACAACAAATGCTATTGAAATAGACTGCTTTGCTGCAATTTATTCTTAAACACATCCATGAGCAGGCCCTTGAAAATTGCTGAAATCTCTCTGACTCCTTTCTTTTTAAAGCCTGAAATGGCATCCCCTGGTCTTAAATTATTTACTTCTTTTCATTTTCCTTTTTTCCCCTCCTACCACATTTCAGATTTATGAAGGAAAACAGCCAATACCTGCAAGTGTTTTCTATAGTGTGGAATGAAAAGAATTAACATGTTCAGTGGAAACAAATCAATCCCTTATGACCATGAATATAAACATTGCAAATCGAGCTCATGCCTTTTCCGTTGGAAACTGCGGGATCCAACACTATCATTTTTCAAGCCGAAATGGGTTCACTAAATGCACACTTCCCTTTTCTGCAACCTCTCTTTGAACTGATAATACGAATCAGATGCCTCTCAAAAGGATTGTGGCAAATTAAAGAGTCCAGAGACTAGAAAAGGCCAGTTTTAAAACTAACAGCAGTCACTTTAAGTGACATTTCCACACAGAAGGTTAATTGTGGGTATTTTTGCCATTTCCCCCATTGAATGTATTACTTTATACCTCAGGTGATCTCTTCAGTGCCTTGGAATTTCCATTTCTGTACTTCTACAGCTTTCACAGCAGTTGCTTTGCCAGGTAATCTTACCTTATCCAAGTGAGTGCGCTTGTGCATTTCAGAAAAAGAGAACCCATTAAACTTAAGACCCAATTAAAAGTTAGAGGCATGTAAAACCTGAGCTAAATAGAACCATTTTTTTCTGGCTCTAGCCAGTGGTGTAGAGAGGCTGATGAGGATCCAGAATACAATCCTCTAATTCTTCCCCACTTTCCTCATTTCTTGGTGGCCTGCTCAAAGTGCGTGCATGCAATATTGTCCCATAATGGTTGCCAGATATTTTCTGCCTGCCACAGTAGAGTATTCACTGAAGGCATGTCTCAATGGCTCACTGACGGATTAGCCCTTGTAATTCATGTTTGCAGTGCTTACAAAGCATTAGACCATAGTACTCAATTAGCCTCTGTATGTGTGGATTTGTTTTTCTGTACATCTTGTTATTTGTAAGTTGGTTAAAAGGGGGAGGTTTTACAAATATCCCACGAATTTAAGTGGCAACTGCTTGCTACCCAGTGAGAATTAAATTATTTGTTGTAGATCGCCTAAGCTTGCAATATTGTCCAAATAAATCTGTTCATTTATTTGCACTGAATCTGCCACTCAAATACTGTTGAGCAATTGCTTACATGTTTCTTGGTTCTAGTGTGTCTAAAACGCTCAGTTACTCCAATCTTCCAACACATTATTAGTCAATTATTAGTCAGTTATAAGGTCAATTAATGTAGAATTTAACAAAATTGACTAATGCTTCAAAGCATACCGGTAATCTCAGTGTTGATTAATCATAGGATAGTTTCTCACGGCAAAAGATTGCAAGATGCTATGGCAGCAAGATTATTCCCTGGGACCAAGTGTGTGGAACATATCTCACCACTCTACAAACAAATACACTGAACCCCAATCTGTTTCCAAGTCCAATTCAAAGTGTTGGTCAATGTTTAGCTACTATAGCTAGAGTGACCAGATGAATTTCTCTCTTCATCACAACAGTTAAAGCTGCAGGAGCCTTGCCCTCTTTTGTATCTGGTCACTCTAGTATAGCTAGAGTAACCAGATACAAAAGAGAGCAGGGCTCCTGCAGCTTTAACTATTGTGATGAATCTCACCAGGTGCTACATGCATACAAATGATACCTGCTGAAATTCCCTTTTCTATACAACTGTTAAAAGTGACAGGAGCCCTGTCTTCATATGGTCACCCTAGATAATGTCAGCTAACTTTTCAATATCCAACTTATTGACACTGCTGCACTAGGACCTACCTCTGATTCCATATATGGGCATAGATGGTCAAATATCACTTCCTGTCTCATTTGATAGTGCTGTCAAATGGGGTAGGAATGGGGCTCAAGGCAGCTAACAATAAAGTACAGACAGTACTTTAAAATTACAATCTGAAGGAATATCAATTAAAAATAAATGACACATTCATTACAGTCTAGGATCCAAGCCATTGTCTTTTGTCCGATAAAATAAACTATCCTGTGTCCATTGCTCATCTTTTAAACACTATATTATTTCTGAAGGATGTTCGCTAAATGTAAGAACTCTGTTAACGCCATTATTTGCCATGCTCCACAGTGGTCTTCTGGGATTCCTTCTGACCTTACACACAATGAAGCTTAAAAGCAACACATCCTCAGGACAGTATGTCACATGGAGTTTCCTAGCAAAGGTAAGATGGTTCCAGTTCTCTTTGGGTCAGGAGTATAGTAGGAATAAGTACATGTTTGTGCTCTAACTCCATCCCATTCTCAAGTTCATCTACGGTAGACCTGGGTTCAGACAACACGCTAAACAATGGTTAGGCTGCTAACTATTTTGCAGGAAATGGTTAATGAATGTGTTTAAGCCGTGATTATGTAGCCAGCATGATTAGGAACAGTTCACATGACACACTTAATCATGGTTCCCACAACATGTAAAGCCATAATGTTTAGCTCAAAATGCTTAACCAATGTGGCATAGTGTGTCATCAGAACAGGTTCTGTGAATAGTTTCCCCAACCACACTTTCTATCCACCTTAATTATATGAATAAATAGGATGATAAGAGTGGCAAAAGGATGGACTCCTCTTCTTCAAGGCAAATTTCATGTGCAGAGTGGTATCTGTAATCTGTGTTTGTGATCCTAGTCCAAACCATGCTGTAGTATTAATGTGTAATAAGGATTTGGTCTTGTGAATGCTCCTGCAGATGGATGCACTTCATTGTTAGACTCTAACAATAAAAACACAGATGTTCATCCAGTGCAAAATGATGGAGCTCTACTGAAGTTCTATGTTGTTTCAATTTCTGGACACACCATTGTGTTCAGCATTAATTGCTTCCATAATAGCAATCTCCTTTCTGGCAACACTGTTTTTTTCTGGAGATTACCTCCAGATTTTGTAAAAAATGAAGTTAGTGGCAAGGACTACCAACCCAACACAAACTTACATGGCAGTTATAAGGTTCTGTTGAAATCCTTAATATTTTTTTCTCCTAAGGTGTTGCTATTTGTTGTCCCAAAACCACATCCTCTGTAAGCATCACACATTTTACTCTGTCTATTGCTTCTTCCTCTCATGGTTGTTCTTTGCATTTAGGGGGCGGACTTAACACTTACTGTGGTTGGTTAAAACTGGGAGTAAACGTTTCTGATCTCCTTTTCTTGGTTGCGCCAGAGGAGGTGGGGGAAGCGCATGAGCCCAAGGCTTGTTTTATGTAACACTAAACCATAGTTTAACCTTGCATCCAAATGAGGCCGGGATGAACGATCAGCCAAAACATGGTGCGGAAGGATCTCTTTTGTGACAATTTGTACAAAGGTAGACATCCAAATGGTAAGGTTTTTTTTTTAAGCAGTGGTAAATGTGAAGCAACTGACATGATACTGCATAGAGATTAAAATAATGAAATGTGGCTAATGTTGCCCCAATGAACTCCATGGCGCTTACTTCTGAGTAAATACGTATAGGATTGTACTATGAGAATATTATTTTTATATCAAGCAACTGTAAATCTGTAATTCAATATGTGAGTTAGGAAGAGTATTTGGCAGGACTTTGCTTTCTACATTGATTGCCATTTCAATTGTTTTAACTTGTGACATCCTAAAAGAAGCCACTTTCATACTTCCTATTATTGAAAATTATGCATATATATATATATATATATATATATGAGAACAGGATACATGGAAGTCTTTTTGTTAATGGATTATTTGAATAACACCTTTATTTACATTACAATACATAGTTTGTCTACCTTTCATCTGTGTTACATTTTTCCTGATTTGTGCTTCTTCTATCATGGTAAAGCCACACATGACGTAGAGGTTATCTACACTAGGCTGTTAATCAGCGGTATCTACTTTTGGTTTCGTCGCAGAGTTGAGATCCAAGCACTACGCGAAGAGCATTTCCTTTCCTGTTTTTCCATTACATAATCTCTAGGTGGCACTGTGGTATAGTGGAATAGCACAAATATACAAATGGAAAAAGTGTTTTCTTCCCTTTCAGAAATAATACCGCATTTTCCCTGCTCTAAAAAATTCACCAAAAGTGCTCTTTAGAAACAGAAGCAAAACTGGAGGGTCACAATATTGTCTAAAGAACCCATAAATAACCATGAGTAAGGAATGATGATCACACAATAAATGACTTGTGTAGAAAAACCACGGTATTTAGCACTGAAAGTATAGAGAAAACCCTGTAAGTGAAATATGGAAAAGTTAAGAGAGTATGTACAGCCAAGTGGCATCATAGAGGTGGCACTGGCAACAAAATATTGCAGTGTGGAGTTCTCCCTGTTCAGGATTCCAGCCACTCCATTCCATTCCACCTCTTCCTCAGTTTTCCATCTTGTCTCCCTCCCCCCCAAGTCCACCAGTGTTCCGTGGCCATTGATGATGCTTAGTCCTCATTGCCAGTTTAGGGGGGGGGGGCTTCAACCCCTTAGAATGTTAGTACTTCTACCAACCTTGGCATCCCCAAGGCTGCCAACACCTCCCTATTGTGAGTGTGTGGTGCTGGTACTCATAGTCTAAATATTGGAAATAGAGAGAAGGATGTTGGTTAGTGCTGGTTAGACATGAAAGTGAAACTAGAGGGTCACAACATCGTTTGAAGAACCTATAAACAACTGTGATTAGGATATGTCAAGTGCATGATAAATGCCTTGAGTAGAAAAGCCTCAACTGCACAGGTGCAACAGTTCCCTTGTTGAACCGGTTTCAGATAACTTTGATTTTCTTTTGAATTAACATATCCTGTTTTCAAAATGCTTTTATTAAGCATGACTTTGCAAATAGGGAATGGATGCAGTTGATCAGTAGAAATCACTAACACAATTCAGCCTCATTTAGCTCAACTGGTAGAGAGGAAGGAAGCCAAAACTGCACAGAGAAACTTAAGTATTGTTCACGTGTGGCTGCATGTGAGTAGCTGATTTGTGAATAACTGTTCTGCTATGTGTGTTGAGTTTATAACGGAATGACCAAAGGGCACAGAAGACTATTTGGTTTTTAAAACATGCTTTAAAGGTCTTCCAGCTTTAATGCCAAAGAATAGTCTAAAGGTACATGATGCATCTACTGCTGAAGTTAAACAGAATTGGCCCAACAAGCTGCCTGAATGGAACACCATCAGGAAGGCCTGTATAAGCACCTTTGAACTCCTAAAAGGAAGAACAGAGGGTCACTAGGTAAGTAGGCAGATAGCATTTGTTCGTACATGGTCTTAAAATTGAATAAGGACTTGAATCACCCTGTTTATCAATATTTTTCATGTATTGTAAATGGTATGTTGCAGCCTTCCCCAACCTGGTACTCTCCAGATGTTTTGGACTACAACTCCCAGCAATCCTGACTTTTGACCATATTGGCAGGGGCTGATAGGAGTTGGTCCCTAACATCTGGAGGGCACCAAGTTGGGGAATGCTGGAGTGTTACATACATCCTTGAAAGACTATATAAAATGGGAGTTTGCCAATTTAATCTAGCTACTTATACTGTGGTCTTTTAATCTAGACTGATTTGTAGGGCTTGTATTAGAAGTTCTTCTTCGTGGTCTCTGTGCATCACATACTATGGGCTCGCGCCGGCGCCGAACCTCATTCCGGAAACTTCTAAAGCCTAGACTCTTGGCGGGAACCCTTCCCCCCACCATCCTATCGCGCATGCTCGGGTTCCCGCTTACCTCAGTTCTTTTTAGACCGCCGTGCAGTTTGCCTCGCGGGAGACTTCTTCTTGTTCATATTCTGGTTAGCCTTTTCAGACTCTTCCTAATTCCTTTCTTTCTTTTCTCTTTTATTTCTCTTACTCTTCCTCTCTTAAAAAAAAAAAAAAAGATTTAATTACCTAATTTTTTTTTTATTATTATATATATATATTTCTTACTGCTACTAATCTTCATCTGCTTTGCCCATCCACCCCCCCCCCCACCTTCCCCCTTTCCCTCCCGGGGGACCTGGGGTTCGCTCCACAGGAGCTGAAGTAAAATGGCGGGCACTGCCCTTTTCAAGAACTGCACGCTCTGCAGCGCCAAGCTTACACTTTCTGATGGCCACTCCAGATGCCTCTTGTGCTTGGGCGAAACCCATGTAGTGGATGCCTGCGCCCACTGCCTGAACTTTTCTCGGCAGACCCGCAAGAATCGGGCAAATAAACTGAAAGCCTTACTTTGGAGAAAGGTGCTGGAGGCAGCAGACACCCCGGCCCGCCCCTTGGCGATAGCCGTGGAATCGGGCCGCCCGACCACAGGGTAACAGAAAGACTGCCCCATAAAGCTCCTGGCATCCACCTCGGCTGAGGAACCTAAGGCCCACAAGTGCAAGATGCCCACAGGGACCTCTGATGAGCGCTCCCTGAAGAAACGGAGCAAGGACTCGAAGAAGTCTTCGAAATTGAAGAAAGACCGCTCGGCACCGAAAGTACCGTCCTCGGTGCCGCCGCGCCCAGGCTCTTCCTCGGTACCGATACGATCGCCGGTACCGATGGCACCACCGTTACCGTCCCTGCCAGCATCGGTATCGATCCCGCCACTGCACCGACGGGCGTTTACATCCTCGATGTCGAAGACGGTCCGGTCTACCACACCAATTCCGGGAACTTCGGTATCGTCCTCGACTCCGAAAGCCTCGTGGCCAAGTCTACCTGACAACGGGAAAATAGACACCATGAACCCGCCTACGCAGCCCCCGTCAGCATTGCTGCTGCACTTGTCTCTTTCCCCGCCAGAAGAGTACCACTTCGATCCAATCTCTCCCAGGTCTACACCTGCCCCCTCACCGACACCGAGAACCAGGACAGAGTGTTCTTACCGTTCCCGCACCCCGACGCCATCTAGAGAGTGGGACCGCTTCTCGGACCACTCTGTGAGGTCCTGGAAATCCCAGGAAGGGTCGGTGGCACAGTCTACCAAAAGCCAATGCTTTATTTTTGACCCCTTTACGGGAAAGAGACTCCACGGAAAGGATGAGTTCGTCCCACCGCGACCACCCAAGGCCCCTCCATCGGCCACTATCTCAGTTCCTCCAAAGGAGCAGTCGATACCGAGGAGGTCCCTGACCCCAACGCTTCCTCTCGACGTCGTGGCCCCGTCTTCTCCACAGTCAGTTGAGGACTATGCCTCTGATTCCTCCTCACTGGCTGAGAACCCCCCTCGGTACCATCTCCTGAGGAAGAAGTAGGCACAGACAAGAGAGCTTCACTGTCGGTAGAAGTAGCCTCATTCACCGAGCTGATGACTCGCATGACACAGTCTCTGGAGGTCGAGACCCAACAGCCCACTGAGCAGTGCGTGGACAATATTTATGATGTGATGTATGGGGGCACGTCATCTACGCTGGCCATCCCTCTCGTTCCTACCCTGTTGCACACTTCGCAAGAATCGTGGAAGAACCCGGCCACGGTAGGACCAGTGTCCAAGCGTTTGGACGCCTTGTACAAGGTTAGAGAAAAAGATGCCGGTTTCCTGATGACCCACCCAAAACCTAACTCCATCATCGTGGAATCCGCACAGGGCAGATCGTCAAAGTCCCACTCTGCGCCGGTGGATAGGGAGGGCAGAAAGTTGGATGCCTTCGGACGTCGGATCTATTTGTCCACCGCACTAGCCACGAAGGTCGCTAACTACCAGGCGATGATGGCACAATATCATCTTTTAATCTGGGACAAGGTGTCCTCCCTACACACACACCTGCCTGATGACATCTGAGCTGTAGCCAATATCTTTCAGCAGGAGGCAGTGGCGCTGGCAAAGCAGGAGCTTACCACAGCAAGACACCAGACTGACTGCATCTCTAAGGCCATGGTCGCGTCGGTCGCGCTGTGACGCCACGCCTGGTTGAGATCTTCCAACCTCCCACAAGAGTCGAAGACGAGGATCGAAGACCTCCCCTTCGATGGAGAAGGCCTTTTTAACTCGTCTACAGACTCAACCATGGACACGATCCAGAAGGCGAAGGCCACAGCGAAGAAGATGGGGTTCTACCCCACCACTACTGCTTACCAGTATCGTTCACGTAGATGGGGCCGACAACAACCATAACAGCAACGACAGTCACAGTTCCGCCAGCAACAGCAAACCCGGTTCCAGACTGCGCCTACGCAAGTTCCTCAACAACAACGAAGGAGCTTCTCACAAGGCCGCTTTAGACAACAGCGAGGGCGTACGGAACTGCACCAGAAGCAGCGGGTTTGACTCTCTCCGGGTCACTCCCCATCCTCCCAAGATTCTCAGCCACAGACTCCAGCCATTTCTGCAAGAATGGACCCTTATAACATCAGACAAGTGGGTCCTACAGATAATCCAAAGCGGATACCGCATAGAATTTCACTCACCACCCACCATGAACAACGTGAAACATACACCTCCGTCGGAGACTCTCCACCACGAAGTCTCCACGCTATTACAGAAAGGTGCCATTGCTCCAGTGGACCTCCTCCCTGCGCCAGCCGGCTTCTATTCCCGGTATTTCACCGTCCCGAAGCAGGATGGGGGCCTCCAACCTATCGTGGACCTGAGGGACCTCAATGACTACATCATTGTCAAAAAGTTCCGAATGACCACCCTAGCGGTCGTCCTCCCATTACTCAGACGCAACAGGTGGTTCACTCTCATAGACTTGAAGGACGCATACTTTCACATCCCCATCCACAGGGACCACCACCGCTTTCTCAGGTTCGTGATAGGCGGGAAGGCGTTTCAATTCACCGTTCTCCCCTTCGGATTGAAGACGGCACCACGGGTGTTCAAGAAGTGCATGGCAGTGGTTTGTGCATTTCTCCACTCCTCAGGGTTAGAGTTGTATCCCTATCTAGACGATTGGCTGATTGTCTCTCCCTCCTACTTACAGGCAATAAGGGATGTGACCACGACTACAAACCTCCTACAGAGACTAGGACTCATTATCAATTACGAAAAGTCTGTGTTTCAACCAACGCAATCGATTCAGTTCATCGGGATAGTCCTGAGATCCACTATAGGGCGGGCATTCCTCCCAACGGACAGGATATCCAGGATCCAGCAACTGGCACAACGGCTTGCAGTGTCCACGAGTGCAAAGGCAATCACACTACAGAGACTTCTCGGGCTAATGGCGTCTTCAGTGCATACTGTCAGGTGGGCACGTCTCCAAATGAGACCGCTACAGCAGCATCTCCTAACATCCTACAATCCAGCCATGTCACTGAATTGGACCAGAGTATCCGTACCGCGACACCTACGACCATCACTACAATGGTGGGCCAACCCTCGAAATCTAAAGGACGGGCTACCGTTCATGGACCACGGACCTACCCGCACACTTACCACGGATGCATCCCTGCTAGGGTGGGGTGCACATTGCCGTCAGCTGTCGACTCAGGGGCAGTGGTCGCTGAAGGAGCAGTCCCTCCACATCAACAAATTGGAGCTGCTGGCAGTCCAGAAGGCCCTAATGACTTTCAAAAACCACACCAGGAGACACCACGTCCGGATAGTCTTGGACAATACGTCCGTAGTGTGGTATATAAACAAGGAAGGGGGCGCCAGGTCCCCAGCACTACTACATCTTACCCAGCAGATTCTCCATTGGGCAGTCTGGCACGATATACGACTATCGGCTGTCCATATAGCGGGAGAGGACAACGTCCAGGTGGATTTGCTCAGCCGACATATTCAGACAACCCACGAATGGACATTATGTCCTACGACGAGGTCCCATCTTTTCAGAATATGGGGAACGCCTCGCATAGACCTCTTTGCATCAACGGACAACGCGGTATGCAAGAGATTCTGCACGAGAGCAGGACTGGGAGATCGATCCTTGGGGGACGTGTTCAACACAGAGTGGGGCCCAGGACTGGTGTATGCCTTCCCTCCGTTCCTGCTAGTGCCACGAGTAGTCGCGCGTCTACAGCGTCACAGGACAAGCGTGATCTTAATCGCACCGTGGTGGCCGCGCCAAGCCTGGTTTGCACCTCTCCTGAGACTATCGGGGCGAATATTCCTCCACCTACCACTTCACCCACAGCTAATATCGATGAACCGCAGGTTGATACTCCACCCGGACCTATGCAAGTTGAGGCTTACGGCCTGGAGAATCCACCCGACTGGTGGGACTTGAACATCCCTCCGCCCGTACAGGCGATCCTAAGAGAAGCAAGAAAACCAGCCACTCGCTCATCCTACGACAGGAAGTGGAAGCGGTTCTTGCTTTTCATATTGAATAGGGCAAAGACCCAGCGTCCTGCGGGATCGCAGACGTGCTGGCATTTCTTCACACCCTCTACGAAGAAGGTTTAAGGGCATCCTCTATCAAAGTGTATTTAGCGGCCATTTCTGCGAAGCATGACCCTATCCAACGGCTCTCAGTGTTCTCACACCCGCTGTCAAAATGCTTCCTGAAGGGACTCAGTAATATATGTCCACCTACTCGGGATGTCGTCTCACAGTGGAGCTTGTCGGTTGTACTGGCGGCCCTGACAACTAAACCGCTAGCTACGATTGACCTGAGAATGTTGACTCTCAAAGTAGCCTTCTTGGTAGCCATTACATCGGCCAGAAGGTGCTCCGAGCTCTGTGCGCTTATGGCGGATCCTCCCTTCATGCAGTTTTTCCGTGATAAAGTAGTACTGCGGCCGGGTCCCTCGTTTCGCCCTAAGGTAGTCTCCAGCTTCCACCTCAATCAAGATATTGTGCTACCGACTTTCTTTCAATCTACAAAGGACTCTGCGGGTGTCAGATTACACTCCCTTGATGTTAGACGGGCGCTGGCTTTCTATAGGGATAGGACAACCTCATTCCGCAAGTCGAATAAGCTTTTTATATGCTACGGAGGCAAGACTAAAGGCCAACCTGTCTCTGCCCAGAGGTTTGCAAAGTGGATAGGGACAACCATTACGCTGGCATATCAGCTACTAAGAAGGGACCCTCCAGAGGCCCTCAGAGCACACTCGACAAGGGCTCTTTCGACCTCTACTGCCCTGGAACGGGGTATCTCCATTCCAGAACTTTGCAGGGCAGCTACATGGTCCAACCCGTCCACATTCATCTCCCACTACAGACTGGACGTTAGAGCCAGAGAGGACGCCTCCTTTGGTCGAGCCGTCCTATCATCTGTACTGCAGTGACTTCTCCGCGAGCTCAACCCTCCTCCGGTAAGTGCTTGCTGGTTATTCGCCCATAGTGTGTGATGCACAGAGACCATGAAGAAGAAATGCAGGTTGCTTACCTGTAACCGTAGTTCTTCGAGTGGTCATCTGTGCAGTCACACAACCCACCCACCGTCCCCTCTTGACCTCGCTAAGTCAGGGTTTCAAGCGGAATTTTCACTTCATGCAATGCTCACTCTTTTTGATTAATATTTAAGTGCTCATCCAATTAGATACGTCGTAAATTAGATCTCTTTATCTCGTTCGCGAGGCAAACACGGTCTCTCAGAACTGAGGTAAGCGGGAACCCGAGCATGCGCGATAGGACAGTGGGGGGAGGGGTTCCCGCCAAGAGTCTAGGCTTTAGAAGTTTCCGGAACGAGGCTCGGCGCCGGTGCGAGCCCATAGTGTGTGACTGCACAGATGACCACTCGAAGAACTACGGTTACAGGTAAGCAACCTGCATTTTCATTTGCATTACCTGCATTGTCAACATCTGGGGAGATCTGCACATGTGCAGGACAACTTTGCCTTAACATATTGATAATTGTACTGAAATAGGGGCAGATTCCCCCGTTTCAGCTTCCTATTCAACAAAATGTGTGTGAATGGAAATCCGTTGTCTTAATTCAGTTTCTAGTCTTATTATTCAAATTCTGATACATGTTTACTCAAAAGTAAGCCCCATTGAGTTCAGTGGGACTGACTCCCAGGTAATTGTGTATTATTACCGAAATGGGGAACGTGTGGCCCTCCAGATGTTGCTCCACCTCCCATTGTCCCTAACCATTGGCCATGCTGGCTGGGAATGATTGGAGTTGGAATCCAGCAAGATCCCCAATATAGGGGACAGCTTTAGTGTCTTTAATTCCATACATATGCACCAGAAATGACCTTTTGCCTTAGTGTAGTCAATCAGAATTTGCCAATGCAACTTTTGTACCATTTCAATATATGACAAGGATGTAGGGGAAAGGATTGATGCAAGTGACGTTGCAGCTTTCAGTGTAGGCTTTCTGGTTGTTTCCATAGATACAGCTTGATAATATCTTTGTAGTGTCCAACATTAATTATCCAGCACTGAAACTGCTGCAGTGCCTTCAAAACAATCTCCTTAACAACATCTTGGTGTCTAACATTATCATTAAATTTATTTAAGAAGTAAAATTATCTGCCGCTGATACTGAAGAATACAAGTTCAATAGGAATCCTACCAACAAGAGAGAGATCCTAGTTAAAATAGTTGAGTGAGATTAATTTTTAAAGGTGTTCAGTAAATTAGTTGGCTACAGGAATCTAAAGATATATACTCAGGAAGGCATGCAGATGTTGGAAGATGGACCTTAACATACAGTAGGCAAGGTCAAAATTATGTGGTGTGGCTATGTACTATCAGCACAAGTAATAGTAGGGAAGTGATCATTATTTTATATAATACTACCACTCTGAATAAAGGCTTGTAGGGTAAAGTAGGAGAAAGTTGCTTACTCCAAGTGTAAATGTAAAAGTAGACAAGACGAGACAATGAAGAGAATGAAATTACAGTACAAGGCTGTTCTGTATTCCAGTCTTACATCAGTAGTTCCTCATTGACAGCAGTCTTTGAACTCCACTTGTTCTAATTCTCCCCAACACCCCTGCCCCCCGTCATTCCTGTACACCAGTCATTATAGTCTTTTCCTGGTCTCAGGTTATGTTCTGAAGGCAGCATGTTGAAGCTAAGCAGGTTTGAGTTTGGTCAGTGCCTAGATTGGAGACCATCTGGGAGCCTCAGTTCTACCGCCTTGAGCACCAACAATAAAGAAAGACATGATATATATGTAAAAAACAACAACAGCAAGGATGAAGCAATCTTCCTTCCTTCCCATCATCCTATGATACTTCTTTTTCCTTTCGCCCACTCCATCCATGTATGAGACTATCACATTAACTGTGAAAGATCCAGACTGAATGACACAAACAAAACAGATGCTCTTTAATGATCAATGCCCACTCAATCATAATCACATCAATTTAAATAAGCACCCCATATATTCCTATAACTCCTTGTTATGCATCTCTCCCATCTGATGAAGTCACCACTGCTTTCTGATACAACAATAGAAGTGAATTCCAGGATCTATCAAAAGTAAACTTCTCATTGAGAATTATCCTTTGCATCAAGATTTCTTTCCATCCCCATCTTGGTACTCGAGTGTGTGTGTGTGTGTGTGTGTGTGTGTTTAGTCTTTCTCTTAAGTTATTTATATTTGGGGAGTTTGCTGAACAATGATTCACAGACGTAATCGGGAATGAAGGAAATGAATAACAACTATAGGTCTGGGAATAATTTCCATTGCTAATTTTCAAGTACAAACTCCAGATGTTTAGTGGACTGAGCATGGAAGAAAATGCTAATTTTGAATATTTTAAAATTAAACCATTTTATGTCGGACATTCTTCAAAGAAAGTACAGTTTTGATTCTTATTCAGTGTAATAGCCTAGCCTTCCTTTCCAGATCTGTGTTTTTTAAATTAATATACTTCATCCCACATCTTATCTGAAAAACTCTCTTAGTGGCATTGCTGTGTGCAGTTCCTCTCCTATGTTTGTCAGTGCAATTCCAGATGGAGGGTTTGACAATTGGTGGGGTAGGTAGGAGTGCCCGGGACAGGGGAGAAAGACAGGCCAGAAGAAGGGAAGGGAGGTAAGACATCTTTGTCCTACCCCAGGTCCCCTCCTCCTCCCATTGGAGGATAGTTTCGATGCCATGTCAGTAGCACATCAGGTCTTAAGGTGCTGATGATAAATGCCAGCTTGGTAAAAAGAAAAATAGCTGCTAAGCTAAGGTTGCAAATCATCATGACTGAATAAAATGCTTTTCAAATCGGTCTCATGTAACTCCCATAGCAGCTTTATAACATTTTATCTTTTCATGGAAAGTTAATACATTTCTCCTTTTCATTCTCTTCTGCTGTATTAAAAAAATAACCTGGTCAATTTTCTTTTCCATTGCATCATCTGAGAAGCAGCAGGAACAGTTGAAAAAGTGGCAGAATCAATACTTTAGCTGCATGAGGCATATGCAGCAGGGTTAGCAAGCAGTTTTTAAAATCTGGCCTGGGAATTATTTGCTTTTTAAAATAATGTCCCAAAGGAGTCATAGATTGGTTGGGAAATGACATTAGAAATGGAAAATTAGCATAGATAAATATTCCCAAATGGGCAGCAGAAGCACTGATAGAACACTTGTTATAAATAAAACAATTTTTAGCTTTTTTGAGCTGTTTTCAATGCCATTGCCTTCCCAAACAATGGCAACGTAACTAAGATATGACAACAATTTCCCGTTCCAAAGCAGCTGACAATTGTGAGGAATGTGCTGGCATTTCAGTTACTTGTTGATATTTAGTCACATTTTAGTCTTGTTTGCTGCTGTTGATTTAATATGAGTATGTCTAGATTTGTTTTTCAGAAGTGATTCAGGATGAGTTAAAAATCTGGTTGATGACACACAGTAAAGCAATTGCCCAACGGTAGAATCTATGGGATAGGATCCTAATGACTGTGAGTGGGGCTCATCTCACAAAATGGCTCCCAAAAGCCCTTCCTGAGGCTCAGGGGACCCTGGGAATGACATGGGATGTGGCAAGGAGAGCTGCTACAGGAGGGAACAGTCAAGAGAAATCATTGACACCCCCCTTTCATGGATCATAGTGCTGACTTGGAGTTCAACAATAACATAAGGCAGAAGGCAATCCTCTATTGAAAGAGCTGCCAGAGGTCTGTCCTTTATTTTGAAGGCATCCTCTGTTTGAAAAGCTGTCCAGTCCGAGTCTGATTTAAAGATAAAGAGCCATAGCAAGCGAGAACTGGGCCAGATCTACCTCAAACAGGATAAAACACTTTGAAAATGTTTTGAAAACTGTATATGGAGTGTGTCCTGTGCCCCAACAGTTGTCAAAACTGTTATAAACTGTTTTAAAGCAGAAGTGTAAATCCTGCCCTTGGCCTTGAAGTTGCCCATCCACAGCACCTGGACAGCAGACTGAACAAGGCACCCAGATCACCTGCTAACTGTCTTCCACAATATAGAGAGAAGTACTGTATTTCTATTTAGTATATAGTATTTGTTTCTAAACTTGCATCTTAACATGTTAATTATAGCATGTACACATTTTATGCAAACCTGTGTCCTCTTTTATTGTTTCCTTTGGCGATGCTTGTTCTCTCTTTTTCTTTTTTTTGGCCTACCCCTGGCCTAGAGGCATTAGCTCCCAGAACTGTATGAATACATGCGCTGACAAGATATGATTGAGAAGCACAAAGGATCGTGTTGCTTCACTACTTTAGACTCTGGACTTTAATGGTTTTATAACCCTCACCCCCAAACTTACTGGCCTTACAGGGAGTCCGCTCTTTAGATGGGGATATGTATTGCTTCACGTTCTTTACTTGGAGTCTGCGCTGGTCAGGCCACCTCTGTGTGGACCTCACAAGGGTCAGTAACTGATTCACATTTTGATAACGGCCTTGACAAATACACGCGTGCGCCAGGAGGGCAACTAGAATGGTAAAGGAGTCTGGAAACCAAGTCCTTTGAGGAACGGTTGAATGATCTGGCTATGGTTAGCCTGAAGAAGAGAAGATTAAGGCGAAGCAGGAAAGGCTGACATGCAGGAGCAGAATCGTTCTCTTTTGTTCCGAACCAAAGGGTTGAAATTCCAGGGAAGCAGATTTCAGCTCAAAATTGGGAGAAATGTCCTGTGTTGAGTTGGGTACTGGATCATGTCATCAATCAGTTTCTTTTGATTATCAAGATGAAACAAGCCATTGGTGCAAAAAGATGACAGTTTATTGAAAGAAAATGGAATGCAGAATATATACACAAAAGGAAAGTTAGCACCTCCTTCCAGCTAATCAAACTTTCATAGCTGGGTGTCTATCGGGGCCCCCACAATAGATGGAAGCCGTCCCTTTGAGGCACAGATGGAAGCCGTCCCTTTGAGGCACAATAGATGGAAGCCGTCCCTTTGAGGCCGTCCCTTTGAGGCACAGGCTAGTTGTGCAGTTCTTCCTGAAGCGAGGCTGGGGCATGAGGCTTGTTCCTTGGATCTTAGAGCCTTCCCTGCTAGCTTCCTGCCTCTCTCAGGAGCTGACAGGTTGCATCCCTCCCCACTCTCAGAAGAAGGGGGTGGGGGGGCTCTCTCTCATAGGTTCCGGGAGCATCTAAACCTGATAAATTAATTGCCTTTTCTAATGCCTCGCTAGGAGTGAAAACCTCCCAGGTCATCCTGAGATAAGACTCTATTAGAAAAGGGTAACATAACTATGAAGGCCCATCCAGGGAATGAGGCCTGCTCTTGTCAGTTAAAGCCTGCTAAAATCTACTCACTGTGTTAGGGTATACATAGGCTGACCATATGAAAAGGAGGACAGGGCTCATGTAACTTTAACAGTTGTAGAGAAAAGGGAATTTCAGCCAGTGTCATTTATATGCTGTTAGTTCCTGGTGATATTCCCTCTTCATCACAACAGTTAAAGGTGCAGGCACTATACTAGTGTGACCATATACAAAAGAAGGCAGGGCCCCAAGATGGAAGTCAAACAATGGTGTTTCTTTTTTTAAACTACTGAAATCAGGGTCTGGGTAGTTGGTGTCTCTTTCTAATAGCTGTATAAAACTGCATTTATTGAAGCTTCTCTAGCATTTTGTTTCTTTGTTAAAGTTGCATCCATGCTCGTGGCATTTAATTAACATGTATTGCTGCAGTCTTTATTCCTAGGCCTGAGGACTGAGATTCAGCATATAAAATAAGCTAATTTGGAAATGTTACTAGAATATAAACTTTGAATTAGTTGTATGACAAGAACTGTGTCCTGGTTCAAAAGTAAGACAGGTTCCCTGCAAACCAGGGGCTCCAAACTTGTGCAAAATAGGATCCAAACTTATGTATCTACCCTTTCCCAGTCTTGGCATTAGCTATGGTTTCATGTTACATATGTTTTTATGCAAACCATGGGTACCTCTAGATGGACAGTTTCCGTCGACATGTCTTTGCACTGGTGGCAGTTGCATTACATGATGCAGCTGCCAGTGCAAAGCCATCTAGGGGGCAAAGGCCCTTTGCCATGAACTAAAAAAGTCTGCCATTTAACGCTACTGTTTTAGTTTGCAGCAGTCCTCCCCCCCATTTAAAGTTTTAAAAGTAAAAAAAACAAAACAACACTGACGCGCCTCCGCTGTCCTCCTCCCCATTTTTTTAAAAAAACTAAAAAAGAACTTACCTGGGAGTAGGGGAGCCGAGGCTCCCAGTCCTCCCTCCAGCAGCCGCCACGCCGCCGAATGCTCGGCGGCACGGGAAGCAACAAAGGAAAAGGCGCCGTGACGCCCCTTACATCAGGACTGGCTTAAGGGACATAAAATCACTGCACGACGCCGGGGAGGAGCCACAGCGCAGTGCTCCCAGCGTCGTGAAGAGGGGGCCCGTGTTTAGTGCAAAAACCAGGGTTGCAAACCCACTTCAAACCCTGGCTATAATCTCGGATTTACAAAGGAATCATGGTTTGCATTGATGCACACATACTGCAAAACCATAGTTAATGCTGCGAAGGGAGGAGAGAAATTGCTGAGGGGAGGAAATATGTATGAGGCTGAGTCCTGATTTGGAAATCCCGTTTTTCCAATTGTTATGTCTGCCCCAGTATTACATCTGCACTGGGCTTATTTATTACGTAAGCGTTATTGAATAAGGAATGTTTATTATCTTTTAGAATAGGTTAATGTCAGGAATATTGTTTTATGGAGCAGCTTTTGACTTGGTATGAGTTTTGAAAGTACTTTTTTTCTGTACCTACTTGAGCTAAGCCGAATACTGTTAAATAATGGCCAAATACTTTCAAACTCTTCTGAAATATCTTACTGACATGCCTAATAGCTTAGGGGCAGGGCAAGTGCTTTGAATCCAGAAGGTGGCAGGTTTGGCCCCTGGCAATTTTAATGAAAAGGAGAGCTAGAGGACCTAGGAAAGATCTCTGCTTGAAAGCCAAGCAACCCATTATGTTAATTGTGTTATATAACTTATTTTATAAGCAGTCATGGAGTGGGGGAAACCAGGATTGGGACCTGGAAGATGCAAAAGGGGAGCTTAATCCTTTCCTTGCTCTGCTGAGTTTCTATTACAGTATTCACTGCTGTAGGGTGGGCAATCTTTTCGCTGTGGTGGATTGCATTCCCTTAGCAGTAATCTGTGAGCATTTCTACACGAGGCTTTTATTGCACACTTGTGATTGGTTACTCATGGAAGTTTGCAGCTCCCTTACATGATGTCATCAACCTCCAGAGTGTCTCCTGTGCTTTTTGAGCTTTATACTGCTTTTAAAAATATTGGAGATAAGCCAATAACAAACATTAATGTGAGACATCGGCAATGTGTAATGATGGCGTTGTATTATAACACAGCCACAAGATGGCGCTGTATAATGAAACTAAAGGAAGAAAGGAAGATTTCAATTCAAATCACATCTCTGCCTTGAAAAGGAGTCCATTGTAATTCCGCAAAGAAACTGGAAGCAGAAAGCCCTGATAAGGATGCAGGATTTCAGCCTGGTGTAGTGAAGCTGTATGTGTGTGTGTGGCTAAAAGCAAATAGGTGTGGCAAAAGCAAATAGTGGGCAGAGCCAGAGGCCAAAGTGGGTAGGTCATCCCCTTTCTCTTTCTGCCACCCACTTTTCTCTCTTCCTCTTCCTTCCTACACAGCTAGGCTGCCACAGAAGGGACAGGTTGCACTTGTCATAAGGTCTGAACTGAACGCATGCAGAGGGCTTTTCAAATCAGGTTGAGGGCTGCATGAAGTTAGGCCAAGGACTGCATCCTTGGTCTAATGAGACTGGTGGCTGTTCTCCAGGGTCTCAACTAGAGCAATTTCCCATCATCTGCTACCTGATCCTTTTCACTGGTGATGTCAGAGGGTAGCATCCAACATTAGTCCTATGTAGAGTAGAGCCATTGAAATGGATTGGACTTCAGTTAATCGTGACGAACTGACATCCAATTCATTTCAATGAGTCTACCCTACATAGGACTAACATTGGATACTGAACCTGGGACATTCAGCAGAAAAATCATCCGCCAACTGAACTCAGTCATTCCCCATTGTAATCTGAGACAGAGAAGAACTTCCTGCCTTATTCCTTTCTCCTTGTCGCCTTACTTGGGTGCGTCTCCCCCTCCACTTCCCTGGTTGCAACAACTGTGGTGGCAGCAGCACCAGTGGGAGAATGAGGAACTGTGGTTGAGAAAGAGTGGCTGCATTCAGACAACACAATAAACAACTGGGGGGGAGGAACAATCGTCAGTTGTATTGACTATCGTGTCATCTGAATGCTGCCATAGTCAACTCAGTGCTGATCCTAATCCACACCACAGTTGATTATTTATTACCATGTTGTGTGGGGAGTACCCCCTAGATGAACAACTGTAAAGTTGATTATTACCCCACCATTAACTATCGTGTTGTCTGAATGCAGCCAGTGACGTGCAAAACATTTCCCAGAGAGTTCACTATACAGCGAGGTTCCCTTCTCCAAATCCATCATGACGTTGCACTCTTAATTTATTTCCCTGAAATCTGAGGTTATTTCTTCTCCTTTGTTTCAACGGCCTCATATAAAATACACCTATTCTGTTAATTAAAAATAATTCAACTATCCCTGTTTACATTTGAAAGATTTCGCACTGGAACAATCTGTTTCTGCTTTATCCTTAAGCAAACCGCACAGTGAATGCTCTGATTCTCCCCCCCCCCCCACACACCATTTACGCATTTTTAAAGATAAACACAAAAATTTGGCACGCAGGAGTTATTTGTTTTCTTTGCTTCCTCTCAGTATGCAAGTGGTGTCAGTTATATTTTGTTTCCATGTGGGATTGCAGACTCTTTAGATAAATCTTGGCTTGCGTAACAGCTGAGAGTGACAATTATTCAAATTAGCAGTAATAGCTGCTAAGAAGTAAGCCTCACTGAGTTCTATGGGACTCAGGGGTGGGGGATGTGTGGCCCTCTAGATGTTGTTGGATTGCAACTTCCATCAGTTGGCTAGCCAACATAGCCAATCGTGAGGGGTGATGGGAGCAGAGTATCTGGAAGGCCACATGTTTTCTATCCCTGGTATATAGAATTGCAGCCTAATTCACCTTGCAGTTAGGTGACTGAACACTTTGCGGGCTCAAGATATATATTTTATTAAAATCTTGAGAATCAAAGAGGTTTGTTGTGTTTACATGATGGAAGAAATATATATGTAAAAACACATATTGAGGCATAATCCTATTTATGTTTAGTCAGAAAAAAGTCCTACAACTGCCCTGCATTCTGTAGGACTTTTTCTGTCGAAACATGCATAGGATTGCACTTTTCATCTACCAGCACTCTTCATGTACAAAACCCATAGAGGACTTCCATGGGCGGACCATCGGATTACACCATAAATAACAACAATTGGAACGTGAATTGAAAAGATGTTCTTTATTTACTGCTCATCCCTCAAGATATTTTATATTATTTATATTGCTATGAACTTACATGAAGTTGGTGTCGCAAACCATAATCTTTCTTGTTAATTTTTCTAGGTTATCACAGCTGGTCTATCCCCATTGTTCTTTGAGATTGCAGTGAATGTACCAACTGCCTGTTGGTATGTATTGCACAAAAAAGGATTGTGGGTTGTTGTTGATTTTTACATTTCTTGTTAGATCTTTCTACTATGTTCCTTAGTTTCCTCAGATTAAAAAAATTAAACCACAACAGTTAAGATGCCCTGAAATAACATTTTGTACATCAAGAGAAGGAGGTATTTATCACATGGAAGGTTAAATCAGAAGGGCTGCCTTAAAGGAAGAGGTGTAGACTATGCGCAGCAAAGGAGTATCAAATAGTACTTTATTGGATAGAGAGAATGTTATTTAGAAAGGTCATTTAGAGGAGAGAAAATCAATTAAGCTTCAATCCTATACACCAGAGGTTG
Organism: Anniella stebbinsi; assembly: GCA_029215795.1. Taxonomy (NCBI): domain Eukaryota; kingdom Metazoa; phylum Chordata; class Lepidosauria; order Squamata; family Anniellidae; genus Anniella; species Anniella stebbinsi. The sequence continues at coordinate 59,355,975 of JARDYH010000006.1, read as the reverse complement.
GATAGCCTGCAGGTCAATTGCCTTTCTTCTGTGCAGCCCCTAATCACTCAACCACTACCCCTGCACTTTCCTGCTGCTGCCATCTTAGCCACTGCTGTTCTGCCACTGCTGAAGAATGAGAACAGCTCCTTCAAAGAAAGAATGGCCAGCAGGCAGCCAATCAACCAAACATCCATACAACCAAACCCCAAAGTGCAATGGCTAGAATGGCCCTTCAGAACAGTGCTCCAGGGCCTAGTGTCTACCACTGCACTCTGCGGTTTGGCCTCCCAGCTTATACGTTCACCCAACTGTCTCCTGCGTGCCAGCACTTTTTCTTTCTCCAGCAATGGCAACTCTGCTCTTTGTCCATCTTTGGCGAGCCATGGGGCATGAAGGCACAGAGGGAGGGAGGCAGGAGTGGAGCATGGTGGCTAGGGACAAGCAGAGGCTGAGGGTCCTAGCGGTAGGCAGGTAGACAGGCTGGCTGAGGATGAGTGGAAGCTGGAGGTCCCAGAGGGTGGCTGGAAGCTCCCTGAGAATAACGATGAGGACTACATAATAGAGGTGTATAAGGTTAGGCTTGATGCAGAGGAAGTGGCTAGAGGGAACTTTATCTCCCTCTCCCATGATGCTACAACTCAGGCTCACCCTGAAATGGATAGTGGCAGTAGAGTCACAACAAAAAAGTACTTCTTTCCACACAAAATGAATGGATGGATTTCACTCCCACCAGATGTGACGATGGCCACGGGCTTAAATGACTTTAATAGGGGGATTAAATAAATTCATGAAGGTTGAAGCTGTCAGTGGCTATGAGTCATGACAACTTTATGGGACCTCCATTTCAAGGGCAGTAGGAAGCAAAAAGATTTATTCATACCCTTACCCATGGGTGTACTGGGGGCGTCTGGTTGGCCACTGGGAGAAACAGCAGGCTGAGCTAGATGGACCTTCGGACTGATGGAGGATGGTTTGTCTTATGTTTGGGTGAAACATTAACAATAGGAGCTGGGATATGTGGAATATCCACCTGAGAAAATAGACATGAGAGGGTTATTTTAACCCCTCCAAGTCAGTGGACTGTTTTAACCTGTTACTACAGGTCAGTATCTCCACAGTCCTACGTTCTGCTGGTTTATTTGGGAGCGGGTCCTGCTGATGTTCCCATGGAAATCTCTGCATCTGCCCCCTTTCCCCATAAAGTTAAATGGTGTCAGGCAGCATTGCTGAAAACCATCGTCTCCTTAGTGTTCTGGGCTTATAATGAATAATGGTATAATTATGAAACGGCCTGCTCTTACAATGGTTATATAAGGACCTGCCTTTTCAGGAACAGTGGCCCTGGCATGATTTACAAAGCAGTCTGGTGAAGCTAAGCATTTAAGTGAGTGTAATGCTATTAACAACCCAGACAGCTTGATCAGCTTTACATGATTACTGCTGTCAAAAAAGAAAGAAAGATAGAAAGAAAAAAGCCCTTTTAACAATAAGTGGGACAGAAGTTTGTTTTATTTATAAAAAGTTCTGTAAGGAGCTTTGCTGTTTCATAAACTAAGCCTCCGAGCTGAACTGTGAGGTCGTAACACTTAATCGTTGAAGGGGAAGGAGAGCCGAGCCAGCCTTTCGCTGGTTCTTCTCGAATGCGTCCTTCGGAAAGGGTCGGAGACGCGACTGGCCGTCTTTGAAGATGAATGAATTGTGGGTTGACATCTTGAGAAACAAAAGACGGTGCCACTGAAGTCGGCTACCTCTGGAATCCCTTTGTTTCAGGCCACCTTGCACACAAAAGGAGTGCGGAGTAGGAAATGTCCTTGCTCCAAGCCAGGAGCCAGGGAAGTGCTGTTGGTGAATGTATGGTATTCACCATTGTCTTGCGTGACACACCGGCCTGACAGAGTGTTATATAAGTGGGTAGGAAATCAAAGTGATCCACCCAGTTCATTGTGAAGGTTCCTTCCCAAGCCTTGCCGGGCTTGTTCTGTAAAGTATGAGAGCTGCATTCTTTGTGCAGTTCTGTTTCAACTACAATATAAAGAGAGACGCCCAAGTAGCTCTGACTTTGAGACGGGAGAAAACTTTACCAAAAGCCAAACTATGGTGTAGTGCAACCTTCCCCAACCTGGGGCCTTCCACATGTGTGGGACTACAACTCCCAGTATCGCCCTTGGATTTCCTACCCGCTTATATAACACTCTGTCAGCCCCCTGGGGGATGTTGCGAGTTGTAGGCTGACACATCTGGAAGGCCCCTGGCTGGGGAAGGCTGGTGTAGTTGCTACAATTTGGGGCTTATGATGGAGAGTCATCGGTCTGAATTCCTGCTTGGCCAGATTCCTTACTGGGTGGTCTTGGGCCAATCACTCTCCCTCAGTCCAACCTTCTTCGTAAGCTTGTGGAGGATAAAGAATGGGGAGGGGGATATCATGCCTGCCATCTTCAGCTCCTTGGAAGGAGGGAAATGGAAGAAAGATCCATAATTTCAAATAACTGCATATTAGATGACATTTACAGTCAATCTTTTTTTACTTCCTGGAAACATCAACAAGCAGCTCACTTCTCCGAGAGCTCCTCCTACAATACGATGTGCACATGCACCTCATCCTGGCAATGGCGGCATATTGTCTTAGATCCAAAGCACTACACCCGGCACGAAGCCTTTCCCATCCATCCTGTTGCAGCCCATCATGTCTCCCCTCCCAAAGTGCTGCTGCTGAGGGTACCCTCTGGAATGGAGTGTGAGATGGCATGTGAGGGCTGCAGGAGGGCTTGGAATTGGTGACCCACCATCATGGTCAGAGAGCAGGAGTGTCTTGTGCTCATCACACACAGGGCATTTTGGATCCAAGTCACTACAGAAACTGGGGATGATGAACCCCTTTCAGTCCAAGAGCCGAATTCAGTTTCGGAGAAGCTCTCAGGAAATGCATTCCAGTGATGGCCAGGGCAGAAGGCAAAGGGGATGGAGACAGAAGCAAAGAGGGTGGGGCCAAAGGTAAAAGAGGTGGGGCCAAATATCCCCCCCCAAAAAACCCAACATATTTTACCTTAAAGCTCTTGCTGCCAGTAGCTAAGCCTTAGTAGAGGGGTGCATTTGAACCTTTTAGAATGGTGGTGGGGTAGCAGCTCACTGCGCAAAGGCCAGGGGGAAAGGGCATGGGACTAGGAGACGGGTGTGTGGCCATCTGGGAAAGCGCAGGAGGGTCAGGTTTGGCCCACAAGCTTCCAGATCAACAGCCTGATGTAAACAGGCCTGCCTTGAACATAATTGTTAAATCGTGGCTGTGTCTACATTTTAGTTGGGAATATTTGCATCGAGCTTTACAGTATTGTGGAGAAAAACCAGGGTGGTGTGGTAGTTCCCTACAGGTTGTGATCTCTCTTCCAGCAACATCTGATCTAATAAGGAGATGGAGACTGACTTGCAAATGCATAGATGCAGGCATGGCAAGGAGTTACCTTGTTAAACCCCAGGTCTTTCTTAGAGGAGGGAACACAATCCCAAAGGGCGAGAGAAGGCAGTGATGCTTGTGACAGATCCATTCCTTGATCCGAGCCAGTACTTCAGAATACCCCGGGTTAATTTTACTGCAATCCAGCCTGGGGTCTATTCTAGACTGGGAGAACCAGTGGGATTCTACAAGGAAGAATAATAATTTGTTGATCGCTGTTTGCAAAGAAGGAACTTGAACATTAAACTTTGCATCTATGGCTGCCTCTACAAGAGGCATTTAAAGCTCTTTCAAGGCGCATTAAAAAATTTACCTCTACAAGAACGGAGTGCAAATCGGGCGTAGAGGCGCGTTTTCTCTCCGATTATGCGCATTATCGAATGCGCGTTAAATAGCGAGTTTTATTTTGCTCCGGCCGTTAAAGCGCATTTTGACTATGTGAACAAGCGATTCTCCGCATTAACTACTTGTAAAGCACATTTGAAACAACCGGTAGGTCACCAGTTGAGTGCTCAGTTACCTCCTGCATATAAGCATTTACGATAAAGTGCTTCAACGATTATGCGCATAATTGGTTAACCAGGCGTCAAACGGAATCCATCTAGAGGGGGCCTATTAAGTTTATTCCATAATTACGTTCTTGTTTCTAAAAGTCCCAGGTCTTCCGACTACTACAAGGACCACCTGTTCCTCTGTAGAACTCTGGGACAGAGTTATCAGAGGGGAAGGTGGGGAGGACAACCAAGACGAACTTGCAAGGTGTGAACATCTGCGGCAGTTAGCCTGTGGAGTCCACAGGATTCTGAGTCCTGGGCGTCAGAGTTAAATGTCACACAATTGGCAAGGCTCTCCAGCAGCCCTGCATGAGGGATACCAGTCCTGCCGTAGGACCTTTGGCTGCTGAAGTGTTTCTTTTCCCCTCTCAGTGCAGCCATCTTTGCTTACAGTTGCTCCAAACACCCAGAAGGCCTTGGGGTGCATTCCACAGAGGTGCTCTGGATGCTCTTGCCTTTGTCAGTGAGGAACCGAGGAGTCCCTACCATTTTGAGCCACAGCGCTAAGGTAGCCGTGCAGGAGCAGGAAGCAGGCTGCGGTCATAATCTCAGCAAATTATCCGAGGTTATTCTTCCATTACTTAATGAGCTGAAGAAATCCTGCAGCGTGAAAATGGTTGGCTTTTTGGCAGCACTCTCCCAATTGTGGGGTTTTTGTTTGTTTGTTTTCTTTTGTGATTGCCCAGGTGAATCTTTGTTAATAAAATTTCTGCTGTGCTTCCTTTGCAGTCTTTTGCTTGGTGGATTTGCTGAAGGCTTGCTTCTTTACACTGAAAGGACTGACACATGAGGAATGAGGAAGAAGAAAAAAATAACCAAATGCTCCCATCAGGGGTAAACTGTCAGTGACTGAGAAACCTGAGAATAAACATCAAAAGTAAGAGCAGCAACAATGAAGGCAGATAAACAGCAAGTTATTTGCAGTGCAATCCTATGAATGTCTACTCAGATGTAAGTTCCATTGAGCTTAATGAGACTTACTTCCATGTAGGTGTGTATAGGACTGCAGCCTTAATTCTTTCTTCTGAGCCACAAATTGCTCTTAATAGCAGTTTGGAAAGATGGGGCTTGATTAACCTTTACGCCAGCTATGCTAAAGTGTAGGGTTTCAACTAAACTGGGGAGGGACAGTGCTTATTCTGCCCACCCCACCCTTGGTCCAATCTTTCTTTAACTCCCCCAAAGCGACTAAGAATGCTCCAACAGATGAAGTAGTGAAACCACCATGGCATGACTTTTGATGTGGCAACCATTTGTTAATCAAGTGGTAAGTTCACAGATTGTCATCTTCTGGAATGAGTGTTTATGTGTCTGCCCCTCTGCCCCTCCCCTTTAGACGGTACTGTGTCTTACTTCACTTACTTCGAAATGAGGTAAGCCAGACCTGCTGTATTCGGTGGCCCTCCTCCTCATTCTGTTGTGCGGGGCCCTGGACCTCTGCCCTAAAGTTCTGCCCTAATGGCACCACTGCCACTCAGCCACGAAGCTCACTGGGCAGCTTAAGGCCAGTGTCTCTCTTTCTCTCTCTTTGCCTAACCTATCCTAACCCAGTGCCCTCCAGATGTATTGGACTACAACTCCCATTGATCCCTAGCCAGCATGGGCGTGTTTGGGGAAGGTTAGGTTATAGCATGGGTGGGCAACGTGTGGCCCTCCAGACCTTTTAGCCTACAAATCCCATGATCCCCCACCGTTGGCTACCTACCTGTGGCTTGTAGGATTGCAGCCTAAATTGACTGTGGAAGACTCTCTGTGCCTGCAAACAGAGGAGAGAGTTGCAGTCCCCCTGTGTCCTTTAGTCTGTGAGAGGACAGGCATAACGGTTAAGGTGATTAACTTTTGTAGCTATGTATATGTGTTTGTAAGCAATTCCTATTGACACTGAAGTGTAAGCGCATTGAGGACTGGAATTTACAGGCCTCTGTATGAAAGCACAAGCGAAATGATTACTTAGGATGTGCCTTGCAAAGAGGTACCATTCTGTAGAAGGCTTACTTGTCAGAGCCTCCACTAAGTTGTGAGTTGGCCCCCAAGGAGCTGAACATCCTCCACTGCTTCATAGCACAAGAAGAGCTGCATTCCTTGTGGAACGCTTCTGTATTTTGGGGGAAACCAAAGGCTGAGTGACCTGAACCACTGTGAACCACACAGGTGCTATCTCCAGTAAATTCCGCAGTAACCAGCATCTCCTGGAAGATGGACGTACCACATCTGGCCTGCTTAGTTCAAGCTTGTGACACTTTCTTCTTCTTCACTATGAGCATCCAAGAGCCAAGAGGCACAAGGCCTTTGGAGTGATAACCGAGTAGCACATCAAAACTGCATTGAATGTAAAATCATCCACAAGTAAATCTTATTTCTGTTTATCCATCTGTCTTCCATCCATCTCCCCCTCCTTATGTTCATCTATTTTTACAATAAATATCTATATATCTTGAGTTGTGCTTTGTGCAATACTTGTATGCTATGTTAGATTTAGTTTTGACTCTGCATATTTGAATGCAAATACACTGACCCGGCATTTTGAAGCTGTCTGCAGTGCTGTTTCATCTGACTGCTGCGAGCTGTTTCCATAGCAAATGTTGCCCTTCAATTTCCTTTACCCCCAGCAATTTTGCTTTTGGGTAGATGCTTGTTAAAGGACACTCAGATATGTCATTGACATTCTTCTTGCCCTTAAAAAGAATGAATCATATGCTTTATTCAATTAATTACTCAGCCTCATGCAAAGCAAAAAAAATAAAAAAAATCCCACCAAAACAAAAAAAACAACCCCTATATAGCTTAAGCTCCAAAAGGCAAACATTTCAGCAGATATTATGACAGCATGAACTAAAAGATGGTTATGCAACCTTCAAGTTGGCATGCAATCTGTCAGCTTGGAAATGGGAACAGAAATCACAAATTTATGATGTCCTCAATATTATTTTAGAGGTGTGTGTATGTGAGTGTAGTCTTAGGTACACATTTGGCTGGTGTCTTGTTGGCAGTATTTATTGAGGATTGGAGTTGCTACAGATTCAGACTCATCACAGGTTTAGAATTATGGGCTTAATTATATGTGGCTTTTATTGCACGCTTGTGATTACTCATGGAAGTTTGTGGGCCCCTTACATGACGTCATCAACTTCCAGAGTGTCTCCCGCACTTTTTGACCTTCATCCTGCTTTTGAAAAGATTGGGGAAAACCCAATATAAAAACTTCAAAGTGCTATAACCACATCGCCATCTAGTGGCAAAGAACATGTCCCCCTGTGTAAAGGAGCCAATCTTATTTCTGCAAAGAATCTGGAAGCCAAAGCCTTGGTAAGAATGCGGGATTTTAGCCTTGCATAGGCACAACCTTGTTATCACCCTCAGTGTGTGAGAGGCGTCTGTTTGTATGGATGTATGAACCTATCTTACAGTGAGTCAGTTTATTGGTCATCCAGCCCAGTTGAGACTGACTGGTAGCAGCTTTCCAGAGTTTCAGGCAGAGGTTTTTCCCCCAATGGAAGATCCTTTTTTCAACTGGTGATGCTGTGACATGGAATTTAAAATTAAGGTTTGCTTCTTTTCCCTGTAGTCCCCAAATTGGGTTATAAATCAGTAAATCAACCAGATACAAATCTTATGTAAATCCTTGAGATTCCTTTCAGGGAAAGGAAGGCAAATGGTCTACAATAGATCAACATTAAGGTGTCAAAGTACCCAGCTTTAGGAGAGAAGCCAGCCGGTTTAAAGAAAGCTTTGTATTCTTTCAGTTAAGAGGCCCCTTCCTATCTCGTCTTTGGAATGTTAAAATGACCTTGCTCACTTGCTTTCCTGTAACTTCGCTTGCAAAAAGAAGTTTTTTTACTCCCTATATCTGAGTTGCAAGAAGTTTCGATTCATGAACGTTACTAGAGAGGGGTGTTTCTTTTTTTGATGCCATGAGGGTAAAAAGCCTTTGTTCAGTTTGTGAGGGGCGTTTCCCCGGAATTTTAGCCAGAAGGCACCAGGGGATTCGCCGGACAGCGCTGTTCTTTTCTAATAAAACTGAACTAAACCTTCCTCCTACTATCTGAGTTTGATTTTAAGTAACTCCAGGTTACAATGCCAAAGACTGAACATTGGAACCTTTTGCATGCAAAGCATGCATTCTACCACTAAGTTATGGCTTATACGCATACATAATAATGCAATGATGTATATTAATGCAGTAATGTATTGCATCAATATATATAAAGTTATTGTATCAACAGTATAACTCAGTAGTTGGCTTCAACAGGAAATAAACTTTCCTAATAAGACTGCAGTTAAAGTCCTTTGATAAAACAAAATTGAGGTTTTTAGTTAAGAGTTCATAAGATATGGATATAGGCCATATGAGCTGGAACTGCTATTGCTTATTCTAGACTTACAAAATGAATGGGCCTTCGAAATAGTGAGTCAGTTTTCTTTAAGGAAACAAAACAAGGAATGGCTAAATGGTAGCATTATTAGATTGTACATTATTTCTTATCCTTCCTTCAACATGTCAAATGGGGATTTATACCAAGGCTCTGGTTTAAGTTATGTGCAAAATGGATTGATTTAAGTTACCTGTTAAAAGGCTGTTTACCTGTTAATGCCATTTTTAACAAAAACTTGATTGACAGCTCTCATCAATACATTCAGCACCAATCAGAAACATTTTGTCCCTTTCCTAGTAGCCTCCCCCACCTGGTGCCCTCCAGATGTGCTGGACTATGAATAACCTCATCCCCAGCCAGCAATGATTATTGTCATACTGGCTGGGGATGACAGAAGCTGTAGTCGCACATATTTGGAGGGCACCGGGTTTGGGAAGGTTCCTATAACACAAGGACTAGAAAATACCACCCAATGAAGTGCCTCTTGTTCACTACAAATGGACTTTTCAGAGGCTGTATGTAGCACATGATAGCTTGCAACACCAATGTTGGATTAGCTATCTTAAAGAGAGAGAGAGAGAGAGAGAGAGAGAGGGAGGGAGGGAGGGAGGGAGGGAGAGAGAGGGAGGTGATTTGTATTTCTAAAGTTGTGAAATTATGATTCTGGCATAATGCCATGAAATAAATGAATGTCGTGCTATGTAACTGCTTAATGGACCACAATATTATGCTTCAATTCTCTTACAGTATTGCTGATTTCAGGGTGTCTTATTTGCACTTGAAAATTCTCATCAACCTAGACTCTGGGTTGTGCTACACTGCTGACTCACTGCTGGACACTTTGTCCTCACACCAGCTTCTCCAATGGGTGAGTCCTCTATCTGCATCTGTGGTCTGAGAAAACAGTAGGGATTCTCCCGCACAGAACTCTCGAAGTCCTGCCGCCTGGAGGAATCCAAGAATGGGGTTCCTCCGTAGGCCGGAGGTTCCCCTTTGTGGACATAGAGGGCTACCCAATATGTAGATAAAGTAACCTGGAGATGTAGTATTTAAATAAGTTTCAAAGCATTTGCTTCAATGGAACATAGCTGGCTGAAATAGAATGAAAAAACTTTTGATTGAAATACCTTGGTTATTGTTTCAGAAGTATTGGATTGGTTCGAAATTTAGAGCTCCATCACACCAGCGATTTAGTGCACTCTTGCCATGCCTGGTGCGCGGATTTGCAGCACGGTACTCACATGATGCTGTGCCTGTCCTGCTGACACCCTGCCTCTTCCCCAGCCTTTCCGAGAACGCTAAAAGTCTGGATTATTTTCCCTAAGCGCATTTAATGCGCCCTAAACCTCCATGTAGTTTTAAAGGAACTGGGGGCTTGAATGGATTGCATCAGCTCCTGGCAGGGAAAAGCAATCTCTCCCAGCAGCTGACTCCAAGTCTCAATATAAAACCCAAACCTTGCATCCCAGGCTCAAAAGTGTTTTTTAAAATTATACAATGCCAGAATCTCTGCAGATAGGACTGTACTCCCTTGTTGCCCCCAAAGAGCCAGACTCAGACCCCCTCTAGATGGATTCCGTTTGACGCCTGTTCCTCCGATTATGCGCATCTTCTCGGAAGTGCTTTATCGTAAATCCTTGTATGCAGGAGGTAATTGAGCACTCAATAGGTGACATTACAGGTTGTTTGAAATGCGCTTTACAAGTAGTTAATGCAGAGAATCGCTTGTTCACATAGTCAAAATGCGCTTTAATGGCCGGAGCAAAATAAAACTCGCTATTTAACGCGCATTCGATAATGTGCATAATCGGAGAGAAAACGCGCCTCTACGCCCGATTTGCGCTCCATTCTTGTAGAGGTAATTTTTTTAATGCGCCTTGAAAGAGCTTTAAATGCCTCTTGTACAGGCAGCCTAAAGGGCTGTTCCATTTTTGCCTTGGAGAAAGGCGGTCTGGTTGAAGTACTCATCTGCCAGGACCTGACTGGAGGGAGAAAGAGAAGGGGAGGGGTGGAGTGGAGTGGAGCTAACAAGTCAAGGAACATAGGAGCAAAAGAGCAGATACTTATTATTGTTGTTGTTGTTGTTGTTGTTGTTGTTGTTAGCTGGGCCTCAAGGCGGCATTACAAAATTGAAACATATACAGTTAAAAGCTATAAAAAAGAGATATACAAAAGTTAAAAATAAAGAGGTTTCAATTTTAAAACATTTCAACATTTAAAATACATATTAAAATAAAAAATTAAAAGTCTTAAAACATAACTGGGGTCCACGTTATTCTCCAAAGGCCTGCCAGAATAAGAAAGTTTTTGTATGCCTCTGGAAACACATCAAGTAGGGAGCCAGTCTAACTTCCTGGGAAGGGAGTTCCAGAGCACTTTGAACCAGCTGAAGTTTCTGAGCACTCTTTAAAGGCAACCCCATGTAGAGTGTGTTACAGTAATCCAATTGGGAAGTAACTAAGGCATGCGTCACTGTGGCCAGGTCCAACATCTCAAGGAATGGGTGCAGCTGGCGCACTAGCTTTAAATGTGCAAATGCACTCCTGGCCACCGCCGAGACCTGGGCATCCAGGCTCAGGGCTGAATCCAGGAGTACACCCAAGCTGCGAACTTGTGTCTTCAGGGGGAGTATAACCCCATCCAGCACAAGCTGAATCCCTATTCCCTGATCTGCCTTTTGACTGACCAGGAGCACCTTTGTCTTGTTTGCCCTCATCCACTCCGTTACTGCCGACAGACACCGGTTTAGCACTGAAACAGCTTCCTTGGAATTGGGTGGAAAGGAGTAGTAGATTTTGGTGTCATCAGCATACTGATGGCACCGCACTCCAAAACTCCGGATAACCTCTCCCAACATTTGCATTTATGTGTTAAAAAGCATGGGGGACAAAACAGACCCTGAGGGACACCACAGGCCAATGGCCAAGGAGTTGAACAGGAATCCCCCAGCACCACCTTCTGGGTCCACCCTTCCAGGAAGGAATGGAGCCACTTTAAAACAGTGCCTCCAAGTCCCATCTCAGCAAGGCGGCCAAGAAGAATACCATGGTCAATGGTATCGAACACTGCTGAGAGGTCCAGCAGAACCAACAGGGACATAGTCCCCCTGGCGTAGGTCATCCACCAAGGCAACCAAAGCTGTTTCTGTCCCATAACCAGGTCTGAAGCCAGATTGAAATGGATCCAGATATTCCGTCTCATCCAGTAATCCCTGGAGTTGGGAGGCCACCCAGGTGAAAGGGATCATAAACTTGATGCACTTTTGCCTAAGGTAAAAAAAAAGCAGAGGCAAACCAGGTGAGGGGATTAGGTGTGATGGAGGTCTTACTATGCTTTGAGCAGAATCTTTGAAATCAACAGGACATAAATTAGTCATGATTAAATTAAGTCTTATTGATTTGAATGGGTGAACTCTAAGCATGACTAAGTCTGGATCCACCCCAAATTGCTTAAACAGCTGTTTTTAAATGTTAGCACTATTTTAGATATCTCTCCTCAGACTTTCTCGGTTTGTGACAATTGCCTCTGCAAAACATTATAAACCTCCCATTCTGTTTCAAGGATGATCAGTTTTAGATTAATATACCCTGGAGTCTGTTTAATTGTAATTGTATTTTTCCTGCATCTCCTCTTAGATCCAGATATAATTATCTTGTATATGGGCTAAAAAAAGGATTGCTTAGATTTGGCATCTTGTAGTATTTTTAACCACTCGACAAATGTTGCCATCCTGCAGTTTTACTGTTATTTCAACATGTTGCTATGATCAAGAGAAACTTTTAAAATATTGAACCCTAGGTAATACATTTGCTGAACATTAAACATATGACAGAATTCTTTTGCAATTCCGGGGGGGGGGGGGGCATTGTAGATTCTTAATAGTGCATAGGATAATCATGATTTTAAAAGTCATACTTCTCACCCCATAGTAACTTGATTGTATCATCCTACAAAGTAGTAAGGTGTATTTTACCACATATCAGGTGCAGGTATGTGGTAAAATAGTGATCTCTAGATAGGGTGATGATGTCTTTTGCAGAGGGCAGTCCTCTGTTTGAAGGGTTATCAGAAGACTGTCCTCTATTTTGAAGGTGTCCTCTATTTGATAGACTGTCCAGTCCAAGTCTGGTTTAAAGATAAAGAACCCTAACGAAGGGGAGTTGGGCCGTGATGTTGTCCATCCACAGCACCTGGATGGTAGACTGAGCAGGCACACAAGTCACCTACCTGGTCACAGTCTTCCACATGATGGTGAGAAGTACTGTATTTCTATTATTTCTAAATATGCATCTATACATATAAATTAGCATATGCACTTTTATCCTCTTTTGTCCTTTTTTGGGTGATTCACAAGTGGGCATCCTATCTGTACCTAGACAGAGAGCATCATCAGATGAGCGTTTTATAGCACACTCGTTACTGGCCACTCATGGATGTTCGCGGGGCCTTTTCATGACGTCCGCCTCCCATTACTTTTGCTCTTTTTCCCGTCAAAAAATAAGACCTGGAAAATCTATTTTAAAAATTATAATGATACCTGCCGCCATTTCTTGCTGTGTGCAGAAGCAGGATAAAAGTGCCCACTGAATGGGCTATGTGGTCATTGCTTCTTTCTTCTTTCAAAAGAGGAAGTAAGGAGGGACAAACAGACGGGCTGAGAAGCGACAGTAAGCAAACGAGATTTTCCTTTGTGATGACACTCTGAGCTGCATAATTTCTAAAATTCCACTGAATAACAACAAATGCTGAAGGAATGTAATGGTAGCAATACAGGGAGATGAAGCAACCATTTAACGTAATAGTATGTTTAGATTTTTGGCAATCCTTGTTGCTCCTATCTTCACCTCACCCCACCCCCAATGCAATTTTAATATTACAGTCAGCTTTTGAACAGTTTGACTTGCTTGGGTGTGTGTGTGTGTGGGAAGAATAGCTTTTTCAAAATATTAAGCCATACAATACAGCACTGCATCTATAACGTCAACACATTATGAAGAACAATGGAATGAACTGCTCCTGAGCCCATGTCCTACATTCAAAAACTGGACTACTTACCAATCAACTCTCTTGGCCATGATACACAAAAATAACAATTGTTTTCTTTCTTTTATCATGTCATTATTTTTTAATGCAATCATGGAGAAGGAGAGAAGTACTATAGCACAGTTCATCATGTTTTGTGCTTTGATAGTTTCATGTTAATCAATATGGCTTCACCGTATGGTCCAAAGTGAACAATACAATGTTTTCATTTTTAAGGTGTTTTTACACAAAGATGGTGGGGGCAGGCCGGGGGGGGGGGGGTAGCTGAAAATTACTTTAAATCAAAGCAGGAATTTTCCAACGATCAAGATGTCTTTCAAGAATCCTGCTGAAACTGTGAATTAGGGTTAGATTGCAAAATGCAAGACAGTAGATATGAGAGTGAGACAATTAAGACTACTGTAACATACATCTGCAGGGAGGTTTTGAAATGGTTCAGGAATGCATTTATGCAACCCTCTTCACCCAAGGCTTTGCTTTCTGCTCCTGGTAGCTCCAGAAAGGAACTAGCCAAGTATCTGCACCAGTTGTGCATGCTACACAACCACCTTTCAAGAAGGGAAAGGAAAATGATAGATTTAAACAGAGACATTTTCCATGTTAGTTCTAGATTAACATGAAATGGATACTGAGAGAAGCTTAAAGCAGAAGATTGTGCCTGTTTTTTCAATAAATTTTGGGAGACAAATGGTTGGAGGTACTTTTTCCTGTCCCAGCACTTCAGCAATTTGTTTAAGATGCCTTTGAATGAAATCCAGCTTCAGAAGAACGTAAGATGAGCCAAGCTGAATCAGACCAAGGGTCCATCTAGTCCAGCACTCTGTTCACACAATGGGCACCCAGCTGTTGACCAGGCACCCACAAACAGGACATGAGTGCAACAGCATACTTCCACCCATGTTCCCCAGCAACTGGTGTACATAGGCTTACTTCATATGAGTGGACACCTACCTATGCATTGGGACCTCTCCCCTCTGCCCCTTGCAGGCTCTTGCATCTCCCACCCGCCTTGCAAAATCTGCCCTGGAGGGGTCCCCCAACCTTCTCTAGCAGATTTTCAGGGTATGGAATTGACAGAAACCGTTCCATCAGTAAGAGATGGGGGGATTAATTAGATATCACCCAGTCTCTTTAGCATCTCAAAATTAAAGAGGAAACATTTCCCCACAGCAAATAGGAGATAAACATCAGTGAAGAGCAGCAACAGAGGGTGATTGGGCAGGGGGATACCTTTTTTCCAAAACTGCTGAACAGATAGATACTGAACTGTTGGGTTAGGAAGTGCCCAGAGCGCAGTGTACCCCTTTGGTCTATATGTTCATATCACTTATCACTCTGAATTTTGCTATCAAAGAATAATCTTCCCCAGCAAAATTTTAAAAATAACAGGAATTATAATGTGCAGTCCAATCCAATGCTTGTTTTCCCATAAACCAGACCCACCATGAAGTAAATTTTTAAAAACACTGTGACTTTTCTGGTAAATCATCACTGTGCACTGCAGGACAGTTTTTGGTCCTGAGGCTATGCAGAATATACTTTTTCTTGGGCCATACAGCTGACTGAACATACAGAAAATGTAACCTCACTTCATTTCAATTTCTACATTCTTCAGTCCATGTGGCAGTAGACAAGAGTGTTGGAATTTGAGAACTTGTAGACGTTTTGCTTTAACAACATTGTTTTATTCTTCCTTCCGCTACGGTATATTAGTGTCTTATTTGTATTGTTCAAGCTAAAAATGGAACATGGTGCATGAAAACATGCATTTTTAAATACATATTTGATGTGGATCCATGCTGCAAGGGTCTCCAAATTGGCTGTAGTTTCCTGTATTATGTACCAGAAGACTCATGGCTGAATTGGGATAAAAATGGGAACTTGTACAAAGCAGAAACTAGTGGTTGGTTTTAAGGGAGAAATTAGACATTGAAAAAATTGGTGACTGACACTGGAAAAGACGCAGCATAGCTATAGCAATAAAGTGGCTGTTCATTTTAAATTGTAGTCTTTTTTAAGTAGTATATTTTTTAGAAAAATAAAAGATATTAAATGAGAACAGAAATTTGCGTTTGCATATTTTCTTTCTAGTTCTTCCCTCCTCTGTTATTCCCAATATGTCACTAATGACTGTACAGAAAAAAGAATGGTGAATTATATTACACTATAAAACAGTAAAGTATTTGACTTTATTGAAATCATTGTGCCCATCTTGGACTATGTCAAGTGAATCAGCACTGGAAAAAGTGGGACATGTACATTAACTATATATAAAAATAGTAATTTAATTATTTGATGCATGTCCTTTAGCATATTACCAAGCATATCCAGCTGTCATTATCTTCTCATATATATTTTTATATAATTATACACACATACAGGTATTTAGAAAACAGGATAGAAGAGGGAATTCGGTTTGGGTTTTGCGTTTTCCCAGCCTGGACTTTGTAATTTACGAACACAGTTAAGTACTATAGGATTCTAGAATAGTGAAATATCTGAGAAGTATGAAAAATGTAGCAACTGCAGTGGCCCCTTCTCTCAAAATCTGATTTTGTACAGTCAATTCTCATTAAAAACAATAACTCAACAACAACAAAAATTACCCACATTGAGGTGTGTCTCTGCTATCAAGGCCCTAGATTGCCGATTTTGCTTCTCGGCTGTACAGGTTAGTTTTAGAAAACACTGTTTAAACATACAGCACCATCAATGTGCCTCAGAACGCACTCTAACATAGAGCACAAAATACAAACACTACAGAGTGCAAGCCTAACCATCTCACGGAAGGAAAAGTGCAGAGGTTAGAAATACGCATGTGGCTCAAAACACAACGCTTGCAAAACGACATCTGTCCTCCTTACCAAACGTTTGAATGGCACCACGTACAAAAGTGAAAACGTAAGATCAGCTCTTGATTTCTCAGTTTTAAGTCTAGTCTTTTTTTAGTAATAGTATAATTGTTACAAAAATAAAAGTTGGTGAGGGGAAAGTCAAATAATCAGGGATTACAAAATATCATCTGAGGTTATTCAAATGAACCCATATGCCTCCCTTTCAGTAGTTTTGTTTAAACCAATAGAGAAAAAGTTGTCCTCTGGTCTTTAGTAAATATCACAGCAATGATTCAAGGTTTCCACCTGGTTCCAAACCTGTTCCGTGTTTCACTCTCAACTAAACAATCCACCCACCACCAGGAAAAGTGCACTTTCAATAGCAGATACAAAAATAGATTGGCACGTCATTGACACAGTGAAGATACCACAACCCATCATTGCTTTAGGGATCCTTCTGTAAGCTGGAAACCAGTTGCTTGTAGGAAAACTGAAGAAGCTCCAAATAAGTAAATGGGATAAGCAAAAAAGAAGTGTGAAGTGAAGGCTGCTGTTAATCCTCATTCTTGCAGGAATGCTATGGACAACTCAAGGAAGTTCTCATTTGGTCCACATGATATGAATCTAATCTACCCACAGTTCAGTTACATGCAACTCATTCATCACTTGCACTGAGTCAACAGTTCAACCAGCCTGAGAGTCTTAAGGAATTCACTGCTTTAATCTTTCTAACTGGTTGAAAAGCTGCACTGAAAAGAGAATAAAGGGTGTTGGAGCATGTGCATCCCATTTTCCCATTTTCAGTAGTAATTGCTGCACTTTTGAGCTCAATAAAAATAGTTTTGAAACCCCTCCCCCTTCTTGGAAGGGTAGCCTGTGCTAGGAATTCTGGATTAAACGTCTGTAATGTGGCATCACTTCATGTTCAGGCAGATGGAGAGCAAATTCCAAGGCCACTAACACTGGAAATTCGAAGGCAATCAACTCTCTCCTGTTCAACCGGAATTTCTCTTCCAGTTTCTGTAACACAAACAGAAATAACTTAGCATATTTGGATAGTATCATGTGCTACTTGAAACAATACCTTCCAATCTTATTTATGTTAAAACAAGTCTACTTGGTCATCTTATTCCAAGCAAAGGCCAATACATGACATAATTACAACATGGCAATTTAGCAATTCCTTTCATTGGAGCCATTGTCCCAACCATCCTCTTTTACCTTGACCTTTAGTGGCAAAGGGTGGTGGGCTAGGCATACTTACATCTATAAGATGTTTGACTTCATGCTTTTTGAGGTCACTGCCAATTTTGGCAGCCAGCAGGACACATGCTCCAGCACAGAGCTTTCTGTTCTGCTTGTTGAATTTTCCCTTGAGAGCAAGCTTCTCAAAATAGACAAAAGCCATGGCCACGGTGGGTTCCTCAAAACCACACTCTTCTTGAGCTAGTTTCCGCATCTCTCGCTTCAGGCTGAAGGGGTAGGGTGGGGGGAAGAAAATCAAAGATTGTAACAGCAATGCTTATTATTCAGAGGGCTTGCATAAACACTCCAACTGTGCCCCACTGCTAGCTCTAATGATGCTGCATAAGCATAAACCAACGAGTGTGCACCGTAGTTAGTGCTTGCTAGGCTGATGGAATATTGCTGCTTTTTCCACTGACCTCAGAATTGCTAGCTACATTAAACATGAGTTGATTTACATTCATGCAATGTCATAATAGTAGTGCTGGGGCACAGTTGGATACTACTCAATGTGCATACCAGTTTCTTATCTAAAATGTAAATGCCGGGGGTGGGCAGCAGGTTGAGTGGGATCTACTGGTAGGTCTCTGGGAGATTTGCAGTAAATCTGCAAGGGGTTCGGAATCCGCATCATTTACATACAGCAACAACAAAATTAGTTTTTCACTTAAATTAGGCTGCTGAAATGAAGAAAGGACTTTTCTGTGAGGACTGTGAGCTGAACTCAATTCAGTTCTGGTACTGAAAACAAATCCCTAGGTTCACAATGCACTCAGATTGCTCTTGCCAGAGGCCTGAACTGATCAACTGCAGTGGGCTTTTAAAATTAGGCCAAGGGCTGTAGGTTGCTGAACCCTGCTCTAAGTGCACTGAGGGTGCCTCTAAGAGTGATTTAAAGCTCTTTCAAGGCGCATTAAAATTTTTACCTCCACATGAACAGAGCGCAAATTGGGGGTTTAGGCGTGTTTTACCTCCGATTATGCGCATTATCGAATGCATGTTAAATAGCGAGTTTTAATTTACCGCGGGAGTTAAAGTGCCTTATGACCATGTAAACAAGCAATTCTCCGCATTAAACACCTTTAAACCGCATTTCATGCAACCGTTAGTGCACTTCACCGCCTCCTGTGAATAGGGATTAGGCGTAAAAGCGATTGAGAGAAGATGCACATAATAGGACAACCGGGCATCAAAATGAAGTCTTGTAAGGGAAGCCCTTGCCCATGCTGTGTATTCCAACACATGTGGAGGGCACCAAGTTAGGGAAGGCTAATTTACTTTCTCAGGTGTGCCTAGGGCTGAAAAAGCACTTCTGCTACAACTAATCCTTATTTTTTTCTGACTTGTGAAAAGTAAGCATACATTGTAAATGCAAGGTAGCACTTGAAAAATAGCCTTTTATCTATTAAAATACACTCACGATGAGTCTAGCTATCACTTGGTTACATCAAGTATTGCTAATCTTGGAAGCTCCCCCCACTCTCTCAATACAAGGATAAGGTCTTTCTATGGAATTAAAAACAGCATTCACATCCCTCTATCTTTACCTTTCAGTGCCTTTAGATAATTAAAACATCCGCAGGCCAGTAGAATATACTTAGCCCCATATGCGTCCTATCTTATTTATTCAGCTTCCTAGTCAAAGCAAACAGCTAGTTTGTTCGGTGTCCCTGAAGGTCATTGTTTCAAAAAATCCATTGTTAATATTTTACCACCATCTACCACATATACTAAAGGGCAGTTGTGCGGTATTGATACCTTCTTATTTTACTGAGCGTCAACTTTATGTGAGGGAACTTCTCCTTGAAGGTTTCATTCATATCTTTCTTAAGGTCTGATGGCTTCACATAATCAATGACTGTCGTCTGTAATACATCAGGAAAAAAATCAAGAGGATTTTGTTGATTTCCTTTTGGCATTAGATTAGAATCGGCAAATATATTTTTGTTTACTCTTATCTGAAAAGTGAGCCAAAGGAGACGTTGGCAACAATCACCAGGAATGTGCCAATCCCACTATTTTTCTAGAGAGGTAGCAGAGTGAGTCTGTTGCAGCAACACACAACAGAACATCTTCTGGCACCTTAAAACCAAACATTGTGGCATATGCTTTCATAGGTCAGACGGAAGAGAACTGTGTTCTCAGGATGCAAAATATTCAAGAAGTCCGATATGTTTCGGCCTGTTCTTTATTCTAAAGCCTTCCTCAGGGGAGGGGGGGTTTCTTGAAAATAAATATTTTGCAGCCTGAGAACTCAGTTCTCTTCCTTCTGACCTATTTTGGATGCTTACCTCCTTTTGTTTTTTCAAATGCTTTCATAGAACAGAACTCACCTCATCAGATGCATGGTGTTTTCCCCAAAATCTATGTATTTTTTGTAATTAGCATGGCCAAAAGACCACAAATGCAAGAGATAACAGTAGGTTTCTATATGGGTCACTCTAATCTTATCTCATCTACAAGGGCTTTACTGCTGAGAATACTTTCTTTTCAGCTATGCTGTTCTAATTTAATAACTGTACTGGGAGAGAAATCCAGGATCTTGATTAAGTCTGAATTAAATATAATTGAACTTGCTGATAAATTCTAGTTCAGTAATTATATGCTGGAATCTCTCTTTGAAGTATTTTTGTTGAAGTACAGTGACTTTCAGGTCAATAGCAGCGCACCTTGTTAGACTGCGATGTCCTCTGACTAGTTTCTAAATGGTGCCATTCAGAATGTCTGATATCGAGGCTCTCTGGTTTGTCCTGTGCAGACAGCAGAGGACATTGTTTGCAGTGATAGCATATATTCCATTGGAGGTGAATTAACCCTACACTGTGCTCTTTTCAGCACCATAAATACCTTTTATTTCCCCAAAATAAATGCCTTTTATTTTCCCAGACGTTTTAGTTTTTCAGTTTGTTTTAAATCTAGTATTGTAAATCTTTGCACTGCAGTTAGGTTCTATTTGGTTATTATTTTTTTATTTTTATACTATAGGTTTAAACTTTAAATTTTTACACTGCATTTTATCGTCTTATATTTTATGTTTTTAATATGTTTAATATGTTTTAGAGAGCTTTGAGTATTGGACATTATAGAGATATACAAATAAATAAGAGATTGTTCAAGTCAGGTTTGTGATGGTCTGGTTTTGTTGCAGGGTCCAGTTGTTGAAATTTGTGCCTCTGTTAAATAGTATGCTGTTGCTTGTGAATACCTTTTTTATTATGGGCCTGTTGTTAAGCAAGATCAGCCTGCCACCTCATCGCTTGTGAGATAGAATGAGTTGTATATCACTGATGATACATTGGAGCAGTTTTACCTGGATTTCCACTGCATAATTACACTAAGTGGACCAGTCCAGGCTCAGGCTGATGGTGTTTTTCTCATTCTCCCAAAAGCCACATTTACCATTACTTTAAATTACATGGGAGGACAGATCCCCAATAATAATGAAGAGAAAAGGGGGCATATGCATTTTGTCTTCCTCCCTGCTCCAAATGACTGATTGGCACTTTCAGAGCTGATTGTACTCCACAGGGACTATCTATAAGGAGATGAAAAAGAGGGAATAACAAATAAAATAAGAGGACAGCTGCACAACAGAGATGGTTCCCAACGTGTTTCGAGGAAACTCTTATCAATTTTTAATGATTTTGGATAAAAATTGCTGGGGATAACTTTTCTACTACAGCTTACCTAAACAGAATAATGCTTGTACAACTCCAGAAACAATCACTACATTGATTGTGATCTTTTTAATACGTTGTGCATGCTCAGCTTCTATACAAAGTCTGTCTTTGCTGCATTGGGGAAACTATTAACATAGCATAGCTATTGAAATGTTTTTTCCCAGCACCATTTGTCTAATTTTCTTGATAGCACAGGGGAAAAAAGGAATGTTATAAGGCAACAGATGAGTAGAGAGAGGACAGAATCATGGTCACAGCAAGGCAAGGAGAAGAAAAGTGTGCAATGTGGAAAAGCCCAGTCTGTTGTACAGTGGAAGCCCTAATCATCCTCCCCTCCAAGATTATGGAAGAAATTGTCCACGTATCTTTCTTTCTTTCTTTCTTTCTTTCTTTCTTTCTTTCTTTCTTTTGCAATAATAATTAAAAATAAATGAAAGTGAATTTTCTCTGTATTATTAATGTGCAAAATGCTTCACACTTAACTAGTTTGTCAGAGGATCCCATACACTAAATTTTCTGGTCTTGTCTATGTTGGCTTCCAGAACCTCTAAGCCACAGTTTTTAAGGGGCATATGCTTTGGGCTACTTTCCTCTTGCACCTTCCAGGTAAAGCCTTTCTTATTTGTCTTTTGATCATTTCCATCAGAACTGCTAAACCATTCGCTCAGCACTTCTAGGATGCTAATTAAAATGAATGACTTTAAAAAGTACACATTAGACTTTTAGACAGCAGGAACACTGAGTGATGTAACAGTTTCAAGGATGACATTTTTTTGGCCAGAGACTGCTGACTCTATCTGCTCTCAAAGTCCAAGTACAGAGTTTTGTTTCCCCCCCCCCCCCAAATGTACAAAGCTACACAATGTGTTTTTAGGGGAGGAAAAACCCTTTGAGTGTCCTGTTCTCTTCTGTCCTCTGCCTGTTTAAACAGCCAACAAGTCCAGGTATGTTCAACATGCTTTTAATTAAGTGCCAAGAAAGAGAGGAGCTGTATCAAACTACGCAAATTCTATGGAGAAATCCAGACACTCCAAAATAGCTTATAAACTGGTTCAGGAATCATTCAGACAGGGATGTACCCTTTTAGATATATGCATGAGAAGATAGTAGCTTTATGAAAGTGTCCCCATGCAAAAAGCTCACTAGAACATTTAGAAGAATGCTGTGTGTCCCACCCTTTCCACTGCAACAGCCTCTCTCCCATAATATATTATTTGTTATTTCTGATCAGTTGTTTAGTTGTTAAAAGAACTTAGTACTTGACAGGAAAGATGAACTACACGTTTGATTTCTGCCTGTATATTAGGCACGGAAAAGAGCAAAATAGAGGTGTCATAGTTTATAAATTTTTCTCTTAAATCCCAACCACTCAAACCACAATAGCAAATCAGATTAATATTTAGAATACAGATGGCAAGGAACTGGCCCAGTGACCTGCCCAGCATTTTAATTCCCTAAAGTGAGTTGAATATATTAATGTGCCAGACTGTTTACTTTTGAGGACATGAAATATGTTGTTAGCACTTAAACTTTGAGAAGAGCTGGCGAGAGTCCACTGGAACTGGTAGCTATTTATCCTGGCAGACATTCAACTGTTCAGCGAGACACAGCAGCAGCAGAGTAATGACCTGCCATCCCCTTTGGTGGAACAGACAACTAAACATGAGGTGCTCTCCTGCAGCAAGTGTTAAACCAGTTTGAGCTTTTGCCATGGCCCACCATTGAGACCTTACCTTGCAGACTTTAGACTATCAAAGGAATTCGAAGTTATTTTTGAAGTTCTCCAGCAACCAACAACGTTGCTGAAGCAAAAACAAGCAGCGGAAATCCATTCCTAGACTTACTGCCATTAGGTAACTACTGTATAAACAGACTCTGAAAGCTCCCCCTACATCAGCCGTCCCCAGCCTGGGGCCCTACAGATTTTTGGACTACAACTCCCTGCATGCTGGGAATTATAGTCCAACGCATCTGGAGGGGGCCAGGTTGTGGAATGCTGCCCTACATGTTATAAGCTTTAGCAATGCTTAGATTCTTCTGTGTCTGCACTACTACAGTTTGAGCTTCACCTGTGTAAAGGGCGGATCACAAATGCCATTAATGCTCTGGTGTGTGGCACACATGTCCCGCCCTACCACTTGACATAACTGCTCGTAAAGTCACTATTCCAGGATTTGTACAACTTCAACAGCTGTGATTATACTATATTAGTAAGCCAGGAGATAGGTCCACCTAGCGCAGTGTTATCTACACCAGGAGTAGGTGATCTGTGCCCTCCAGAAGGTACTCCCATAAGCCCTAACCGGCATGGCCAATGGTCAGGGATTATGGGAGTTGTAGTCCAAAACAACAATTGGAGGGCATCAGGTTGCCTACCCCTCTTGGTCTATACTGACTGGCAGTGGCTCTCCAGGGTTTTAGGCAGGGGTCTTCCTCAGACCTACCTGGAGTGCTGCGGATTAAACTTGGGAATTCCTACAGTATGTGCTCTATTACTGAGCTATGACCCTTCTCCAAAACTGATTTGCTTTGCCATCTTCCCCCATTTTTCAAAATACAACAGGTTTGTATCTAGAACAAGTTACTTATGCTTAGGTTCCATTGAAATCAATGTGAAAAGTTAGTTGCTACTAACTTTACATCCCAATAATTTCAATGGGTGTTTTGGACTATAACTCCCATTATCCCTGATCAATTGCTAAGCTGGCTGGGGCTGATGGGAGTTGTAGTACAAAGGCCTGGAGGGCACCAAGTTGGAGAAGGCTGCAGTAGACCTTTAAAACAGGAAAAGGAAGTGACGTCCATGCAGCTGCCACAGCACAGTTCAGTACTATGAAGCCAGCATACACAGCTCTCCACAGAAAAATCCGTTTGGAGAAGGGGAGAGCATGAGTTTCTGTGTGTAAAAGAAAAAGAGCGGGAAGTTTGTAAGTTAGAAAGAGCGGGAAGTTTAAAATGAGAAAAAGAGCGGGAAATTTCTGAAGGGGAAAAAGAGTGGGAAATCTAACCTATAAAAGAGCAGAAAAAAACCAGAGAAGGGAGAGTTGACCGAGAGGGCCAAAGACAGAGGAGGTTTGCTACAGAGGCTCTGGGAAGAAGAAATACAGAGTCTGGAGAAGGAATAGAGCCGAGCTCTAGGCAAAGGCTACGGGAAAGCAAGTGTAGACAGGCTGGAAGAGGCTGCTTTTCTGTGAGACCTGTTTTGTGTATATTGTAACTGCTTCACCAAGGAACAGCTCTATAGTTGTATATACCCTAAAAGACAGGTGCCTTACTATCTGCAATAGTAAAGAGTTTTGTTTTAAACCTCATCTGTGGGAGAGTCAATTTTTACCACGCTTAAAGCCAACCCTCCACGTTACCATAGAGAGGAGGGAATAAGAAGAGCAAAAGAGCGAAATCACTAGAAGAAAAAAGGCTCTTAAGGAGGTAAGAGATCCTTAAGGAGCAGGTCGCGGAGTCCAGAGATTGTGGAGCCGTGATAAGTGCAATGCAATTTCCAAATCATATAATGAGCCAATGCTGGGATCTCCTACTCCTGTGTTCTCTTAAGCAGCTGTCTACCTGCTGTGACTCTCTGCTTCATGAAAATAATGAACAGTTTATGTGCCTACGGACTGTGACAGAATTTTAAATATGGCCTTGGAGGTTCCTTTTTATCACCACCAGAAGAAGAAGAACACTGTAAAAGGCAACCTGAATAATTTACACCATGCTTTACTGCAGGAATAAAGACACATTTGGTGGCTCCACATGGAAAGCAAGAGGAGCGACATTTGTTAATAAAACGATCACCAGCCTCTGCTTTTAAAGTGTTCTCAATAAATCAATAATGTACATTTGCATTCTCTCACACTCTCGTATCGTAGATAGGACACTCTACATTATCTTCAAGAAGGCATGTAGCACTGAAACAGATCACAGTTAAATCATTCTGAAAATTGCCTGTCTCCCCCAATCACTTGTACATTGCCTGGTTTTTATTTCTGTTGCTTTTACATTTCCTATGGCAGAAGGTTTTTTTATGGTGATTCATTACAGAACATATGCCCTAGTTTGAAAGGAACATTAGTTGGCAAATAGCACCTGTTGCATTTCTGCCTGCTGTACAACTCAAAGGCACAGAGATTCTGTGGCACTCCTAGTATAGCCAGGTTAATAAATATTTTGTGTTCAACCAACAACCGATTTTGGAATATTAATGGCTGGACACCAAACCAGTCAAGAACTTAAAGGAATATTTTAATTCATTGGGAGTTTTGCCATTTAACTCACTGGGAATTAGGAATTACTTAAAAGACAACAGGGAACAACTGATCTGTGCTGCTGCAATAAAATAGGTATCATTTATTAAGATTAAGACCTTTTTATTTTGGTCCACCTTTTGTAAAGGAGGGTTTTAGTCTTTTATGCTGAGTTTATTTTTTAGTTGGCTGGACTTTTGAATTTTTGAATGTTTTAAATGTGAATGTTTTATTATCCATGTGCTGCTTTCCAGAAATGAGTTTTGTTTGAATTGTTTTAAAATTTTGTATGTTGCCTTGGGAAATATTATTTGAAAAGTGTCATATAAAATAATAATAAAAATAATAATAATGCTTTAAACTGCAGGACAGGAGCTTTAGATTAGATATTTAGAGAAACAAAAAAAACCCCCTTCCTAATGCTAAAAAGCAGCCAGATAACTGGGAAGCAAGGCCTTATTAAACATGCTTTAAGGATTGTGAACTACCTATGCAGGGAATACTTAAGCATTTGTTCATTAGTTCAATAAACTGGAAGGGAGTACAGCTGAGGATGAATGTGCCAATTGTTCAAAGTTTATTTATTGTTCCAAGACCTGTATAGAAGCAGTTTAAACACTGCAAATATTTAGTTTAACCAGACTTCTACATTCACTTGGGAGAGTTCTGAGGAGGACACAGCCCTACAGTGTTTCCACATTTTTGTTTACTTAATAATGAATCACAGATTTGATGTATCATTCCTCAATGCCATTTTGTAAAATTGAAATGAACAGAATAATGCAATGTATCTTTTAAAACAAAACATTACAACCCCTGAGTTGCTGTTGCAATCCAATAACATATCCTCTCCCTTCTTAACCATGAAAGCCACACTGTATAGTTTTGTACTTTCCTTGTGCAAGGCTAATTACTCTGGATGAAATCCAACATTGTATGAGCAGACCTCTGCTCATGCAACAGGACTTTCACCCCACCCTCAATCTACTCTGGAACGTTCCCCAACCCTCTGGAGCAGATTTGGGAGGGTTGTGGACAGCTGCAGAGGAAAGGGGGAATCACCCTGCCCCGTTCCAATGACAGAAGCCATTCCATCAGTTGGAGGGGTTAACCGGATAGAACCCCATGTCAAGGATTGAATCCTACCAAAGCAGAGAGGTCTCAATGCAGTAAAGGGTTGGAGAGCTCAGTCTGATTTTTCCACTTGGCGCTTTCAAAAGCAGCAGCAATAGCTGCTTTTATCCTCCTCAGAACCCAGTAACTATGCTTAGTCCTTGAGGGAGAAGAAATTGGAAATATACACCCACTGCTTACATGTTTTGGGCAGCTTTCACTTCTAGAGCACAATCTCAAGTTACATGTTCTAAAATTAAATAAATTCTTAGTAATGTTAGTGTCAATTCTCTTCCAAATCATACTCAGGCAAGAGTTGCAAGTACTCAGTACCATTAAGGATATTAACCCAAAAGGCCACATTTCACTGAAGGGAAACATCCCTAATTTAATAGTTTGTGGTCTCTTTCATCTTGCGCCAAATTCTGCAGTCACCCTTTGGTCAGTTATGTTCCAAGTCTGCCAACATGATTCTATTGAAAAGACTGGAATAACAAAGCCATCAATGTCTGACTGTTGCTCTATTTTGAATAGATTGGACAAAGCCGATTTGCACCACTAATTGTTTAGACCATCTCGTACAACTCCCCCCCCCAACTTTGCTGTGTGATTATGCATTTGTGTTTCTCCCTCTCACTCACTCAATTTCTATCCACACCCATAATGGAAAAACATTTTTGCAAGCTGCAGCTGCCAACTCTAATGACAAAAACCTGCCAACTAATGAAAGTTTAATGACAAACCAGAGCTCAACACACAAAGAACAAAATGTTCCATGCTGACACAAGGGCCACTCTTAGCTCTGCCCACTTATGAAATGTAGTCATTAAAATTGTATTCCATTCAGGACTGCAGGCCTATCTCTACTACTGCATACAGTAGCTTTAAGGGTTAAATTAGATGTGACAGCGGGAGCAACATTTTTTTATTCTTATATCTGCCACATTCATGTATAAGTGAAGTGGGGTCAAACATTAAAAGGAGTGTGCAAGTGGCTCTGAACTGGACTGGGGCAAAAATGGCTGGGGGTGACTTGAGCCTACATAGGACTTTAGGAACTGCATATAAAATATTCCAAATGCTAAAATGCTGTCCTGATAACTGATAACTTAGAAGCAGCTGAGTACAAAATGACAAGAAATTCTGGAAAAAAGGGAGGGCTTATCAAATAGAGACCTTACTTTGTAACTTCTGGCTGACTATGACATGGCAATTTCAAGAAAGGTGGCAAAATTTGCTGTAGCTGCACAAAAGATCAGACAAAACTTTTTATTGCAAGAAGGGGTTGATTGCAATGGGGATAATTTTATTTAAATAGTGGTTCATATAGAGTATTTTTAATTGGCATTGAAATGTGGAAGGATGGGGCGACCCTCGATTATGTTTGGGGCGATCCATGGAGGTTGTGTATGTATTGATTGTAAAGGCCATTGTGCCATATGCAAATAAACTTTGACTTGACTAGAGATGTATGAGAAATTTGTTTCAGTTCATTTTTAAAATCAGGATTTGCCAAGTTCGCACTTTCTAGACCAAACATGAATTCAGACACAATCTGCAGTCAAAATCCGTAATATTTCTGAGTTTGTAATGTGATTTGCGGACCCAAAAAATGTGTTTGACAGCATGCCTATATTTGAAAAATGTGCACAAATACACTTTAATCAATGGGAAAAGAATGCGTACATTTCAAATATTTGCACAACTAATGCATCCATTTGGGGAAATTGCACAAAAATCTGCACGGATTTTCATATGAAAAGAAAAAAACCAAAACTCGCAATCTGACATGGTCTCCAGTCAGAACAAGTTTTGAGATGGAATTCAGAGAATTTCGGCAAATTTGATTTTTCACACATCTCTAGCAGGGTATAAGGAGAATAGAAATATCTCACGGGTGAAGAAGTGTGTGTAATGGAAAATACTTACATTTGTTTTGAAGCAGAGAACAATAATAACAGAATTTACCAACAAACCTCACATTTGATGTCAATGAAATAAAGTAGCATAAAGGCATTTACTTTTCCATGCTTCCACACCAGCTTACTGTTACATGTCCCAAAAGTTAATACATTGTTTAAAGAAAGCTGTTGGATTCAGATTGCCCATTCTATGAATGGAAGGTGCCAAGTTCTGGCAGAACCTCCCTGCTTGAGGAAGGGGGTTGGAGGTGAATTCCTGGATTGGATTCAAAGTAGTGTTTATTGGAGTTTCACTCACACTGGAGGAAGGAGGTGGGGAGATTATCTTTGCCAATTTCCTTTTCACTGCAATCCCTGCGTCACCTCTCATGCTGCTCCAAAGTTTTCCCAGGTTTGAGGAATCCTCTGGAACACCTTTTCTGGAAGCACAGGGTGCAGCATGAGGAAGGAGGAAATGGCAGAGATCATATCCCTACCTCCTTCCTTTACGGTAGCCATGCCCAACCTGACACCTTCCAGATGTGTTGGACTACATCTCCCAGCATCCCCCAGTCACACTACTACAGCTTTTCTCAACCTGGAGGGCACCGGATTGGGAAAGGCTGAGAGTAAAATTCCATTAAGCACTACTCTGGATCCAAGCCAGGGATTCCAATCAGTTTTACTTAGCTGACATAAAAGCAATCAGCTAAGTAAGTCAAAATAAGACTTCAAAGTTATAACCAGCCTATAACTCAAGTCCAAACTTTTTGTCATATTACTCACCATATATGAAGGGAATATCAACACCCGCTTGTGCTTCCCACATGGCCATTGAGGATCATCTAAAAGATTAGGGTTGTATTCAATATAATCTCCCAAATCACTGCCTACGAAGAAAATCAATGAAAACAAGCGGCTGCATAAAATAATGCAAGAGACATAATCCATCAGAAGACAGTCAAATTATAGAACATTGCATCTGTTCAGGCTTTTCGCATCTGACATATATATTTAAATCTGTGCAGTTGGGCTGGGGTGTGAATGCTGATGAATATTTAATTAAGCAACTAGCTAGAAGATATGGATAGGGAAGGATAGCTGGCTTCTTACCTGAATGATCAAAAAGTAATCTATGAATTTTATATCAACTCTAATAATAGATAGTGAGGCAAATGGTACAAAAATGATTTTTTCATATAATGTTCATGATAAATGGACTCACTGGAGACAGAACAATGTTAATGAAGGGCCTGAATAGCTGCACTGCACAAGTCTCTGAGACAATGCACAGTCATGCAATTATTGCCAGCTGGTAGACTGCCAAGGCTAATGTCAAGGGTAGGCAGGTTGGGCATCTTTGAAGGCCTAAACCCCAGCAGGGGACCAGTGGCAAGAGCTCCTGGAGCTGGTCCTCATCTTCACTATTGCAAACTGCTTGTTCACCCACTTCTTGCTCCGGCCAAGACAATGGTGGTGGTGATGGGGAGGAGTAAATGTTACTCCTTACTTGCTCATTGGCTCTCTACCTGTCAAGCAAGCAAGTGGTAGCAATGATGAAAAACAGGGCAAGGAGCAATAGCAACAGGTGACAATGGTGGTGGGAAAGTAGACTCACTGAGAGAGGAGTCCCCATTGAGCTTGACTTGCCCAAGTGCCTTCAAAAACCTGAAGCCGGAACTGTTGTAATAGTTCCAGGATGTCCTAGGCTTCTTTCTGGTCATGAGCAACTGTAAGATCTCCCATCTCATTATCAGAGTCAGCAACTGTTGTAAGGATTGGGGGTTATGTGACAGCTACATTGCATGAGCTAATTAAATGTGTCCAAAGACAACCCCACCAAACTCATCCACAAATAGTCAAGGGTGTAAATGTAAAAATGTTTGAAAATTACCTGTATCAATGCTCCCTTGTGTACTGTTCGCCCTTCCCAATGAAAGGCTACGATGGCTTGCATTGCGGAATTGCGAGAAGGATGAGGTGGAGTCTATGGTGTTCCTCCGTGCTCCAAAGGCATTCGTTGGAAAGAGAAACTGGGTGTAAGAAACAGTCTAAACAAAAAAGAAAGTGGGCAAAAGAAACACACGGTTTGTTTCACTACTCTGCAACAACAACAACAACAACAACAACAACAACAACAACAACAACATAATAATAATATAATAATAATAATAATAATAATAATAATAATAATAATAATATATTTATTTATTTCTTACCCGCCTCTCCCTTTGGATCGAGGCGGGGAACAACAATAAATATAAATACAAAAACCATAAAATAGATAAAACATTAAAAACAAATAAAACTAATACATTATTAAAACATCTTAAAATTCAACTAGGTAGGCCTGCCAGAAGAGATCAGTCTTTACAGCTCTCTCAAATTCAAGAAGACTGCTGAGTTGTCGAATCTCTTCCGGCAGGCCATTCCACAGTCTGGGAGCGGCAGAAGAGAAGGTCCTCTGGGTAACACTCGTCAGCCTAGTTCTGGCTGATTGAAGTAAATTATTCCCAGAGGACCTGAGTGTGCAGGGCGGATTGTACGGGAGAAAGTGATCCTGCAGGTAATTTGGACCCAAACCACGTAGGGCTTTAAAGGTAATAACCAACACTTTATATGTCGTCCAGAAACTAATTGGCAGCCAGTGGAGTGATTTTAAGACTGGTGTACCGGTAACCAACCTGGCTGCCATAGTCTGAACTAGTTGAAGTTTCTGTACTAGGCACAAAGGTAGCCCTATGTACAGCACATTGCAGAAGTCGAGCCTCGAAGTTACCAGCCCGTGCACTACTGTCTTTAGGTCTTCCAACTCTAGGAAGGGGCGCAGCTGGCTTATCAGCCGAAGCTGATAGTAGGTGCTCCTGGCCGTCACATCTACCCGGGCTGTCATTTGGAGTGATGGATCCAGGAGTACCCCCAAGCTGCAAACGCAGCCTTTCAGGGGGAGTGTAACCCCATCCAGAACTGGTTGACACACCTCCAAACCCAGGTTGTGGCCTTTGACAGCAAGCACCTCCATCTTGTCTGGATTCAGCTTCAGTTTGTTTTTCCTCATCCAGCCTATTACCGCCTCCAAGCATTCATTCAGAGGAGACACGCTATCCTTAGCTGACAATGTTGTCAAAGGCATGGGAAAATATATTTTTCAGCATATTGATAGCACCCCACCCCATGCCTCCGGATGATCTCTCCCAGTGGTTTCATATAAATGTTAAACAGCATTGGGGAAAGGATGGCACCTTGTGGTACACCACACAGCAGCACCTTCTTTGAGGAGCAGCTATCCCCAAGCATCACCATCTGGAACCTGCCTGAGAGATAGGACTGGAACCACTGAAGCACAGTGCCCCCGATTCCCAATCCCCTCTGGCGTTCCAGAAGGATACCATGGTCGATGGTACTGAAAGCTGCTGAGAGGTCCAGGAGTACCAACAGGAACACACTCAGGCATAGATCATCCACTAAGGCGACCATAGCGTTCTCAACTCCATATCCTGCCCTGAAGCCAGTTTGAAATGGATCTAGAAAATCTATATCATCCAAAACTGCTTGGAGTTGGAAGGCAACTGCCCTCTCGATCACCTTGTCCAAGAACGGAAGGTTTGATACCAGCCTGTAGTTATTATAGTCCAGGGGATCCAGGGAGGGCTTTTTTAGAAGTAGCCATACTACCGCTTCTTTTAAACATGTTGGAAAACTCTCCTCCCTGAGAGGTGCATTAATAATATGATGTAGATGTGATCTAACTGCATCTCCTCCTTGGATGACCAGCCAAGAAGGACAGGTAACGAGAGGGCAAGTTGTCCTCCTCACTCGTCCTCGGTACTCACCAACTGAAACTGATCCAGTGTAATCCTACTCATGGAGTTGCTGGACACTCCATTGTCAGCCTCTACTATAACGACGGCGTCTAAGTTGGCTCTTATCCGAGAGATTTTATCTGTGAAATGATCGTTAAAGGCATCACAGCAAACTACCGAAGACTCCAAAATCAGGTTCAGAGGGGAAGGTATCTGTGTTAGACCCCTCACCACCCTGAACAGTTCTGCTGGACACGAGTTCACAGACGCAATGTGTGCAGAGAACAAAGTTCTTCTCTGCACATATTGCCACTCCAGAGGAATGGAGATGTTCTCAATGTCGTGCCTTGTGAGATATAAGTCGAGTTTTCCGCCATCGGCGCTCCAGTCGTCATCCTTCCCGCTTCAACTCCCTGAGATCTTCAGTATACCATGGTGCCCGATTAGAAGTGGGTCAGAGAGGACGTTTGGGGGTGATCGTGTCAATAGCCCTAGTCAGATCTTGATTCCATCTGTTAACCTGGGCTTCCACAGGATCGTCAATGATACCAGCCATAGCACCCTCTAAGGCTTTCCGGAATCCAACAGGATCCATCAGCCTTCAAGGGCGGACCATCTTAATTGGAATGTCATCCCTGCAGGGGCAGGTGGTAGCCGTGATACTAGCCCTGATCAGAAAATGGTCTGTCCATGACAACATGGAGGTATTTATCACTTCTGCCC
This sequence comes from Anniella stebbinsi, assembly GCA_029215795.1. Taxonomy (NCBI): domain Eukaryota; kingdom Metazoa; phylum Chordata; class Lepidosauria; order Squamata; family Anniellidae; genus Anniella; species Anniella stebbinsi. The sequence continues at coordinate 59,323,032 of JARDYH010000006.1, read as the reverse complement.
ACAGATCTATCTGTTCAGAGCTGAAAACAGCATCAAGGGTATGATCTGCTGAATGTGTAGATCCAGAGACCAATTGGGATAGGCCCATGTTTGTCATGGATGCCATGAACTCCCGAGCTGAACCTGACAAACTGCCCTCAAATGGGATGTTGAAGTCGCCCAGGACCAAAAGCCTGGGCGACTCCAACACCAGCTCCGAGACCAGTTCCGTGAGCTCGGCCAGGGAGTCTGATAGGCAGTGGGGGGGCCGGTATACTAACAGAATCCCTAGTCTATCCCTGGTCTTCAGACTCAGGTACACACACTCGATGTGATTCAATTCCCGGACATAAAGTCTGGTCAGGTTACGGTTATCTTTGTAGACTACAGCTACTCCGCCCCCCCCCCCCCCCACTTTCCCTCACCTGCTCACTGACACAGTACCCAGCTGGGAGGGCCTGGGATCATGTTGGGCCACTGTTATCTCCCAGCCAGGTCTCTGTGAAGCATGCCAGGTCGGCCTTCTCATCTAGAAGATCATGGATGATGTTTGTTTTGTTCTGTGGGTGTTCTGTGGGTGGCCTGGTCTCCAAGTTCCCCGGGGTGGCAAGGCGACCGGAAGGTAAGATGGGTGTTAAATACCCATCTCTCCTTCTCCTGTAACGGCATTTTGCCTTGCCAACGCCATATCTCCCTCTGCCCTGCACAACACATATTGCCGCTCCCAGACACATTACAACTCAGCTGAGTTATCAGCCGCCTAAAGCTCCTTAGCTTCTCAGTGGAGTGGAGTGGAGTGGGTGGAGGAGGCGAGTTGACGTTCCCTCCAACGTCTCTCGGTCACCTCCTTCTCTTTCCCGGTATAACAATCCCTCCAGCTGCTGTCTAAACATGTATTTAGAGCCCATTTACAGAAAATGTTTGCTTTACAACACAATCCTATGCATGACTACTCAAAACCAAATCCTATTGAGTTCAAAGGTGCTTCATCTCAGGCAAGTGGATATAGATACAATCCTATACACGTTTAGACAGAAAAAAGTCCTACAACTCCCAGCTGGCTGGGAATGTTAGGAGTTGTAGGATTTCCACCCCCCCCCCCCTTATCTAAACGTGCATAGGATTGTACCCTTAAACATATTTTTAATCAGGCCTGAAAACAGAGCACAGAACCCATGTTTTAATCATTGGCCTCAGTCACAAAACATGGACAGAGCAAAAACCAAAAATAAAACAGCTCTTTGAGTCTGTGAAGAAAGCTTTTCCTTCACCGTGTATTTTATGAGTTGAATCTTCTGAAGTTATACTGGTTGTTTCGACCTACAGAATACTCATGTTTTCCCCCCTTTTTCTTAGGGTGCTAGTGTAAGCTGAAATTTAGCTCAGGAGATATTATTTTGGTATGACAATTACCCTTACCTTCCCATTAGCTCCCAATTCCACACCTTCAAGACCAGCTATGTCTTTCAAGCAAACTCCTGCGGTAGAATGACATTGCCTCCCACCTTCTGTTTTCATATCTCTGGGGAATAGAAGCCAGTGGTTAATATGCATTATATAGAAACTTATGGTAACCCTGCATGTTTTTTCAGTCTTCCCCAACCTGAAGCCCTCCAGATGTGCTGGACTATAGCTCATATCAACCTAGGCAGCATGGCAGGGATTGTGCTAGCACTGGATGATGGAAGTTGTAGTCCAATACATCTGGAGAGTGCCAAGTTGGGGAAGTCTGTTCTGTAGGATCCAACACAAATAAGATAATAATGTTAATTATACAGAAAAGCCCTCTTTTTCCAAATAGTGATTACTATTTAAACTTAAGATTTGGTTCTAATATTTTACTTCAAGTAAGTTTGAAAGAAAGACTCTTCTTTAACCTTATTTGTTACTTCTGCATTGTGGTACAAGAGAAAACAAAGGTGAAGACAAATAATGCAATAAAACACACGGACATGTACAAAATTGTTGAGAAATTGTACACTTAATTTATTTTCAAATTCATATGAACTTCTGACCTGTGCTAGGAAAAATGTTTGAAAATAATAAATTAAATGAAGAGCTACATTTTGTACTTTAGTAAATGGTGAAGAGCAGGATCCAAAATTCACTCAGGTAACAACAATCTCCTGGGTTAAATTGGTCATCCTCTGCTCTTCCCCAGGAATCGCCACTGTGACATGTGAACCAGGCCAAAGAGTCTTAATAAACTACACATTTAAGATTCTACACGTTTTGCTATTTTAATGAAGTAGCAAGTTAACTGGTAAATGTTAGTGATTTATTTTCACTCTCTAAGTCAGGGGTGGGTGACTTTGGGAGGTACAGGATCCATTTTTGCACCCTGGATCTCTACCCCATCCCACAGGCTGCACACTGCCCCTGGCAGCACAAAGCGCCTAAAGAATCCAAATAGTTTGTTTGCAAGCTAATTCTGACCCTTTTGGTGTCCTGTAGTAGGTAACAGAGTACTAAAAAAAGTTTAAAAGGGTTTAAAAAAAATGGCTGCTCAGGATGCCATAATTTTTAAAAATAATTTTAAAGTTTCCGGACTAGGTGGGAACTGCATGGAGTGCACCCCTGCTCTAAATGAATCATTCTTCTTTAAACTGAAGAAATTTTATTTTGCAAACCATTGTGCATCTTCACCAAGTTTCAAGTTTCTCTACTCATAATGAGTTTCCATTTGTTCGCACTCACAAAACATTTATTTGTTCACACATACTCCCCCATTACTGAAATAAATGGGGATTTGCATATTCACAGGAGCACATGCTGCTGTGTAAAATGTTTAATTAGGGAGGGATCATATTAATTTAATTAGAATTAATATGTTCCTTTCAGACTATCCTTAAAGTTGGAATAAGATTAATAAAAGGGGCAAACTATGTTACATTGCAGCCATGTGTAACAAAGCCCAATGGGTTATTCTCCAAGCACCTTCAGGAGGGGCAATTTGCATCTAAAAAGGAACAGGAGGGAAAGGAATGCTTAAGGCTTCCCCTGCCAGGTCTTCCTTGTGAAACTCAGCTGTTTTTGCTGCCATCAAGTTCCATGAAAAATATACATATACATGTACATGAAAAATAAACATGGTTCCGAAATAGTGGTGATAAAAGTTTCTGGGGGAGTCAGCTTGAAGTTGCAGGACCATATGTCAGGAAAATCCAGGACATGTCAGGATTTTTGGTAACAAATCCGGGAAGGGGGGGGAATTATGAAATTTGAAGAAAAATCCGGATTTTTCCCATCCTCCCCCTACCCAAAGGGCAGCTCTACTTTATAGTCAATGGGAATTAATAAAATTGTTTACAGCTCCATCATTTTTAAAGCTACAGAGATGAAACTTGGCACCATGATAGCCCTTAGGTAGGGCTTTAGCCATACCAGATTTGAAGCAGATCTGTTAATCTGTTGATTTTTAGGAATTTTTTAAATGTGAGGTTTAATTTTTTTAAAAAATGTCATTTTTATAGATAAAGAGATGAAACTTGGCATTGTGATAGCTTTTATGTAGGGCCTTAGCCATGCCAAGTTTGAAGTAGATCCATTCATCCACTGATTTTTATGATTTTAAAACATAATTTAAGGTTATAAAATTATTATTTTTTAAGAAATACATCATTTTTAAAGATAAGGAGATGAAACTTGGCATTATGATAGATCTGAAGTAGGGCTTTAGACATGCCAAGTTTCATGCAGATCTGTTCATCTGTTGATTTTTAGCAAGTTTCAAAGCAAAACTGAACTTTAAACTAAAAAAAATTAAAAAGCCAGCCAGCAGCAAGTCCTGTTAAGCAGCAGCTTGCAGCAGAGTGAGGATAAAATCAGAAAAGATATTTGAGGGAAGGGGAGAATGTATCACACAGAGTATAGCAACAAAGTATAGCAAAAGCTACAAAAGTAGGAGTGAGTGAAGTTAATTTCAGATACATTGGATGTCTTACTTGTTATTTCAGTGATTTTAACATTAAGATGTTATGTAGAACAGATTTGTCTTAATTGTGTGCTGTAAAATCAGACATGTGACCAAGGCTATGTTGAGGTGGGCACACCCCCTTGGTGCTGCACACACCCTCTGGGGGCGGACATATTGGTGGGGATGCTTCCTTGGGGGCCGATCATGTTGTCCTCCTTTTTGGTTTCCAAAATATGGTCACCCTAGCTTGAAGGGGGAAAACAATGGACAAGGAAAGAATTAAGCACACCTTTCCCCTCTCTGATACAAACTGCCCCCTCCTGAGGACACGCTGCAACTGAAAGGGACCTCTGGTGTTTTATTACATGTGGCTAAAGAGTAACATGTAGTTTTCCCCATGGAGTGCTTTGAGGCTTTTATTGTGCAATCACACTGCCTTATGCACAAAATTTTACAGAGAGTCCAGATGATGTAATCTTCAATTTATAACCCAGAGGTGGGGAACCTCATACCGGGGGTCCCAATCCAGGCCTCTGGGGTTCCCAAGATGGCACCACCTCTTTTCTCCCAACCACCGATTATTTTCCTGGCTTTTGTGCAGTTTTTCCTCCATTCTAACAGTTTGAAATGCTTCTCCTATGGCTTAGCTACTGACAGTAAGAATTTTAAGCTACAATTTGCTGATGTTATTTTGCATTTGGCCCAACCACCACTGGAATTAGGGCCCCAAGATCTTCTTTGAAATTGAACTTGGCCCCTGTGTTGAAATATGTTTCCCATCCTTGTTGTAGCCCCTCCACGTTTCCCCACCATTTCTTCTGTCTTTTTTCTTTCCAGAAAATATCCGCTAAGGAACAAAAGGCAGAACAGCTGCACAGTGCCTTTTTATTTTTAACGCTAGGAGCCCTCTGTCTGGAGGGACGCTCTGCAAAACATTCTACGTTTATTTATCTTTTGGTGAAATATGTAGTTTATTTCCCCCAAAGAAATGCTAATTAAATCTTTTTCCTTCTTTGTTCTGAAAAGAAGTAATATTTAAGTAAATAGGAAATGTTATCTTGGTATTCAATCATTGTTGGAATTCTAGAGAACATACCAGTCCATCACTGTTTTTTTTTTAAAAAGGCCACATATTCTTAAATCATGTAAAATCACATGTAACAAAAATGTACTGCACTGTTTATTCAAACATTCAATCAAGATAACATTGGTAAATGGCATAGAAGACAACCACAAGATAAAATAATATCTCATCTGGAATACACTTGTTTACTCCCCATACCTATTTTCTGAAGAGTGGCCTCTAGAAAATAAAACAAACTGATTTTGTGGAAAAGCTATAAATTGTCTTGTTCGCAGCACAACAGCTGGTGTTTACATGGCTTGATATTTATATTCTAGTTAAGTTTTGTTTCTCCAACTCAGGGAAGAGTTATTGCATCATGCTTATTTTTATCCTGATCAAAACATACATATATTCTATGACCCAGTTCGCACAAACAAAACAAGCCGCTGTGGCTTATTTAAGCCAAGGGGCTTGTTTTGATCAGTGGAGTGTGCTGGGCTTCATTAGCCTAGGTGTTGCTTGCATTAGCTTTGCTACTTCTGATGGCGATTTTGCAACTGCTAACAGAATAATGCCAACTCTTGTAATTTTCCTGCTAGCATAATGTTGGATATAATCCAGTGGCTTGTGAGACAACTTGCACAAGCAGAATCGAAGTATTTGATTGACACTTGCACAAGGACATCGACAGTGTATCTGCAAGCAGTAGAAGCTTTGCATTAACATAAGGACACCATTGACTGCAAGACATTAAATATGTAATGTCCACCTAAAAATGCAAATTGCATCAATGACAGAGGGGTGGGGGGGGGAGATAATTATCAGGATCAGGAATTTTATCCTTCTCTCCTGCAGTACTATGAAAAAGCCCTCTTCTGGGGCTGGTATTTGCTTTGGGGGTGGGATGCCATATTGATGTCAATAGGAGAACTCCTCCCAATGCAAATACCAGCTTCAGAAGAGAGACTTTAGATTTTTCCCAATACAGCTGCAGAGATCCTGAGAATTATCACCAGATGGTATTTGCATTTATAAAAATCTACACATTTAACAACATAAGCAATTTGGCCCTACGATGCCTTTGGCAAAAAAGGGCTCCTCTTTTATTGCCTACCTTATAAACATCTGTCTGTCAAAACTTTAACGATGGCGATGCTACCCATCCATAAAACCTTAACTTTGTATGACATCCGCTTGCCAATTCCATCCTTGGAACATATGGTTCCCACCAACCATCCTTGGTATATGGCTCTTGGTTCTTAAGCAAGAATCCTATAGCACATGGGCCAGCCATTCATGTCATACTAACACTGACTAGACTTAACAAACATTGTCTGAGCTCAAATTTGTCTCATCACACCAAAATTAAAGCATGCATTTGTGGTCAAACAGTAGTATGGACTAATCTTATTCCAATATATTTGGGAAATGTGGGACATTACTGCGTTCCATCTTGCTCCCCGCCCCCAATACTAAACTATCTTTAGTTTGGGAGAATTCTTACTTCTAAGGGTATTCAATAATAAAAACACCGTTTCAAAGAATTTGCTGTATATATTTATATCTTTTTATCCAAATATGTTTAATATGGTAAATCTGCGGGGGAGTTTTTGTACAATACTGCTAGTTTTTAAATTCCATTTGTGTTCAAGAAAATAACTTAGTTATTTTGTTAATTTCCTTGTGAATCCAAAAGTTGAATAAATAGTGATTGATTGACACTACTGTGAAAAACCGTACATATTTATTTTTTAAATGTCATTAAATGTATTTAGTACAGAATCACATCTACACTGTCCACAACTGCAATACCTGAATCTCCCAATTGTATGAATTTACCGTGCATCTGCCATAGAAGTCCACATCCAGGCATCCTTGGATGATCCACTTCAGTCTGGTTTTAGGCATAGGTCTGGAACCGTAATTGTCTTCATATCCAGTTCCCAAACTTCTTGGAGAAATTGTCTTAATATCCCAGGGGCTGTCTATACATGGGGAAAACCCCGCAGTGGCTAAGGACCTGTGCTCCATCAATTATATGATGCAGCCGCAGCTTTGCAGCCACCACAGGGCTTTCCCGTGAAGTTGCACACTGAAAACATAGGGGACTTACCCCGACTTTTTCAATGGGAGTGACGTCAGTACGGCTCTTCTGCTATCTGACGTCGCTCCAGGGCCAATCCCTGGTGGAAGGTGACTGGCGATTGGTCGTCTTCCACCAGGGGCAGTGGCTCCGGTATCCTGATGGCTGCTAGAAATCCCACGCTCCCTCCTTGGTGTCGGGTTTACCTGACGCTACCCTGGGAGAGGAAAACCACAGGTTTTGGAGAGAGGTGGTGCTGACCTGGCGCCGTGAAGATATCCCCCCCCCACCCCACCCCCCGTTAGATGACAAGGAAGCGTGACCCTGCTAAACCTCCTGGAGGCCTTGGCAGCTTTCAATATCATGATATCCTTCTGTCCAGGTTGAGTATCAGGAGAACCACAGACATCCTTATGAAGAAAATACACTAAGGATGCAATCCTATGCATGTTTAGAAGAAAAAGGCCTACAACTCCCAGCATGCCACAGACAGTCATTTATTTATTTATTTATTTTAAAAAAGGAAGCCATATTTGGGGTTCCACAAATAGGATAAAGGGACTTCATTTTGTTTGAAGTATAGCCCTATCAATAAAATATGTTTACTCCAGATACAGCACATTCCACATGCATTGTTAATAAGGCCCAGGTGATATGAAGCATGGTCAGTGATATATCTGATAAGGCATCTCTTCTACTCAGAACATAAGTAAGAAGAGAAACTTATTTTATTGTGATCAAGTCAATTTACTTCTAGTCTTAAGACACAGCTGGTTCTCTCTTGGTTTAGGACATGCCACATTCTGATTAGACAGAGTGCAAATCTCAAGTGCTGCAGAGTAACTGCAATTCCCTTTAACTTCGTTCGGAACTGCAAGTACTGATCATCTGTCAGAGGCGAATATTTTCTAATTAAGTTTATCCTTTTCTAGAAATGACAACTGTGGTGTCCCTACTGCATGTAACACATAATGTATACCTAAAAGAAGCCTCAGTGGTATGAAATATATGTATATACATACCCAACTTGGCTACAGTCCCGATATGGCAGCACTGAAAATATGCTGCAAAATGATCTTCTGCCACTAACAAGGACTATTCTAGAAAATAAGTAAAATAAAGAATGTGATGTAAAAAACCCAGCAAATATATTCATTTCAAACTTATAAACCTGCTTGGCAACAATAACAATAACAACCACACTGCTTTCCACTACTACTGTTCTGCTCTAGACTATGGTTTTTTGTTTTTCAAAAAAATGCCAAAATGCATCCTAAACCAGAGTGCATGTTGCACTTACCAACATCTGACAGGAAGGCCATGCACTATGAACTTACAGAGCACAGAGGCTGCCTAAGACCTGGTCTTGAGCCACATTGCCTGTGGTTTGAAAGAGCACAGCACTAATCACATCTCCAGTGGGAGGAAAGGGGTGCGGGGAGATCCTTATGCACAGCAGTGAGCGTGCAGCAGGAGGAGGTCTGGGCATGGGCCAATGCATATTCAGAATTACTTTGCTCAGACTGATCCATCCCTAGATTCAAAATGACAACAGGAAAAACGAGTGGAAAGCATAACAGGGAAATCTGGTCTTCCAAATCTAAAGTACAAACAAACATGACCAATGCACAGTAGAGTAGATGTTATTAACATGATTGTTTAGTTCAAGTCCTAAAAGGAATGCATTTAAGAAAGGCTGGGGGAGATCAGGGGAAATAAACTATCTGGCTTTGGTCATTTCAGTCTGTATACTGGAGTAAAGCCTCCAGAAAAGAAATTAGTCATATTTTTGTCTGTGACAAGGCAGCCGAAGGGAACCTATTAATGGATCAGACAGCTGATTTTCTTTTCTTTTTTTAAGCAGAGTGCTGTGCCAGAGATGGTTGTGAAATAAATGGGTCCTTTAGGCCAGAGTTCATAAATGCAACAATATTTGGAGTCTGCTGAGCTAACTTATACACTAACAGAAGCTAACATCAAACAGATGGCTGCACTCTATTGTGTTTTTACACAAAAATTACACTAACTACTAGAGTTCAGAGCAGTAATTAAGTTTACAAAAGCATCTGACATGCCAGTTTTTTCAGAGCATGCAGTCTAATATATCCCCAGTAGGCAATAAATTTGGTATGAGATATGCAAGGCTTCCATCTGGAAATGCAGATGGAATTGGGAGCAATATGCTATGCAGGTTGCCTTCTATGTTGGATGTGAATCTACTAGGAATGTTCCTTCAAGCAAGCAAGTAATGCATAGCAACCGGACATCAAAAAGCACTTAGACTGAACTCTCCACCTTTCAATTTAGGATCATAAATCATAATTAGAATACATTTCTAACACTGGAGAATTGCATTGTCCCACTTCAGGAGAAGTGGGAAAAAACATAAAAGTGCAGCATCATAACACAGAAAAAGATGCAGGTACTGATCAGCCATTTCTCTTTAATTAAAAGGTCTCCTTATTCATGATAAAACTGAAAGCCCCATTTAAATTGGAAATACATCAAGTATCTAATTAGCCTGTAGTTACTACAAGCAGGCTAATCCCAAATGTATTTCAAAACATTTTCAGTCACATTAATGGAGCAAAAGAATTTTGAGACCATACACTAGGTTCAAAGAAAAACAATAAACTACTGTGGATGTTAGAGCATGGGACTGTAGCTCACTGGTAGAGCACATACTTTGAATGTAGAAAGCCTTAGGTTCAATCCTTGGCATCTCCCGTTAAAATGATCAGGTAGCAGGTGCCGTGATCAGGCAATACAGAGCTAGGTGGGAAAACAGTCCGTCTCTCCTGGCATAAGGTAACTTCCTATGACATAGTGTGCTCTTGTCTTAGTTTGAAATAATGCTCCCAATCTCAAAAATGCAAACTAACTGGACAATATTAATCATGTGGGGGAACAGGATGGAGCAGATGTCTGTTCTTCTGCTGAAGCAGGAGCAGAGTTTTCAAACTGACACTCATAAACTCAAACAATTCCTTATTTTCCAGCAGTTGGAAGACATTACTGATTGTTAATGGCTGACAAGGGGAGCCAATTATTAAAACGAGCTCTCAATTTTTCAAAGATATTTTAACACCCAAAGCAAAATGTTACGGTGATGTTCTCACCCCTCCCGTACACACAACCCCTTAGACAGGTTGCTAGAGTTTCTGAGCCTGGCACCAAACCCATCCTATCTGATTCTGTGGCTAGTGAAGTACAAAATGGGCATGTACTTCCCACTTCCTTCAGAGCCATGCCAGCCACGCTATGCTGTGGTCCCAGTTTTCCTTCGGTAACAAACAATCCTGGTCTTTACATTCAAACAAGCTGCTGCTTGCCCACCCAAATCTTACATTGGGCTCTGAAACAACTGCTCGGTTTTTTTCTACTGCAACTGAACCCCCTTTGCCTATTATCTAATGCTTCCTTGCCTCCCTATAACGTGTTGCACTTTATCATTCCTGCACCTTTTGGTGTTGTAAAGCAGATGAAGCACATGCATCAACGTATCACTAGGAAGGCAAATACTTTTCACCTTCTACTCCTGAAAATATGCTTTGCTAGGCAGATGCCTAAGACTAGCAAATGGTAAGCTCAATTACATACGTATGGAAGGATGGATGTAGCCCCTTATTACTATCAATGAAGCTCATTCACATTGATAAGACACTAGCACAGCTAACTCCTTCTGTGAGTAAGAAAATTAGATTATATCTTGTAATGACAAGTGATTACATATAATTAGCACTTATATTCCTGCCCTCTTCTATTTGGTAAACCTGCATGCAGTGGGTGTGATTTATTTTGCAGCTATTTTTGTTCAGTGCCATAAATAGGGCTTTTGAGTCATCCATTAAGCAGAAAGGGAAAAAATATCACTGATGCAGGACCAACGTATATGGACACATTCACACAGAACCTTTCCCACAAGTTTTGCAGATTAACATAAGAACAACAGTGCTGAATCAGACCAATGGCCTATCTAGTTCAGCTTTCTGTGCCCACAAAGGCCAACTAGATGCTTATGGAAAACCCACGAGCAGGGCATGAATGCAATAGCACTCTCCCACTCATGTTCCCCAGCCACTGGTGTTAAGAGACATACTGCCTCCAATATTGGAGGAAATATATTGCCCTTATCACTAGTAACCACTGATAGCCTGATATGAAATTCATGAAATACATGATAGAGTTGGCACAGTGCTCATCCTCTCTGTGAAAAACCACCGATCCAATTGTAAAATGTACAAGATTTTACCTGCAATGCCATGTGGCAAGTAGCCTTGCCCACATTCCCTAACAGTGGTGGGCATGGGTAGGAGGGAAGTTGTTCGCTGTGCAAAGGCACTATGGTCAGGGGCTTGAACACATTGCAGCTGAAGGGTGGAGAATTTGCTACGAAAATATAGATCTAGTGGCAAAAGTTCTTGCACGTCTCTAGCATGTTGCCCAGCTTGCAGGCTTCAGAAAGCAGAAGTGATTTTCTGGATATGCCTTGATTTCCTTTACAAAGGGCTCTTGCATAAAGAGATGTGCTGCTCTGCATACAGAATCCTATTTCTACATGTAAAAGGAGATCACTTCAGCTAATGGACGCATAGAAACGTAATAAATAAAATAAGAAGTAAAAAAAAATCACTGGCCCCCTGAAAGGCACATTCCCCCCTATACATATTGTAGATCTCTGGCCTACATCAACCAGGAGTTCTTTCCCTGTAAAATACCTGCCACTCCTCGTATCATTCTGCCGCATGTTCTTGATGAAGTGAACCTTCTTAAAATTCTTTGGTCTGGGTGAGCCTGACAGAGTCCGACATCTGAAAAATAATGACAATGAAACAATTAACTTCTCTGTTGGATAGCTGAAAAAACTCAACACAAAGGCAGGAAGGAAAGACTAGACAGATTATTCAAGTAACCCCTGTCTACACTCCAATTTAGGAATCTGCGGCAATAACAAAAACAGTGAAGTGTAGAAGCAAAGAGACTTTAAACAATACATTTTAAAAGGAAAAAAGGAACTTCCTGGATTTTGTTGTATCTCTTATTAGGAAAGGCAATTAAGAAAGCACACATCTTTGTTCCATTTCCCTATCAGAAGGATTCTATGTTAGCGTAGTTTAAAACATTTGTTATAATTTCTATGTTTTTAAACACTATGGAATGGGAAAAGAAAAATAATCAGATTAGGACTTTTCTGAAAACATTTTTGCTCCCCCCTTTTCTCTTCCTCTAACTTGCAACAAGGGGTACCAGATTCACCAGAATTGGCACAGCCTCAGCAACCCCATTTGTATGTAACTGCAACTCAGAGTACGGGTTGAGTATGGGTTGTTAAATCATGGGTTGCCATTACATGCGAACCCTACACCATGGTTTAACTATGGGATGTTAACCACAGAGTTCACAACCCGACATCAAACCATGGGTTATCTTCCTGGGTTGTTCGTGGTTAAAATCCATAGTTAAACCGTAGACCAGGGTTTGCATGTAATGACAAACCACAATTCAAAGACAACTCATACTCTGGGTTATTGTTATGTGTGAAACCGGCCTAAATCTAAGTAACTTGCATAGGGCCAACGGGAAAGATGAGGTCAAAGGCACCCAAGTCTGAGGATAAGGTAGAGAAAGCAAAGATTGTGCAAAAAGTGAAAAAGTGAGCAGGATGGGCTAAGAAAGATTTTGGGAAAGAGGAATTTGAGGGAAGAGCTGAATGGAGAAGCGTAGGCTTGACATAAAGGATAATGCTATTTTGGACTGACAGAGCAAGTTTGTTGAAGACAAAAATATGATAATGGGAGATGGAAATAAAGGGAGCTGACAGTACACAGTTCACTACTATGTGAAAGATGCAGTTATTATGTTTTATTAGCTAGCTACCTGCTGTCAGAAGCTTGATTACACCTGGAAGTCAATATTGTTTCTCTCAGTTAGAATGATTTAATCCCATATGCTGCCCATGTATCTTGGGCCCTGAAATTTTTATACAGGCTACAAAGCCATATTAGCAAGCCATGTTTCTTGCATTATAGATACAGCAAACCATACAGGGTCTACTATTACAGCTATGTCTGCATTTTCATTTCACTTATACAACAACACAATCTTACATCCAGTTCAGGCCTGTTAAAAGCAAGGATCTCTGAAGCAAATTTGACCTGATTAAGTACCTGTTTAGATACAATTAGTGTTTTATCGCACGTTTGCTACTGCCTACTTACGAATGTGTGTGCATCCTTTGGATGATGTTGTCCATCTCCCGTGCACCTCCCACTCCTTCCGCTCATTTTTCCATATAGAATAGACCCCTTTCAATCCCAACTTTTAAAAAAAAATTGAATGTGCCACGATCTCCTGCTGTGTGCGGGAAAAGTGGCGTGATAAAAACAGCGTCTGAATGGGCCATGTGGTCTTTGTTTACTTCCTCTTTCCCCTCTGGGAAGAATGAAGTCAAGATGGTTAAAAAATTCTTATAATAGGATGACATTAACTTCACCTAGCAAAGTCAAGAGCCGATTTTTTACAAACATATTTCTATGTCCTCCTTCCCTTTTTTCATGGTACATGCAGCAGCATGAGATTTCCAAAACGAAGATACGTATAAAATCTAAAGCATAGTCCGTTATAAATGAACCCTTACACTAACTAGAGCAGCATGTGTTGTATCATTGTTGTATATCCTAATTTACTAAAATTACTTTAAAAAAACAAGATACACAATCTTGATATTTTTACTAATTATAGAAAATATTACATGGAGATAGTATCCACTGTGACACAAGTGCTAATGTAAATTAGCATGAGGGACCTCTAGCGTAATGCCAGTAGCATTAGCTGTCGTGAGAGGTTTTCCAGGGAATCCCATAGTGCCAGTGAACGGTATTGGTGTTGTGCTAGAGATCCCTCATGCTAGTGCAGTGTGATTTACATTAGTGCTAGTGTCACATTGGATACTTTTTCATGGTATGTTGCTTATTTAATAGATAACTAGCAATTCAAAGTGTTCATTGCTCACATGTCTTTGTTGCTAAGGGACAAATGACTGGACCCAGCCTTTCCAGGAGAAAAGGGACCAGTAGTTTCTGTACACAGCAGTTTATTTTTATAGGGTGGAAAGTAAATGTCTTCGGTTTTTCATTGGAAACAAATATTCAAAACTAAGAACTATGAAAAATACAGAACTCAGGTAATTAAAAAGCCCAGGAGATTACAAGATCACCCAGGTGAGAGAAATTGATGCGTTTTCTAGTGATATTCAAGATGGCATCTCCTAGAGTCAGAGGATAGAACCCAGTTCTAGTGCTAGTCCATGGCCTGCAGTATCCAGTTCAATTATAATGTAATATACTAACTTGTACCATATTTATAATGCTTGTCTTCAAACAGGATTTTTTCACATGGTTTTTAATTGACATAGAAAAAACATTTTAAAAATATTAAAAATTAAATAATTGATACATTGTGATTAAACACCCGATTCCCCAAACTCAACTATTCCTTTGTTGAGATTGCCTTTTTGTTAAACAGAAAAAAAAGAAACATATCAGAAAAAACATGTAACATGGCACTGAAGTGGATAGTGGTCCTCTACCGCAGGGGTAGGCAGAAGGTAGATCGCCAGATATTTTGGTCTTCAGCTCCCATAAGCCCCGTCCACATTCCAATGGTCAGGAATGCTGGAAGTTGCTTGTTAAGCCAGAGGGGTTGATTACAAAAGTGCACAGAACTACTTAAGATCTGTATAGCCTTCATGGAAAACCTGACTATTTCCTTCCTTACAGCACTCTCCCCTTTTAACACCTTCCTATTCCTATCAGCAGCCACACTAGGTTCCAATTAAAAGAAAGCCCGCTGTGAACAGAACTCCATTGGAAATTTAGCCTCCAGTAAACAATGTGAAATATTAAACATTATTTATTTCTTATAGCTGCATCTGAATAATTTATAAAGGCCATTCATCATGATCCATGAAGGCTCCGTTACATACTTTATAAAAACAACCCAGTCTTGACAATACGAAGTTGCCGTAAATCCTGTCATTCATTCCCCCACCCACCTTGCACCCTCTTAGGAGATGAGAAAAGACAAAGCAATATCTGTTCAGTTTAACAAGCTGTGAATCAGTGAATTGCAGTTGTAAATAAGCAGGCAGACCAATCCAAAGGGGGCAGAGAAGTACATGGTGAAAGATCCTCCACTCCTCAAGTCCTGCTGTCTTGCTGATGCCAGTGTGGTTTTTCTTTTCAACCAGCAGTTCTTCTTCTTTTAAAATTTCCACTCACACTGAAAACAGTGGGAGGGAAATTAACTGTGCCAGCTGCATTGGGGACATATCAGGGTAGCAAGGGGGCTTTGGATACAGCAGATTCAAGACCACCTCTCGAACATACCATTATGGGCTCTGTTGCCGGCAGTACTCTTATGCCCATGGAGCTTTCCGTGGATATACCAAGGCCTCCGGGGTGGATGTGTCACCCTGCTGGCAGAATAGCACTTCCACACCATCTTAACACCCTTCATCCAGCCTTTGGCAGGGGTTAGAATTGCTCTGTAAATTACTGAGCCTTGACTTTAAGGTGGCCATGGGTCTTCTTTTACAGTTCTCTGTTGAAAGATGTCCTTCACCTGAAAGGCTGTCCTGTTCAATTCTGGTTTAAAGATAAAGGACCCTGAGAACTGTTGCCCAGCAACAGTTAGCACCTAAAAAGCAGAATGAACAGGCAGACACATCCACAGGTCTCAGCCTTTCACACTATACTGAAATGCACTGTATTTCTATTTAAATTCTAATAATTATTTATAAATTTGCATTGGAACATATAAATTAGCATATGCAAATATTATGCAAATCGATGCTCTCTTTTTTTTGCAGATTCCTAAGTGGCCAACCTTCTTGATCTATAGAGAACGTAATAACATTTCTGTCTCACCTAGGGGGCTGAACCACAGGCTAAATATACTAGATAGAATTCATTTTATAACATTAGGTTTAAAACAACCTCTCCTTTAATATATGCAGATTACTATATATTATAACATCACTGAATTATGGGCTTCAAATGAATTTCTATCATTAATTGCTGGCAGTCTTTTAAAAAGGCCCTTTAGTTTAAGGGTTTTCATACAAGGAAAAAAAGTATTGGTTATGGTGTGCATCTGGAAACAGTAAGGATCTTTCAGAATGATTTAAAACAAGTAATTTGAAAATGCTACATTTAAGTTAGCTTGAAGTGCATTGACTGCTGAAAAAATTACAACTGGAAGAAAGTAGCTTCTCTCTCTTTAGATGCATGAATTTCCAAAGTATGTCACATACTAGTAAACAAACACAGCAGATAAGGGAAGCAGACAGAACAAGCTGATGTTGTCCATTAATTGCTTTTTGGTATAGGAAACATACGACAAACTCCAATGATAATAATGCTCCCTCTTTATTACAAGTTTAAAGTCGGTACAGTTCCCCCCCACCCCAACTTATGGCCTTTTCTACCTTATATAAAGGCAGAGACTGGCATGTAAATTTCTAATTTCTTCTTAATAATAAATAAATGGCATGTTTAAAAAGAAGAAAAGGTTTATAAACTGAGAGTGTGTAAGCAAAACTGACTCTTGATATAAATGTGCATTGGATTCCAATAAAAGCCCTAGATATAGTTAATCCCCTGTCGGTAGTTAACACAAATGCTTTGATGAAACAGCAGCGCTATCCTGAATTGGTAATCAGTTTATTACTCATTCATACAGATTTTGGATTCCAACACCGTACACTAGTGATCCGGCATATATTGCATTGGAGGGCTTACTAGAGGGATTTACAGATGAATTTGCCTTTGTAAATTGTTTTATGAATATTTTTTAGCATTATGTGTCAGATGCTACAGTTCTTAAAAAATGTAATCCAAAATCACTGAGCAGGGTGTTGGACTTGATGGCCTCATAGGCCCCTTCCAATTCTATTATTCTATGGCTGAGTTCAGATGACACTTTAGGCAACGGAGGGGGGAACAGCATACTGACCATGCGTTATTTTGGTGGCGGCGTGGCAGTACCCGCCACACGACATGTTGCCTCTCCCCCGTCGTGCAGCTGAAAGTCCCAGCATCCTTCTGGGCTGCTGTGTCTCCTCCCTCCCACCTCCCTCAGTCCTCTGGCCGTATCCCAGCATGCACCGCAAGTTCTGCCAGCTGTATCTGAGCAGCTGGGGTTTTTTTTTGGCTGCTCTGGCCAGCAAACTGTAGGACCAAACGGAATAGTACACGGAAAGAGGAGGGTTCCCTCCACACGACACTTTAAACAACGGATTTCGGGATAAACAATGTGCAAGCCCGTTGTTTTTCTCCGTTCTTTAAGTGCCCCAAATTGCGTACTGTCAGTTGTGTGTGCATTGTGTTGCCCTCCACACGACACAATAAGCAACACAATGCCCCCTCCATTGAGTATCATGTCATCCGAACCAGGCCTATGATTCTATGATCATGTGTTGGCCATGAAGACTGTATTTACAGAAGGGGAGTCCAAGCTACAACTCAAGAGCCATTTGTATGAACTTAGGCAGCTCAAGTGCAATCAGTTCTAGATAGTTTAGTATAAATTGAACCCTTTCTTGTCAATTAATGAGCCAATATTTGTAAAGAGCGCTGCTGTTTGTATCCTTTTAGCACCAAGACCCTTTGTACTTTCAGGTATCGACTCTGGGTCAGTAGATAGTCTTCATTTTGAGAGTAGGGCTGTTCATATATTATGTTGAATATATGTAGAATGAGATTGCGCTGGCTGGTCCCACTTCCCCATAGGCATTCATCTTAACCCATCAAGAAACATATGTGGCAGGATCCCCAATTGTGGGTTTAGAAACTATGTGTACACTTCATTCGTGCATTGGCTCTTTCACAGATGAGGACTAAAGCACATAACAGGTAGGGATGGGGCAAGTAGACATAATCCTGATCCAATCGCCACTGTCACCCCAGTACCTTCTACAGGTTAACATGGAAGATGTGCAAGAGTCCTACAGTGGACTTAAGCTTTGGAAGAAGCTCTTACCTCTTTCTATTTACTTTTTTCTTGCCTTGAGGCTGTCTCAGTGAAACAGATGAGGCAAACTCTCAAAAACTCTTGGCACTTGTAGCAGAAGTTGTAGCTGCCTTAAAAGGAAACAGCCTGGAAACTGCTTTTGTGCAGAATTTACTGATGGCGATACAAGACTATGCAGTTACTGAGTGAGTAAAAAGGCACTTTATTAATGCTCAGAGATTATCTTTTACTTCACATATTCTTGGTCTGAGCCATAACTACTACTTCTTCTTCTTCTTCTTCTTCTTCTTCTTCTTCTTCTTCTTCTTCTTCATTTATTTATTTATTTATTTATTACATTTGTATACCGCCCCATAGCCGAAGCTCTCTGGGCGGTTTACATAGGATTCAAAACAATTAAAAACAATATATAAAAATTAAAACAGCAAAAACATACAACATACACATAATCTGTACATTTAAAAACCACTACAACACTTCAAAAAGCTACAAAAACCAAAACAAAACAAAACAAACCCAGGCTCCTCAGATATTGCCAAATGCCTGAGAGAAGAGGAAAGTCTTGACCTGGCGCCGAAAAGATAACAATGTTGGTGCCAGGCGGGCCTCGTCGGGGAGATCGTTCCACAATTGGGGAGCCACCACAGAGAAGACCCTCTCTCTTGTTGCTGACCTCCGAGCTTCCCTCGGAGGAGGCACTCGGAGGAGGGCCTTAGATGTTGAACGTAGTGTTCGGGTAGGTTCATGTCAGGAAAAGTGTTCCATCAGGTATTGTGGTCCCAAGCCATGTAAGGCTTTATAGGTTAAAACCAGCACCTTGAACCGGGCTCAGAAACATACAGGCAGCCAATGCAAGCGGGCCAGAGTAGGTCTTATATGTTCGAACCTACTGGTTCCAGTTATCAATCTGGCCGCTGCATTTTGCACAAGCTGCAGCTTCCGAACCATCTTCAAAGGCAGCCCCACGTAGAGTGCATTGCAGTAATCTAACTTGGAGGTTACCAGAGCATGGACAACTGAAGCCAAATTATCCCTGTCCAGATAGGGACGTAGCTGGGCCACCAAACGAAGTTGGTAGAAGGCACTCCGTGCCACTGAGGCCACCTGCGCCTCAAGTGACAGAGACAGTTCTAGGAGAACCCCCAAGTTACGAACCCGCTCCTTCAAGGGGAGTGCAACCCCATCCAGAACAGGTTGAACACCCTCCATCCGGTCAGCAGAACCACCCACTAACAGCGTCTCAGTCTTGTCTGGATTGAGTTTCAGTTTATTAGCCCTCATCCAGTCCATTGTCGCAGCCAGGCACTGGTTCAGCACATCCACAGCCTCACCTGATGAAGATGAAAAGGAGAAATAGAGCTGCGTGTCATCAGCGTACTGATGACAATGCACTCCAAAACTCCGGATGACTGCACTCAACGGTTTCATGTAGATGTTGAACAGCATGGGGGACAAAACTGACCCCTGCGGAACCCCATACTGGAGAATCCACGGGGCCGAGCAATGTTCTCCAAGCACCACCTTCTGGAGCCGACCCCCCAAGTAGGAGCAGAACCACTGCAATGTAGTGCCTCCCACTCCCAACTCAGCCAGTCGTCCCAGAAGGATACCATGGTCGATGGTATCGAAAGCCGCTGAGAGATCAAGGAGAATCAACAGAGTCACACTCCCCCTGTCTTTCTCCCGACATAGGTCATCATACAGGGCGACCAAGGCTGTTTCCGTACCAAAACCAGGCCTGAAACCCGACTGAAATGGATCCAGATAATCAGTCTCATCCAAGAGTGCCTGGAGTTGGCTCGCAACCACCCGCTCCAGGACCTTGCCCAGGAATGGAACATTTGCTACTGGCCTGTAGTCATTAAGATTTTCAGGGTCCAGGGAAGATTTCTTTAGGAGTGGCCTCACTGCCACCTCTTTCAGGAGGCCTGGGACCACTCCCTCTTGCAAAGAGGCATTAATCACTTCCCTGGCCCAGCCAGTTGTTCCATCCCTGCTAGCTTTTATTAGCCAAGAGGGGCAAGGATCCAATATGGAAGTGGTTGCACGAACCTGTCCAAGCACCTTGTCAACATCCTCGAGCTGCACCAACTGAAACTCATCCAAGAAAACAGGACAAGCCTTCTTCTTCTTCTTCTTCTTCTTCTTCTTCTTCTTCTTCTTCTTCTTCTTTTGAAAGAAGTGATAGTTGAGGTAAAAAAGAATTTCTTTGGTCTTAGGTTCTTGGGTAAGGTAGTTTTCTTTCAGTCTCACCAGTTTCCCTTCAGAGAAATGAGGGTTTGGGGACCAACCACAACCCCCATGGCAGCCATTTTATTAGACTGCCCACAATACACTCCCAAAATTTCAAATGTGCCCACTTACACAAAAGGATTGGGGACTACTGCTGCACACGCTTTAGGAACTGGTGCCTACAGCACAGTCACACAATACTTCAGGCTTTGAGTACTGCCTGATCCAGTTGGTAGTATAAAAGAAAAATATGCTTGCTACACCAGACTGGGTTCTCAATGGTTTCATAATTCTAGAGAAGGAGTAGGCAAACTTTTTGGGCCTGCGGGTGCATTAGGCAATTTGAGAAACTACCATGGGCACCACCGCAAAATGGCAGCCATGGGAGACATAGCTAATCGCATGTGAGGCATAGCTCTCCACCTCCTCCTTTTCCCAACTCTGTTTCTCATCATGCATATATGCACACTCTCTCCCTCCCTCTCTCAACTTCATTTCCTAAGAATGTCACTGACCATTGTTAGGAAAGGTAGCCCAGAGGAATTCATGAGAAATAAAGATGGCACCTGATGGAGGCCCTTGATTTACTTCAAAGCAACCCCAGCTACTGGTAAGAAAATGGGTCAATGTTTTTAAAGTTGGGAGGGATAAGGAGCCTTCGTCGGTGCCAAGGAAAGCAGCCAGGGTTACATTGGTGCCCTCAGGCACCTCATTGCCTACCATTGTTCTAGAAGACCCAATACTGCCGAATATAAATGAAACTATGACTGCTGTCTTCAATGGATGCAAACTGTCACTGAATTCCTATTTCACAGGTATGCCAAAAGCAGAACCACTCACACTGCATGTGCATTCTAGAAAAACAATGCAAACACTTAGTATTATTACCTCCGTAAGGGCGCATTTTCCTCAATATCTTCCAAAGTCTCCAATGAAGACCTCTGGGAAATCAACCGACGTCTGTGGAGGGGGAAAACACACACACACAAAACAATTAAATACTAAAACATTAATCAAACATCCCTGTCAAAACCAAAAGAACTCAGTGTTTTTTCATAACTGAATTGAACTGAACTGCTTAATTTAAACAGAATGAAACAAAGGGTGTCACGCTAGCAGAAGGGAGCTTGTGGAAGTGGATTTTCCTCCTTAACCCAGCAGCCTCCATAAAAATTCTACACAGAGGTTTGAGGAGCCCTCTGGAATGGGATGAGCTGTAGTATGGGTGGGGCAGAGGGGGACCCCCAAAGGCTTCCTAGAGCAGGAGTTTCGCCCACTAGTAGATTGACACTGTTGGATACAATTTAGATTACAGTTTGTCCCACATTGCTTTCTATCATACCAGTTAAATAACAAAATCAGTATCTATATGTCTTTAAATGATCTTGAATTCCTATTGCACAGGTGTGCCAAAGGCAGAACCACTATTTCACCAAGAGGAGCAGAAATGGTACAAGTGACAGCAGCCTTATTTATTTATTGCATTTATATCCCATTTTTTTCCTCCAAGGAACCCAATGTGGTGTACATAATTCTCCCCTCCATTTTATCCTCACAACAACAATCCTATGAGGTAGGTTGGGCTGAGAGTCTGTGAATGGCCCAAAGTCACCTAGTGGGCTTCCATGGCTGAGTGGGGACTAGAACCCAGATCTCCCGACTTCCAATCCAACACTTTAGCCACTACACCACACTGACTCTCATCACACTGGCTACCATACCCCAGTTTGATCTATGTACCTCAGTTTGATCTATCTTAAAAAGTAAATACTTGCTGTTCAGGTTGCAATTTTGCAGCCCTTCCAGTCACAGCATCAGTTTATGCACAGTAGTTCTCAGATGAATACCACACCCCATTTCTAATAGTACTTGAATGCTATCACCCAGTGGTATAGTCATACAAAATCCTAATTACTGTTCTGATGTAAGAAGTACAGCAGAAGGAGAGAGGAGAGAAAATGGGGTAGACCGAATAGACAGGAAGAGAAGAAAGGAGGTGTTGTGTTGCGGGTTCAAAAATATGAATAGGTGTTGTTTTTTGGGAACTTAGTCTACTGCTTCCAATTCTTCAATACATTTGTAATGTATTTGTTAAGACTGAGTGATTGATTGATTGATTGTGCCTACCTACTATCAGTTGCTCCTGTTTTGATTGTTCGGGGCTGCCAGCAAGAGGTTTTCAGGCAAGCCCCTTTTTATGTGTTTGTTAGTTAGTTAGCTTCTGGAAGCTTCCTAGTAAAGAACCATAATTGAAGCTCCAAGCCTGACTCCGTGTCTTATTCAAGATAGAATGAAAAGAACACAACAACTTTCAATACATTTTAATTTATCTTTTTCATATAAATGTAATATTTAAAGAAAGAAGTTTACTACAAGATAAAATCAACTATATATAAAATAAATATTATACAATGAAACTACAACAACATCCCACCCCCCAAAAAACAAATCAAAAGAGCATGTTATGGATCATATAATAAAAACAAAACAAGAACTGAAATCAGCTTGTCTGGGACGACACATGGAAACAAACTTTAAGTCTGTAAAATGTAAAATAATAAAGGCACAGAAAATGAATACAATATTGTCTCAGAAACTGCTCTTCAAGAAGCCATTGCTGCATTCACATACCACATTCTCTGATAGTTCAGGAATGAGTTCTGTATTTACATGGCTCCTCCTCTTCCCTGCATATGACAGCTCAACTAAAGAGAACACTATATTACAGGTTGATCTTGGTTTGCAATCCTGGTTTGGAGGGCTTACTCCAACCAGTTCCCCTGTTTTCATGTAACAGAAAGCTATGATTTGATTAAACTAGGACGTTTTTCCCGGTTGTCAGTACCGTAATTATGTCTGGCCAGCTTGTTCACCCCAAGCTCAAAAATGCATGAATAATATTCTGGGTGAGTTAACAAGAAAATTGCAGAGTTACTGAAAACATTAAGCCAAATGTTACATGCTCAGTAAGCATGTTTGCAGTATTGGTGCAAATGTTATAAGTAAATATTTCTTTTACTTTTTAGTGTACTTTTATTTTAATTATTATTGGTTTTACAATCAAAATCATATTGAAAGTACAAACATCGGTCTGATTATCCAATGAAAACAAATACTATTTAAATGCCTTTAAAAGTGTTTAAATAATGTTTGTTTTCACTGGATAATTAGCCTGATGTTTGTATCGTCAATATAATTTTGATTGTATTCTTTCTAAAATATTGGAGAAAATGTTTTGTGAAAAATGTAAATAAATATAAACATTCTATTTTATGAAGGGAACACATTTCCATGTTCCAATCAGCCAAAAATTAATTTTTAATGTAAGCATTGACTTTAATGCAGTACTTGTGGAGTGACAGTTTAAATGCTTGCTCAAATTATAAACCACTGGAATTGTCCTTCGAAGGGTCTCTTTTGTATAGCTAAAATATAAAAAGGGCAATATAAATTACTCCATGGTAATGTTGAGGATTCCGGACGTTGCCAAAGCTAATTTAATTATGTTCAATAGAGAGCCTGTTACATACGCAAGCTTTTTAAATAATGTCCCGGGAGGGTCATAAGCATGAGCTTTGTTGAATTCCATGTTCTTTGCTTTGCTCTTTTTAAGCAGCTACAGTAATTTTTACATCTACTGACAAACATTTATTTTAAGATACATTATATAATTTAAATACAAAGCTATCTAATGCCTGCCTCCACCCTTGCAGCTTTCTATAATTCTTAACACATTTTCTCTTCTAAGCTCATGCTGCCTCAAATAACAGATATAATTTAAGGCCTTGTCCCAAGGATTGCTGCACCAACAAATTTGTTTTTCATCAGAGATACCACAGTATCAGCTGCACCATAAGCTGAAAATGCTATTATGCCAGCAGGCAGATTTTCTGGCATATTTTTTTAAAAAATATGAGTGCTAATATTTATTCCTGTTATTTTCCTGATTTGCACAGTATAAAAGTGATTTTTTAATATTGTTTTTAATTGTTTTTAATCCTATGTAAACCGCCCAGAGAGCTTCGGCTATGGGGCGGTATACAAATGTAATAAATAAATAAATAAATAAATCCCAGCATTAGACACAAGATGTTATTTTAACAGAAATGCACGTGAGGGAGCTATGAAATGTGGGAATGTATATGAAAAGATGGTCTAGGACAGGTGAATCTTTGCAAAATGTTCAGGGTTTTCCCCTATTTAGCCCAGATCCTAAGGGATCTGTCCCTGTTTCCCAAGAGTACCACTATCATTAACTGTGCGTCATGACAGTAATTGCGCTGATTATTGTTTGCCCTGTATGCTCCCAGTCATTTCTGACCATTCTTCTACATTCACAAATATTTTTTTACTAATAGATGACATTCCTTGGTGGATCTCTTATATGCCTACCCAGAATATGAGCATAAGGTTCCCTGAATGGTACATAAATGGCCAGATGTCACTACACATGTGAGCAGCTTTGTACCAAACAATAGTCACTAGCTTGCTAGGCAGCCATTTGGTTTAGCAGAATAGGATGCACAAGAGAGCTGCTTGCCAATTAGTGTTGGAGGTGTGATCATGCAAATATGTGTGAGAAGAAGTGTTTGGTGCCATGAACACTAATGTCACAAAGGCACTGAAATCTACACAGGTAGACTGGCTTTTCTTTTCTGTACTTCCCATTAAAGAAGAAACATTTCTTGGGAGGGGGATTTTTCACAGGAACACTAAATCAAAACTATTAGCCTCCCCTCCCTCTTGGTTCATGTCCTGCCCAATGAAGCAGTTTAGGAGGAGGAACAGCTAGACAGAAAGATTTAAACATGGATCACTATATAAAGAAATTATCATGGGGTGAGCTTCACATATCAAAAGTGTTCAGACGAAAAACATGCATGAGGGGCTTGCAGTGTCACACCAACTAGTTATGGCCACTTCTCCCCATATTTGGTGACAGTATGAAAGGAGCCTGCATGCATAGGGTTCCTCCACATGATGAAAAATCCTGATTGGGCCAGGGTTCTCTCTCACATGGAGAAGCCCACATGGATATGAACATTTACACTGCTGCTAAACATACAGCTCATGCAGACAATGTTCAGGGTTGTCAGGTGGGAACCCACAATAGTCTTATCCATGCTTTCAATGTATGAGGCAGTTATTGAGAGCCCCACCCCAAAGTGATATAGTACTGAAATGTAGGCATTTCTTATTACCATGTTTCAGATAGCACAAACAGCTAACATGTTATGCAAATAAGATTACAATAATGATCAGATGTAAATTGTTGCCTTATGTACAGTTAATGCCACCACACCTAGTAACTGCAACAATTAATCTCTGGAGCACAGTATTATTTGTTCACTAAGTACCTTATTGTGACGTTTGAATCCAGTGCAGACAATGCAGTGCTATTTGTTAATCATGCACAAGCCACTCTGAGAACCCATGGCTTGTTGTTGGGATGTTTAGGGTGGTTTATTCTCAGGGTAGCTGGTCATGGCATGCAAATCTGGCACAATGGCTTGTCCCAAGCAGCTACAGAACTGCCTGACAAGATTAGCAAAACTTCCAGCTGCTCCTCACAATCTTGCTAGTGTCAGCTCCAGACTCCCTTCTCCCTCGTCAGTGATGTCCACCCCTCGTCCAATATAGAAATAACACCTGGGAATGTCCTTTTTTCCAGGTGCTTCAGAAGTAAGCGAGTCTTCACAAGTGCGCAGATTCGCCTGCCCATTATGTACAGTCTGCAGTAGTACATTTGTCTTCTCAATTTCCTAGTAAATTACCTACTCCACTGTGTGATTTCCATTGACACTGAACTCCGAAAGTTGTCAAGGGAAGCTCTGAAGTGCAGTAGTCAATTCACAAGGAAATTGCCCACATACTACTGCAGTCTGTATATAGTGGACAGGCAAATGAGTGCAACTCTGCATTTGCAAATTACAGATTTTTTTTAAAAAAGGAATAAATTTATTTGTGTACTTCTGAAACACAAAAACATAATAATAAGAAAGGCTGTGCATGCAAAAATTGCGCTGAAAAGGGGTAGCAACTGGAGATAAGGATACGAGAAGGGGTATGCTGCAAATTATAATGGGATATGTGCAGGAAGTTGGGGGGAGGATTAAGGGGGAAACAAGCCATGGGAAGCCGCAGAGTGCCCAATCATCTGTTGGGAGTAACATGGGTTAGCAAGCAAACAATAAACCTACCATGGCTTATTTTCAGGGTGCTTTACCATGACGTGTAAGCCACTCCGATTCACATTTCAATTTTCCATGTTTGTTAAGTTAAGGTGCTCAAGTATGTATTTTTCAATATGAAGACACTGATACATGATCAAAGGTATTCAGTTGAAGGTAAAATACTTATTATATTTATGTTAACACTGTCCCAACTTAAAACCAGAAAGCAACCATCTTTATAGGAATAACTGAACTGCAGAAACAGTTTTTCCTAAGGTGTGGCAGACCTACACTGCAATAAAATATGAATTCTAATAATATGGAAATGTGTCCTTTACACGTACTGTCTGCACTAGGCCCTCCAGAGCAGACAGCCAATTCAAAACAGCAGCTTACTTCACATTATTCAGAAGATTTTCTGGACATAAACAAGGTGATGGACATGCCAGGGAGTAAAGAATTGCAGTGTGCTGACAGAGTGACACTGCTATCATTCCACTTACAGACAATATCAAAGGATTCCATGGTGCCAAATAAAAATAAGCAACTGCACACGCCCAGAGGGTTAAGGTGAAATTATGACATCTTGTACATCTATTACATTTTCCACAATGAATCATTGCTTGCAAGCTAAAACATGTATCTCAATCCTTTGTAAGTGCAAATTCACCTGTGAAGAAAACATAAACCACCTCTGTTAACACTTGAAATACTTAGATCCTATATATTAAAGGGACATGGCAATGCCCCTTTAGTTAAGGTGACTGGCAAAATAGAACAGCTTCCACTATTATATACCTCAAAAGTGCATTGCTTATAAAAATGACGCCTGTTGAGCTAACAAATTTAAACTTGGCTTTCGTGATCTACCTAAAGAAGTCTACAGTCACACAAAATTTCAAACCAATCCCATAAAAATTGCCTCAGATACAGCAAGTTAAAAAGTGCTGAAAACTGACATGTGTACTTTTTACTGTGGCTTGGCATATCATAGATTTCTTTCAAATTCTTGGGGAAACTACTTATGTACTTTTTCAGGCTTGTTGGTGTGTTTTTCATTGGTTTGGTGAAATTCTGAGCAGCGATTCAAATGTTATCAAGGTTTTTCTGACTCATGAAAGCCTATGGCAGCAACTGCTAGCAAAGTCACTCTGGAGCTAGAACGCTGCCATATCTCCAGTGTTTTAAATCCACTGTTCCTGTCAACTTTCTGACAGTGGCAGAGGGTTAGCAGGAAACATCCGGCTAAGATAAGAGGGAGGTAATTTTGAAGGCTGAGGGAATCACTCTCACTTATTGATAGATCACTAATGAAGAAAGGAAGGAAAGGAAAAAGCTATGCTGGAGTCCTGTGCAGGCTTACTATTCTCAACATACAGGGACATATATGTTCATTTGTACACACCCACTCAATTAATCAGTTGTTTGTGTTTTGTTTTTTAGTCTGTGCTTGTGTTTTGTTTTTTCAGAACACTATAATAATAAATTTCCTTCTTAAAAAACAGGAAAATTCAATAATTAAAATGTGCAACAAACAGGCACGGGTCAACTCACAGGAGGATTCCTCTAGCAATATAGCTAACATTCATATGCTTCATAAAGCAATACAGGACCAGGACAACATGAGGCATCTTTGCAGGTCCTCTGTCTTCCCCATCAGAATTTGGGCTTGAAAGACCTAGGAAAAGTGTGGGTGCATGGAAGGTAAGTTGTAAGCAAGCATGATCTGTGACATTGCACAACATTATTACTGATTATGAGGACATTTGTTAAGGTATAAGCCTAAGCTTCCAATTTCCTGGCTTTGTGGAGCTTGAGCCAACATGAGATAGCCTTAACTCTTCTCTTAAATCAGTTGTTGTTGTTGTTTAAAAAAAGATATATCACTGAATATATATTGAACTTGAATCAGTTATGCAGCATTAAATCACACACAACTTCTTCTTTGGAACTATATTTTTCTTTATTTTGTTCTAACACTAGCCTTATGTTTAGAGTTTTTAATATATATTTAAAATTCCATCTACTGCTAGTGTCATAATGATTTCTTCCTAAAGAAACAGAGAACCAAAATAGTGGAAACCAATTGGCACAACCCCCCTGTAAACCTAGCTCAGCAAAGACAAGAAAACTAAACATTGATGATACCTATCTCCAGTTATTTTAAGCAACACATTGGTGGAATATTCTGTGGGAATTTGGGGATAAGATATAATCAAGTCTTAGAAAACTGGATAAATTAAACACAACGTTAAAAAAATAAATCTGATATACCAGAAGCGCTGAACAAGGTATCAAGACACGAGGTCTCATTTTATGATTAAAGTAATTGCACATTAACTAATCATGCACCTCAATTTAGTTTGATCTGTTTCTGGAAGAGTTTGGCGCACACCTCCTATTATACCTTTCTAACAAAAAATAATAATACATTATTCTTTTTATATAGGAGAGTTTCCTATCCAGAATTTCTTACTGTTTTTCCACCGAAATGCATACAAATTTATCTTCCTACAAAGGATGTTATCACTGAAGATATTATTGAACTTGAGATCTATTTTTTGTTCGATGTCTTAGAGCTCCAACAAATTCTTCAGTAATCTAGTACCCAATGGTAAATGTGATAATACAGAAGGGGGTCCCAAAATATTATAGTGGGTTATGTCAGTAGGGTGACCATATGGAAAGGAGGACAGGGCTCCTGTATCTTTAACAGTTGCATTAAAAAGAGAATTACAGCAGGTGTCATTGTTATGCATGCAGCACCTGGTGAAATTTCCTCTTCATCACAACAGTTAAAGCTGAAGGAACCCTGCCCTCTTTTGTATCTGGTGCTGAATGCACAGAAATGACACCTGCTGAAATTCCATTTTCTATACAACTGTTAAAGATACAGGAACCCTGTCCTCCTTTTCATATGGTCAGCCTATGGGTGTCAGAGAGAATGGGGGGAGTGTATGGATGTGTGTGAAGGTTTGTGGATGTGGTTAAGCTTCACCTCACCAACGTTTGTACTTGTTCCCACCCACTGCTGCTGACATGTGACCCCAGAAAGTTATCCACAAGGGAATGCGGCCCTGAGACCAACAAATTTTCCCCAACCCTATTTTAAACTGATCTTGTGGAAATGTTCTTATTCTATATGCACTACTTTTCACCATATTGTTTTCTTTTAATATGTGCTATGTTAGCACACCTACTGGTATGACTGAAGAGGGGCAGTTGCTGAAAAAGTGAAAAATTCAGCCCAACTTTTGTTTTTACAACTTGTTCCATTTTATTTCCGATCTTATTATTCACTATGTTACTTTTCTCACACACCACAAATTCCTGTTTTCTTACATCATGGGTTGTCATGCCCGTTGTAAATTAAGACTTTGCTTTTAAGAAGTTGGTGTGTTAGCCTGCATTGCGTAACTGGCTAACACACTCACATGCCACAACGTGGATGATATCTTTTACAGAAGCAGCTGCTCTTTTGCTTGAAAATTACAATGCTACACCAAATAAATCTTTAATTAGAACCAAGACCCCTCAAGACAAATTCCACTTAAATGATGGATGTGAGGTGATTTTCGACAAGCCACTACCTCATCCCTAGCTTTAAAAAAAGTAGGGATAATATTGACTCACCTCACTGAAATTGTGAAAGTGAAGACATATTCACATGATAATTGGGTACATGCTAGGTGAAAAAATACTTGAAAACACTGTGTGCACTACCGCAGGGCCTAGTCTGTGACCCAGTCTCATGCATCTGCCACCATATGGATTAATCTTTTAGCACACCAGTCTAAACAGCTTTTCAGGCAACAGTATTGGCATTTTAATGCATATGTATTTTTTAAAAACAGAAATTCATGCCAAACTATCTCGTTTTATGGACTGTTGTAGTTATAACAGAGACGTTTTTATGGCCAATAATAATATAAGGAACAACACACATCATATTCCTAGTTCAAGCCTCCATTTTGAGCTAGGTTATCTAGAGGCAAAAATATGAAGTGAAATCATGTGGGATTGTGCAAAGCTTTAAGGAAAATGTTCAAATGTCTAGTCAATACACATGGCAACTAAAATTTAGCTCAGAATATCATGGATACAAGAAAACGAAGGCTGCAATCCTATGAACACCTACTTGAGAGTAAGCCCCACTGAGCTTATTGGCATTTACTTCTGTGTAACCATGCATAGGATTGCATTGTAAGTAAGGAAAAGAAATCTAGCCAAGTCCCTATGAATAACTAATTTGGAATAGTACACATATTCTATTCCCAGTATTATACCTTCTGTTCTGAGAAGTGCCTTATGTTTGTGGTGATTATAGATAAACTGGAAAGCATCCACCACAGATCCACAGAGAGAGAACACATCTCAAGATGCTGGAAAATATGACTTTATTTATAATAAAGCCTTATGTTTGTAGCATCTAACACTGGCGGATGGAATGCTGTGCCAGCATTTCTGTGCAGATGTTCCACATAAGTAGGGAGAGTATCTCTTTTGACTGTATCCTGAATGAGTATGGGGAAGACCTCAGAATTCACCACAAGGAAAGAAGCTCATATGAACAGAGTTAAATGTTGCTTGCATGATACAGGCCCATTTGTATACAAATGAATCTTTCTAAATGCATGCAAAAGCAAGTCTGTCAAAATGTTATGGAAGAAAAGAAAATCTAACACCCCAACCACATGCTTTTGCTGTAGACCTTTCCCAATCTGGTGCCCTCTAGATGTATTGGACTGCAGTTCCCATAAATCCCCGCCAGCAACAGGAATGCTAGCAGGGAATTATGAAGTTGCAATCCAATGCATCTGGAAGGTCTCAGGTTGGGGAAGGCTGTGTGTACACTGATACCAGGGCATAAATGTAGTTCCTATCACTGAATACTTGGCCCATTCACTCAAATCTGCCTCTGTATCCTACCCAGACTTCCATGCAAATCACATTCCACACTAGTGGTTTGAAACATAGATGGAGAAGCGGAAACACTGCAGCAAGAGATGTTATTGTAGCTGGGATAGATCTGCCCCACTTGCTAGGAGGGAATGCTGCTTTAGCCATTGTAGACCAGCTGTGCCACCACAGCAGCTAAACAAGAAGCACAGGATTCAACTGCACAGGAAACTACAAGCGTCATCAGACTGGGTGGGGGGATTGCGTTTCCCTACCATTGCTTTTCTGTCCCACAATAGGGACGAGCAGCTTCCTCTTTCTTCACAGAGGGAAAAGGAAGCAGTAACAACCACGTGGACCATTTAGTGGGTGTTTTTATCGCGCTGCTTTTCCTGCTCACAGCAAGAAATGGCATCAGGTTTCGCCTCAAAAAATATATATCAGATATACCAGGTCTTATTTTGTCATGGAAAATAGAGCAGAAGGAGTGGGAGATGCGCGTCGTCGTCAAAAGGACTCGCGAAAAACCGTGAGTGGTCAGTAATGAGCGTGCGATAAGACGCTCGTCTGATGACACTCAACAACTTTCTAGGTGCTAAAAGGCACCTAGATCATCTGACCTCTGTCTTCTTCAGTATATTCTGTGCCATAACCTCAAACTGAAGAAACAGAAGCACAAGGAGGTGGGGGGGCATTTGTTTGATGTCCAGATTAACTGCATTACATGAACTACACAAAAAGGGCAAGAGGAGGTTCATTAAAATGTGTCACAAAATCACACTTCAAAGGCTCTTTCACCACATACATACGGGAGCTTTGTGGCAAAGAAAGACCAATTGAACAATAGCAGCACTGTTTACTAGGATTGTGCCTATAAAGCATAGTTTCATCAGTGCACCTGTCATGTCATACTGAAAGGGTGAGTCACAGTCCTGTAGAAGGCAATGGGACCACAGGGCTTACACAAGATGCAGCTTTTTTCTCATTACCAGTTACTTTTTTTAAAAAAAATACTGCATGCAATTTAAAAAGAATGCCTACCAATATGCCATAAATTCTATGTATCCTTTCCCCTTAATTATAAAACAAAATATAAGTTGTAAGTCCTCTTGAATGTTGGAACATGGACCACTGAATGGTCTAATCACCCATAGTATTTGGTCACCTATACATAATTGCAATAGCCCCCTCAGTGCTTAGTTAAGCAAATAACTCCCAACGGAAGTTACTAACAATATTGGCCATAGTAATACATGTCTAATATATCAGACATTTCAAATCCCTACTTAAACTCTATACAATTTTTTTGAACAGCTGATTGCACAGGATTTATTACGAAAAGTATTTGTGGATCAACCTATAACTTCAATGTCATTGGAATTTAGTAGGTACCACTTGTGTTTTGTTAGCTACTGCAAGCACTAAAGCATTCCAGCTTGTTATACAAGGCCAAATATATGAATATGCTGCATTGTTTGGGCCCTTCAAAAATTTCTCACAATAACACTAGTCCTGCCAACATGATCCAAGAAATGCTGAAGAGTCGTTCAGACAGCTTTCCTAAGTAAGAATCAGGAAATGTCAACATGGGGGAAATGATTTCAAGTCAGATGTGCCTCAAATTAGGCTAAATTATTGAGAACAAGCTGCAACATGAAGGAGGAAGATAAATGAAGGCTTCAATGAGAAAGGGACAAAGAATAGGAACAGTGACCCTTGTTTTGTTTTTAATCACCTGTTGTACATATGCCAAATGAATCCTGGTATACAATGAACAAGATCTTCTATTCAACAGAAATTATGAATCAAGCTACTTTGTCCTAGAGCAGTGAGATAGGATGTGGTTCACATGAACAAAAACTACCCTTGTCCTTTTTATTTTGGTTCAATTTGTCCTCTATCGTTCTGGTATTAATTCACTAATTCTCCATATATATCAGAGATGCTGAACCCCAGGCCTGTGGGCCAAATGTGACCCACAAGGAAACCTAATCCAGTCCTCTGACATTCCCCAGATAATCACGCCCCTTCCCCACCCCTTTCACCTGACTGCTGATGGTTTCATGGTTTCCCAGCTTTGCATGTTCTCCCCACTCACCCACTCCAACGCTAAAGCTTAGAGCCTTTCTACATGAGACATTTATTGTGCGCTTGTGATTCTTCACTCACAGTAGTTTGCAGGTGCTTGTAGTGGTTCTTTTTCTAATGATGAAAGTCTGTTATTTCTGTGAATGGTGGCATGAAACCCTGGTGTATTTGCACAATTCCGCTATATCACAGCACCATCTAGTGGTTTTGCTATGGAACATATAGAAAGGCACAAAAAGTAAAACTCTGGAGAAAAACATGTGTAAAAGAACTGACCTTAAGGTGAAATGATATGGGATGCACCCTGCACTGCATATGGGATACAGAGCAGACGGACAATTTAGGGAGGAGGCTGGGGATTTTGTAGCCCCATGAATAGGCTGACCATCTGAAAAGGAGGACAGGGCTCATGTAACTTTAACAGTTGTAGAGAAAAGGGAATTTCAGCCAGTGTTATTTGTATGCAATTAGTCCCTGGTGAAATTCCCTCTTCATCACAACAGTTAAAGGTGCAGGCACTATACTAGAGTGACCATATACAAAAGAAGGCAGGGCCCCTGCAACTTTAACAGTTGTGATGAAGAGGGAATTTCATCAGGAACTAATTGCATACAAATGACACTGGCTGAAATTCCCTTTTCTCTACAACTGTTAAAGCTACAGGAGCCCTGTCCTCCTTTTCATATGGTCAGCCTACCCATGAATAAGTCTCCTCCCCTCCCCACTCCTGGGAACACCACCTTTTTCCCATCTCCATGTTCCATTTTCTGAGTGCAGGGAAGTAGCCAGCATGATTCTCTCCACATTGGCTACAAGGGGGAGGCGAAGGGGAGGGGAGCTCGGATCCAGGAAACCAATGAATCCTATGTCCTTCCAGACACTATCTAGGGGACATAGGAGTGCTCCCTAAATCCCACAAAGAATCCAGAAGCAGAACCCTTGGTAAAGTAGGTTAAAAAAGCCTAATGTAGAAAAGCCTTTGAGTTTTAAGATAAAACATGCTAATTTTTGTATTTTGACCCCACCTCCTTTTGTCTTCAGCCATGTATACAACTGGAATGAAGGCCCTGCTAAGAGCTTCTCTGAAATTGAATTTGGCCCTCTGGCTAAAAGAGGTTTGTCATCTCTAAAATATGTGTGTGTGTGTGGTGTGTGTGTGTGTGTGTGTGTGTGTGTGCATGCTTTGTCTTGAGATCAGGGATTCAGTTCTGATTTTGTTTTTTTAAAGGAAGTCTTGTAAATAGCCACAATCTGATTGCCCAAGGTGAAGAAGATCGCCAGGCAAGAAAGCTTCTGTAAATTGTCTTTTTTTTCTTTTTAAACTTTTGCTATATCACAATTAGCCAAAATGGATGTGGGCAACCTGTAATTTTTTATTTATTTTAGATAGTAACTTCTGAGGACTTATTTTCAAGGCTGCTTCAAAGAATTTGTGCAGTTACAATTGCGCATTATTACATGCACCACTAATTCAAACGCAGTTTGAAAATGTGAGTAGGATCTTGAAAGATGTCTACAGCAACATGAAGTAGCCTCAGTTTCACAGGGTCAATGTCCTGCATGCAGTAGTGCTGGGACAGAGCTTTAGGGATCCTGTCAGGGACAATTCCAAAAACAAAGGCAAATACAAGGAAACCAAGAGAACAGCTGTGTTAGCAGGGAAATGCAACTCAGTGCCTGGAACTAAAGGTTTTTAACCCTAAGCTTTAGAGTCCCAACCAGAGCACACATTCGTGCCACCTGAGGAAAGGCCTACTGATGAGCAGGGCTTTCATTACAAGTACTCCTTACTCATAAAGAGCCTTTATTCCTCTGCATTTGATAGCTGGCTGAACCTTGACCTTTAGATGCCTACATTCCCTGGAACTAGGCAGTTGTGCAGCATCTGCTTCCAAATCCATGAGGGAGCTAATTATGTAGTAAGAGTTAGGATCAATAGCTGTCTTCCCTGAGGGCCCAGGATCCCCAGTCCTAGGGTGACCCTATGGAAAGGACAGGGCTCTTGTATCTTTAACAGTTGCATAGAAAAGGGAATTTCAGCAGGTGTCATTTGTATATATGCAGCACCTAGTGAAATTCCTTCTTCATCACAACAGTTAAAGCTGCAGGAGGAGCCCTGTCCTCTTTTGTATCTGGTCAAGAGGGCAGGGCTCCTGCAGCTTTAACTGCTGTGATGAAGAGGGAATTTCACCAGGTGCTGCATGCATACAAATAACATCTGCTGAAATTCCCTTTTCTATACATCTGTTAAAGCTACAGGAGTCCTGTCCTCCTTTCCATATGGTCACCCTAGACAGTCCAAAACAAACTTCTCCTTCCACTCTCTTGGTACTGCTTTTGTACAAAACCAACTATTTTCTGTTGACTATGATCTGATAAAGTCCAATCTTCAAAGTCTGTATCAGCAACAGACCATCTGTTGGGTTCCCCCCACCCAACATCAAAGTCCCAGCTCCCTGTCTGAAACCCTGTCTGAATAATGTGTTTCCTATGGTGGCCCTTGGCTCTGCCCTCTGCTCCACCAGCCCTCGTGCACCAGCTACCACTGGTATGTATAAAGAGGCTTTATTCATATCACCACATAAAAAATGCATTCCTGGAAAAACAAAATTTCCCACTGGGATTTCTGTCCTGGTCTTGACTCCAAATGGTGGGGAAAATGTATACTGATTAGGATGACCAGATTTTGAGAATCAAAATCCCGGACCCCCCCCCCCCCCGCCCCCCTACCCAAAACAACCCCCCCACTGCACACCCGCGCCGCCCCCCCACCCGCGCCGCGCCGCCCCCCCACGCCACGCCCCCCCTGCGCCGCCCGCCCCGCGCTCCTTACCTGCTGGGGCGTCTGCTTCCCTCCAGTGCTCGGAATCTACTGAGAAACAGGCTTCCTGGCCTGTCTCTCAGTAGCGCGCCGGGTGATGACATCATCACCCGGCGCGCTACTGAGGGACAGGCCGCGAAGCCTGTTTCTCAGTAGATTCCGAGCACCGGAGGGAAGCCCCAGCAGGTAAGTGCCTCGCGCCCCCCCGCCCTGCCCCCCGCCCCCGTGCTGCCCCCCTGCCCCGCGCACCCACCCCCCGCCGCCCCCCCCGCCGCCCGCCCCGCGCTCCTTACCTGCTGCTGCTTGGGCGTCCGCTTCCCTCTGGTGCTCGGAATCTACTGAGAAACAGGCTTCCTGGCCTGTCTCTCAGTAGCGTGCCGGGTGATGACGTCATCACCCGGCGCGCTACTGAGGGACAGGCCGCAAAGCCTGTTTCTCAGTAGATTCCGAGCACCGGAGGGAAGCGGACGCCCCAGTAAGTGCCTCGCGCCGCCAGCCTCCCGCCACCGCCGCGTGACCCCCCGCCACCCCGGTTTGCCCCCGCCGCCCCCCAATTGGCCCGGATAGCCGCAGGGCCATCTGGTCACCCTTTTGGGGGGCTAAATTTCCGGATTTGGCCCCCCAAAACAGTTTTTCCGCCCGGATGCGGATTTGCTCCCCATTTCCCGGGCATGTCCGGACAAATCCGGGCGTCTGGTCACCCTAATACTGATAAACTTTAGTTACTTATATTGGCACAGGTTCACACAAATTACAAAATGCTACATAAAAGAAACCTGATGTGTCTCTATTATACTTTTTTCTTTCCAACTCCAAGCTGAAAGATTGAAAAAAGCATCCTCTGATATCCATGACCAGCACATTAACCTTACTATTGGAATGCAATGGCTCAATGATTCGGCCTATAGATACCTCCCAAAATCTGGTGCTGTAGTTGGAGGTAACAGCATGTATTACTGACAAGGCCCAACGGAAAACTCCACTTTGGGCTATTATAAGGATGATAGTTTGGCTCATATTTAATACAATGTCTGCATTACTCTTTTAATCATGAAAAACAAAAGAAAATGTCTCCTGCCACACGTATAAAATGCTTTGTTATTGTGGAGCTGTTTACAAGGATGCTGGCACTGGCCTTTCATGCCAACATGAAAGCATCATTCAGTGAAAGATAGTTCAGAAAGAAAACTGAACTTTTCAAAAGGATCTGAGTAGAAAAGAAGAGGAAAAGGTCACTTTCAGGAACTACCAATTTGTTTTTATCCTCTACAGCAGATATTGGCCCTGGTAGCTACTCTAGTTTTTCCAGACTGCAGTTAATAATTTTATAAACTTCACTATGTAACCACTGTAAAGGTATGACCAACACTTTAGCAACTTATTGTCACTGGACCTAGCACAGATCCCAAAAACAAAACATAGGTGGCTCACACCCGTGAGGTAGAAGACTTTATTAAGACTAAGGGTAGGATATACATAGGAAGGATAACTAAGAAGCCATGGAAAAAAACCAGTTTTTTTTCCGGGGGGGGGGGGAGGGGGTTAGAAAACACGGAGATTTTCAGAAAAATTGAAAAAATGCAATATTAGCACTTTTTACAGATTGAAAGTCACTTTGTTACTTTAGGAACATAAAATGTAGTTATGTACAAGTTGGTTTGCATAAAATTATCACATTTGTTATATTAAAAGTATAATGCATTCAAGCAATTATTACAAATTGAATTTATTTTTAATTTTTTTTACCTTTTTAAAAAAAACACAAATGGAGCTACAAGCTCCTGAACTGTAAGGAACACCTGAACTGTAAGGAACCTCTTTGGTTTTGCCAGTTTATGAGGAGTAGGCAAAAAAACTATTAAAAAAAACAAACAGAAGAAACTATCAACATTAGTA
Source organism: Anniella stebbinsi (assembly GCA_029215795.1). NCBI lineage: Eukaryota > Metazoa > Chordata > Lepidosauria > Squamata > Anniellidae > Anniella > Anniella stebbinsi. The sequence goes on along the minus strand of JARDYH010000006.1, from coordinate 59,284,848 downwards.
ACAAGAAAAAATATTTATGTCTCTGCTAGTCCTCCACAGTGTCAAGCAGACATAAAGCATCCATTCCCATAAAAAGAACTGAGAAAAAAGGGGGACCAAGATTCAATGAATATGCATGAAATGTAATCAGACTCATTTTCTGAGCTATAGCTATCACTATCAGTTTCAGTTTCTGCTTCAATGGCAGTGCCCCCTAAAGGCAGAAATGCATCTTGCTCTTGTATTTGAGAGCTGTAGTCTCAGTTTGCAACCTAGGACTTGCTTGTCCACGGTGCACAGAAATTGTAATAATCTGAAACTGTACATAGTTTTTAGAAATCTTTTGGAGAAGTAAATATATAAACCCCTTCTCTTAAACATTTTATGCATCATGGTAAAATAAAACATTCTATCATCTGTTTTTTCTTCATTTTTTTCAATTTTTTTGAAAAACAAAACAAGGCTTTGGAAAAAAAGGGAAAAACCCCGGTTTCCCCCCGAATTTTCTGGTTTTTTTCCAAGGCCTTCACATCTCTAAGCTTGCTCTAATGATAACCTCTTGCATGAAAACCTTTCTTGATAAACCTATGAGCCAAATCATTGTGGCTACTCAGTAGTGAGAGAAAGGCACTCTAGATATGATCAGAGGCACCCTTGCCTTTATTTTAAGAGCATATGTTCTAAAGACAGGGTTCACATAACTGATGAATGGTTCAGAACTGACCAATGGCTCCAAATTAAGTTCTATTAAGTATCAACAGCAGTGAAACAGAGCATCTAATCTCCACAAATTCAAACATTTCTGGAAGCATCCTGAACTGACGATGAAAAGCTGTATTTTCCCCCTTCATACACACAAAATGATTATCAGAATCTAAAGAGCTAGCAGCTCTATGCTATGCATGTGCGTTTTTAGTAATTTCTTTCTTGTGAATACATGCACGACCCAATCCCAAACCACATTAATGATAATGATTGTTAAATATAATCTAGTATGTAATTACCTAAACTGCTAACACAAACAGAACAGCCAAGGAACTCTGATTGATTATAGGTTTATAGCAGTTTCAAAAAGCTTTGTGAAAACAAAAATGTGTAGTGCAATACATCTCGTATGATATGGTAACAGAAAGCGACTGCATTACTTCATTATTAATGGATGGAACAGATCCAAGCAAAAATGGTTTTCTTTCAACTAGAAATTCAAACTACATGAATATCAGGCAAAAGTGCACAGCATAATACCTGAATAAAGAAAAAAACCTTGACCCCTTTCTTTTAATTCTTCACTTCTTCTAATCCTCACATGTCTCCTCTGTGATAATGTCTATGTAATGACTCACCTTGAGTTGAGCTAATGTCTTTCATCAAGCAATTTCAGTGCTGCACCTATTCATCCTGATGATAAGGCATGCCTACCTACAAGGCATTTAGCCACTGCTTCCCCATTTACAGGGGGAAAAGGGTCATACTTGATTGAGTAGCCCTTGGGTTTGTGCCAAGAGTGTGCATATTCATTTTACATCTGGCCCACTCAAAAAAATGGAACTGCAGCAATTTTGTTTTTGTTCTTAGGCTGCCTCTACAAGAGGCATTTAAAGCTCTTTCAAGGCGCATAAATTTTTTTACCTCTACAAGAACGGAGCGCAAATCGGGCGTAGAGGCGCGCTATCCCTCCGATTATGCGCATTATCAAATGCGCGTTAAACAGTGAGTTTTATTTTGCTCCGGCCATTAAAGCGCATTTTGACTATGTGAACAAGCGATTATGCGCATTAACTACTTGTAAAGCACACTTTGGTCATCCGTTAATGCGCTTCACCGCCTCTCGTGCAGAGGTATTAGGCGTAAATGCGCTTCAGCGATTATGCGTATAATCACCTAACCAGGCGCAAAAGCAAATCCTTGTAGAGGGGACCTTACTTAGAGAGAATGAAAAAACAATAGAGGAAAAAACAGAAAGAAAAAACTCCCTCAGCTTACTCTAACAAGTCTCTGAAGAGAACAAAGTTCCTGATGAGGCAGCAAGACAGTCGACCGAGAACTGAGGAGACAGGCTGGAACCCATTAGGACATGCGCAGTAGGGTGATGGGGGAGGATTCCTGCCAAAATGTTTTCCTCAGCTATGAAAGTTTCCCAAATTGAGGCTCCGTGCAGGCACAGACCCCATATGTTATGCACCGAGACAACAAAGAAGAACTGGACACTGTGAAAAGTCTAATGATTGTATATATAATTATGGTGATCAATTCGTCAAGTGAGACTTGCAACAAGACTTTAAAATAGATCCTAACGTTCTAACAGGAGAGCTCCTGTTCTGGGTTCCAGACAAACTTCCCTCACCCCGGCCTCTCCGGTCACATGCACAGACATAGCTTACTGCTTTTCATTCCCAACTGATAAATCAACATTCGTGTCTCTTGGTCTTCATTGGTCTGTTCTGGATTTTTTAAAATATATATATTTTTGCCCTCATAGGTTTTTTAAAAAAGTACTTTGGCAAACCTCAGGATTCCCCTGATAATGCTTAATACCTCCTTCTAGTTTCACAATAGCTTCTTTTTCGCTTTATTTCTGTTGGCACTCATCACTTGAGTTTGCAGTTAGATGGAGTGATTAAAAACCTTTAGCTCTACGAGCGCAAAGGCGGAATTAATTGAGCAGCTGATTTTTTAAAATGTATTAAAATGAATTAATTAAATTAAAGTACTTACAAAAAGTGCAAACGGTTTCGTTAGAATTATCATTCTTATTCATGCAGATCTGATTTATTTAATGGTCCACAGGTTAAATAGTCAACAGTTGGTTATTGTGTCATCGGGACTTTTTCACACCACGGTTAGTTATTCAGCAGAAATAACCAATGCTATGTACAGTTGATTATTTGAATAACAGTTGGTCATTGTGTCTTGTGTTGGGCACCGTTGACTATTTCGTTGCACACAGTTGGTTATTTTTGGCGACTACAGAAACCCCTGGCAAGAGTGACCAAAGCAGTATCTGCTGCTGTAGTCCAGCTGGCAGAACTTGCAATGGCTGATGGGACACCAGCGGGAAGACTGGGAGGGGAAAGAGGGCTGGGGATGTGTCAATCAGACACATCATTGACTAATAGTCAACTTGACACTGGTCTTAATCCACACCACGGTTGATTATAATCATGTAATGTGGGGAGTACCCCCTCAATAATCACCTGTGGTGTTAACTATTAACTCACCCTTGACTATTGTATTGTCTGAACGCAGCCACTGGGAACCACACATTCCGGCTGATTATCCAAACTCACTAGAATCCAAGGACCCCTGAGATTCACTGATTCAAACTTAAGGGGGGAAATCTTAACTAGTTATTAATGTAATTAGTCAACAACCTTTGTCACACAGCATCCCCCCTGAAATTAATTTGCATTACAACCAGCATTTATGTTTCCAAAAATGGGGATCAGCCATTGATTCTTTATCCCAGAATCCTAGGTGTGATACCAGGAGCTCCTACCAGTGACCCATTCATTCAGTCTGTAATCTCAATCTTCAGGCCATCTAAACAGCAGGCCTAATTGCCAACATTTCTGGCCTGATTTTGGACTTTTCTGTTTCTTCCCTTATCATGCCTTTTGTGCCACCTAACTTGATGAACAGTTCTGGAGAACTCGAAAGCTTGTACACTCTTTTCTGACATTTTGGTTCATCCAAATACAGGTATGGACTTTGGGGTTGTTGTTTTTCTCATGGACTAACGTGGCTATCATTTATTTTTGTATAACTCTTATTGTGTATCAGTATACAATACTAGGCTGACCATCTGAAATGGAGGACAGGGCTCATGTAACTTTAACAGTTGTAGAGAAAAGGGAATTTCAGCCGGTGACATTTGTATGCAATTAGTTCCCGGTGAAATTCCCTCTTCATCACAACAGTTAAAGGTGCAGGCACTATACTAGAGTGACCATATACAAAAGAAGGCAGGGCCCCTGCAACTTTAACTGTTGTGATGAAGAGGGAATTTCACCAGGAACTAATTGCATACAAATAACACTGGCTGAAATTTATTTATTTATTTATTTTATTCCATTTATATACCGCCCCATAGCCGAAGCTCTCTGGGCGGTTTACAAAAATTAAAAACATTGAACAATTAAAACACCAATATACAAAATTTAAAAGCATAAAGCATAAAAACAAGTTAAAATTACAATATCCTTCTGGGTCAAAGCACAACAACAACACAACAACACAAAAAACCCTCATTATATGCTGTTAAATGCCTGGGAGAAGAGGAAAGTCTTGACCTGGTGCCGAAAAGATAACAATGTTGGCGCCAGGCGAACCTCGTCAGGGAGATCATTCCATAATTGGGGGGCCACCACTGAAAAGGCCCTTTCCCTTGTTGCCACTCTCCGTGCCTCCCTTGGAGTAGGCAACCGGAGGAGGACCTTCGATGTGGATCTTAGTGTACGGGTAGGTTCGTGTCGGGAGAGGCGTTCCATCAGGTATTGTGGTCCCAAGCCGTGTAAGGCTTTATAGGTTAAAACCAGCACCTTGAATTGAGCTCGGAAACGTATAGGCAGCCAGTGCAAGCGGGCCAGAGTAGGTCTTATATGCTCGAACCTTCTGGTTCCTGTTATCACTCTGGCCGCTGCATTTTGCACAAGCTGCAGCTTCTGAACCGTCTTCAAAGGCAGCCCCACGTAGAGTGCATTGCAGTAATCCAATTTAGAGATTACCAGAGCATAGACAACTGAAATTCCCTTTTCTCTACAACTGTTAAGGTTACATGAGCCCTGTCCTCCTTTTCAGATGGTCAGCCTAACAATACAAACTATCAGAGAAGGTGAAATGATACTTTATGCATAATATGAAAGTCACTCTCTTCATTTCCTCTCACCATATTATACGTATTTATCTCATGGCTTTAAAAAGCAATAAAAAATTCATAGTCACTGTAAAACAAACTTTGCCCTAGATTACATCCTGTTCTGTTGTCTATAACTGAAACATGTAGCTAAGAAAACAAGAATAGGAAACGGAGAGAATTTTAGTTGGAATCTTCTTAGGATTTGATAAAAAAATTATAGTCATTTTATATGTTAAAATAAGCATCCAATTCTGGGATGGAAATTTAAACAAAATATGAAAGAGTAAACCTGTCAAAAGACCAGAATCTAAAGTCAGAATCTAAAGTCAGTTATCTGGCCAAACAGAAGAAACTGAGGAAACAAAGATTCAAGTAATTTCCAATCTATAAGCTTCACCCTATAGCTTTGAAGTGTGTTGCCAGCATCACATGAGAGCGCACAGAGCCAAAATAAACAAATATATCATTAGTATATTCTACTGGCATGGCTGGTTCTCTCAGAGAATTTTTCTATTGGAAGCTGTTCTATTTCCAATGCACCCTCTCTGTATGCAACCATACACGTGAAGGATTCCTGCAGGATAACGTATGATTAATTTACATTATGCTTTTGAAACAAAAACAACAATTTTGCAAACTTTGCATTCAGTGTAATCCTAAACATATTTACTCAGACGCCAATCCCACTGAATTCCAGGAGATTTACTCACTAGTACATTTAGTGAGTTTAATTTACTCAGTAGTAACTACTGAAACAAAGCAGCAGAGCCATGAACATTACAGTCCATGGAAAATAGGGAAATAATATTTTTTTAAAAGTAAGAAAGCTTTAGACGTCACTTTCCAGACTCTACTTTACTTTGGAAAGCAGCCAGTTCCAAAATGATCATGATCTTATAGCTAGTATTTAGCAGATAATTTCTGAAAAAAATGTGCCATGTATGGAATAAATATCACTTTGGACATGGAGTGGCACCAGAGGTAGTAATTTAAACACAACAGCACAGTCATTAGCAATAGAAAACTACTGGCATTACTACACCAATAAGAGGGAGTCACTGACACCCATGAAATTCCCCTAGTAAAAATAATGCCATTTTGATCAGAGGAACAGATGACAGATAAATGTGAATAAAGGTGAAATACTCTGAATGGTAGGAGTACAGCTGATCACAGATTTCTTTTTTCATTTCCGTCAGATCAACAACAATCAGTTATGGCTGTGAATCTTCAGAAAAACATACAAGGCATTCTATTGATTTCACTGGCACAGCTCCTAGCAGAAATCAGTAACTATAGATAGACTAAATATTTTTTTTGTCAAGTGGCAGCAAGGTCTGTTGCTGAAATCAATCCACAACAGAACTGGTTTGGAGAGAATCAAACAATGTTTCATACTATTCAAATTTAATTAAGGAAATAAACTGTAGAAAGGAAAGACAACTCTCTTGGCATTTCTGGTTTAGTTGGTCATTTGACTTGTCCAAAGGACAAGGTGTGCATATCCTAAATGAAATGTGTATGTGTACACACATGCATACACCCATTGGTGTTGTAGTGGTTTTTAAATGTACAGATTGTGTGTATGTTGTATGTTTTTGCTGTTTTAATTTTTGTATATTGTTTTTAATTGTTTTTAATCCTATGTAAACCGCCCAGAGAGCTTCGGCTATGGGGCGGTATACAAATGTAATAAATAAATAAATAAATAAATTGGTACAACTGGGCCTAGACTTCTGGAGGGCTGGGGCAGTGGAAACAAGGAGCTTTCCCTTTGGATTCAGTCAAATGTTACTATGGTGAGCCTTCCCCAATCTGGTGCTCTCTAATTATCTTGGACTACAATTCCCATCAGCCCCAGCCAGCATGGCTGCCACTTACATGGAGACATTATGGGCTTCAAATGATATTTGACAATAAATGATTCTACTTGAATAATAGGTTGGGAAACTTAGTAGTTTATGTCTAGGATGTCTAATGTTATGTCCATGGACTTCAATATGCCCAGATACCTCTCTTGGTGCCTGCCAGGCTCCCTGCCTCTCCCTCTTGATCTTTTCCCCCTCATTATTATTTTTTGAACTGGGAAGCTAGCATGCCAAAAAGTGAAATGATGTCCTCCAGGACCATCTTCATCTGTGTTTAAAAGAGTGTTTTATGTTTTGGAGGTCAGACCCTACCTCTGTCTTGAATTTAGGTTCTTCCACAAATTACTTTTCTTTTGGCCTCATGAGTTTGCCTTCTGGGAAATGAATGTTTGTGACTGGCAATGCCCACCATGAAAGGGGACCATCCCATGTCCACTATTTTATGAATGGGCAAGCTCCCCATGGCAGCCATTTTGTGAGAGACCCACAACACTCTCTTAAAATTTCAAATGTGCCCACCAAGCCAAAAAAGCTGTGGGTCCTGATCTAGAAGGAATGAGCAAATGCCAGGTATAAATAAAAGGAGAGGAATAGAGACAACCAAAACCTTATCCAACATAATGACTGGGTTCACACGACATAATAACCCACACTCAAAGTTGAGTATGGGTTAAGTAGCGGTTTCTGTTGAACCGTGGCTTGTTGTTGAAATGTGGGCTATTGTGTTGTTGAGTATGGGTTAAGTAGCAGCAAAACAAACCATGGTTTGTCTACAACAAACAATCCATAGTTCACAACCCAACAACCATGGGTTCTCTTCATGGGTGTTCATGGTTAACAATCCATAGTTTGTTAGCATGGCCAGGTTCAGACAACACAACAACCCACATTTTAACAATCATTCACAGTTCAACAACAACACACATTCAACCCATACTCAGCCTTGAGTGTGGGTTATCATGTTGTATGAAGTCAATCAGTAACTCTGAGAAACGAAGATCCCTAAGGCATACTGACAGAGTTATAAGTGAACAGTTTACATTTTAAAGATATGTACAGTCATTAATAAGCCAAATGGCAGTCTGCATCACAAACCGAAAGATTACAGAACAACCTGCTGACCCTTGGTCCCCTGACCAATGGCAGAGTCCAGAGTCTGCTTCTCTTCAGCTCTTAATAAGACTTTTAACATTTTTATTAATGATTTGGATGAGGAGGTGCAGGGAATGCTTATCAAATTTGCAGATGACTCAAAATTGGGTGGGATCGCTAATACCCTGGAAGACAGAATCAAAGTTTAAAGTGATCTTGATAGGCTGGAGTACTGGGCTGAAAACAACAGGATGAAATTCAATAGGGATAAATGCCAAGTTCGACACCTAGGAAAAAGAAACCAAATGCACAGTTACAAGATGAGGGATACTTGGCTCAGCAATACTACAAGCGAGAAGGATCTTGGATCATAAGTTGAATATAAGCCAACAATGTGATGTGGCTGCAAAAAAACAACGAATGCTGTTTTATTTATTTTTATTTATTTATTTATTGCATTTGTATACCACCCCATAGTCGAAGCTCTCTGGGAGGTTTACATAAGATTAAAACACTTAAAAACAACATAGAAAAATTAAAACTGCAAAAACATACAATATACACATACATTTAAAACCAATATAATAACTGAAAAAGCTATAAGCCTAAAAAAAATGCCCTGCATTAATAGAAGTATAGATTCCAAATTGCATGAGATACCAGTTCCTCTCTGTTCAGAACTGGTTAGGCCTCATCTTGAGTATTGCATCCAGTTCTGGACACCACACTTCAAGAAGGATGCAGACAAGCTGGAGGGGGTTCAGAGGAGGGCAACGAGGATGATCAGGGGTCTGGAAACAAAGCCCTATGAGGAGAGACTGAAAGAACTGAGCATGTTTAGCTTGGAGAAGAGAATACTGAGGAGAGACATGATAGCACTCTTCAAATACTTGAAAGGTTGTCACACAGAGGAGGGCCAGGATCACTTCTCGATCATCCCAGAGTGCAGGACACGGAATAATGGGCACACGTTACAGGAAGCCAGATTCCATCTGGACATCAGGAAAAACGACAATGGAACCAACTACCTAGGGAGGTCATGGGCTCTCCCACACTAGAGGCATTCAAGATGCAGCTAGACAGCCATCTGTCAGGTATGCTGTAAGGTAGGTTCCAGCATTCAGCAGGGGGGTGGATTTGATGGCTTTATAGGCCCCTTCCGACTCTAATATTCTATGATTCTGCATTCCCAGGGAAACCTATTAGGATATAGATTCATGTTGATATTGGGATGTAGTTTTTGCATGCCCATTATCTTTCATTCTCATCTTGTAAATTAGATTTATTCACTCATATGCTTCATACTTTCCACTACTCACTCCAGAGGTTTTTTTAGGGCTCTTGGGCAAGATATCCTCAATGGGTGCCCCCCTCAGTGAGTCTACCCATTCACCACTATTGTCACTGTCTGCTGTTCCTCCTCATCCTCTTTCTCATCATTGCTACCACTTGTTTTCTTGACAGGCAAAGAGCTAGTGGGCAAGTAGGCAGTGGCACCTGCTGCTCTTCCTTCACCACAACTATGGTCTGGGCCAGAGCAAAAGCTAGGCGACAAGCAGGGTGCAATGGTAAAAAGGAAGAGCAAGTCAAGGAGGCCTTGTCAGTGGGTTCCTGCTGGGATATGGAGCTTTGGCAGATGTCTGACTATGCCTACCTTTGATGCTGGCCCTGACACTTTCCATATTCTCTCCACTTCATATTTTGCAGGCTCATAACAATACATGTAAAGCAAAGCGTCATAGTACACTTTGGCACCAATCTAATGTAAGCCACTCAAAACTAAGTCCCAATGGAAATCAAGTTAAGTTGTGCCTAACTAGTTTGATTACTGTCAATGGGGCTTCATTACAAGTAACTTTAGCTAGGTCTGGGCCCTTGCCATTTTGCCAAAACAGATGTAACATGTTATTCTTCCAGAATGTGTACAAAACCAAAGAGTTTATTCAAATGTTGAGAGCCAGCGTGGTGAAGTGATTACAGTGTTGGACTGGGAGTCAGGACATATGGGTTCTAGTCCCCACTCGGCTATGGAAGCTCACTGGGTGACTTTGGGCCAGTCACAGATTCTCAGCCCAAGCTATCTCACAGAGCTGTTTTGAGAATAAAATGGAGAGGAGGGGGATTATGTACACCTGCTGTGGGTTCCTTGAAGGAAAAAAGGTAACAATAAATAATAATAAATAAATCAACACATACATTGTCTTGCTTGGAGGAGGAAGGGAGACAAATGTCATAGATAATGGACTTCTATTGTGTAATATATTCAAGTGCTCTCTCCGCTACCGGCATTTGTGTTTTAACCTTACTTCTCACTTTCATAACTTAATTTACCCGCTATTTTAACCCCCTTCATATGAAAAAGCAGACTGCTGTGTTTTGCCTACTGCTGGTTATCTTACTACAAGGAGTAAACTTGCATCTATGTTGCTTGGCTTACCTTTTGTCCTTAGGGTGCAATCTTATACAGGTTTATAAAGAGAAAAGTCGTATAACTACTGCTGGGGAATTCTGGGAATTGTAGGACTTTTTCTGTCTCAACATGCATAGGATTACACCCTTAATTACTAATTAATTAATCAGTTACACTCACTCTGAGAGATCTTCCCAAAGCAGTTCATCAATAAATGCATCTTCACCATGACAAAGAGAGAACCCATAATAAAGATGTATATGTGCACAAATTCCTATACAAATGTACAATCATACATTACAGAAAGAAAAACACACATTTGCCTCCATGTGCCACTACATACAGCAAGGGAATTGTATGGTTAAAACTGAAGCCTACTGATATGGAGTTGCCTTGTTATTCCCTCCACTCAGATCAGAGAGACTACTTTCATAGCCCAGACACAATTGTATGTTTTCATCTCTAATGCCTAAAGTGTCCTGCAGCTGCTGAACGCTCACTCTTCTATTAATTATTTTTGTTAAAGTCTAATCATGTTCAAAACATTAGGAGAGAGGGATTGCTTGAACAACCAGCTATCTGTGCAGAAATGTCACTTAAAGCCTGTTATGTATTCATTAATCCCAGGCTACAAGACAGCGTTTTTTGATCTTTCAAACGGGTAAACATAATGCTTTCACACTTTAAACAAACATGCTGTAGCAGCTTCCCATTAAATAGAGATCAATGTCGAAGAAAAGCAAAACAGGGGTGATAGGGTGGTACATCAGCTCATGAGTAATGCATGGTAACAGCTAAGAACAAATGTAGGGATTAAGATATGAGATTCTGAGACAGATCACAATCAAAAGAAAATACTCCTGATTCATATTATTTGAGATGGTACTCTACTAGTTTTACCACCTGGATATTGGAGAGATGCCCACCTGCTTCTAATTATTTTTGCTATAATCCCCTGGAATAAGGAGCCCATTCAAAGAAGAGGAATTTACAGATTTCTTTGTGATATGCTAAACCTTATTCTGCCAGTTCATCAATGCCACCAGAAAGGCAAAGTAGAGGGGGAGAGAATTAAGTTCTCGAAACTATTCCTTTGCATCCTCTTTTAGTCTACAAGGGTTGAGCAGCATAGTCTCTTGTCCCATGGAAGGTGTTCTGTGACTGGGTTCATACAATATGACATTGCACAGTTCACAACCCAATAACAAACCATGGATTCTCTTCATGAGTTGTTCACGATCAACAAGCCATGGTTTGTTAGCACGACTGGGTTCAGACAACACAACAACTCACAGTTCAACAACAAGCCATACTCAACCCTGAGTAGGGATTGTCATATTATGTGAACAATAATCCATCAAAAAACAACTTCTTGAGCAGAAAAAGAAGATGGAATCTGCTCAGGGTGTAAAAATAGCTTCCTGTGGCATTATGTGTTACCTACAACATGGGAGAAAGTAGATGAGGGGGGTAGGGCTGGCCTTCGTTTCAATGTTAGCAGCATTTGTGTTTTAAAAAAACATGTAAAGGCATTTCAGATGCTGAGCAGCTTACAAGAAAACTTCATTCCAATTGAAAAACAAACATTTTCCAAAGTATTTATTTAAAAGCATGTGTATATTCATGCCTTCAGACCAAAACAAAGCTAAGCCAATGCCAGGTTTTACATTTCTAGCAGGGCTACTCAGAGCAAAGGAGATTTTGTTGGTACCCCTTGTCCTGAACTGGCCAGTAATATGAACCTTAGTTATCCTTGTGGAGGATATTTTATTAGGTCCCCAATCCTTTCAGTAGTCTTTGGTTTGATGTATGGTGCATCCTTACTCAGAATTAGGTCCCACTTTGTTCAATGGGGCTTACTTCCAGGTAAGAAGGACTGAACCCCTAAACAACTTGGGACCAGCATACCTAGCAGACCACCTTCCCTTATATATACCTGGATGACAACTATGATCCTCAGAGGAGGTTGTACTGGCCATTCTGAGATGAATGGAATGCCGCCATGAAGAACCTCGGTGGTGAGCCTTCTCTGAAGTGGCACCCACCCTCTGGAAAACCCTCCCTTGTGCGGTTCGGGAGGCAGAAAATGCTACATCTTTTAAACACCTCCTGAAGACATACCTTTTTACACAGGTTTTCCCTGTTTTTTAATGTAGCTTGTTTTACACTGTCTTTTTAACTTTTTGATGTTTACATTTATATTGTCATTTTATGTTTTTTAATTGTGCACTGCCCAGAGAGCTTTGGCTGACGGGCAGTATAAAGTTGTAATGAATAAATAAATAAATAAATGTTATCCATTTTTTAAAACCTTGGGACAGAAAAAAGCAAAGATCAAATGTTCCTCTAAAATTCACTTAAAACTAGAAAAGATAGCAAAATCGCCAAATCTTGATCAATGTCCAAACGTGCCCAAACAGAGAACTCTTACAATACTTCAAAATTATGTTCAGGTTCAGAATTTGGTAAACCACTAGCTGGAGAGAGTTCTAATGTGAACTCACAATGTGATTCAAAGCTGGCACATAGATGGTATTAGTTAAAACAGCATCCTTCGTTAATCCTAGAGAGCATGTTAAGATATTATTGCCACAAACACACATACATGTTAGGAAAAAAGGGCAGAAACCTAGATTTTCCAGGCCAAGTCCCAATGTTTGGTCAGTCTATGAAACTGTGAGCATACCCTCTTTGCCTAAATGTCACAAGAGTTTGTGGGAAAGCATGGTGCAGCATTTCCCCCTCCACCCAAAGAGCTTCATATGTACGTTTTTGCCATGTTGCTCCTCAAAGTTCTAAACCAGCCTTCCCAATCTGTTACCCTCCAGATGTGCTAGACTGCAACCATTCCCAGCTAGTATGGCCAGATGGCAGTTGCAGTCCAATACATCTGGTCAGCACCAGGTTGGGGAAGGGTGTTCTAAACACTGAAGAGATTTTCATTTTTAGATGTTCAAACATGCGAGGAAATTTCAACATGTAATACATACTAGTGAAGTTATCAAATATGCAGAGGTTTTTTGCCTAGAAAAACATATTTCAACAGGAAGACACTAGTGAAGCAATCTAGTTCCCAAGTAAGTCAGAGAGACTGCGTCAGTGAGAGGCATCCTGAGCAGGTAAACTCTAGGATTACATCTAAATTTAGTACTAAAACCTACCATTTAACATCAATACACTATCGGCAGTATGCAAGGTGTTGTACAGAACACATAAATGATAGAAGATTCTGCTCCCTGCATTATGGAGGCTCCAGTAAGCAGTACACAATGTACACCCCAGGAATTGATACCCGTATCTCACATAAACATCTCACATTTATACTCTTGAGTTCATCTGGCCTAACTGCCTCCCCCTTAGTTCTGTACTAAATAAGTAAGCCTGAATCTATACAGAGATGGGTGTTCCAAACCTCTGCACACTGCAAAGAATCAGGCTACATAGTGGATTAGACTTCTCATTTAGCCGATCCGTATACATTGAGATGGGCAGGGGGAGTGGGGGGAGGACCCCTTACTGTAAGTACTGCAGTGATATTAAAGGGTGTTAATGAGTAATTACCAATCCCTATTATATGATTTTGTATATGTGCCCTTAATCCTTTTACTCAGAATTTTGCCTAGAATTCAGCTCTGGAAACTTTTACCAAATCCTTATTGCCTCTTAAATAATAATATAGCCAGAAGTGCCTCTGAGCAGGTGAAGAGCAATTTCCCCTCATCATTGAGTGAAAAACTTACACACTGACACACACCTGAGATTAGGAGTAAACTTCACCAACCAGCTCCAAGCCCTGGCACTTTTCTTATGTATTAAGCACTGAAATCTTTTTTGGCAAAAGGGTTTAATGCGAAGCAATGCTCTCCTGAGGTCAGCCACAGAAAGTCAATACCAGTGTCAGCCCTGGAATAGCTGAAGTATTAATAAAAGAAACAAGTGCGACGAGCATGTACAGAGTGACCTTCGTTCACCACGACCTATCTCCGGGATTAGAGGGTTAGGTGGTGTATAAACCTCGGAACCTCCCCCCACCTCAAAGAAATGAAATCCCTCGGTGGCAAGGGTTAGGGATGTTACGCGGAAAAGGGCCTCCCTCACTTACCGGGACCTCTGGAGGTCGAAGGCGCTGGTGCCCACCTGGCCTTGCTCTAGGCAGCAATAGTTCTGCGGGACGGCTCTGGCGAAGGAGGTGGGCAGGATTCCCTGAGTGAAAGAGTTGAGGCGACCCCTTGCGCCACTCGCAGAGGGGGTCCCGGAGGAACCCGGGAAGGCGCTGGGGGCAGCTGGCACCTGCATGCTGGCAAAGGCATCTTCGTCCTCATCCTCGACGTCGCCTTCCTGCTGCTGCTCGCCCGCCGCCCCCAAGGGGCTCACGAGTCTGGCGCTGCAGCTGCTGCTACTGCAGGCGCTGGGGTAAGCCCCGTGCTGCTGCGGGGCGGGCGACTGGAAAGTGCCCGAAAGGCTGTAGCGAGTCCTAGCGCTGCTGCTATTGCAGGATGCAGCAGCCACCCTCGCCGCCGCCTCTGCAGCAGCAGCGCTGCAGCCGCTTTCTTCGCCGCCGCCGCCGCCCTCGTCGTCCTGCAGCACCGGCCGCCCGTCCAGAGAGATGTTGGTCAGGAAAGAGAGAGCTGCCTGCCTGCGCCGGGGGTCCATGCGCAACGGCGGCGGCTTCCTCAGGCAGGGCTCCAGCTGCTGCTGGTGGAATGTGCTGCCGCCGCTGTTGGCACTACCAGGACTGCTGCTGCTGCTGCTGGCGACGGCAGCAGGAGCAGGCGCTGCGGCCGTCGCCGCCATTGTCTGTCGCTCCCGGCCGCCGTCTCTCCCACCCTCGGAGTGGGCAAGAATGATAATGTGAGCGATAGGCACGAGCTAAGCTCCGGCGGCGGGCGGCGGGTTAGCAGCGGGCTGCGAGGGGAGGGAGCCGTCGCCGCCGTGAAAAGGAAAAAGGGAGCTGTGGCTTGCATGGCATGTTTCCCTCCTTCGTCTTGACTGCCTGCATGGAAAGCGCCGAGCGCGCCCGACTTTGTACACCCCCCCTCCTCCGTTCCCTCCCTTCCTTCCCCTCCTCTTACTCCTGCCTTTCTCCCCCCCCCTCCGCTTTCTTCTCTCCTTGGTCAAAGTTATTAGCATTTATAGGTGCACTCGCCCAGCCGAGCGCTCGGTGCAACAACAGAGCAATCACGTGTGGAAAAGAGCTGGAAAGAAAAACAAAAGCTCCATCCAGGAGGAGGAGGAGGATAAATGAGGAAGAGGAAGAGAGAAGAAGAAAGAGGAGGGGGAAGAGGGAGGAGAAGGAAGTTGGGTCTAAGGAAGCTCCTGCAGTCTTTCTATTTTTTCCTTCTGCATTTTCCTGTGTGCTTGGTGGGAGGGGAACTGAGGAAGGTGGAGTCTGTCTGTGTTGTGCCACTGCACAGCACATGGTCTTGAGGACGTTACATAAAAAAAGGGAGGCTCCTAGAATGTAATTGGGTGTAAACACTCATGGATTCCTGACAGGCCTCTTTGATTTCTTCATAACAACAAAATGCCTAAACCATTAGGATGTGCTGCAGGGCCCATTTTCCTTTCTGGGATGACTGGACTGACTCATGTTCAGCTCCCAATTTGGCCACTAAATTAGGCTTGCTTGAAATCTCTCTGTTTGAAGGCTCTTGTTCCAGTTAATCAGCACCCCCATCTAGAACTTGATGGGTATTAATCCTCTATTCAGAAGAATATGGCTTCATTAAATCCCTTGGGGAGGACTTCCTATTCTTGAAGAATTGAACCATCTCATTATAAGGATTGTCGCAATATATCCCAGTCCAACACTCCTAACTACTACATCACACTGACTCTAGTTGAATGGAACTCTGAAATACAAAATAAGCAGACATTTTTTTCAGCAATTGAGTGAGATTTACAATTTACTGATCTGCTAATAAGAAAACGTCCGCCTTTGGCTATTTCCTCCAAACTTTGCTGCATGTGTTTTGAGAGAAAGTACCATCAGAAGCCTTCCAAAATCAATTTCTGCGCTATGTTGTAGCAGAAGAGCAGAGCACATGTTTTATATGTAGGAAGCTAGATGGACCAATAGTCTGACTCAGGAAAGGGCAGTTTCACGTATTGTTAATCCCAAATGTATTTCAGAAGCAAAAATTACTTGTAGGATGGGAAGAATTATAGAGTACTTAATGCACATCTGTTACCTGTGGCGATTATTGGCACATTCCAGTGACAGATGGTCATCGATACTTCTTTGGTGCCTTTATAATTGTGAGCCTTTGAAATACATAGTCACCACACACTCAACAGCAATATTAAGTGATGCAATGCCTATTCATTAACTTATAAGAAAAATTGTGCTTCTCACTATATCATAGAAACACAATCTTGGTTTCACCTCTCTAACATGCAACCATGCTCCCATTTCTGACAGCGTGTTGTTGAGAGCTTCAGGCAAACTGCCATGTGTGTGGTAACTTGCTGTGTTTTTCAAATATTCCTGCTTGCCTCTCTGCAGCCACCCACAGCCTCCAGCAGTCAGCTTTTGACTATATAGTTTAATGGATTACCTCCATCCTTTTAAAATGTAATAATTTGCTATTATCATGCATCCCAGATATTTAAGTTGAAGAACATGCCAAGATGACAATTCCAAGTCAAGTTTTTTTTAAAAAAAATAGTATACAGTTTGAACATCAGCTATGTACAAAAAGTGATCAGTACTCTTCATTTATTTCCAATGTTGTTTAATATCTACACTGTATGACATCAAAACTGGAACAGATTCAGTGCATGGAAAAAGAAGACGGGTGACAAAAATATTTTGGAATAATATTGCAATAACCTGCAATTACTGATTTTGCATTTCATCAATCATTCATTCTTGCCTCCCACGTAACAATTGTCAGCTTCTAAAAGACATTGTTAACAAGAATGTTCTCATCCGCTTGCTTGTCACCATTACCAGCCCATGTGAACAACTCACTTCTCCAACATGTTTCTGTTGCCATCACAACGATCCACAGCTATAACTGTTTCTGGCTGAGTTTGGGCAGATATCTGTGTAAAGCTGTGATGCCTTCTGAATACAAACGTAATCCTTTGCCATTGTTTTATCACACCTCTAAGCCTTTTTATGATACTGTCATGTCCTCTTTTGAACTTGAAATTTCATTTATTTAATGTTCCCGTTGTTGTTATAACCTGACTCCCAGAAAGATGTCAATAGTATTTTTATTGTCCTGTAGTTTTACAATGCTCATAGTCTTAGGAACAAGAGAATTCTCTTTTCTGAGCCAGCTAACATGCTTGAAATCATATGCTTACATGAATGGCTAAGAAGCTTAAAATGACTGTTGATTAAAATTTAATGTCAAAACCTAAAGTAAGGCAACATACTGAGCTGCCTTCTAAAATCTTAGTATGCAAGAAAGTCTGTAGTTTGATTACAAAGGGTATTCAACTGGATTGGGAAAGAACAGCTTAACATTACATGGAACCTGCTGACCCCACAAGTGAAATAACTCCTTAGATGCCAGACTTTAGTAGCTGTAGCTGAGTGGTCAAGCACATGCTCTGCATACAAAAGGTCCCAAGCAATGGCCAATCCCTAGCATCTCCAGGTAGCGCTGGGAAATACTCCTGTCTGAAATCCTGGATAGCCATAGACAGTCAGTAGGCAGTACTAAACTAGATGGCCTGACACTGTGTAAAGCAGCTTCCTGTGTAATCTATGAAAACTGAGGTAGGGGAAGTCATTCTTTTATTATGCAATTACTGAGCAGAGACAGACAACTGTCTCAAGCAATGTGACTAGATAGTAGGTGATTTCCTCTTAAATGCAGGGCAGTTAACTGCCCTAGAAGATTAGGAAACCTTGAATTACCTCAGCAAAATATTTTGCCCCATTTGCCCTAACCCAGTTGTTAATTTTCCCTGTCCAATTGTGTGTGTGTGTGTGTGTGTGTGTGTGTGTGTGTGTGAGAGAGAGAGAGAGAGAGAGAGAGAGAGAGAGAGAGATGGAAAATATATTGTTATGATAGCTACAATCAGCTAATGAGAAAATAATATTCACTTATCGCTTATTATGTATAAAGATTGCAAAGCATTTTAGCACACTTGAAAGTTTTATTTTTCTGGACAATAATAGTGGAAGAACAAGGATGTGAGGCCCTAATATGTCTTAAGGTCCTATAATTCCCAGCATTCCCCAGCCAGCATGCTGGACTTTTTCCTGTTTAAACATGCATAGGATTGTGCCTTTACCTAGTTAAAAAATATTCTAGCTTGGCATAGAATGGTTGCTGTGTTGATCCAGAGAAGAAGAGAAACACAGTTGTCAAGTTGGTGAGGTAATAACTTCTGTTGGATCAATTTCTGTTGCCATAGAGCCAGAAATCCAAGTTTTCTGAGCATTACAATGATTGGCAATTCCTTAATAATAAACAGTCTTTGTTTCGTTTGAAACTGAAGTGGGGAAAAATCTGAAATTTAAATGATGTCTCATCTTCAGTGCACAAGTAGAAGTGCCATCGTGATAAGCTATGTAACCTGGAAGTAAGGCTTGTCAAAGAACACCCAGGTGATTTACTCTCGGTCTTGCAAGAATTGCAACCATGCACATGCAACCTGTTGCATCATCCAAACCTTACATAACTAATTGATGAAATCCTGAACACAAACATTTGCTGTGTACACACCACATTACCACAATTTGAATGTATACATTATTTTAGTGTGATTTGTAGTCACAGATTTACATTCTCAGTTTGGGCCACTTTAGAGAAAATAGAGAGAAAGTCCATAGAATAAAAATTCCTCTGTAACACAGTAATTGAAATAATAATATCCCATTTCCATATATTTATTACAGTTAAATATTGCCAGGAAAGCAGTGACATCAAACTCCGCTCATGTTACTTCCAGCAAATACTATTAGCTTGTATTATGCACTGCAGACAAAATTAAGCACAGAACCACCTCAAGCCATTTACAACTGGTAACGGAATGATCGATATTTAAAATCTTTATTTCCTAAGGCCAAATTGGGAAGAAATATCATATCCCTTACATATCTGACGTACATGCATTATTATCCTGCTGCAATGAAGTTTATAATGAATTGTCTTTTTGTGTGTAGAACAGGGTTGTTGAATTACACCAATTTGGTCATCCGGGGTTACCCAGATGGCCACGCCGCTTCCCCAGGCCCTACCCCCTTTTCCTGACTGCTGGTTGTTTGGTAGTTTTCCAGCTTTTGTGCAGTTTCCCCCCTCCCCCCCATTCTTAAAGGCTGAAATGCTTCACCTAAGGTTTAGCAACTAGCAGTAGGAGCTTTAAGCTTAGGGTGACCAGATGAAATCCAGGTCAGGGCTCATGTAACTTCCCTCTTCATCACAACAGTTAAAGTTGCAGGAGCCCTGCCTTCTTTTGTATATGGTCACTCTAGTATAGTGCCTGCACCTTTAACTGTTGTGATGAAGAGGGAATTTCACCAGGAACTAATTGCATACAAATGACTCTGGCTGAAATTCCCTTTTCTCTACAACTGTTAAAGATACATGAGCCCTGATCTGGATTTTATCTGGTCACCCTATTTAAGCTAAAACATATTGAATTTTGGCCCCACCCACATTTGCCTTTAGCTCCACCCAGCACTGAAATACAGCCCCTGAGAACGTGCCCAAAATTAATTTGGCCCTTGGGCAGAAAGAGATTCAACATCCCTGATGTAGAACAACCCCAATTTGGGTGTATTTATATAGCACATTTCAGCTCAATCTTAGTCAGCACATCAGCCTACTGGGCAATGCTGAGGTCACTCCTGTCATCTTGTACCACTTGAGGCCAAAGATACGCTACTATAACAATATTATGCTGGTCTAGTGCTACTGCTGTATCCTCAATGCTAATGAAACAGCACTAGCTCAAAAAGAAAAACAGGATTAAGCTGACTGTTGGGCCATGGGAGGCCTCTAATGGGGGCAGTGCAGTGGGCTTTCCTTGTCTGTGTGTGTGTGTGTGTGAGAGAGAGAGAGAGAGTCATCTACATGTGCTCACGTTCCTGTTGTCACTGTATGCTGATTGTGCCTTCCATGCATAGCGGTTATGGGGGTGTTGGTAATGTTCATTATTGGTGACCAGGGCCAGCATCAAGAGTAAGCATTGTAGGGTACCTGCTGAGGGCCCACACTCTAGCAGGGGCCCATTGAGTTGCTCCTCCTCTTCACTAGTGCAGCCTGCCTGTTCACTTGCCTCTCACTCTGACCCTGGCAATGGCTGTGGTGAGGAGGAGCAGTAGATGCTACTACCTACTTGCTCTTGTCAAGCAGGCAAGTGGTATCAATGCTGAGTAGGAGCGATAGCCAGTGATAATGGTGGTGAGAAGATAGACTCACTGAGGGAAGGGGGTCATTGAGGGTATCCTGCCAAGGGCTCGCAAAAACATGGATCTGGCAGTGTTGGTGGGTGCCAGTGGTGTTGCCAAGACTGTTGTGGGAATAGCTGTCACACCAGCATTAGCCCTGGTGAAGCTGGATCAGAGGATCACCCTGTCCGAACATTGAATGAGTGCATACCTAAACTCAGTGATCCTTACAATCCTGTAAAATAGGCCAGTATTGTGATCATCATATTGCATACAAGGCTGAGAGATAGTCACCTAATGAATTTCTGGTTGAGGTGGGATTTGAATGAGGGACTCCATAGCTTGCAGTTCACATTCTTAGCCAAAGCAGCTCAGTACGAGTTGGAGAGAGGTTGCCTGTACCTCTATCCTCTTTTTAGAGTGTCATCAGACGAGTGTTTTATTGCACGCTCACTACTGTTCATTTACGGATGTTCACACATCCTTTAGATGACGTCGTCTGCCTCCCATGTGCCTCCTGCCCCTTCCGCTCATTTTCCATCGCAAAATGGACCCCTTTTAATCCATCCTTTTTTCTTTTTTTAAACGGAATGTGCCACCATTTCCTGCTGTGTGCAGGGAAAGTGGTGCGATAAAAACACCTCCTGAATGGGCCACGTGGTCATTGCTGCTTCCTCTTTCTCTCTGTGTGTAAAGAGATCATCGCTATTGTGGGACAGCAGCAGGAGGCTATAGTGGTGGTAGAGAAACACGAAAATCCACCCATCTGATGACGCTGTTATAATGCCTCTTGCGATTGTTTTGTACTGGGGAAAGAAGAAGCATGAATGATCGGTGTTGTTTTCCCCGCTTTTACTGTAACGAGGGAAGCAGGGCTTTGGGATCTCACCCATTGCAGGAGTCATCTAGGGCTCCTCACAGTGGGTGATCAGTATGCTGAAAACTTTTGCCTTGTACTAAAGCTTTCTATGTTATGTTCACTTTAACCAAAGTAGTGAGGGACTTGTGGCCTCTAGATTTTGTTGGACTGCAACTCCCATCAGCCCTAATCAGCATAGCCAATGATGAAGGATGATGGGAGTTGCAGTCCAAGAACATCTGAAGTAGGGATGTGTATCGTATTGGGTCCGATGTCCAATAACAAACCGATAAGGATGTTATCGGACATTCGATGACTGAGAACTATTATTTCCTAAGGAGGCCCTATCTGATCGGATCCAATATCCATATATCCAATAACTATTGGATATATTGGATTTTCGGACCACCAGTTTAGGTGTTTTCACCATAGACTTGCATTGGGGGAAAGAAAACATTCCCCCAATGCAAGTCTATGGCGAAAACACTGGGCCAGCATTCCCTCCCTCCCCCCCCCACTTGCGCTCCTTACCTGCGGCCTTCTCTGCTGCCGTCCGCTTGGTCCGTAGTACTGATAAACAGGCTTTCTGGCCTATTCCTCCATACAGAGACATGTTGAGTGATGACGTCATCACTCAGTGCGTCGCTGTACTGAGGAACAGGCCGTAAAACCTGTTTATCAGTACTACGGATCAAGCAGGTGGCAGCGCTGGATGGCGGCGGCAGCAGGTAAGGAGCGCAAATGAGGGGAGGGAGCACAAGTGGGGGGATGGGAGGGAGTGCCGGCCCAGTGTTTTTCCCCATAGACTTGCATTGGGGGAAAGCTTTCCCCCAATGCAAGCCTATGGGGAAAATACCTGAAATGGCAGTCCGTAATCGGATCAGAACTTCCGATATTTATCGGACATCGGATCCGATCAAATACAGGTTCCCCCAATATGATCGGATCTGATATTTTTAATATCGGAAATTCCGATCCAATTCCGAAATTTCTGGTGTGCACATCCCAAACCTGAAGTGCCACTGTCAAGAAAAGCTTCTGTAGCTGTTTTAACCCTTTCTGTGGCTTCTAGGCAGGAATGTAAAGAAAACGTGTACCTAGTTGTACAAAGCAGAGCTCTGGTAGACAGACACAAGACAGCAAGTGATGCATTTTTTATTAGTGGGGGATCACTGAAGATGAAATTCCATTCCTACTTTTGGAACTTGAGTCATTTTTCAATTAGATCTATAATGAAGACAGATGTGGTGTACAGCTAAACCTCTTGCTGTAAATTGAATTCTACGACTATCCCCATGATAATAACATAGCATAGGTTTGAAAGCTGTAAATTTTGACTGCAGCAATGTGCTGATTCCTTCCAGTGTGTGGCAGTTACAGTGAATTTTGGAAATATAAATACTAAGAATGTGGGTACAAGACAATGTGTAGAAGCCTATGCAGAAGTTTTGCCCTTCTTCTCAGTCCTAGGAATCTGGACATGGAGACTGATGAACCAGAAGTCCTCAGGAAAACAGAAGGCATCTCCCATTTATTCAGTAGATCATGAAACACAGTCAAAGAAGAGATAACAAAAAAGACTACTAAATCAGTGTTGTCCCTTGTGAACTGCCAAGTATAGCAGCCTCTATTGATTTTGAGTGGTAATTATAACTATAGTATTACTATGGTACATTATTTCTGCAGCCTTCCAGCGTAATGGAACATTTTATCATACATAACATGTGTAGTGCTGAAGCCATTAAAGAACATGTCCTCCAGTGCACACAGGTATGCATAAAGCAAGGGACACATCCTTCAATTAAAAGTGTTTGGATTTAAGAAAAGCAGGAAGGGAACAGCTTAGGGAGGAATGTGGGGTTCCCCCCCCCTTACTGGACTTTATTCTAGAGGCCATTTAATGCTTAGATTATTTTGCCTGCATCTAGTTCAGATGTCAAGCCTACTCTGGCTACAATTTAAAAATGAACTAAGCTAAGGAAACCATCAGTTCCCATTGCTTGAATAAGAAGTGCTGAGCAAGGAGCATGTCTGAACATTCCAGATCAAGACCAGATAGATTACCTAGTGCCTACTATCAGCTTCGGCTGATACGCCAGCTGCGCCCCTTCCCTAGAGTTGGAAGACCTAAAGATGGTAGTGCACATGCTGGTAACTTTGAGGCTCGACTTCTGCAATGCGCTGTACCTAGGGCTACCTCTGTGCCTAGTTCGGAAACTTCAACTAATTCAAAATATGGCAGCCCTAGGGGTGACCATATTACACCATTCTTAAAATCACTCCCCTGGCTGCCAATTAGCTTCCGGGCGAAGTATAAAATGTTGGTTATTACCTTTAAAGCCCTACATGGTTTGGGTCCAAGTTACCTGCGGGATCGCTTTCTCCCTTACAATCCGCACCGCACACACAGGTCCTCTGGGAAGAATTTACTACAATCAGCAAAAACTAGGCTGCCAACCGTTACCCAGAGGACCTTTTCTTCTTCTGTTCCCAGACTGTGGAATGGCCTGCCGGAAGAGATTTGCCAACTTAAGAGTCTCCCGGAATTTAAGAAAGCCGTAAAGACTGATATCTTCCGGCAGACCTACCCAGTTGAATTTTAAGATGTCTTTTAATAATGTATTCGTTTGTATGCTTTTAATTAGTTATATATGTATTCTATGGTGTTTTATATTTGTTGTTGTACCCTCCTCGATCCAGAGGGAGAGGCAGGTACAAAATAAATAAATACATCATCATTATTATTATTATTATTATTATTATTATTATTATTATTATTGAAGAGACAACTGCTTTTCTATTTAATTCTCCCCATCAGGGTGATTGAAGCAGCTAGAATGCTGCACCTTAGTGGAGTCTATGTGCATGAACACCTTGCACTGAACTGGAAATCCCAATATAATTGCCAGTCTGCACTGGAGCAAAGCATTTCAGTTTATGCATAGGTGCAGTTGTATCCAATGCCAGTCTGAGTTAGAGCTGACATATTGAAATGAATGGGACTTAAGTTGGACTAGCATGGGATACAACCCATAGCAACCTGATTACTTACCTTGTGCCACTGTTAAATTTTCAGAACTATGTTTTGTTCACAATGGAGTAGTATATGCAAAACAACATTTTAAAAACGTGAGCATTTTTTTTTACATTTTAATATATATTTTATTTTGTTATTTCTGGTTACATAGGTTGAGAGTTACATTTACAACTATATATATATATATATATACATAAAAACAAACCACGACAATCTAGAACAGAGTTACAAATTTATTGTACCAATATCTATAGGGGTTGGAAAGTGATTATCAGACAATAGCTGCCTCATTAACTACTCCAGATATCTATATATGATAGGGGGGAAATCTCCCCCCTTCATCTTTGTTCATAAAATTAATAAACTTGCACCATATCTTCTTAAATGTCACCTTAATTAAATGCCCTCACACTTTCCTCATTTTCTCTGTCAGTTTTTTCATAAGAGCAATTTGCCAAACCCTTTGGTATCAGTTTTCAACATGGAGCCTTTTGCCATCTTTCCAATGCTTGGCTATCAACTATCTTGCTGCCAATAATAGGTGGCAGATTAAACCCTTATCTACAAGTTTATTATCTAATCCTTTATATAAGTTTAATAAAGCTAAATGTGGGAATGGATGTACCCATTGTCCAGTTATTAAACTTATCTCCTGGAACACCTTGTTCCAGAAAATATTCACCTTTGGGCAAGACCACCACATATGTAAATACATTCCCACCCCTGAGCAGCCCCTCCCAACAGTCTGGGGGTGTCCCTGAGCTCATCAATGATATTTTTCTTGGCATTAGATACCACCTATGAATCAGTTTTAACATCAGTTCCCTGTTACTACATGATACTGTATCAAATGGACTTTTATCCCACAGTGCGTTCCAATCTTTTCCCTCAGTGTGGATTCCTAAATCCGTTTCCCACACCATTTTAAGTGGGTCCTCTGTGCCAACATCCTGAGTCAATATCCATTTATATAATTTCAAACTCAAGCCTTTTATATCCCATCATCTCTTGTTCAAACACTGTTAGATTCCTAGTAGCTGCAATTTGCAAATCTGGTTGCAAGAGGAGTGCGTGAGCTTGTGCAATTTTATCCATTGTCCTTTCTCCTCTCCTAACTTTTCTGCCAGTTGTTTTGCCTAATCAAATGCCCATTTTGGAAGAAATCCCTGAGGCGATATAATCCTTTGGATTTCCACTTAAATTTTTCCCTGGCTGTGAGTCTCTCTTCAAACTCTGGGTGGTAGTAAATTGGAATTAGCGGTGAGAGTCCTGGTGATAAGGTTTTGAAAATGCTTAGCTTTTAAGGTGAGGCATCATGAATTGCTCCATCTGTTGTCTTCAGTGAACTGGACAGCTTTGTGTATTGAGGTGAAGGGGAAGAATGAGTGGGAAAACAAGTTCTGATTCCATCAATCACCAGTTTTCAAAGACCCAAGACCCTCGGAAACAGTATGGAAATACTTCCCCCCCCTGTTCTCCAGCCCCTCGTTGCTTTAGTTGCTTTAACATTTATTACAGCCTGTGAGCAGTAACATCTAGTCACCTCTGTGTTTTGTTCACTAGACATCCTAATTAGTTAATTAAGTGTTTCCTGTACCTTTTCATTATCGTCTCAGCACAGCTATTTACAGTTCTGTGCATCATTTAAACAAAATGAATCAGTGATTTCGATGCTCTTCAGGTCAATGACTATATGTCATGGCTGAGGCAAAACCTAAGGCATTTGGAATAGGGACAGGAAGAAAATCCAGATTTTTTTTTTCTGGGCAGGCGACTTTCTTGGACAAATAGGCTTTTTAACTTAAGTGCTCCACTGCTTCAGTTGGTGGCCATTAGGCTGCTATGATCTCCCATAATGCCTCAGTAGGGGTCCCTCTATACGACATTGCTTTGGCGCCTGTTTCTCCAAATATGCGCTTTTTCCTATATTCAATTTTACATCTTATAGCGGTAGACGAGAGCCGTGAAAGCGAATTACAGGCTCCATACAATGCGCTTTACAATTGTTTATATGTGGAGTTTCACAGCAAAGTCGGATCAGGGGTCTATGGTTGAACGAGGAAAATTTGACGAAAGCACCACACTGTCTCCTGATGGTACCTCCCCCAGACTTTCCCACCATTCGTTAACCCCGCCCACCTGAGTGTCTCACCATTGATTACATGTTAGCCCCTGCCCAATCACGATTGAGTGTTACTTTGCATGTGGGTACGATTTCTAAACACTGGATGTGCCTACAGTTCGAGTTTTTAGTAGGGCAGCATTGGCTTTGGGACCAAATGTAAAACCATAAAAGCATCATTTTTCCGGGTACTGGATGGCCATGGTGAACACTCGCCTACAGAGCGGAGCGTCCACCACCCTATTCCTCCTTCCAAGAATCCGCCGCCGTACACTCCCACCCCACCATGCTTGCGGCAGCTGCCCCTTATGTCCTGTGCCCTAGCAACTTCGGCTGTCTTAGAAATGTGCTGCTTCAAGGGCAAATTTTTGTGTAGCCTTTCCGTTACAATGTAGCATGTTGCACTGATATCCCAGTTCTATACAAATTTCCAATTATTCTGTCTGTCTCCAGACCCCGAGATGCCAGCTTGCAACGATTTTGGGCTGCCCCATGCTGAGCGGGCTAAAGGGCAACCTCGCCATCCCAGCAGGTCTCTGCGTCACAGAGGTGGATGACTGGACAGGCGGGAGTGGAGGAGGACAGCCCGCTGCCCCCCCCCCAAAAACCCTGGCTGGCACTGATGTCTCTTTGTCCTCTATTCCTCACACAGTGCAAGTGATGTTATTCCATCTAGCTGTACTCAAGAGGCAGAAGTGGCGTTTGCAGCTGCACTTCCGCAGAATGGTGCACTCATTGCATTTCCTTCAGCGTTGCATGAGGAGACGGGAGTGGATAGTCTGGTATGCCCGTCCTCTGGTACCCCTCAGCCAACTGGCCGTGCCATTGGAATGACCTGGCCGGCAGGGGCTACCACAACATGTGAGCAGTGGCTGTGACATGGCGTCTGTGGACTGACATTCCTTCCCATGAGACTGTTGCTGTTTGCTTTTTGGTTGCCGCTTTCTGCCCAAGCCCGTCTTGCCCCCCCCCCCCCGCGGCATGCCTTTCAGATTACTTTGACCACGCTTTGCAATGGGCTTGTGCCCACACGTAACCATTTCTAGAATAAAGATATTGCAGTGGTTTCTCAGTACTAAATGGTCATTTTGGTGTCACACACACACACACACACACACCACTTCCCAGTAAAGCAATGACAGAAGGGGGGAGGTAACAGGAGTAGAAACAAAGCCCAATCCCTGATCCTGCACCACGCTTCCCAGTGAGCAAATCCCCCCACCTGCTCAATGTGCCTTACTCCCGAGTAACAGCACGCAAGACGACAGCTCAATAGCAGAAACTCGCTTGCACTGCACAGAGACAAGTTTCTCTGCCTTTTTCCAGCCAGGATCCCAGCAAGGGAGTGGTGGGGAGGGAAGCCTTAGTGGACCTCAAATTATACTCAAAATGAACAACACATATCCTTATTCCAACCCCTTGCTTCCTTTAGAACCAGCTCCATGTGAGTAGCCACGGGTCTCAACGAAAGAAAGATTCCAGTGGGGATTTAAAAGAAACTTTACTTTAAGTACCGGTAACTTAAGGTCAGACATTACTGAACAGTCCATGAGTCAAGGGAAGAAGAAGAAGGAAGTAGGAGGGAGGAGACAGGAAATGACAAAGCAAGCATTGGGTCACTCCCCTCCCACCTTGTCCACTACTGGGAGGAGTAGTCAGAGAAGGGGCAGGCATTCACTCATGACATCACCACCAAACTACGCCCACTATTAGCATTAATCCAAAATGGTCTGTAGATTGGTTACATGACAATAATGCACTCATACTTCGGAGAAAAATTAAAAGTCATGGTAAGTCGACACCTTGGAAATGGGCATTAACGAATGCTATAAATTGCATAGATGTCTGATTTGCGCCCCACTCATCTGTCCTAAATGCTGTCAGAGCGAAGTCAAGGAGGTGCAAATAAGCCGTCTAGAGGTACCTAGGAGTGATGCTACACAATGATATAGTAGGGCCAGGGTTTGCAGGGATACAGTTTCAGCAGTACCTTCTCAAACTTGGGGAGGTAACAAGCAGGGTACCACAGGGCTCAGTCCTGGGCCCAGTGCTCGTCAACATTTTTATTAATGATTTGGATGAGGAGGTGCAGGGAATGCTAATCAAATTTGCAGATGACACAAAATTGGGTGGGATAGCTAATACCCTGGAAGACAGAAACAAAGTTCAAAGTGATCTTGATAGGCTGGAGTGCTGGGCTGAAAACAACAGAATGAAATTTAATAGGGATAAATGCCAAGTTCTATACCTAGGGGTCTGGAAACAAAGCCCTTTGAGGAGAGACTGAAAGAACTGGGTGTGTTTAGCTTGGAGAAGAGAATACTGAGGGGAGACATGATAGCACTCTTCAAATACTTGAACAGTTGTCATACAGAGGAGGGCCAGGATCTCTTCTCGATCATCCCAGAGTGCAGGGCATGGAGTAATGGGCTCAAGTTACAGGAAGCCAGATTCCGCCTGGGCATCTGGAAAAACTTCCTGACTGTTAGAGCAATACGATAACGGAACCAATTACTTAGGGAGGTTGTGGGCTCTCCCACACTAGAGGCATTCAAGAGGCAGCTGGACAGCCATCTTTCAAGTATACTTTAAGGTGGATGCCTGCATTGAGTAGGGGGTTGGACTTGATGGCCTTATTGGGGCTCCGCCCCATTTCACCCCATTACAACAAACTGTTAGAGAATACAGCAGATCTCCCCCTCATTTTTGCATTCTATGAATAGGCCTGTTAAGTGGAGTGGCAGCACTTTATGCAGAGAGGACCTGTTTATATGACATGCTAAGCAGAGTTAGGCCAGTAACCCTTTTGCATAAATGGTTAGTGAGCATGTTTAAACCGTGGTTATGTAATCATCATGGTTAGGAGTGGTTCACACGACACGCTAAGCCATAGGTCATTATCACACGGGCGATTTTAAGCACACCCATCTCGACTTTGCTCCACTTCTTCAGCGCTGGACTCACATGACATCATCCCCCTCCCCTCCTGCTGCTCTCTTGCCCTGAGGTCGCAGGTTTTAGTTTCTGTTTAGATTTATCCCTCAATGGGCAAAGTCCGAAACAGGCAAAGTTCAACAGGCCAAGCTGAGGTATTGCAGCTATACCACCACATGTGATTCAAAAAGCTAGACTCGAATACAAAATGGAGGGGGAAGCTGCAGAAGCAACCTGGGGGGAAAATAGTAGGTGTGATAAAACCCCTAATGTTTAGCTCAAAATGCTTAACCACCATGGTTTAGCGTGTCATCTGAACAGGGTCAATGAGAGGTGAGGGAGAGAGTGATGCGACAAAGATAAAACTATGATAATTCAAACTAAGTATAATGCAAATGTTTTCAATATAATGTATCAGAGCCAAAGAGAAGGAAAGGTCCCAGTAGGGCTTTGTCTCTTCAGCGAAGCTGCTCATGGCTGCAAGTCCTCAGGACATACTGTCATTACACCACCACCCTCGCAGATTAGG
Organism: Anniella stebbinsi; assembly: GCA_029215795.1. Taxonomy (NCBI): domain Eukaryota; kingdom Metazoa; phylum Chordata; class Lepidosauria; order Squamata; family Anniellidae; genus Anniella; species Anniella stebbinsi. The sequence continues at coordinate 59,254,809 of JARDYH010000006.1, read as the reverse complement.
TTTATTCGAATAGTCCAGCTAATGAGGCTGGAAAACACAGGAGACAACACTGGGGGTGGAGAAGAGGACAACTCTCATTTCCCACTGGGCAGACTACCTGGCAGATAAGAAGCATAGGGGTGCGCACAGGGTGTGCTGGGTGTGCCCAGGCACACCCTAATTTCCCAGGGCACTTCTGCTTTCTTGCCCCCCCCCCAGCTTGAATTTGGGCTTTTAAAAGGACGAGAAAGTCTCCAGAAAGCCGCCATTAGCATCCTTGGGGGAACTACGCACTTTCTGGAAGCCCTGGAAAGCATGCTTTCCCCTCCTCCGCTCCAATCAGGGCCTTTAAGGTGCACAGCCTAATGAAACGAGCTGTGTACACCTATGGTAAGAAGCAGAGCATCATACTTCCTGTCTGGCATGGACAGGACTGGAGAGTTGAGTCTGAACCATTTGGCCATCCATAATCTATTTAATCTAGTCCCAAGAAAGGATGTCTTATTTCTCAATCATCCTCAATAGGTGTCTGCTGAAACCTCACAGTTTTCAAAGGTAAGCTCCTCTATTGCTTGGCTGCTCTATTGGGAATTCCTTTCCTAATAATTAGCCTGGAAGGCCTATCCTATGAAGAGGGGTGGGTAAAGACTAAAGGAACTTGGCATGTTTAACCTGGAACAGGAAGAGCCAAGTGATATGTGCAGGCAGCACATGGCTTGCAGCATAATTTTGTCTGGCTTCTGATTTGGTTCCAGAAGGAATGCACATACTCATTGGGCTATGAGTGAGACTGAGACACCAGTAGATGAAATGACCAGCATCTCAGTCACAAGCTATACCCCATTCCTCCCTGCAGTCTCCTGAAGTGCATCACTGAGCATAATGCCAGTTCCCTGCATCTCTCTCAGATCAGGAGAGAGAAGTTTACATTTTTCTAGACCCAAGAACTCCACCATCAGAAAGCACCAAGAAAGGATGAGATAGTAAGTTACTTGCTTACCATGTCAATAGCCCAGAGAACAGTTTTTAAAAATACAATTTCTTTGAACAGGGAGGGTGTTTGTCCATGGTCCCCTCTACAAGGATTCGCTTTTGCGCCTGGTTAGGCGATTATGCGCATAATCGCAGAAGCGCATTTACGCCTAATCCCTCTGCATGAGAGGCGGCGAGAGGCGGCGAAGCGCATTAACAGATGTCCAAAATGCGCTTTACAAGTAGTTAATGCGCATAAGCGCTTATTCACACAGTCAAAATGCGCTTTAACGGACGGAGCAAAATAAAACTCACGATTTAACGCGCATTCAATAATGCGCATAATCGGGGAGATAACACGCCTCTACGCCCGATTTGCGCTCCGTTCTTGTAGAGGTAATTTTTTTAATGCGCCTTGAAAGAGCTTTAAATGCCTCTTGTAGAGGCACCCCATGACAGGAGTAAACCCAGTTTCTGAGCTAAGCTATCCCTAATTGCGCTGTTCTTTTCCTACAAAAGATGGTATGAGCCTCTGGAGTGCTGTAGAGGGTCCCATGGTCTATGAGTTCTTCACTTTATTCATAATACAGCTGAAACAGCCAAATTTGGACCATTGTTTTTTTAACCCTGACTGTATCACCATGGGCAGTGTCCCACGTTAGCCCTACCTAGAATAGACCTACTGAAATGAATGGAACTTAAGTTAATCATGATGAAATTAAGACACATTTATTTCAATGGGTCTACTCTACATAGGACCCCATAGTATAGTTTTTGTTAACGACAAGTGTGCTTCTTACACCCGCTTTCTTGATAGTCTGAATGGAACAATATCTGGAAACACTGACCTCCGTTGTGAATAAAAGATGACTACTGATGTTTTATAGCAGCCATAATTTCTCTCTTATCCATCTCCTCTATCCCTCCCACCACATTCAAGCTACAATGTTCGGTAACAGATGTACTCAGTGCTTATTTAGTTACATCTGAAGGAGAACTTAAGAAACAAAATGTAGGTTCTGTTACTTTAGATGGATTACATTTCATTTCCAGACCTTTGGCTAGAGGCAAGAATGGTGCTACTCCGTCCTGTCTTTTCGTTGTTGTTTTTTTAAAGTAATGCATAGAGACTTTTTTAAAGGGCAATTTACATTGAAATGTTAAACTCTTGTTATAGCATTTGATAATGGAAAATTCATTCCTGCTTGCTTGAATGGGTTCTGCTCATTAAATAACTAAATAAAATATGGACACAATGGCTGGGAATTCTCCTGGATAAGAACAGAGGAGGCTGCTTTAGACTGAGTCAGACCAGGAATCCACCTGCCCTAGTATTGTCGACACTGACCGGCAGTGGCTCTCCAGGGTTTCAGGAGGGACTTTTTCCAGCCCAACCTGGAGGTGCTGGACATTGAAGCTGCGACCATCTGCATGCAAAGCAGGGGCTCTACCACTAACCTATGGACGTTCTCCAGAGTGTGGTCCCAGTGGCTTAGGTGATGGCTGGAGTCAGGAGTGCCTTTGCTCAGCTTTAGCTTGTGCACCAGCTGTGCTCTTCCATGGATTATGCAGATTTGGCCACTGTCACTCATGTGCTGGTCACATCCATATTGGACTACTGCATTAGGCTGACCAGATAAAATCCAGGTCAGGGCTCCTGTAACTTTAACAGTTGTCGAGAAAAGGGAATGTCAGCCAGTGTCATTTGTATGCAATTAGTTCCTGGTGAAATTCCCTCTTCATCGCAACAGGTAAAGTTGCAGGCAGTATACTAGAGTGACCATATACAAAAGAAGGCAGGGCCCCTGCAACTTTAACTGTTGTGATGTAGAGGGAATTTCACCAGGAACTAATTGCATACAAATGACACTGGCTGAAATTCCCTTTTCTCGACAACTGTTAAAGTTACAGGAGCCCTGACCTGGATTTTATCTGGTCACCCTAGCAAAGTGCTTGGTCAAGAGTGTTCAGAAACTCCAGCTGGTGTAAAATGCAATGGCCAGAGTGGTTTGGCATTTGCTTTCCAGAGCATTTTACAGTTATTTTTCATTTGCACTGGCTTCCAGTTCATTTCTGGACATTATTCAAAGTATAGATGATTCCCCTTAAAAGTCCTAAATGGCTGGGACCCAGGTTATCTGAAGGACTTCCTTCTCCTGCATGACCCTGCTCACACACTGCATTCAGCATCTGAAGCCTTGCTCTGTGGACCAAAACGGGCATGCTTTTAAAACGTTGTGTCTAGCAGCTACATTATCCTCCTCCCCCCCCCCCCCCATTTTTATGCTACAGTAGGTGCAAGGGGTACAATATGGATTGGTAACTTGGTGTGAGTGGAGGCAGGTAGGGGGGCTTTTAAGCTCCATAGCAGAGCCCTTGCACCTACTCTAGAGAAATAAAAAATTAGCTCCTAGATAGAGATGTAAAAGTAATGTCTGTTTTGGCCCTTTGTTCTGCCACCTTCAAAGGTATGCTTAACATAGGCTGACCAGATAAAATCCAGGTCAGGGCGCATGTAACTTTAACACTTGTAGAGAAAAGGGAATTTCAGCCAGTGTCATTTGTATGCAATTAGTTCCTGGTGAAATTCCCTCTTCATCACAACTGTTAAAGTTGTAGGGGCCTGCCTTCTTTTGTATATGGTCACTCTAGTATAGTGCCTGCAACTTTAACTGTTATGATGAAGAGGGAATTTCACCAGGAACTAATTGCATACAAATGACACTGGCTGAAATTCCCTTTTCTCTACAAGTGTTAAAGTTACATGCGCCCTGACCTGGATTGTATCTGGTCAGCCTAGCTTAACAGAAACTCAAGAGTGGCCCTTCTCAGTAGAAAGACCTCAATTGTTGAACTCCCTTCTGAAAGAGTTCAACAGTCCATGACACATCTACACCAAGCAGAATATAACACTATGAAAGTTGTATATGGCATATGTCATGGGTCCCAACAGTTGTCAGTGCACTTCAATACCACTATAAAGTATTGAAGTAGTGTAGATCCTGCCCTAGAGTTTTCGATGGGTGGCAAAAACCTTTCCCCCACCCCTTGCATCACACCTTTAATCTGTTCTAACATCCAACTGTGACAAAGTATTTTAAAACTATTCTAGTTCTTTATCCCCCTCTTCTGCTGCTGTTTTACAGATTTCTTTGACATACTGGGCCTGTTCACACATCATGACAGCCCACTGTGGTTAATTTACCTACAAGGTCTGTTGTGTCATGGTGGACACCCAGCTTGCCATGGCTTGTCGTGTCATGTGGACCCAGGCAGCAGGGGTTGTTTGAGGGCTACACAGCCCTCAAATAAGCCTAAAACAAGCATGATGTGACATTCCCCAACCACGGTGGACTGTCATATCACGCAAACCAAGTTACTGTATTTGTTTTTCCTTATTATTTGTATTGTCGTTTATGTTTTTAATCTGGAAACTGCCTTTGAACAGTGAAAGATGGGATAGACATTTTCTAAATTAAAAGATAAATGAATAATAATAATAATAATAATAATAATAATTTTATTTCTTACCCGCCTCTCCATTTGGATCGAGGCAGAAAACAGCAGTAAATATAAAATATGATAAAATACGTAACACTGATTAAAACATGGTACACATTATTAAAATAGCAATAAAACATCCTAAAACATCCTAAAAACATCCACTGGATATGCCTGCTGGAATAGGCAGTTCAGAAGATCTATAGAAACTTTTACCTTGGCTTCTCGAACTCTAAGCATTGTAAAACCACTGTCACACAGACAAAGGATGCTTTGGAAGACTAAGGGTGCTTTTGGGATGTCTTGGATATTACCTCTAAGCACTAATATTTACTCCTGACTTCACTTATTAATAATTAATTAACTCATTAGCCGCCTTTGGGTAATCATATCTTAGCCACAGTTGAATGGTTGAATATCTTAGTTCGTTCCAAAACTGGTAACCATAGTTTCCCAATTCAGACAAAACAAAAAACTATGGTTAATGAGAAGCTGCCTTGTTTGTTTGCTTGTGCCCAAAAGGGAGGAGCAAAAGGCTCTATCATACTTCTACCTATTAAACCAAAATGTGATGGTATGAACCAGAGTTCATCTCTTTATACCATTATTTAAGCACAACCACACCATGTGTTTAGAATAAACTGAAATGGACAGATTGGTTTTGTACAGCTCAAAAGACAAATGGGTCAAATAAAAAACTGGATCAAGTCATTCTGAAAGTTGTATGTTGTTAGCCTGACTGCAAGTACTCTTGAAATTTTCCACCTGTATTTAACAAACATACTCATCTAGTGTTGAGGAGAAGGCATGAAGATGAGGAAACTATAAAGTATCTAAGACAGGACACAATCTAGCTAAAGTAAGCGGTTTTAAGTCCCACTGTTTTGTGGGGAGGGGGGAGAATTAAGAGGACACTTAACTCTCCCATGGAAACAAGTGGGTCTTAAAATAAACTTAACCTTGTTTGGGCCATGCCCAGGCTTTAAAAAAATAGAATTATGTCCTGAATGGGCATATTAAGTTTCTAGGCTTTATCTTGAAGTTGAAAGGAGATACTTAATTATAAATTGACAAACATGTGACAGGTTAAATCAAAAGTTTTCCGCTGCTGAAATGGTAGCAACCAAATATTGCAACTGAAATTTTAAAAAGTATGGAGATTTGCCAGCTTGAGTATATTTCCTGTTGTTCATTCTGTTGTTGGAATGAAGAATAACCAATGAAAAACCTCAACTAGTTAGATATTCTGAATTATCTTTTGGCCTGTTGATAGATATTCTGAATTATCTTTTGGCCTGTTGAGTTCTGAGATGTCTAAGTACTTTATTGAATTTATCCAATGAACAAAAAGCATGGCATGACCCCTTTGGATTCTAATATTATGAGAGAGGAAGAAAAATGTCTCATCCACGTTTTCCACACCATGCATAATTTGGTACACCTCTATCATGTCTCTCCTTACTCGCCCTTTTTCAAAGCTAAACAATCCCAACTGTTGTAATCTTTCCTCATAAGGGATTCTGCTGATTCTCTTGCGCCCACTGATTATGTTGTGCAAGTGGGACCTACGGCTTGAACAACAGAAATTTAACACTTCTCAGAGACAGCCCCGAAACGAGCAGAAATGCTTGTTTCTGGATCTGGACAGGTCAACAGAGCTGACAAGCTCCCCCCCCCCCCCTCATTTCCAGTTGCCCCAGAAGTGCTAAGTCTCCGTTCTGCAAGTGGTGGGCACTTGCCATTGGGAATTGGTGTGGTGCAAGAGAATCGTCTGGGACATAAGTACCCTGTTGGATACTGCCCATAGCTGACAAGACACACATTTAAAGTAATGTCTGTTTTGGCCCTCCATGATCAAGGTCTAGCCAAGGGAATTACCTGGGGATAGCAGTCACTGTGGCTAGATTTAGACCAGTCCAAATGGACTGAAGCCAAACAGAAGATAGCAGCAGCAGCATGGGCAAAAGGGACAGGGAATTACTAGCTGTCCAGCTCATAATCAGTATTTCTGACAAATCTTTCAATAATGAGGGCTATGTTTACAAAGCAGGTTGGGACCACTAGTTTGCCAAAGAGCTCCCTCAACGGCATGCTGTGCCCAGGAGAACTGGCCATCAGGGGCAAAACAAAACAAAACAAATGTTGTACAATTAGATTTTTAGCTAACTTAATAATGCCACACAGAAAAAAGGGGGGCACCGCTGTATGACTTTCATAGACTATCACAGCCAAACAAACAAGAGCGCTTGAATGTGACAAGTCATAGATTGACCCAGTTTGCACGTAACGATGGCAAATCATGGGTTAATTAAATTTGGGGGGAATGTGCCATGTGTATGCTGTTGTCTCTTTCAATAAGCAATCTCTAATCAGGTCAATCATAGATTGCTCTGTGACATGCATACCCAGGCACTATGGGTTATTCCTGGTTAAACAACCCAAAGTTAATCTACAATCAGGTTAACTTTAGGTTTATCCACAAATAACCCTTAGTGCCTTGAGTTTGCATGTCAAGGAGCAACATACAATTGGCCTGATATGCATGTTCAAAATGGTAGTAGCATACGATATGACAAACTGTGGGTTAATTAATCCATGATTCACTGCTATTATGTACAAATGGCCCCTTTGTGATAGTTTTCTTCAGTTAAGAGTGAGCAGAGCTGTCTTTTTCATCGGGAATATCTTTCTAGATGAGACCAGTGTGATTTGCATTCTTGGAACACTTTGACTTCCTAATAAGAGGTGATTGCTTCCAGTGTGCCAGCAGTCTCCACTGATTTATTAGTTGTTATTGAAAGTTTCACAGACTGTCATATCCCGGCTGTCATTGGAGATCTGTGTTGCTTGACTTGCTCAAGCTTTGGGTATGCTTTTGCAAAATCTCAACTCTTGCCTGAAATTTTGAAAATCCCATCCTGGGATTTAGGATCAACTGGGGAGGCTTTGCTTGCGGTGCTCTGAAGGAATGTGGCCTGTGTGATTACCTTACATGGCAGGGCCTTTTTGGTGGCAGCACCCTGGCTGTTGAACTCTCTTCCAGCTATCCTCCACACTATTATCATTTAGGTGCCAGTTAAAGACCTATTTGCTTGTGCAGGTTTTGGGGATATAGGAAAGTTCCCTATTTTTTTATTGAGTCTTTGATGGTTTTATTGTATTTTACTATGTATTTGTATTGTCTATGTATTATGTTTTATATAGATTGTTAGCTGCCATGGGCTCTTTGTGAGGAAGGGCAGGATGGTAATATTTTATTTTTGCCACTATAAAGTAATTGAAAGGTGTGGGAACCATTCCCCCATTAAAGTAACAAACCTAGATGCAGGTGCCTATTGGAAAAAGGGTGGTTAGTTAATCGAACACTTTCCCAATTATATACTGTGACAGACATCCAAACTACCTCTCTCTCTATATACTTTGAACAAAATCCTTCAGGATCAGACAAAGATACCAGGGTTCAATTTGGGACTTTCTTTCCAAAGTTGCAACACTTATACCCCTTATGTAATAGCTGGTGTCAGATCTCTAGGTTTGGGTTACTTGTACATTGCTGTAAATCATTTAGTAGGTGGGCTGGATCAGGACAGAAGGTCAAGTCATTCTTAGAGTACCTTTTATTACTGGCTCCTTGCTTGCCTGTAGGAAAGGATCCTGGAACTTTTCTGATTAGCACTGAGTACACGGTATCAGCATACTCTATCTAATGAACTGATACAATATTTGCAAGCAAAACCTGTAATATGGATAGTAAACAAAGGCCCAATTCTATTTCCTGGTCATCTTGTTCTTACCTGGCAGGATGTCCTTGATTTAATAATGTTTGTGTCATTGTTCTTCATTGGTCTAATATATTACACTTAAGTACACAAAGGGGATCCTGGGGTAACTTTCCCCCCTATTGCTTTCATACTATATTGCACCACTAAACATATCCTAATACCCAAACATATGGTTCATCTAGAGATTTCCCTGGTTTCTTTCCTTTATTGGTTCATGAGTTAATTCTCTCCCCATCCCCATTATTGATGTACATACATTTATTATTTATTTAAGAAATTATACCACACTTCTCCTCTCCAAAAAGGAGAGCATCTTACAAAATATAAAAAGCATCAAAATAATAACCAGTCACATTTACAAGCTGAGAACTACAGCAAAGACAAAAAGCACAAGAACCAAAACTAGGAGTCAATAAATAACATTACAGTGCTATTGTGTATACATGTCTATTCAGAACTAAACCCCATTGTGTTCAATGGCACTGATTGTATAGGATTGTGTATAGGATTGCAGCCTTGAGCAACAAAGAGTCCAATGCTTGTTTAAAGAGAAATGTCTCCAATTGCCTGGGGAACAAGATAAACAGGAAGTTAACCTAACCTCCTGGGGCTGAGAAAGTTCTACACCACAACCAAGAAGGCCTCGTGTGTGTTACCACTAACTTGGCTTCTGAAGGCAATGGCACACATGAGGTAGGGTGACCAGATAAAATCCAGGTCAGGGCTCATGTAACTTTAACAGTTGTAGAGAAAAGGGAATTTCAGCCAGTGTCATTTGTATACAATTAGTTCCTGGTGATATTCCCTCTTGCAGGCACTATACTAGAGTGACCATATACAAAAGAAGGCAGGGCCCCTGCAACTTTAACTGTTGTGATGAAGAGGGAATTTCACCAGGAACTAATTGCATAGAAATGACACTGGTTGAAATTCCCCTTTCTCTACAACTGTTAAAGTTACATGAGCCCTGACCTGGATTTTATCTGGTCATCCTAACATGGGGGAAGACAGGAGACAATAACTGCATGGTGCCGTCGCCATGTAAAGCTTGTGGGAAAGCCAGTGATCAAACCGTGATGATTGCATGAAAAAAGTCAGTCTGAAGGTGCTTACCAAGGCCTTTATCACATGTACCATTTCCCCCCGGATTGCTTCTACAGGTTCCCCTTCCATTTCCTATGCGAATCTAGCATTTTGAATCACATGTGGTCGGTTTTGCTCTGATACCTCAGCTCGGGTTGTTATTACACAGGTGGTTTTAAGCACACCCACCTCGGCTTTGCTCCACTTCTTTAGCACTGGGTTTGCATGATGTTGTTCCCCTCCTGCTGCTCTCTTGCCCTGAATACTCAGTTTTTAGTTTTTGTTTTGATTTAACCCTGAACTGGCAAAGTCCGTTTCAGGCAAGTTCAACAGGCTGATCTGAGATATCAGAGCAAAACTGACCATGTGTGATTCAAAGTGCTAGATTCGCATAGGAAAGGGAGGGGGAGCCCGCAGAAGCAATCTGGGGGAGGGGGGAATGGTATGTGTGATAAAGGCCTCAGCCTGTTGAACTTGCCTGAATTTGCCTGAAACTGACTTTGCCCCTTCAGAGTTAAATCCAAACAGAAACTAAAAACTGAGCACAAAGGGCGAGAGAGAAGCAGTAGGGAACATCATGCGAACCCAACGCTGAAGAAGTGGAGCAAAGCCAAGGTGGGTATGCTTAAAGCTGCCCGTGTGATAACGACCTGAGAGAGGGAGAAAGCGCTGTGACATTGGATTTAACCCATACTCTGAATTACATGCAGTTACAATTTCTTCCTACAAGACAGCAGAGACAAATCATGGCTGGATTTGGATCAGGATCTGCCATTTGCTGACTCTTCTTTGAGGAGTTGGTGATGATTTAGCAAATCAAAAGTAGATTGTCATAACATCCTTTTCATAACTTTCACCTCTTAACTTTAGCATCTTTGATTCGATACGATTAACTTCTGATATAATCGGATATGAATTTTTTTAAAAAAGTAATTTGTGTTAACGATACCATAATTTTGGGCATGTACACCCCTTGTGTGTACTGTCTCTTGAAGAGAGGGTGGATGACAAAAGGGTGGGGTAGAGGGAAAGATGGGTACAGAACAGGCAGTACGCTGTTATTTCTACACTAACATAAGCTCCTGTAGCAGACTAGGAATTAGCTGCAGATGAAGGGGAGCTGGTTGAAGAGCAGCTGGTTGAAGAGCAGCAGCAACAATGAGTGGAGGGCTGCTCTGCAAGAAGCTATTGCATGAGGGGGAGGTCACCGAAACAGATGTGCCACTAATGCACAGAGTGGCATACTTGAGGAACAAATGCATAACTGATTGTGTGCAGATTGCATGAGAGTTGGTACAAGCCACATATGTATCAGGTAAACGTGCCTATGAACATTTCATGGAACTGACTCCAAGGAGGAAAGACAAGGGCCATAGCTCAGTGTGATGGAGCACATGTTTGCATGCAGAAGGTCCCAGGTTTGATCCCTGGCTTTTCCAGGTAGGGCAAGGAAAGAACCCTGCCTGAAACCCTGGAGAGCAACTACCAGTCAGTGTCGACAATATTGGGCTAAATGGACCAATGGTGTGACTCAGTATAAGGCAGCTTCCTAATGTTGCAAGATAATGATCATCTCCTGTCTGTGTGGGCCACACATCACATAGCTCAGAGCATACATGTTTCTGGAGTCCATACCTACTGCTCTGTGCAAAAGCATGTATGCCTTTCAATTGTATTTTCAAGCAGATAATGCCAGACCAAACTGCCACCATGGAAATGCAGGTGTTAGCAGCAGCCTTGACAGCAGCTGTTCCAGGACAGCAGGCTCAAGCCCTTTACCTTCACTACTTGAATGGCCCCTTGCAGCAGCTTCTTCCTTCTCCTGCTGTCAGTTTCAGCAGCATGCTCAGGTGCCTGCAGTTGATGTACACCTGTGGCCCCAGGTGCCAGTGTTGGGAATGCAGCATCAGTGCCTCCAGGATATTGCAATGTGTCAATGAACAGGCCAGGGTTGTGTCATGTTGGGCAAAACAGGTCAATATCTATGTAATAAGGAAGCTCTAAATAATGAATGCAAAGGCATCTATGGGTCAAGGAAGGCTTTGTGGTATCTCCACTGAAACTGTGATTTTGGGAGGAACTGATGTGAAGAGTCATAATTAAGAAAATGCATTTTATTTGATTAGAAAAATTACAAAAAGCAAATGGTTACACATTATTTAAGTTATCCAGTGCAAAATGGAAGCACCCTCTAAGGTTTGACCTAAGGTCCCTGGCAATCTTCTATACCTGAAGTGAGCAGCTGCAAAGAATTCACACCAACATATACTAAGTTTGAATGCAGCTAGCAAGAAGTTGAACTGCAGACTCCAATGGATCAGAACTAGGCCCTCCATACTAAAAGGTGCAAAATCAGGACAAGACACATAAACATATATACAAAAATAACATATATACTGTATATATACATTAAATAGTTGCATTTAGGGGATATACTTTTATAAGATAAGAGGAAAGTGAATTCTCAATTTTCCCCATATCGTTTATCTTTTCACCGATTATAAATATGAACTGAAACAAAGGATTTCTCTCTCATATTTTAACATTTTAATCCTCAATTATGTTATTTGTTCTTTGCCTTTTGGAGAAAACATCACATTATAAGGTTGTCTTCTTTTAGGACGTGGGCAGGGAGCGAAGTCCTCTTTTATATAACCTAAAAAATCCCAAAACAAAAACAATACATTTTTACCACATGGTTTTGGTACGAGAAAGTAGTAGTAAATTGTACCACAAGGAATTCCTGCCTTCTTCAAATATACTGTACTATTTTATTTTTACATTTGGAAACCATAAACAGCCTTCATGGAAAAAGTCAAATGTTAAAGCAATATGGTTATTACATAGTATAATTATATACTATTGAGTAGTAAAAAAAGGACTATTTTGAAAATGCGTTAAACGTTGCAGTAGCTTCCCCATACAGGGTTCATACACATATAGAAATGAAAAGAGCCTGTAAATGATATACAACCTGAACAATTTCTTGATACACTTTTATTAATTTCTTTTACAAGTTTGCACTTGAAATAAGCTTCTGATTCAGTATGCCACAATCAGAAGCAAGTATCTTGAATTTCAGCCAGGAGTGATTAGAAAATGTGTACCCATGGAAGTATTGAACTATGCTATCTGTAGCCACCACTGCCAAGTGAGCAAGAAGCCATCTTCTTTGCCAGTTTAAACTTATCAGCCATTAAGGGACATTTTCTAGATGTAAATGCAACTTTCTGTGCGCAACCATGAAACACTTTTGAGGCTACATTTTCTTCAAACTTTCCAAGAAGTTTAGGAAACTTTGCTAGAGTAGATTATATAGATTATATGCAAAAAGATCCAAATAAGAACAATACTGCGGAAGCATATAAAAAGTTATGGGACTCCTGAAAAGAAAGAAGAGATAGAGAAGAAGCTGGAAAAAAAGAAGAACAGAGGCAAATTAACCAATAAAAGAAGGAAGGGGGATAAATAAATAATAGTAATGATGTTAAAAGGGTGGTTGAATCATGTAAGATATGTAAAAATGAAATAAAGATGTATTTTTTTTAAAAAAGCACAGTAGTTGAAAGAACAAGTTTTAAGTAAGGAAGTCCCTCGTTCAATTTGCACCTCAGCCGTGGGCTGACTGTGTGGCTTCAGACAAAGTTATTATCACTCTGACTCAGCCCTGCATCTGTAATAGGGCAATAATTATACTAGTCTACCAAATAGGGTTAATCTAAGGATTAATGATAGAATGTTTGTGAAGCACTTCCTGCACTCAGGAAAAGCATTAAATGGTAAATTATAATGATGAAAAACAGTGAATATCTTCATGCTGGGCAGAATGCATGGTTAAGATTTTTAAGACACTGATCTAGCTTAATGAGAAAAAGTAATATAGAAAAGGCATAAAGACAAAGTGCACAATCCACTGAAATAAATGCCCAAGCTCCTATTTATTTTAGCAGCTCTTGTTTGTACCCTTCGTCAGATTCCAAAGCACCCAATGGCAAATGAAAATATAGCGTAGTTCTCCATCAACTAAACTCTATTTACAGGCGATAGAGATTCTTTTTAGCAATAGTTTGCCACACTGTCAAATGCTGGGCACACATCTGTTGGGGATGCTTTAAGTAAAGTATTTGGCTTAAGGCTGGGACTTGAATATGGGATATATTTAACATGGATTCTGTCCGCCCCCCCAAAGTATTACAAACAAGTGCATGGCCCACTAATTAATCTTCTCCGCCAGCACAATTCAAGTAAGCCAAGACTGGCACTGGGTTTTCTCTGCACTGAGCACATTGAAGTTCTGTGTTCTGCCAGGTTACCATATATGGCTGGTTTGCATGTAATGGCAAATCATCACAATTTGCAGTACACGAGCAGGAGTAAATGAGTGATCACAACCTATGACAAGCCAGATCATAGGCTGAACAATCAAGGAGCGCTGAGTTGTTTAGGGGCTAAAGAATAGAGCAGTTAACTCAACAACACACCATGGTTAACCACTGAGTTGTTTAGCCCTAAACAACCCAGCACTCCAGGTTCACAAGTCATGCTGTGCAACCTACAACTCAGCTGATCGTAGGTTGACATGAAAAGTGGAAGTAAGTATTGTGCTGAAGGCAGTATAGTTGCTCACTCGCTTATGCATGGTTACATACAAACTTAGTCATAGCTTGCTGGGATATGGACACCCTTTGTGCAAAACAGTGAAACGGACCACCAACAACATAAATCCACCTCTATAGGCAGTGTGGTTGTGGGAATGGTGGCTCAGCCATGCTGCCTTTGGGTGGATGAGAAATGGATGACCCAAAATGAGCCTCCTCTATGCTTCCTGCATGTAATGCAAGTAGTAACCTGTGCTTCAAATAGGCAGCAGTGGCAGGAAATGGCTGCTTGGGTTTGCATTTCCTCATGAAGAAAGGGTAGTCTAAATAGTTGGTCCTCATTATAAAGTCATACCGGAAGTTCAGAGTGACAGAAGTTAGGAATTGTCCTTATATATATATAAAGTACATCCATTTAATTAATGACATTCTGTCTCTTAATAACTACTGTTCCTTCATGCTTGATTAGGCACTCACTGCCAGTAGTGTCCTTCATAAAACCTTTAAACCAAACAAAAGGTATTTTATGAAGAAGCTGAAGATCCCATGGTAGTATTCAAAAGAGAATGGGATTGCTATAGTTTTCACAAGTCTTCCTCAGAATGAAAGCAGCGTAACACTAATCTACTGGGGACTCATCTTGTGCCTGGACTACATACAGATAAAGCATTAATTAGTTCACAGAATCTAAGCATGCGTGTACAGTACAGTAGCAGCTAGACAGTGAGTTAAAGCGAAAACATACTTCCAACAATATATGCTACTTTGGATCATGTACATTATAAATCTATAAACTTTGAAACATATATTTTCCTCTTGGATACTCATATGCTAGATTTTGTTTTCTTTTTTCCATCAAACTGTGTGCATAGCTTCTCATCCTAAAATATCAGAAGACATTAGTTCTATTCTCCAGTACATGGATACTAAGTCAAGGAAGCCTTTGTTAAGTATTTGAAACACAAGAGACACTTCAAGTGCTATAACTTAAGAAAAAGGCAAAACAATAGGTTTCTTTCGCCATTAGTAGTAGCTCTGTTGGTTGGTATTTCATGGCTATACAACTTACTGAAGTAACATAAAGTAGACAGAGCTGTGTCTGTTAGTTCACTCTTTCACTTTAATATACTACTTTTTTATATACTTACCTCTTTCAACACACATTTGGGTAGAAGGGAATCCAACTTCCCAGAAATTTTCTGGGGTGTCAGGAGGAGCATAGCGAGATCGATGCCTTGAACAGGTAGCTACCTTTCTCTCTCTCTCCCCTTCTGGAAAATCTGCATAATACTAAGAGACATTACAGAATTTCAGTATTGAGAATAACAGTTGAAGTAAGGCTGTGAAGTCTCGATTTCAGCTTTCCGGGGCCGAGGTGGCCATTTTAGGCCACAGCCCCAGGACCCTGCAGTGGGGAAAGAGCCTAAAACTCCAAGCATGCACTGCCTGGGAGGTTTGGGCTTACTTGGGTACAGGAACGACAGACA
This sequence comes from Anniella stebbinsi, assembly GCA_029215795.1. NCBI lineage: Eukaryota > Metazoa > Chordata > Lepidosauria > Squamata > Anniellidae > Anniella > Anniella stebbinsi. Next base: position 59,239,407 of record JARDYH010000006.1, on the reverse strand, counting down.
CTAGTGGCCTCGCCGCCACTGCTTCCAGGGTGATTGTGATGGTGGGTGGGCAATCATGTTCCTGTGCCCTGGTAAATCCCTCCCTCCCAGGCAGTGCATGCTGGAGTTGTATGTGTTTCACTGATGCTAATGCTAGCTATTGTTATCTTTAACTGGTTAGCAAACTTACTTTATTGTCTTGATTTGAAACTACCCATGCATCTAATAACTTTGAAAAGGGAAAGGGATGGAGAACTCAAGAAGTAGGAGATCAGAAACATTACGTCTGCATTAGACTACAGAAATTGATTCTCTTTAACCTTCTACTATTACAGTAAGAGTACACTGTCTTTTCAGTGCATCCTTTAATTATTGGCAGGCTGATCTAAATTCTAGGGCAAGCAAGTTAATCTTTTGGGTATAATTGATTCACACATTCAGCTGCAAGTCTTTTCTTAGCCATAAACTTTCCTGCTCTGCTTGGATCTATGGGTGGTGATGGTGGGCATTAGAGCCATTCCCCAACAAACCTTTCACGGAATCCTGTTTCTAATACCTATTTAGTGCAACGAGTAAAGGAAAGGAGGAAGCTGAAATATTAAAAAATGAAGATCTGCCAAACTCCTGCTTACAGACCCAAACACAGGACCAGTGCAGTAATGTTTTACATATACATGTTGCATTCCTACACTTAATGGTACTGAGCCTGCTCAAGACAGTGGAGCATGGAGTGAATGAAGCCCTGTGTCATTTCGCTGCCCAAATTTGAAATCAGATTTCACTACACTTTGAAAAATTTACACATGACAACATTTACACATAACAAATTTACACATGACAAGGATAGGACAGTGTGCAATGCGTTATTTAACACCCAAATAGGACTAAAATCCATGCAGGATAAAGGTACTATCTTGTAAAAAAAACTGCAATGGTAAAGATCCCCGGAACTGGAAAGACAAAGGACATCCATTTTCTACCACTTGAATCACTGCTCTGATCCTGCCCACAGAACAACTTACCAGGAGGGGCCTTCTGGATTCAAATTGCAAACACTGAGTCACACTCCATAAAAGAGATGCATGCAGGTAAGTATATGTAAATGTATTTCTGATGTGCTTATTTCATCTCTCTTCCAAGGAGCTTAGGGTAGTGTGCACATTTCTTCCTGTGCCAGTATTTATTGTCACAACATCTTGCGTTAGGAACTGACTGGCATATGTTTACAAGTACAACAAAAAGGGCCTGGTTAACAGAAACTTTTACGAGCCACAAGGCCAACAACCATATATTTATTACGCAGAGTGTAACAAAAAAAAAAGTACACTGTGGTAGGGAATTGTTACAGGAATATGCTTTTACTGATTTGGCAAACAAAATATGTGGTGAAGGTAAGTAGATTAGAGAACTTTAAAAACTGGCTGGATCTATCAAGGAATCTATCCAGCTGGAACTTCCCTATACAGAAGCACTTCACTTCTGAATACCACATCTAGGAAACCAACAACAGGGGATTGCCATATGTATTTCCAGAAGCATCCGGGTGGTTGCTTTCGGAAAAAGGATGGGCCCTAGCCTGATTAGTATACATATTCTTAACAATATAACATCAGTTCTGTCTACTCCCTGGGCACTTTATGTATTGAAGACTACACTCAAAATCACAGGTTCTAATAAAGCCACTCACATTCAAGTGTACCTAAGGGTTGCAATCCTATGCATGTTTAAACAGAAAAAAGACCTACAACTTTTAGCATTCCCCAGCTAGTCATGCTGGCTCGGGAATGCTGGGAGTTATAGGATTTCATTTTTTCTAAACATGCATAGGATTGAACTCTAAAACATTACTTTAGCTTTTCCCTAATTTTGAAGTCTTCTACCTTTCATCCCATCATTTTGGTGCTATGCCACTGCTGACATTCCACATGCTTCTGAGAAAACATTCCCCTTGGATTGTTTATATTAAACACTCCTTTCTACAAATGCTTAAAAATTCTGTCCGTATGTTTAACATTTCTTCACTGCAGAAAAAAGGTCTCCCAAATGTTTCCAATCTACTTATTATTAAGATTAGTAACTTGCCAAAATGTAACAAGAACTAAGCTCCTGGAAAAAAGAAGCCCTGCTCTGTGCCGAGACAGGAAATTAAAATTGTTCACACACAACTCTTGGCACAAAACATACAGCTGCTTTTATGTCCCTTTTCTATTCAAGGCTTCTAGATCTCACATATTTTGGAACAGAGAATTGATTTTCACACTAGGCTATAACTTTAAATATATGTAATATGGAAAAGTCTAGCAATGATTGTATTAAGATCCTTGTTTTTAAGGTTCCATTTAAATGTATCTTAAAAAAACTAAATAAGAAAAGTGGCTATAAATGGAAATTAGAACAGTAATCATCATTGCATCTTTGTGTAATATAAGATTATCTATGCTCCCCAACAAATTGCATACTGTATTAACAGATGAATTACATCTGCTCTTACAGTATAAGTGGATGTAATTTATATCAAGCTATTTGATGCAGTCCAATAACTTAAGATGGAAGCAAAATGCTTAAATTAGAAAAGCAGCATATAATTTATTTGTATTTATTATTCTCTTAATGATGACATGTCAAAGCTGTAGGTTGATAAATAAAGCTTTGAGATATCTCAAGGACCACGCAGGGAGCTTCTGAGGCTCTTATCATTGGGAACTTTCTAATGTTTAGACAAAATCTGCTTCCCTGAAATTTCCATCTATTGGTTTTAGTCCTGTCCTCTGGAGTGACAGAGAACCTGTCTGCTGCTTTGTGCATGACAGTCCTTCAGATATTTGAAAACAGCAATTATATTTTCCTTTAATCTTGACTTCTCCAGGTTTAACATACCTAGCTCTCTCAATTGTTTTTCATAGGACTTGGTTTCCAGACCACTCACCTCCGGATGCGATCATATTTGTTTACACCCTTCTCTTACTGTGGTAACCAGAAATGTACACCAGTACCTCAGATGCAGCCTGACTATATGCAAGACATTTCATAGATGGCCAGGTAGGCTAATATTACCGTATTTCACCGAATTTCACCGAATCTAAGATGCCATTGATTCTAAGATGCACCTTAATTTTAGGGCCACCGTCAGGAAAAAAAGCGTTGCGTAGATTCTAAGATGCACCCCTTTTGCCCCCCCGGTCCTCGCCGCCAGCGCTGCCTTGGTCCTTGCTGCCAGAGCCACTGACAGCGGCCTCCCTGGCCTGGAAACGCGGTGTTACTACAAAGTAGGCCACGATCCCGTGACAGATCTCGCGGGATCGTGGCCAACTTTGTAGTAATGCTGCGTTTCCAGGCCGCGGAGGCCGCTGCCAGTGAGGAGCTGCGGCTGCGAGGAATGGCCTTCCCCACTCACCTCCATTGCTGCCCTGGTCCTCGCCACCAGCGCCGCTTGCAGCGGCCTCCCCAGCCGGGAAACGCAGCGTTACTATAAAGTAGGGGCAGGTAGTCCTCAACGCACCCTCCCTGCGCCACAAGCCACTTCAGAGTGCTGCACCCCGCCCAGTGTGGATCAAGCCTCAGAGGCTCCTCTCGCGCTCTCGCCACCGCCCTTTTATCCCAGCTGGTCCCGGGGAGGGAGGGTTGTAAACAAAAGCCAGTTTACAACCCTCCCTCCTCCCTTCCCGGGACTGGCTGGGATGAAAGAGCAGCGGCGGTGGCGAAAGCGCAAGCAGAGCCTCCGAGGCTTGATCCACAATCGCTGGCTTTTGTTTACAACCCTCCCTCCTCCCTTCCCGGGACTGGCTGGGATGAAAGGGCAGCAGCATCAAGAGCGCGAGCAGAGCCTCCAAGGCTTGATCCAAACTGGGCGGGGTGCAGCACTCCGAAGCGGCTTGTGGCACAGGGAGGGCGCGTCGAGGACTACCTGCCCTTACTTTGTAGTAACGCCGCATTTCCAGGCTGAGGAGGCTGCTGCAAGCGGATCTGGCGGAGCGGACCAGGGCAGCGCTGGAGGCCAAGGAGGTCGGTGCCAGTGGCGTGGAGGCAAGTGGGGAAGGCTGAGTCGCTTGGGAGCATGCAGAGCCCCTTTGTGAAGGCACCGTGGGTGGGGGTAGGGGAACTTCAACCCCATACCAGCGCTGGAGAAATCCAGCAATTCTTAGATGCCATCGATTCTAAGACGGTAAAAATGCACAACTTCATGAAATATATGTTGCACCTTTTTGCTAGCTTATATTACAGAATTGTTTCTTTGCACTTGAAATTTAGGACATAGCTAAATTATTTTACAACCCCCCCCAAACAAACAACCCCCCACCCCCAAAAAACTACAGAAGATGAAACCCATTGCACCAAGGGAAATAATTTACGTACTATTTCACATTCCTTACAAGTGTGGCCAGGCAATTTTCTTCTTTCTTCTTTTTTTCGCACAACTTCAATATGAGGAAAATCTAATATAGTTTTCCTTCTGAAAAGTGAACAGAGAAATTTCAAGCATCTAAAACTGATGCTGCATTTTTTTTTGCACAAGGAAACAAAGTTTAATGTTTGATCAAGATACATAATTCCTTTAACAATTTGGTTTTGCTATTGGTTTGTGATTAGTAATAAACGTATCATAAAAGGCACAATCATGTCACCACTCTGGTAGTTAGTCTAGCATTGTATTTCTGAATATTTTGCCACCTTTTACTTTTATTGTTATTACATAACTAACGAAACAGAAGAAAAGGCCACTGTAATTATCATTGAAATCCTATTGACCTGACTTGCACAATACACTGTAGCTCACCATGGGTTATTTAAGCCATGGTGCGAGCTAGGTGCAATTTGAATATAGAACCCCTGATCAGGGGTTTCCATGTTGTGCAAATCTGACCATTGGGGGTTATGCAAGGGTAAAACAAACTAAGGGCCTTGCATAAGGACCAATGAACATGTTTTGATGACATGGCAACCTCCCAGTCAAGGGCTGGCCCACACTGTGGCTCATCAGGGGTTAAATAACCAACGCTGAGCTGTTGTATTATGCAAACCGGCCCACTGCCTTCAATCTTATTGCTTCAAAAGAACTTGACCACAATAATTCAACAGTATAATGGGCAGAGGTACAACATGTTAACATTGCAACCTACTAAATGCTGCTCCTGCTGAATCCCTATTAATTTTAACAGGCTGTTGAACAAGACCTATTGCCTATGAACAGAGACGCTCAGAAAAGCAACAGTGCACAGTAGTTCACATTAATACAATCCACGTCAATTAAAACTATTGACATAAAAACAATTTAAGACACACCACAATACATATCCTAGGACAAATTAAAAACCTTATTATTTAGTGAGGCACCCAGTTATATACATATTACACCTGTGTTAAACAAACTGCACTGGCTGCCTATTAGCTCCCAAGTCACGCTCAAGGTTCTGTTGCTGACATACAAAGCCCTAAATAACTCAGGACCAGGATACTAGCAGATCACCTTCCTTTATATATACTCAGTTGAGATTGAAGATCTCTCTGGAAAGCCATTCCATGACCAATGCAATGTTGTCATGTAACATCATAAAAGCATGCCTTCTCTGTAGTGGCATCCTCCCATGTTTGGTTTGGGATGTAGAAAATGTGGTGAGCTTTAAATACATTTACAAAGGTTTCCTCAAGTTTTCCATGGCTTGCAATTGATTATGATGGCAGTCTGTTTTAGTGAATAATTTTTCTTGTAGATTTTAGCTGTTTGTTATTATATATGCATTTTAGCTGTGGTTTTATAGTATTTTGTGCATAAACCACTCCAAGATTTTATTATATAAAATGGTATATACATATTATAAATAAATACATTTACACAGAAAATGACTGAACAGTAATGTTTTCTTTCATGTGAAGTTGACAGCTATTCCATCCACATGTGTTGTATTGTTTCATCTGATGTATTATATTCCTTAGAAATCCTTCCAATGTTTACATATTCCCCACACCCCCAAACTACATACAGGCTGCCAATTTTCTCATGTCATCACTTACATAGAAAAAAGTGAATACTTCTTTATAGCGCAGAAACCTGATTGCATAAAGAATAATTTTTATATGCACAAATTTTATGTACCTCTCATCGCTTTTAAAATATGTTTCCACAAAAGCCTTCTGTTTGGTTTTATCTTGTTTGTCTCCATGCCCTGAAAATATATATAACATGGCATAAATTTTAAACACTTATAGACAGCAAGATGCTGCCATAAATTTAACTGAAAAAACTTGGCCACAGCCATCTATAGATTTCTCAGTACTTGAAAACAATCAACATATTTTCCTTAAATATCAAATCAAGATTTTGAAAAAAAGATACTCTCCTATGCACATTCAAAATAAAGATGTTTATATGCTATTACTCGCTCTCTGCCTATGTAGATAAGGACCTGGTTTGCGTGATTAAAATAAGCATGCACCGCGATTAAAAGAAGTCATTGTGGCTAATTTCCATAATCACCGTCTGGGCGTGGCATGCCAGATGGCATGTCATATCAGAGGGGGAAACAATCCTCAGGTAACCGTATAACAGCCAATGGTAGGCTGACCATATGAAAAGGAGGACAGGGCTCATGTAACTTTAACAGTTGTAGAGAAAAGGGAATTTCAGCCGGTGTTATTTGTATGCAATTAGTTCCTGGTGAAATTCCCTCTTCATCACAACAGTTAAAGGTGCATGCACTATACTAGAGTGACCATATACAAAAGAAGGCAGGGCCCCTGCAACTTTAACTGTTGTGATGAAGAGGAAATTTCACCAGGAACTAATTGCATACAAATGACACTGGCTGAAATTCCCTTTTCTCTACAACTGTTAAAGTTACATGAGCCCTGTCCTCCTTTTCATATGGTCAGCCTAGCCAATGGGGTATTGGAGAGTTGTTTACTCCTCCAACAATCCATGTCGTTCAGGTTCGGCCGACATGACAAGCTGTGCCCAGGTGGTGATTATGGAAATTATGCCCAACATGGCTTATTTTGATTGTGCAAACCAGGCCAATGAATTAAAAATCTAAAAACTAATACATACTCTGCAGATGTTTCTTTACTGTTAACACCTCCTTATTTTGTTCCTCTTCTTCTTGAGAAGACTCATTATTGTTACATTCTGGAATATTATCATCTTCTAAGTAGGATTCATATTCTTCATATGATGTTCGATCAAATATTTCTCCTATGGTGTCACTCTCTCTTTTCTCTCCTTCTGCAAATATAAGTAGCAGTGATTACTAGTATTATTCTTGACAATCTGGGCCAATTAAAACACATGATGTATTTGAGGTTTTAGTTGAAAATGAATAAAGCAAGTAGGTTCTATTTCTAACGTTGCAATTAACCTATGATGTAATCTTGATTGTCACTATTAAAAAACATGGACCAGGGTTATGAATTAGCTTCTCAAGGATTCCTGGTAGATACAAGAATATATGGTCAAAGTCATGACATGTCCATTCCCTGAAATTTTTAAAGAGAGGGCTTTAAATGTTAATTTCTTTGTATTAAATTTATTAAGCTCATAAAATACTTTTTCTCATATAATGTCAGAGTACATGCAAGGAAGAACAAAGAGAATTTTGGGCAGGGCACTGTCATACACCTGCACACAGAATCAGGAACTGCTAAAACTGATGTTCTTGAGGAAATAGCAAGCTTGCCCAGGATACATAGATAAGTTATCTCCCACAGGTATATGACTAAAAGGTACTACAAGTTTATTTTATTTATTTATCCAACTTATCAGCCCAAATACCTTCAAAGCAGCTTGTAACAAAAACATAAAAACCAAGAACAAAAATAGATAAACTTATTATAACTTGTAATAAATATCATTTTACAACTCAAAAGTAAAACAAACCACCTCCATAGCCATAACATATTTGTAGAAAGGAAACGTTTTTAATAACCATTTAAAAGTGACCATGTGGATATTAGGGAGGGGATTCCAAAGTACTGGTACCAGAACTCTATGGCTAGTAAAACAGAAACTAATTACTAGTACTGAGCTGAAATATTTGGGCGCAGCAATTTTTGCAAGCTTCAGTGGGGTGGGGGAGAATTAACAGGCAGTATCCAATGGGGTGTAACCACTAATGTAAATTAAGTTGTACGAGCACGAACTACTCTAACACAACACTAACACTATTGCTGTTGAGTCAGAGTACTTTACACTAGTGCAACATAATTGATGTTGTGCTCCCACTGGGTACCGCCCAATCTTTTTTTTAGGGTGGAATCTCTAAGAACTTTGTCTTACCTTTAAAGATGATGTGGCCAGGGAGTTCTCTTTGTCCCCACCCTAAATCTTTGCTGCTGCTTTAAGCTGCAGCTTGGCTATCCTCATCAGCTTGGTGGTTTTTCTGGGACAGAATGACCCAATGGGATATTGGGGTTCTGTCCAAGGAAGGCTGTTGAGGGCAGCCAAGCTGTCCTTTGAAGCAGCAGCAAAGCTTTTTTTTTTTTACCAGTAAGAAAAAGAAAGAAAGAATCCTGTCATATCTTCTTTAAACATGACACCACTCCTTGAAAATTCTTAGAATTCCCCACCCCCACAAGTCACCATGTATCTACATGCACACTTTCACAGGAGACTAATATTCCAATGAAAGGGGATCATTGGCCCAGCCTTACACTGATTAATTATTACTTAGGTAGTGGTACTTAAATAATTAACTCCCCAGAAAATATCAGTTCCTAGCGGCACAATCTAATTTGACACTAGTCTTAACATAAATTATGTTGTGCAAGTATAAGTGACCTCTAGTGCAACATTAATAGAGTTGCTGCTGCAATGGGGTTCCAGGTTAAACCTGTTCTGCCAGCAAATGCTATATGTGTTGTGCTAGAGGTCACTTCCATTAGCACAATGTAATTTACTTTAGCGCTAGTGTCAAACTGGATACTGCTCCAGGCTAACACATATGAAAGGTATCCTCGATCCAGGCTTTTATAGACCAAGATTACTACCTTACATTCTGCCCCAAAACAAACTGGCAACCTGTCAAGATCATAAAGAATTTGGTATACCTGTCTAGCAACTAGCTCTAGAAAGTAGTCAAGCTATCTGTTTTCAGACTAGTTAAAGTTTCTAAACTATCTCCAGGGATGGCACCACATACAGTGCATTACAGTGTCCAGTTAAGAAGTTACTAGAATGTATAGGGCACTAATCAGAAAAGAGCAAAACTAGCAACTTAGCCAAAACTGAAAAACCTCACTCTTGACCACGACTTTCAACTTGGCTGTGGTCTAGGGAGAATAAGGACTCTATTTTAAGAACTCTGGGAGAGTGTGACCCCATCAAAGGCTATAAAGCAGGACCAAGTTCAAGGCCTATTTTCAGGCCAATCCCATAAGCAATGCCTGATGTTGTGCCTTGGGATCCTTTAGATGTGGGGGTTGGGGAAATATACATTTATGTAAATTAAAAAAAAACAATTAAACCTCCTATTTCCCACACTGGACATCTCAAGCTCTTAGGGCTCAAGATTTCTTCCTACCTACTCTGGCACTGACTCCATGATTTGGTGGAAGACTCCTTCCTTCGGAGTAAGGGAATCATATTCAACTCACGTTCTATCATTCCTCATTCTCTAAGTTGTCTGTGGATGGCTAGGGTCCCCTCATTTATTTTATCTTTTTTGTGAGCTGATGAGCTGGTGGGCTTCTCATCCATTCCCATCACCAGTGCATTTAATAGGTCATAGGGGATATACCTGCCTATTGTTATCCAACGGGGACTGGCCAACGAGACCATATTACGCCAGTCCTTTTCCAACTTCACTGGCTGCCGATCCAGGTCCGGGCCCAATTCAAAGTGCTGGTACTAACATTTAAAGCCCTAAACGGCTTGGGGCCAGGTTATCTAAAGGAACGCCTCCTCCCATATGTACCTGCCCGGACCCTAAGATCATCTACAGGGGTCCTTCTCCGTGAGCCCCTGCCAAAGGAAGTGAGGCAGGTGGCCACTAGGAGGAGGGCTTTCTCTGCTGTGGCACCCCGGCTGTGGAATGAGCTCCCCAGAGAGGTTCGCCTGGCGCCTACTTTGTACTCTTTTCGTCGCCAGGTGAAGACCTTTTTATTCTCCCAGTATTTTAACAGTTAAATTAACTCAATTTTAATCCTTGCTGTTTTAAATTTGTATTTTAATCTGTATTAATTCCTGCTGCTTGGTTTTATTCTGGTTGTGTTTTTATATTGTATGTTATTCTGTGTTTTTAGATAGTGCCTTGTTTTATATATTTTAAAATAATTTCATGGTTTTAATTTTTGTGAACCGCCCATAGCTTCGGCTATGGGGCGGTATAAAAATGCAATAAATAAATAAATAAATATCTATTAGTCACACAATCAAATAAAAAAACTTACTTGGACTGTTTGCTTTTTTGTCTTCTTGCTTTTTCATTCTTAATAAAATACTATCACTGACATATGTATAGTCCATGTCCATGGTTTCTGCTCCAATTCTTGTTTGGGTACCTTCCTTTTAAGCAACATAGTTACAAAATAATTATGGTAAGCAGATTTTTAAGAGATTGCAACTAAATGTGTAATTTTTTAACTCGCCAATGTATCTATACCAATTGTTTTTTAAAAAATGTTGAAACTGTTGATCACATTCTTAATCCTTTCAAGGGTGATTCACATGCATTTCTTTGGTAGTTTTCTTCACTTATGAGTTGTACAACATGCAGGCTGATATTGCCTTCCTTGTTCAGGCTTAAAAGCAATTAGGAAGTGCAACTGATTTCTCCTAATATACGTTAAAGCAAGTTTTGAATTTTAAAGAAACCAAAAAGCAGGTTATGATTCCTGTAGAACTTTAATATAATTTCATCATATGAAATAAAGTTACTTGTGACCATGCTTGTCTGACAAAGCCTCATGTCTGCTACACTTATTCATATGTACCACATAAATTTCTAAATCAGCCTCTAGGATAGAAAAATTTGCCTACCTGCAGTCTATACAACCACATCTTACAGGATTCCCCCTCTAGTAGCTCTAGTGCTTTAAGAGTACTTTTAACAAGACAGATAGGCAAAAGCTTGCTGCTGACACTAATGATAAAATCTGCTTGGATTTTACTTGGCAGAAAAGGCAATTAATTTTAACATTATACTAGCGGCAGAACATTACTAGGAAAACGTTATTCCAATCGGTCTCCAAAACTAGGCCTTTATAAACTTTCAAACATTCAAGATCGATCTCATAAAGATCACAGTCACTTATACCAAGTCAGTTTCATGTTAGCAAATAAACTATTACATTTTAGGAAGGCAACCAACTAAAATAATCAGATTTTAAAATATAAATATATATTTAGTAAGCCTTCTATTGTCTAATACTCTCAGTGAGAACTGAGGCTCAAAAAGGTGAGTAGGATAACTTTCCTAAGTGAGAGGCAAGGAAGTAGGAGTACCTTTTTCATGGGCAGAAGTTTCTGATATTGTGGCACTTTGAAACAAACAATCCCCCACTTGCATTCCTGATCTGGTCCAGCTGTGAGGGGGAGAGGAACTTGGACTCCTGGGTTCGAGCTCACAGTGCTGTCTCTGATCTCGAATCCAGGAATCCAAACTATCCTATGCCCCCCCCCCCCCCCAGTTGCTATCTATGGGCCACAGAATTGCTCCCTAATAGTCATAACACATTTTTGTTTGTTCTTTGAACTTAATGAGCTTAATTTCCAGGGTGCTTACTTTTGTGTCAATCAGAGTAACATCCATTTTGTATTGGGAAAGGTCAGCTCCTGGATCTATACTCCACTGTACACTTTCCAATGATGTTTTATCTTAAAAAGAAAAGAGAATTTGTAAAAGTAATAAATGTTCTACAAGTCACAGAATTCTAATTATATCCAGCAAGAAAATAATAATAATAATAATAATAATAATAATAATAATAATAATATTTATTTGTAGCCCGCCTCTCCCTCCGGATCGAGGCGGGGAACAACAACAATATAAAACATAAAAATCACAACAGTTAAAATTTTTTTAAAAAAACAAGAGAAAAATACAACATTAAAAACATCTTAAAATTCATCTGGATAGGCCTGTCGGAAGAGGACAGTCTTCATGACTCTCTTAAATTCATGAAGACTGTCAATTTGTCTAACCTCCTCCGACAGACCATTCCATAGTCTGGGAGCGATGGAAGAGAAGGTCCTCTGGGTAACACCCACCAGCCTAGTTCTGACTGGCTTGAGTAAGTTCTTCCCAGAGGACCTAAGTGTGCGGGGCGGATTGTACGGGAGAAGGCGATCCCGTAGGTACCCTGGACCCAAACCATGTAGGGCTTTAAAGGTAATAACCAACACTTTATACTTCGCCCGGAAACTGATTGGCAGCCAGTGAAGCGATTTTAAAACTGGTGTAATGTGATCACCCCTAGGTGTACCGGTGACCAACCTGGCTGCCATATTTTGAACAAGTTGAAGTTTCCGGACTAGGCACAAAGGTAGCCCTATGTACAGCGCATTGCAGAAGTCGAGCCTCGAAGTTACCAGTGCGTGCACTACCGTCTTTAGGTCTTCCAACTCTAGGAAGGGGCGCAGCTGGCGTATCAGCCGAAGCTGATAGTAGGCACTCCTGGCCGTCGCATCAATCTGAGCTGTCATCTGGAGCGACGGATCCAGGAGTACCCCCAAGCTGCGAACACAATCTTGCAGGGGGGGTGTAACCCCATCCAGAACTGGTTGACACACCTCCAGACCCAGGTTGGGGCCTTTGACAGCAAGCACCTCCGTCTTGTCTGGATTCAGCTTCAGTTTGTTTTTCCTCATCCAGCCCATTACCGCCTCCAAGCATTCATTCAGAGGAGACACACTATCCTTAGCTGTCGAAGGCATAGAGAAATATATTTGGGTGTCATCAGCGTATTGATAGCACCCTGCCCCATGCCTCCGGATGATCTCTCCCAGCGGTTTCATGTAAATGTTAAACAGCATTGGGGAAAGGATGGCACCTTGTGGTACACCACATAGCAGCTCCTTTTTTGAAGAGCAGCTATCCCCAAGCATCACCATCTGGAGCCTGCCCGAGAGATAGGATCGGAACCACTGAAGCACAGTGCCCGATTCCCAATTACCCCAGGCGCTCCAGAAGGATACCATGGTCGATGGTATCGAAAGCCGCTGAGAGGTCCAAGAGTACCAGCAGGGACACACTCCCCCTGTCGATACTAAGGCATAGATCATCTACTAAGGCGACCAAAGCGGTCTCAACTCCGTATCCTGCTCTGAAGCCGGTTTGAAATGGGTCTAGAAAATCAGTGTCATCCAAGACTGCCTGGAGTTGAAAAGCAACTGCTCTCTCGATCACCTTGCCCAAAAATGGAAGATTTGATACTGGCCTGTAGTTATTAAGGTCCAGGGGATCCAGGGAGGGCTTTTTTAGAAGCGGCCTTACCACCGCCTCTTTTAAACATGATGGAAAGCTCCCCTCCCTGAGAGATGCATTAATGATATGCTGTAGATGTGATCTAACTGCATCTCCTCCCTGGACGACCAGCCAGGAAGGACAGGGATCGAGAGGGCAAGTCGTCTTCCTCACACATCCAAGTACCTTGTCCACGTCCTCGGTACTCACTAACTGAAACTGATCAAGTGTAATCCTACTCGCGGAGTCACTGGACACTCCACTGTCAGCCTCTGCTATAACAATGGCATCTAAGTCGGCTCTTATCCGAGAGATTTTATCTGAGAAATGATCGTTAAAGGCATCACAGCGAACTGCCGAAGGCTCTAAAATCGGATTCAGGGGAGAAGGAGCCTGAGTTAGACCCCTCACCACCCTGAACAGTTCTGCTGGATGTGAATTCGCAGACGCAATGCGTGCAGAGAAGAAAGCTTTCTTCGCTGCACGTATTGCCACTCCATAGAAACGAAGATGTTCTCTATGTCGTGTCTTGTCGGATATAAGTCGAGTTTTCCGCCACAATAACACAAATAGTAGTCAGTAGCTATTACAGATGTCAGTTGTCATAAACAAGGCAAGTTTTAAAAGAGAATATGAAATAAATAAAGAGATGATCCCACGAAAAGAGATGGCATGTGAAAGGGCCGTAATCCAAGCATGTTTAGATTATGGTAACACCAACAAAAGGGAAAGCCAACAAGCACCCTGACATTCCTACTCTTTTAATAATACAATGAGTAAAAATATACCTTGCTGTGCGGCTTTTGTCATTCTGCAAGGATTTGGCTGAAGCACAGATGCTGGCTCACCAGTTCCATGTCCTGACCTTATTCTCTTACTTGTTGGTTCAAGGTCAGCAGCAACCTACAAACACATTGCAATTTAAACAACTTTAGCATTAATTTTCATAAATTTTACCCTAGTCACCATTCATGTTAGGTCTATCTCCTGCTCCCATGCCCTAAATGCACAGATATATAGCAGGAAAGTATATCCTGCAAATACTGCATGATTGTCACATAGGGAAAACTTTTTCAGTTTGGTAAAGGAGCAAGAGAAACACAAGCATTTCCTGGAAATTACAAATAATTATTTATGCTAAATAAAAGTCTTGAACACAAACCTACCTTCATATCTTCAGAGAGATTAGATTCTAGGGTATCATTTGGCATATGTGGATTACATAAGGCAGTAATTTCTTCTTTTATTTGTACTTCAGGGTCTCTCTCTGGGGATGCTTTACTCAGAGATTTCAGGATTGCTTCCTGTACACTGGGATCTTCTTGAGAATCTTTGCTTGTTAAGTAATTACCACTGATGATTTTAGATGAAGAATCTTTCACTAGTGGTTGAAAAACATCAAGGAGAGTTGGCTGCCTCAGCCTGGTTTTGGAGCTCTCAGTAATTATGTGGCTTTTTTCTTGACAGTGAAAACCTGAGAAACGATCAGACAGATCTAAAGGCTTATCAGTTGTATTATCTTTATTGAGAGCAGGAGGAATGTCAGCATAGGATGGGAAGGCATTTTCTTTTTCACAGCTAATCACATGCCCGCTCCTCTCATCAGATTTCTTCCTTTTAGGACACCTGCTTCCTAATAGTTTCTGCGATGCAAGAAGGGAACCACTCTTGACTGTCTCATCTTTATCTAAATGTGTATTTGTCACACATGTTATGGGCTCATCTGAATTCTGTTTCAGAACCACTTGCCTACCAGTTGGAGCCTGACTGATAACTGAGGTTATTTCGGACTCGCGATGAAGTGGTGCAATGAAAGAAACATCTTCAGACTTTGAGTTCACTTTCTCAGATCTAGAAAGGGAAGAATTGCTTGTGGTGTTGATTTTTAGATTTGACTTCCGTCCTGTTGCTAACACGGAAGGAGAAAGACTTGTACTCCGGCCCAGGCTGTTCTTCACATTGGCAGATGTTCCAAAAACAGGGGAAGATACTTTAGAATCCCAATCTACAGGTGGAGAGGAGTCCTCAGATGGATCTGAAAATCTGAAAAGAGTTACAATTTAACAACTTTCCTTCTGCTAATGGGAATTATGAAAAATCAGGCGACTGAAAAAAGTAACATTCAACAAAAGGTATTTACTGTTATTTAAAGGGGAAATTTAACATCACTTTCAGAATTACTGAACTTACTGTCAAAAACTTCAATGTAAGCAGAGCTGAGCATACACCACACAAGAAAAACTCTTAATTTTGAAGGAAAGTGTAGTATGGTGGGCTAATAGAGGTAAAATCTAAAAGCGTGACTATTTGATTAAGTGCTCAAAGATCCTTGGGTTACTGAGTTTTTATAGTGGAAGCATGTTTTAACTTTTGTCCATATTTACACTGTCTTTTTATAGTATTTTACCAATTATAGATATAGATACACACATACACATACACACACGGCACAACAATTTATCACTTGCAGTTCTACAATCATTTGCATTTTTGTCCTATTTTCCTACATGTAGCTAAATAAAGACACAAATAGAAAAAACTTCAGCATTGGCCCTTAAGGTGGCAGTATCTCTATTCACAAAGGAACAATACTGGACAAAAAAGATTTTTTTAAAATGGCAATATATATTTTCGTTTACAATTTCTGAATTTTTAAATGTGCTATTTCCTAACTGATCAGTTTTCTTTACTACTTTATGAGGATACCAGTTTCTCCCAAAACCGAAAAGTTTATGCTCTACGTTTATCTTCATATGCAATCAGATAAATGAAAAATTATTTAGCTATGACATTCATATGCTGTCCCATAACCAAAAGTATTCTGGGCAGATCACAATTAAAACATTAGTTTTAAAAAAATACAATTCAAAATACAAAATACAGCATTAAAATACAAAATACAGAAAAAAAAAAACCAGAAAATACAGAATAAAAAAATAGAAAATACAGCACAAATGAAACAGAATAAAATCAACAGAACAATGAACACAATAAGGCTGGGTTCATACAAATGCTAACCCACCCAGTGTGGTTTTTGTTAAACCATGGGTTATTGTGTTGTCTGAACACAGCACATTTTCCACTGGGTGGGTTATCGTGTTGTCTGAACGCAGCACGTTTTCCACTGGGTGGAACCCAGTGTGTGGCAGCTGTAAAGAAGTCAAACTCCATGTTAGGCATTATAAGAAAGGTCTCTGAAGATGATTTCAGGGTATATTAAGGTATATGTGCGAGGAGCTGATCCTTCTGGTTTTAAATCCTAAAACTCACCCCATGTTGTCACCATTACTTTTAGAACACCCATGAATCAACTGTTTTCTGGAAACTCCCTCTGTTTTTTTCCGAGGCACCTACGGAACAACAATATAATTTCACAAACAATTCAAATATTTTGTGACTCCTGCTATGGCACAATATTTTTAATGAGGCCAAAATACACATATCCAATGGAAGGAGCCTTTTACTCCGTGGTGTAGAACCTCAGGCTCGGGTCAAATCTGAGTTCCTCAGATGGCCCTGACCCTTTCCACTGTCTCTACCCCCTTGACCATGGATCATTTGGCGGTTTCCTGGCTTTTGTGCCATTCCCTTCCCCCATTCTAAAAGGTTGGAATGCTTCTCCTAAGGCTTAGTTACTAGCAGTAAGAGCTTTAAGATAAAATATGCTGGCATTGTGGACCCAAACCCTTCTGCCTCTCAGCCCGCCCACCACTGTAATGCAGCCCCCAAGAGCTTTATGAAATGGAAAAGCCCTCAGGATGAAAGAAGTTCCCCACCCCTGCTTTAGCTGGATTGGTGTGATTGTTTGTACTTAGAGAGACTATTGGGTTGTTTGGATGATCAGCACGGGAAACAACACAGCGTCAGTTGTTTCCCCAGCCCTTGCATATGCTGGTCACGCGACCATGATTACCCTAATTACCCATCATGAGTTTAGGTGACATCTGAACCCGGCGTGTGATAGGGGTGTAATGAATTGTCACCCACCCTACAACCCCTACTGCAAGCCATGGGTTATAGGGGGGTGAAAAGTTAATACCCTTGCAGTGCACGCTGGGTTCAGACAACATGGCAACAAGGGTAATTAGAGTAATTCTGGTCACATGACCGGCATGAGGAGGAAACAACCTACGCTATGTTGCTTCCCCTGTTGATCATCTGAACCTGGGATGTGAGCGTGTGCTTCATAAACAAACCTTCATTCTGAACTTATAATAGGTTGTATTTAAATAACATCACTGCAATGAATAGAAAATTATATTTTATCAACAAAGAAATGTGTGTGAAAAAACTAAAAGATATTGGCCAAGTTCAGACAACACGCTAAACAATGGTTTAGTGTGACATCTGAACACAACCATAGTTTTACACCAACTTCTAGAAATTTGTTTTCTAATGAAACATGCCCCCCAATCTTTCTTGATTCATTTTCTTAAGACATGATTATAGGGCAAGTATTTGTAACTTTCAGCATATGCATTCTCATTTATTTTTTGCGACAAGAACTCAAAATAAGCAATGATTATATTGTGCAGAAAATACAGCTGATTTCTTTAGGTACTGCCCTTAACAGTTGGGGGTATTTTTTTCTGAAATATTAAGGAAAATAAGCAAAATGAAAGGTTACTTTTCTCTATGAAGATTAATCTCCCAACAAGACTTTGTGATAGATCATAAAAACAGTACTCACAGGCTCATCAAGCCCAAGGGTTTCTGCAACAACTGCAGCCAAGTTAAAATGTGATGCTGTGTCAGGACACTCTCCTGACACTTTTTCACCTGCACCAATGGAAAAAGAAATCAGTAAGTCACACCTTGCATGATAAAACTTATTCTACTCTTGCTAATAGACTTTATGGACTGAGTAAGATGTAAAAAAGGTCCATAGACTGATAACCATAAAATAATGGAAGAACGATTTCATCTTTGAGTCCAATTATTTTCAAGAGAACATTTTTGAATGCTTGATAAAGGGATAGTTATTGTAGTCATATTCCTCATGCACTCTTCCACTGAACACATCAGATCAAATAATGTCCTTCAGATTTATTTAATTATTATTATTAGCAAAGTATTAATAGGTCACCTATAAAATACTTTCAGGAAGGCTCACAACAAAAATAAAACAATTTAAAATACATTAAAGACCAAAAATCAATAATAAGTGCTTAAAACAGCATAAAAATGTAGGTACGGGAACTAGTAGCAATAGCTTAAAACCCAGGATTTGTGAGGCTGGGAATTCTGTTCTGTTTAAGGCCAACAGGATTTTGCACTGTTTCCATTCTGATAAGTGGAGGCAAACGTTAGTGGGTTTCCCCCCCAATTCCGGAAATGTTCATTTTTTTTACACACATTAAGTACACATTTTTAATTATTATTTTTTAGATCCTGTGATTTGCCCAAATGTGATTTTTCTTATTTTTTCAGGTTTGTACATTTGCACAAATGGGGTCGTCATTTTTTTAAATTCTTTTTTTATCAGGAGACGTGTGCAAGTGCACAGGCTCCCTCAGCCCAGCAGAGCCGTATTCCCTACTTCTCAAAGAACTTGCCAATTTCATCCTCCACGTCTGTGCTTCCTGAGAGAAGTGGAGGGAGTGCCACCAAAGTGGAGGGTGAAACTGAAAAGTTATTTGACAAGTACGGAATAGGGCTCTGCTGGCCTAAATGGAGAAGATATAACTGACAAGGATATTTACAGTGGGAATATGCCTCTGCAGAGCTACGTAGCGGACAGATGGACATGCAGAAGTGTGCACTTGTGCAAGACTCCCAATAATAATAAGAAAATTATGACCCCCATTTGTGCAAATGTAAAAACCCAAAAAAAGAAAAGGGGGGGGGGAGGAAATCTCAATTGTGTAAATTGCCACCAGTTTAAAAAATCCAAAAATTGTATATTGAATTGGCTCACTACAGATCAAGTCGATGCCAGCAGGGAAAATGGAATGAAATCTGCCAAGGCCGAACTGGTAAAATCTGTCACAATTTCATCCCTAAAATGGAATTCTCATAAATCCCTGCTTAAAGCTAAGACAAATTAAAGCCCTGAGAAAATAAAAAGATCTTTGCTTGACATCCAAATAACACTCTGGAGAAAGCATTCTACAGCCACCACTCCATCATACAGTTGGTAGGGACAGTTGGAGAAAGACGATATCAAGATCTGGGTAGGTACATATAGAAGAGGTAGTCCCACTCTGGTCCCAAGCCTTAAAGGTCAAAACCAGCACCTTGAATTTGGCCTGGAAATGGACCTAGAATCAGATTTATCTCATATTGCAGTTCTAATAATCATACCATTATAACTGGTAATAAAAGCACATCAATAATGTACATGCTACAAAATACCAAATTATGTTTGAAATTTTTTTAAGTTGAAAGTGCATATTTAATTTTTAAACCCATTCCTCAAATGCTCAGATCAGCAAACAAACTGGATATCAGAATAAGCTTGAAGTTCTTGGAGCTTATCCAACCCCTTCTGATAGTTTTGGACAAATGGCTTCCCATAAAAAGCCGTAACAGCTTGACAAATGGGCAGCTTGCTATATTCATGAAGAGAGCTTGGCATTGCATGCACAGGCATTAAATAGTTGAAAAAGGTGTGTATGTGTGTGTGGGGTCCTTTTTAAAGCAAGGGAGCATGGAGTATTCATTTGCTCCAAGCCTCTGTATTCATCATCCCTAGCATCAAGCATTAACACTACTGCTTAGCAGCCAAAGGTGGGTCATGTCTGTGTCCCTTCTTACAGTCAATAATCTGTATGAAGGGTCTGGGCATCTAATAATGGTCAGTATACAGTGCTTTTCACATGTGATTGCTTTTCTGTGTCTCCCATCTGAGGTCTCACTGGCTCTGGCTGTGAGCCAGCTCTCATTCCTTCTACTTTTTAAACCTAGTTTGCACATAATGCCAGTTCATAGGTAACCCATGAATTGGCCAGTCTGCACCATAGCAAGCATACTGCCTCCTGTGAGCTTGTCACGTCCATTTTGCATCCACTTCCATTAACAACCCAGGAACCCCATTCCTAGCGCTAATGATGCTGTGCTGGCATAAACCAACTCTTGTGAAAATGTCATTAGCATTTACTAGGTAAAGGGGAAAAGCAGTGATTTGCTGCTGAAATTTGGTATCAAATTGACGCTTTTCCCCTTTGTCTAGCAAGATGGAAACAGTTAACCTATATGAAGGAGATGTAAATGCAATTGCTTCAGTGCCCCTCCTGTCACCCAGAAGAAATTCAGCATTGGCCTATTGCTTTTTCTCTTCCAAAAAACAACAACACCTTGGAACAGGAAAAAATTACCATAGAGAGATTTCTAAGCATAATTTACTGTACTCCTTTCCACTGTTATTAAATTTATAATGCCAAAACTCACTATATTTACTTGATACTGGGGGCAACTCTGATATGGAGGACAACTGGGGATCACAAGTCTCTGCCACCAATATTTCTTCTCCAGAATGGACATGCCTCTGAGTGGATGATAAAAGGATCTTCCCAAGCTCTAGAAAAAGAAAAAAAAGAAAGGTCAGAATCAGATGCAGCATCTCTGTATAATGTTTAGATGCAGGTGAAAATCTTGATTTGTACTTTTTTCATATCTGATGTTCTGATCTTAAAGAATTGACTTGAGTGTACCGTGATACCAGAGTGCTTTGATGGAGTTTGGGTATTCCTTATGCATATGAAAAGTGGTGTACTGTAATGGCAGTCAAGTTCAAATTTCTACTCAGCCACCAATTCACCAGGTGGCTTTAAACAATCCACCACTCTTGCTGCAGTATTGGAATAACATTACAGGCCTACCTTGCAGTGTTGCTGTTGGGTTTACTGAGAACACGTAAAGCCTTTTAAACACTTAGGGATACCCCAGAACAGTGGCATATTTCTCTAGAAGAGGAAAAACTGAGACTCAGCTGGCTTTATGATGTCAGGGATACGCAATCAGCAGTTAGTTTTCATTGGTTTTCTGTATTTTAATTTGACATTAAAATGTGCTCTGTTTTAAAATTAGTCTTGTCTGCCCTGAAAGGGACAGCTTTGAATTAAAAAAGCATATCAACTGGAAGCACTTAAATACAGCTAAGTGTTACATGCCTAGAAACTTGAGAGCAACCTAAGGATTGGGGACATGGGACAAGACAACAGCATAGTAAGGATTGCTGGTCTAGAATAACCAGGTATGGGCATCATTATGTAATGTAGTCTTGATATACTCCTGTTTGATGTAATGCGGGGTATTATAGTGCTGCCCATATAAACATGTAGCACAGAGTTTCACATCTCAATAGTTATAGAGAATCAGTGTGTCCAAGTTGGGTTTTTAAAATAAGTGTGTAAAGTTTACCTTTAATTTTTAAAAAGTGTGTGAGAATCAATTATAAAAACATTTAACACTGTAGTAAGTGAGAAAAAAAACTTCTCAGGAATCCTTTGAATACACTGCCTCCTGACTTTAAAAAAGGCAAAACAGGTTTACTGAATTTTTCTTCTTCTTAATACTGTACCTATATACAGAGCAATGGAAATGATAAACAATGAATTGGAATTAAAAATTAAAATCACGGGACATGATCCTTTCCCAACAGACGCATCTATGGAAAGGGACTGAAATAGGGCTCAGTGGAGCTCTGTGCCCTTTCCCCTGCCAGCCCCTTGGATGGATGAGGATGAAGCTCTGTCTATTTGCAATTTAAGGCCCACACATGCATTAATTCATGTGCCATTAATATGTACATCCAACTGTCTAGCTCATCAGCTGGGCAGATTCCTCATTCTCTTAGAATGAGTAGCTTGTCTGTGACTCAGGGGAGGAGTGGGTAAAGCAGGACAGCTACATGCAGGAAGTGCGCATATTATTTCCTGTTATTTCAGTCTCCCCCAAGAGTGGGATTGGCAGGGAAAGAGAGCTCCATTAAGTTTTATACTAATTGCCTCTAATGGATACAAATGTGCCCATAGCAGTAGGAAAATAGATCATGCCCACAGTAATTCTTTGCGGGTAAGGTGCAACAGTGAATTTTGTCTGGATGCTTAGACATTCAAAAAGCATCCAGATGAAACTGACTGTAGGATATAGGTTTAAATTCAATTTATCCATTTTGTTTTTACTGAAATTTTCTATTGAAACTTCTAAAGATTTCTCCTATATAACAGCTTTTAGCCATTTTTTTGTGATGTTTTGTTGAAATTTATTCATTAAAAAAATTAAAATCTGTATGTTGCTTCCCACCACAAAAAGCAGGCTCAAAGAAATTTACACACAGAAATCCCAAAATCTATATAAAGTATAATCAGCACAATAATACAAATAAAAATAATCACCATAAAAACATAATCTAAAAATATTACAATATGAAATGTCAATCCGCAATACACAAAATCTCTCCCCGTCCCAGCCTAGAATAATCACCACAAACTAATGTCCAAATGTGTGGGAAAATAAGTATGCCTTCACCTGGCACTGAAAAGATGACAGCGCCGGCACTAGCTGAACTTTCTTGGGGAGAAAGTTTCATAAACACTGAATTATCACAGGAAAAGATCCTTCCTGAACTAACACCCCACAAGCTTCTCAAGGACTGGGTAGGTAGGCTCATATGGGGATAAGAAATCTTTGAGGTACTAGAGTTCTGGGACATGTGGGGCTTTGTACAGCTAGTACAGCGTGTGTGCGTGCTTGCCTATAGATAGGATAGCTTTATTTTAAAATGCATTTGTATTATAAAACATGTTTTTCATAAAGCAACATTTTATACGTTAGATTTATATTAAAATAACTTACTGTCACTATATACACAGCAAAATAAATATATTTAAAACAATAATTTATGATCAATATTGCTCTTTTACTAACTTGGTTTACACATGTGGACATGGCAGGATTTAAATCCTTCTGTTGTCCATTAGGTGGTGGTATGTGACAGTTAAGCCGAAGAAGAAGAGCTACAAAAATTCAGAATCAGTTTCCAGAAGAAGGAAGAATTTTGGAATGTACGTTTTCGTATCACATAAATGGTACAGATTGCTAACCAACTGGAAATACAACTTGGCCACTGCGTATTTGAATTGCATATAAAATATAAGCATTTGAAATTGTTTATTTTCTAGCACTGACAATGAGGTCTAAAAAGAAAAAAACCAAGCTGGTTTAACAACGAGTTAAATTAGTGACTACTCTTATCATTCTTGAAATTGTATTTTTCTCAACAGTTTAAGGAGAAAAGAGAGATTTTAAAATAACATACCATGAGTTCTTGCTGTCTGTTCCAAATCAGTACACTTTTGTTCCGTGTACCGGACATGTCTATTATCTCGTTTTCGGCGCATCCGATTAACCATTGAAAGTGAAAGTGACTGAACAGGTGAATCTGGAATAACTCCTTCCATACATTGCTCCTGCTCCCTAAGAAAAACAAACAAAACTAATATGAAACCTTAATATTGCAATCCTTTCTCCATGATTCTAGAATTTTTTATCATACAGGTTCAAGTAGAGTTCTCATCAAATACACGTGGTTAACTCCTGGCTCATTTGTTTACTCCTGCTGTGGTGAACGAAGCAGGGGAGAGGTAGAGTTGGAGGAGAGACTAAAAGGAAAGGTTGGAGGAGAGAGACTAAAAGTAAGTATCTGAGGGAGCTGCAGAGATTAAAAACACTGCGGAAAGGAGGAAATTAAAAACAAAACTCAGAAATCGCTTTCAAAGTGCATTAGGGGGATATCTGGGAAGAATCAGTACAGAAATAGCATTGGAACTGCAAAAAAAGGGGGAGGACTGAGAGTGAGAGCCACTTTGGAAGGACTGGAAGGAGCACAGAGAGATTAAGTAAACTTGGCAGAAGGGGTTGATAAAAAGAAGGGTGGGATAGAAGCAACAATGGATGGCAAGTTGGGAGTGAGTGGCTAAGTTAACTGGCAGTGGAGAAGTAAATGATAAACAAAAGATTACAAAGTCAATAAGATTGAAAAGAAATAGCTGTAAATTACAATAGGGCCATTTCCCAACTTTATTCAGTTATTATAAAGGTTCCCCCAAGTTTTGTCTGGCCAAGCATAATTTGTGGTTGCCACTGACTATTCCTTCTGCTGTGTCCATTCGTCCAAGTCATCTACAGTGCCAGAGAACATGGGACAGGGAGAGGAAGGTCTCTAATACTGCCTTGGACTTTGATGCCAACAGAAGCCCCAAGTCTCTCTCTTGCAGCTTCTTTCTTCTCCAGAACCGAGCAATGCAACCTGAGAAACCCTTCCTCTGACTGGGAGAGAGGAGGAGAGGATGTTTTTTGTTTGTTTTTTGTTTTGCTAAAGTGCTGGGATCTGAAACTTCTTCTGGCTCCAATGCTTAGCAGTCTCTCTCCTCTCAGGAAATAGGGGGGATTCCCTCACGTTGCACTGTAGCCCCTACGAGCAGATTTATAGAGGTTCATCATCATCACAATCACCGATCACATCCAGAAAAAACTTTAGCTACATCTATTTGCATACATATGAAACAGGAAAAGCCTACACTTACTCTATCTTCTGCTGCATCTTCTGAAGCTTTTCAGAAATCTTTTTATTTTCATCCTGTAAGTTGTTTCTTTCATTCACTGAAATATGTAATAAAACAAAAATATAAGGCAATTTCCAGTTGTGTTTTATTTCTTCATCAGCTCTTTTAACAAGCCCATTAGTCAACTACCATAAACTTGCATGAACTTACACTCCAATACCTTAATTTTCAATCTAAACAAAGAGGTCTAGTCAGTCACTAAAAATGATGTTTCACAAGCAATTTGCAACTTAATTATATTATATTAACTGTGAAGTTAAGTAACAAATTACTAATTTACTTTTTAATCACATGAAAATATTTCTTCATAGGGAGAATTTCAACTGCTGACGTAAAAGAAAATGGCTCAGGAAAAACATACAAGACCTGTGAATTCAGAGACACTGGCAGACCACAAATTCTGATTTGTAAATCAGCTTCAAACCATGATTTGATATCCAGCTTTGGTTGCCCCTCAGAAACCATTGTTTGTAAGCCAACATAGTTCAGATATAAAAACAAGTCATGTTTTAGCTTTACAAACCATGGCTTAGTGTGGTATCTGCATTTAGCTTCAGTGTGTGACCAAGACATATTCTTGGAGTATAGTTCAACCTTACCCAAGTCCTAACTCTTTGTAACAGTCCTTGGCATTTCAAACAAATAGAAAAGCCTTCCACAAAGTTTTATTTTATTTATTTTTACAATTAATTGTCCACAGCACAATCCTATACATGTCTATGCAGAAGTAAGACCCATTCGGTTCAACTAGGGTTAATCCCAGGTAAATGGCTATAGGACTGAATATCTTGCTTGGGATATTAATAATCCATCAGTGACCTGATAGAGTGTAATAATAACACATATGCAAGCATGTCACAAGAATGATGTTATGACTTGAACAGGATAAAACTCACTAAGTTCAGTGATTAGCTTAAGGTTTTGTTGTCGGATATTTTCAAATTCCTGCTGTTTCTTTTTCATATGCTCTTCAGTTACTGCACAACGATCACATAATCCTGCTCTTAACCTATGGAAATTAGAAGAGGCATTTTCAACCTGTTAGATCAGCATAATATATTTTAAAAGTTCTTGATAATTCAAGAGCACTCCAGAGATGAGCTTACGGGCATATGTACTGGACATTAAAACTGTCATCCTAAACATATTTACAAGAAAGGCAAGTTTATTGAACATAGTGGGACTTAAATTCCAAATCATCATGCATGAGATTGCTCTGTAAATGATAACTGAAAAAATATAAATATTAAAGCATGCTTCTGGGCTAATTTCAATTTTTGATTACTGCGTTAAAAATTGTGGGAAGGATGTTTTTAATACTCACATATGTCCTTATATCAGGGGTCTTGATTATCCTCTGAAGAACCTTGTGAAGATTCTTCACAAACTCAACTATTGCCTCATATAGCACATTCACTTCCTGAGCTAGGATGCATCAAATAAACCTTTGCCACTCTAGGGTGGAAAGAATGTAAAACATCCCCAAGCAGCTCAGCCCCAATACACTGCTGCAGAAAGAACAGCATCTTAAGCTTGGAAAACAAGGCAAAACCATCCAACTCTGGTCCAATTGCTGCTTAAATCTCTTTAAAAAAATTCTTATAGCTAATAAAAAATATGATTGCATGGCTATGATGACACTGGGACTCTGAAAGGCCAAAGGGTCCATAGGATGCTTGCTGCACAAGGAGTTGCTCTCTGCCTTGCTAGAGAGTTTAACCACAGCTATTGCTAGGTAGCGCTCAAGACAAAGCACTAACAGTTATGCAATAACAGCAGCTCCTAGAGCACTATAGCACGAGACCATTTGTGTTTGTAGTGAGATCTTATGAGCCAATATATGAATGATTCTTTTTTTCTGTGCACACAGCAAGCTGTGTTTAAACTAGGAAGCCTCTAATTAACCATAGTTTCAAAGCATGGTTTAATATTCTGATTTGTTCCAAAGCTGGTAACTATAGTTTCACGCCTTGTTTACACACCATAAAGGAAGAAACGGAAGAGATGTGTGCTTAGGCAAAATGCTCGATCATAACACAATTTATTAAGCCATGATAATCTAAATATGGCCACTGTGTCAACACAGGCTCCATTGTGCTGAAAGCACTACAGACCCAAATTTTGGGGAATATTTATTTAGGGAGGGGGGGGATGCAAAAATCAATGCACTAGAGGACATACATAAAACTTGAGCTTATTAGATGCAATTTCAGAAGTCAAATAACAGAGCAATACTATGCAGTTTACTCAGAAGTCAGTCCCACTAAGTCCAATGGGACTTACTCTCTAGTAAGTGTGTTTAGGAGTGTTTTAGTACACAGAGGGTATCTTGAATTTTAAAATGTTGGTTATTGTGGCAAATTAAGCTGTAACACAAAAATCATGGCTTTCTGTTTTAAGTTTGGTACTATAATCGGTTGACTAATAATTCTGTTGTATATATGTGATCTTAAAATACAATACATTGATACTAAAAAAAAAAAGGTGGCTTACCGATCTTCTAAAACTGTAATTGTGTCATGCAATGATTTCTGTTGTTCTCTGAGCTGCTGATTTTTGGTGTAAAACTCTTCAAGCCTCTCTGCATCCCTAAAAACAAGAATTCCTATATATTGTGTATATATATGTATATATATACATACACAAAGATTGTGTATGTGAAACATGTATTTTCATTAACCAGAAACCATATTAGCTCAAAAATAAGAGATAGCTGTGCTTTCGTATTCTGTGACAAATTCCTGTATCTCAGGAAACAGATTACTACAACCGCTAATAAATTAAATGTGTCATCTGCAACACAATACACAGCTTCGTTGGCTTCCACATTTTATAACATGAATTTGCCAAAGGGAGAGGGCAATTCTTGATCAATTATGTAAGAGAGAAATGGTAGTATAGTACAACACAAGTAAATCTGTCAATAAGACTTTGCATTAGAAGTTTTCAGGACAGATTTAAATGCAGATGGTTAAACTACAGTGCAATCCTATGCATGTTTCCTCAGAGGTAAGTCCCACTGTGTCCAATAAGGCTTACTTCCAGGTAAATGTAACATGATTGCAGTCTTCATTTTTTATTATTACATTTATATCCTGCCCTTTTCCCACTTGCAAGGAGGTCCTCCTCCTCTCCATTACTGAATCAGAACGAGGATGCTGTTCTAGACACACGGATGGGAGAAAGGAAATCAAAATAAAATGGGCTTTATAGAGCAGAGAGAACATGGCACAATATAGTCTGGATCAAACTAAATATAATGGTGGCAATTCTGTGTGTTTAAACGTGGTACTGGCCCAACTACAGAAAAAGGATGGGATGGTGGGTCTGATACTAACAATAGAAGGGTGTGCAAGTAAAGAATGTAGAATCTTCTTGGCATGGCACTGACCTCTCTGCAGCTCCTTTCTCCAAGTAGCTCAAGGCTACTTTTTTGCCAATAGCTAATCTAACAGAAATTAACTATTGAGAGAAGGAATGTTACTAACAGTAATTGCAAATACAGGAGGATAATACTGAAGCAACACCAACCATTAGCCACAGTTGATGTGGTATCTCCTTTCAAGTGTTGGACAATCAAGCTGTCATGATGACAGTCACTAAATAAAGCAATATTATACCCAAAAACACTGGAACCTGTAATTTTCCAAACTTCCTTCAAAAGCTGCTGTGATTTAAGGGCTTGAGCTCACAGTTTAGCTATGATCACACTGCTATGTTCGGAAGGTCAGAGAGGGAAAAGAAGCCACCATGGCATCTTTTCCCCATCTTATGTGTTCCATGAATGCAAATGCTATTTGTATAATTTCCCGTAACGCTGTGCAGGTTGCTGTGTTTATTAATTAATTTATTATATTTCTATACCACTCCATATCCAAAGCTCTCTGTGCAGTGGGGGCAGGGCTGGATGCTTACCCACTCTACAAGCCATGGGTTGTAGCGTGGGTAAGAAGCCACCCCTGCTGTGCAAGGTTCAGATAACACAGCAAGCCTCATGGCGTTGTGGGTAATTCTACAAATTGTGGTCACACGTGCAACATGCACGGGGTGGGGAAAGAAGCCATGGTGGCTTCTTTTCTCCCTATGATTTTCTGAACCCGGTCACTTTTCTCATCCTCGCTTGTAATAAAGAAATAATACTGGCTCATCTTACAGGGGAGTTGCACGGGATGCACTTTATATAGCAGTGCTAACCTGCATTGAGTTTACCAGAGGAAAAACAGGGTTTACTCCAAGTTAAGTAGCTGTAGGATTACAGCCCAAACATGTTCCACAAATACTAAACCCTGTTTAGTCATTCTCCTCATGTGTAAGTGCTGCATATTCAGAGTGGGGGAGGAGTGGGAATAAGCCTCCACAAGTAGAGGTTTTTCTCTGCAAACAGTTTCCCTCCACATGTAGAGGGCAAAAAGAACAGGGGAAAGGCACAGTTAGACCACTCATCCCCACTCCCACTCCTTGTGTGTAAAGCATACACAGGAGAATGATTGGATAAGGCTATAGGATTGTTACATTTAATTTCTGACACAGAAATTAAGAAGATTAAGGTTATAAAAGCCAAATTTATGTATCTTAGTATACTATAATAGACATAGGAGTTGGGCTAGTAATGGAGATTACTGCACTACATCAGAAATGCACAACTCTGTGACTCATCCAATGTAGCCAACTAGCCAGGCTGTAAGCCTCCTGTTTTTGCTGCCTAACCTGGGGGATGAAAAAAAATCTAGGGGTTGCCAAGTACCTGGCAAGCCATAATACATGGCTGAATGTTTATATTTGCCTTGGTGTGTCATAAGATGCACAGGACTAGCACAACCTTCCCCAACCTGGTGCCCTTCAAATGTGTTGAAGTACAATGGCTCAAATACTTTTTTCTAAAGCTAAGCAGCAGTGAAAGTGATATTCAGTGATGGCAGAAATCCTGTTCACACTTAACTGTGCATAAATTCCACTGAACTCACTGGGACATATTTCTGAATAAGCATGCTCAGGGTTAGGCGACATACTGCAATCCTAAACACACTTACTAGGACGTAACATTTATATATGAAACAGTTGGGAGAGATCATCCAGAGGCATGGGGCGGGGTGCTATCAGTATGCTGATGACACCCAAATATATTTCTCTATGCTTTCGATAATAGCGCCAGCTAAGGATAGTGTGTCTCCTCTGAATGAATACTTGGAGGCGGAAATGGGCTGGATGAGGAAAAACAAACTGAAGCTGAATCCAGACAAGACGCAGGTGCTCGCTGTCAAAGGCCGCAACCTGGGTTTGGAGGTGTGTCAACCGGTTCTGGATGGGGTTACACTCCCCCTGAAAGACTGTGTTCGCAGCTTGGGGATGCTCCTGGATCCGTCGCTCCAAATGACAGCCCAGATAGATGCGACGGCCAGGAGTCCCTACTATCAGCTTCGGCTGATATGCCAGCTGCGCCCCTTCCTAGAGTTGGAAGACCTAAAGATGGTAGTGCACGCGCTGGTAACTTCGAAGCTCGACTTCTGCAATGCGCTGTACATAGGGCTACCTCTGTGCCTAGTCTGGAAACTTCAACTAGTTCAAAATATGGCAGCCAGGTTGGTCACTGGTACATCTAGGGGTGACCATATTACGCCAGCTTTAAAATCGCTCCACTGGCTGCCAATTAGTTTCCGGGCGAAGTATAAAGTGTTGGTTATTACCTTTAAAGCCCTACATGGTTTGGGTCCAGGTTACCTGCGGGATCACCTTCTCCCATACAATCCGCCCCGCACGCTCAGGTTCTCTGGGAAGAACTTACTGCAGTCGGCCAAGACTAGGCTGACAACCGTTACCCAGAGGACCTTCTCTTCTGCCGCTCTTGCCGGAGGAGACTTGTCAACTTAACAGTCTTTTAGAATTTAAGAAAGCTATAAAGACTGTTCTCTTCCGGCAGGCATATCCAGTGGAATTTTAGAATGTTTTAAGGATGTTTTTAGGATGTTTTAGGATTTTTTATGCAGTTTTAATAATATGTGTCATGTTTTAATCAGTTTTATGTATTTTATCATGTTGTTGTCCCCCGCCTCGATCCAGACAGAGAGGCGGGTAAGAAATAAATTATTATTATTATTATTATTATTATTATTATTGAACACAGAGGATTTACTTCTACAGAACAAACATGATTAAGATCAGTTGACTAAAAGCACACTCACATTCTAATAATACAGCAAAAAGTGAAAAGAAGGGAGAAAATAGTTTATGAGCGTCCTGATACTGCTTGACAAAACTGACTGGCTCTTTGGTTATGAAAATAGTCTTCCTAATGAATGGTCCCTGACCCTGCATTTACCAGACCATTAGCATCAGTGTAGAACCAGGGTGCAGCATAAGGAGCTCATTGTCTGGCTGGTTATCAGCTCTGAAATATTAAACCTCAGGTATTCAAGAAGAGTTAGGGAGAACAAGAACTCCTATAGAAGTCTATTGTATCTACAATGCAGTACTTGT
The DNA here is from genome assembly GCA_029215795.1 of Anniella stebbinsi. Lineage (NCBI taxonomy): Eukaryota > Metazoa > Chordata > Lepidosauria > Squamata > Anniellidae > Anniella > Anniella stebbinsi. Next base: position 59,207,996 of record JARDYH010000006.1, on the reverse strand, counting down.
AGGATGATTCCAGCAAACAATAATTAAGCCTTTTAGCTTGGTATGTATTAAATCACAACAAAAATTCATTAATAATACCCATCTGCTACCAACTTTGAGCTAACCAAAGACAGAAACTTTTTCACAGGAACATAGAAACAAGAAAGTATATGCTATAATGTTATGACAACTGTCACCAGACAATTGCAAAGTCTAAATGGAAGTTACAGTACAAACGTTTTGGGTAGCTCATATACAGACTGAAATAGGTATAGCAGGATAGTTAATATTTCCCCAGAAATATTAACTATCCTATCCAAGTTTACTTAGAAGTAAATTCAACAGAGCTCAGAGCCCCCCCACCGGTTAATGTACATAGCATTGCAGCTTAGGGAATTATTCTGCAGGCACTAAGCTAAACCAAGCATTCAGGACTGGAACACCAAGGAATATATGCAAAATTAGTAATAAAAGGATAAAATGAAATGAAGCATAGGAATATATCTATCAGTATATAAACTAGGGATGTGTATCGTAGTGTTAAAATGTACAATAACAATACGATATGCTCTTTATCGTGCATGCATTTAACAATGATACGATAGGTAAGCCTACGATAATTATCGGAGACGATAAAAAATCCTACGATAATTATCGTATGTTATCATTTTATCGGAAGGCTCTTTCTCTTTTGCCGCCACATGGACGGAGCTAGAAGGTGGGGTGTGCTTGCTGAGACAGTGACCAATCATGCAGCAAGGATTCCAGCAGGCTCTAATCACAATGTTGGAGGAGGGCTAAGGATATCCCCGCATAAAATCCCCACACTTGGTGTTCCAGGTCTGTTGGGAGTTAGGCGTTGAGGGAAGAAGGGTGGATTTTGTTGGAGCTCTGTCCTGGCTCCTGGGTCTTATAGTTACTTGGTAGCGAACTGTTGGAGATTCATTGTAGTCTTGCATCTTTGTGTCTCAGGTTCGTTTGGCTGTTCGTTGCTTGTATGTTTGAGTTATAGTTTTTATACGTTTTCTGGTTGGTTTGATTGAAGGGTTTGGTTAGCATGAGTGGGGGTACTGTGACTGAGTGAGTGTGTTTTGTCCTCTTCCCTGTTTAACTTTCTTTAAGTTTTTTAATTTCTCTCCCTCTCTCTCTCTGGATGTGTGTGTTTGCTTGATTGACTGTGAGTGTGCTGGTGTGTCTTGTAGCCTGCTACACAGGATAACACTACGCAATCTGTGGTCAAAGCAGCACACAAACTGTTTGCAAAGGATTGTTATTAATATAAATAATTTCATTTTCAATTACTTTGTACCAGTATGAAACACGGCTCTAAGGTGCACCTTAGGCGAGGTGGCTCTGGGTCTAGAAGAGATGCTGTTGCTGCTAGGGGCAGTTCTGGGGTGGCTGTTTCTTCCTCTCACACATTTTATTTCTCTTTTATAGACACTGCTCCATCCAATGTTTCCAGTCTGGAGGGACTGCTTTAGTGAGGGACTGCAAAGCAAAAGCAAGCATCCCTCTCACACATTTTATTTCTTTTTTTAAAGACACGGCTCTAATGTTTCCAGTCTGGAGGGACTGCTTTAGTGAGGGACTGCAAAGCAAAAACAAGCATCCCTCTCAAACATTTTATTTCTTTTTTAAAGACACTGCTCCATCCAATGTTTCTAGTTTGGAGAGACTGCTTTAGTGAGCCTTGAGAGATTCCTGTATTATTATTTTTCATCACTACGTCCCTGGGTCTGCTCCTCGTGGAGTCCGTTACTGAGGACTGCAGAAGCATCCCCATTACACATTTTTTTTTTAGACTTTGGTCCAGGCAATGTGCCTACCTCTACCCCAAACGTGACTTTTTATTTGGCAATGTGCTTACTTCTACCCCGAATGTGACTTTTATTTGGCAATGTGTCTACTTCTACCCTGAATGTGACTTTTAATTTGCTAATGTGCCTACTTCTACCCCGAACATGACTTTTTATTTGCAAATGTGCCTACTTCTACCCCGAACATGACTTTTTATTTGGCAATGTGCCTACTTCTACCCTGAACGTGACTTTTTATTTGGCAATGTGCCTACCTCTACCCTGAACGTGACTATTCCCTCTGCTCCAGTCAATGTGCTCACCTCTACCTGGAACGTGACTTATATTAATTTGCCAATGTGCCCACCTCTACCCAGAACGTGACTTATATTAATTTGCCAATGTGCCCACCTCTACCCAGAACGTGACTTATATTAATTTGCCAATGTGCCTACCCAGAACGTGACTTTTATTTGCCACTGCTCCAGCCAATGTGTACAGCTCTGGCATGAAGAACTGCCCACCTGCCTGCACGGGGATGGCAGGCAGGCTGGGTAATTTTTCAAGCACGATGAGGTCAAGGCGGTGCATGAGGGTTGTTTTGATGGGATCCTCCAGGTTTCTTCGCTACCTGGGGTATCTCCTGGCCCAATGAGGCCCTGCCTGCTAAGGCTGGCTAAAATAACTGTAACACCCGTGCTATTCCCCTACCCCCAATCCTTTTAATTTGTACTTAGACATGCATGGCCTAATCTGTTGAAACAAGGCAGCAGCAGTTCTGCTACTGTGGTGGAATGCATCCACTCACTGTGCCTCGCATAGGCACTTGTGGGATCCCCCAGGTTTCCACGCTTCTGGGGTATCTCCTGGCCCAATGAGGCCCTGCCTGCTAAGGCTGGCTCTAAAATAAATGTAACACCCGTGCTATTCCCCTACTCCCTAATCCTTTTAATTTGTAGACATGCGAGGCCTAATCAATGAGACAATCACCATCTTCTGATTAACACATTTTACTTTTATGACTGCATTTGGAAGGCATTGCCTAGGTTTATCCACAGGTTTTGAAAGTTCATTGTATTCATAAAAATATATCTATAAGTCTCAGCAGCAGCAGCATGGAGTGCATTACCGGAAACAGTGCATGTTTCTTGAGAGCTTACTTCCGAGTAACACCTGCAGCTGTGCATCTGAAATTGGGCACAGATGAGTCCCCTCAAGGCCATCTGTGCCCAACCCAAGACTAGCAACACTCAGTCTGCACTGTGACCTGGAAATCTGTAACTTGGAAAATTAAGAAGTTTTAGGCCTTTCTGACTCAAAAATCAACTCTAGAGTCTCTAGGGTAAAATGGAGAAATGATATAATATTGGATTTCCGATAATTATCAAAAATACGATACAATACGGTTCACCTACGATATAATCGGAGACAATAAATTTTTTGGTCTGAAATTCCAATAACAATACAATACAGTATTTTCGGGCGTGCACATCCCTAATATAAACTCCCTGCAAATGATTAATAGAAAGCAAAAACAAGTAGTGGTAGAGAGTTTAGGAATATCCAGAGCATAGCTAACAATAATTCAACATGCACATATTTGAGTGTAAGTAGAAATCTGAATAGCGGTAAAGCAGAGAGCAGCATTGGGAATTAAATAAGGCAGAAAAGGTGACTTGAGAGAGCTCGATCTAGTCTTGGAAGTATAAAATGAGCTAATTCTTAATAAGGTTGACTTACTCCTGGCAAGACGCTGCTGTGTAGGACAGCATCTGGAAACTCTTTGAGAAGAGGTAGAATGAATGACAACACAGTAGTGACAACAGAGCTCTGCTCTGCAAGCAGAAATCTGGTTAGCTTGTATATTTGCATTATAGACATATAATTCAGAAAATATAATCGGGGAAAATAAACTAGGCTTTAACAGTTCGTGTAACAGACAAAATAAACATTTTGAATTTGAAACAAGAGTATTACAAACCTGAAGAAATTTCAAAAAGATCTTCAGTGGGAAGACCCACATATGTATTTGCTGGTTAAAGAGCCATGCTGGATCAAACCAAGGGTCCATCTAATCCAGAATGTAGTTCACACAGTGGCCAGCTAACCTGGAACCCACAAGCAGCACATGGGTACAACAGCCCCCTCCCACCCATGTTCTCCGCAACTGGTGTATATAGGATTACTGCCTCTGAGGTATGTGATACTGCAGGTAGCACATAGTCATCAGGACTAGTAGCCATTGATAGCCTTCTCCTCCAGGAATTTATCCAACCCCCTTTTAAAGCCACCAAAATAGGTAGCCATCATTACATTATATTTGTGGTAGCAAATTCCATAGTTTAACTTTGCACTGTGTGAAGAAGTCCTGAACCTCCCACCAATCAGCTTCATGGGATGACCCCAGGTTCTAGTATTATGAGAGAAGGAGAAAAAAGTTTCCCTATCCACATTCTGCACACCATGCATAATTTTGTACACCTCTATCATGTCTCCCTTACCCTCAGAAATTAAGACATTCAGGAATTAAGAAATGCACCTATTTCCATCTCAATCAATAATTTTTTGCAAGATTGTATACTTACAAACACCGTTCTGCTTTCAATTTGGAGATCTTTGACAATAATCCTAAGGAAGGAAAGACAGAAAAGCAAGGATTTCTCTTTTAAAATTCCCTGACAAATTAAAGATGAAGAAGAATTACTTTGTATGGCTATGTGGAAACTTGGGTTATCAACAAATCACCCATGCACACATTTAGGGCTGAATTACATTTTTAAAAAGTATTTAAGCCTTTATAGTTTGCTTTTAAATTACTTCAGATCTTAAAACAGATAGCGTTAAAGTAATAAAACAAATTAATTCGCTAAAATACAACATTTTTAAAAGTTAAACACAAACTACAAAATATGTTAAAAAGATAAAATCAAAACACTCTTCAATTTCAGCTATAGACTAAATGTTTGTCTAGAAATAAAGGTCTTTATTGTTCTCCTGGAAGTAGGTGGATGTGATGTACTTTAGATGAAAAGAATTTTACAAGTGGGGAGCCACCACCAAAAGTCTCTATCCCTGTAGAGGCCAATTTTACCTAAAATAATATACAACTTATCAGCCAACGATGATAAAAATCACTCCTGGCCACAGCCTTCACCTGGGGAATCCAGGAGGAGGTCCAGATCCAAGAGAATGCCTAAAGTGCAAACCTCTTCCTTTGAAGTAAATCTGACCCCACTCAGGAGACGCCACCGCTTGTCCAGTCAAAGGTCTATCCACCACAAGCTAATCTGTCTTGACTGAATTGAGTTTCAGTGTCTTCACCCTCACCCAGAAACCATTCATGGCCAAGGCTGACACTCCAGGTAGAAAGGAGAAATAATGAAGAATGGGTGCAGGAACAATCTCCCATTTCGCATCTCCTCTTGGTCATGGCTAAGACCGTGTCCCTTGGGGTAGGGGTCTTGGCAACCACAAATGTTTGGCCAGCTATTAAGGCTGGCCAAAATGTGTAGACTCCTGCCCTCACAATCAAGGCTGTCTCAGTCCTGAACCCTGCCCAGGAGTTAAATTGAAACATGTCAACTTTTAGTCATAACTACCTCCTGCTGTTCAATACAATGATCTACTGATTTGTTTTATTTAAGCAAATGCATCAAAATTTGGAAATGCTTCTGTTTGGAAAGTCATGCCAAAAATGAATGTCATGGACCAGTATAACACAAAGACAAAATAGAAAATGCATGAAAGCCACTTGAAAATCTGAAGAAAGCAGGGAAGGACTACTCTTACAAGCATGCAGTATTAGAACGGCACTATGCTTGATCATGCAGATCAGACAAGAAAAGTTTTTCTTCAAATGTGACTGCTATTCTACAAATCAGTTCGATATCTGGCATTAAGACCCCTATAAAGTGCTCCACTTTAATCCTTCTCCACACCCATCATATGGAATGAGACTGCACAACAATGAGGCTCCTGTAAGAACAGGCAGTCTGTCTGGCACAGTATTTGGTACTGTAACAACTAGCAACCTGAACTGCTACTGAAGCAACAGTGCTTAAATATCACTACATCTGAATTCAGAAACAACTAAACTTACTAAGGTGTTTCAAAAATCTTTCTAGAGCAATTTTCAAGCATTTTATTAGAATTTTGGTATTGTCTGTTGAGCATAAGCCAAAAACATATATTTGCTACATTACCCCAAAAATTTTTTTTTGCAGAGGACTAGAACCTTTACCTTTTCTCCACTATTTTCCTTCAGTAAAATAGACTGGTATATAATTAATCAAAGATGGAGTATTTGTGCTTAAATCAGATTAGTTCAAATGGGGTCATAGAGGTAAAATGGCTTAAGAGGCCCTGCCTTAAATTGCTGCTCTTCTCCCTTTCAACAAAATTTATGAGAACTCAGCCACAGGTATACATTCTCTATGTCGTTCACCAGAGAGCAAAATGCACTAAAAGCATGGTGAGGACAAGATTTATCATTATTTCCGCACACAATTTCATACGGGTTAAACTGAACCATAACCTAGGAAATATTATACATTGGCCTCAAACGAAGTTAGTTGAACTTAGGACCCACTGAAATCAATGGGACAAGTTAGTTCAGCTAACTAGTCTGGATCCAACCCTATGTTCACATAGGCTTTCATTTTTTGTCTATTTAGTTTAGACTGTCCGCACAAAGGGTGGAGGGTTACCTGGCCAATAGTAATGTGGGAACATTTGCTGGGCAAATTGGAGAGTGAGAATGGGGTTTGCTTACCATTCCCCATCCATCGATTCTCATCCAAAATTCTCTCTCTAAGGACTTCTCCCACCCACCAATTTTGGCTGATTTCTGGTCTCAGAGCTGGCATGGGGTGGTGGGACGTTGGAATATAGAAAAAACAGCCAAGTGAAGGGATTGCAGAAGAAGGGTTATATGCCTCCCCATGTCAATTCTGCCTTAAAAATCCTCCCATTACATTAGAATTATAGAGGCAAATATAATATGCAGTTCCAGCCTAACTTTTAGGGAAGTTTTTCATAGCCATTTTAATATCCTGTGCCTTTATTTTGCTAGTTCATCCACAATAAAATGTAGGTTCCCCCCACCCCCCAATTTAAGGCAAAGGAATGAACCAAAGCAGAGAATAAACATATGTGACCATTTGCACACACAAAATGCATCTGAAGGCAAGATAGCCAGCAGGAAGCACAGTATGCTATCTATGTGATCCGATTTTCCTAAGCCATGTTCTGTTAAAACCTTAACAAAAATTAGAAGACATAAAACGTCATCTGTTTTTTTCTTGGTAGCATAAGGATGAGGGTTAGTGAAAGCAAAAAGACACAGAAACCATAAGTAAGTGTCAGGCACTTATTTTCCTGATTACAGCCTTACGTAAGGATATACTTTGCTGACATTTAGAATTAAAAATTCATGAGTCAGTTTTAATTCTTATTTATAGACTTCAGAAAGAAGTGAAGTCCAGGCAAGTCTGTGTTTGATGTGTCTTAAATATCACCAGTTCTACTGGAGGATCCCCACCTTTTGCAAAAATTAACTATCCTTCAGGCATGTCTTTGATATAATCACACAAGATCTAACTTCACTAAGCATTGTGTAGAACACAGTTAACAAAGGTTGAGGCATGAAAAAATCTGCCTTATGGCAACACTGTACTGACACACCTACAGCCAATCTTAACCTAGCTTATTCAGCAGTATCCTTGATTTGATTTGGATTTATTTCCAAACATACATATCCTTAGGATTACAACTCTAATGCGTTTTGAAAGGTCATCCACAAGTAACCCCCCCCCAAAAAAAATCTAAAAAACCTTTTTCATTTTGTGCTAAACATTAAAGAGTCATTAGCTTATTGTTTTAAAACATAGTTTTCTGTTATTTGGCTCCATGACATATAAGCATTCTGTAGATTGCCAAATTCTGTGCTGATGATGTCTCAGCATGTACCCTGCTGACAACATACCACCCACTGTAAAAACTCAGCTGAGGAACAAACTGAGTCAAGACGAGTAGAGGTTATGTTGTTTTCATTTTTAACTATCACGGTGCTAAAAGATAGTAAATTTAATAAACATAATTTATGGCCTGGAATGTAAAATATTTTGATAGATGCTCTCCTAATTTTATGCAGAAAGTTCTGAAGCAAATCAGAGTGTATCTCAGCAGATACCTAAAATCAAGCAAGCTGCATCATAGTATGTTAGCCAGGCTGCTTTAATTATTCTATGACACAGGGCAAAACATTTCTGGATATCACTTTGCCTCTTGGACCCTAACCTTGCCCATTATTTTCACTGAACAATGGTCTTTGCAGCAGGTTGCAGCACAACTGCACCAAATTCTTAATATCTGACTGTATCTGTTCCCTGATATAAGTTAGCCTGACAGGTAAATATGGTGTGCTGCTGGTTGTCTTCCTGCCCACTGCTGGCAATCCTGGATGTGAGTTGGGCAATTCTCTCAGCATACAGAATGCAACTGCATGAAGACTCCTAGCTACTGCTCCTGTTGTGTCTATTATGCATCTCCAGTTCTCAGACTAACTCCTTAACATGGATAACTGACTGGGACTGCAGTCTTAAACACACTTACTAGGGAGTATGTCCAATTTAACACAGTGGGACTTGCTTCCAAGCTGGGACAGTTTGCATGTAACAACAGCCCATGGTTAAACAAACCATGGGCTGTCAGGGACAAGCAGAGGGAGCAGTTGTCCTGCCTGCAGTGCAGCAGCTTTTAATCAACAACCTATGATAGGCTTGTTCACAGGTTGTTGAGCATGATGTGCAAACCAGGACCAATTAGTTTTTAGGGATTAAACAACCTAGCCGTTAACCCATGGTTTCCTGTTGGGCCCTAAACAATCGATCCAGGTTTGCGGTTACCCATGGCTTGTTGCTTAGCCTCTAAACAACCTATCAGTCCAGGTTTGAACATCACGCTCAACTTACAAATGGTCTGAATGTAAGTTATTGAGTAAAAGAGGAAGTGGTGGACATACAGGAGGCAGCACACTTGCTCTCTCCTGCTCATGCACAACACATCGGTTGTTTAAATCATGGGTTGTCTTTATGTGTAAACCAGACCATAAGGTTGTGCTGTGGGATTCTCTCCATCAGGGCGTCCATCACAGGAGTCTCTTGTGGTCTTGCTATCATTTCTACCTTCCAAATGTGAACAGCAGTCAGAAGAGCTTACGTACAGCTCACTGGGCCAGTTCAGACACACGCTAAGCCACGGTTAGGCCATTAACCCTTTTGCAGCAAATGATTTGTAGCCACCATGGTTGGGAATGGTTCGTACAACATCTAAGTCATAGTTCACATGACACGCTAAGCCATAATGTTTAGCTCAAAATGCTTGGATACCGTCTGCTTAATTTCTGCACTACAGGTACTTCAGTGATAATTTAGATTGATACTATGTCATTAAATGAACTATTAAATCTGCATGACAGTTTATGATAAATATTTCAGCAAGAGTAAGACTGATGGAGTTGTAAAAGATTAATTCTAATTGTCAGTGTTAAACACTATGATTTGTCTTTGAACCTATAAAGTTCTACTTTGTGATTAAACAATCAAACAAGATAACCTCCCGTTCATTCAGAATGATCATCCACACCCATCCCATCTTGTTATGTTCTCACAATATGTTTCCTGAATACGCAAGACACAAAAGTTAGCTGATCAGGAGCAAATTATGCTGTATTTGTTTGGCAAACACACAGAATTAACACCTTGACCCCAGCCACCTAAACAAATTCAAAACTCAGAAAGGAATATTGAAATGAACAAATCAGTATAAATTCTCTTTTGGCATTACAGTGTTTTTATTCTTAAAATTAGTACAGCTCCTAAGACTGCTAATTCAAGAATGGTTCTTGGGAATGTTCTGTCAATCACTAGATATAGAGATCAATAACCACAGAATTACCTTTTACTTCTTTATCATGACAGTCCTTCAGTTTGGACCAGAGATCTTTGAAGTAGTCAGCAGTAGGTTCTGCAGAGTTGGGACTTCCACAGCTTCCTCCAGAAGCACTCATTTTGTCTTCCTGTGTCCAGTTTTTCACTTGTTTTTCTGAAGTTCTTTCTGTTTTGATACACTTTTAGGTTTACATTACAGTTGTTGTTTTCTAGACAACTGGATTTCTGCAATAACAAGTTGACAATGTTTACAGTATATTTATCTAAGTATGACTTGCAACAGTGGATGAAACACTTTGCTATTTTCAGGTCTGGGCAAAACTATTAAGAGTTCCATGTAACTCTTTTTAAAAATAACAAAAGCAAAGGACAGCCACTGGAAATCTATTTCCCGCCACCCTCACAAAATCTCTCAAGCTGGGTTTTTTTCCCCCCAGCAGGGGAAATGATATAGGGCTATATTTTATATGCATATATAGAAACATTTGAATAGCTTGCATACAAATACAGAAAGTTTCTGGTAGGCTAATGCAATGTGGCACAAGTTACGAGTAGAATTTCAAAGTAGTTTACATTTTCAAGTATATGACATACAATTCAACTTTATTTATCAATTCATACTGATCAATGGTTGGGTTGAGAGATTGATACATATGCTCATTGGTGGACACACTTCACGTGCCATGTGTCTTTGAAACACACTACCCAGTGATATTATCAACATTTTTAAGGGTTCTTCCAGGGGTGGATCTACACTGCTGCTTTAAAGCGCTTTATAACAGTAGTGACAACTGTTTTTGGAGTGTGTCCTGGGCCCCAACAGTTGTCAGTACTGTTATAAACCACTTTAAAGCAGCAGTGTAGATCCTACCCAGGTGAGGCTTTTATTTTGCAATCTTTCTGCATCATTTTACAGGTGGTCCAGACATCATCATATTCCATTTGTTGCCCTCCCATATTTTCCCACTGCTTCTTCTGTCATTTTTCTTATCACAAATAAACAAAAATCCATTCAAGAGGGAAAGATGGAGTAGCTGAACAATGCCTTTAGGTTAGCACTTGGGAGCCATCCATCGGGAAATACATACAATTCCTCTGTTAAAACAGCTCCACTGACTTCTGGTCTGTTTCCGGGCACAATTCAAAGTGCTGGTTATGACTTATAACGCCCAATATGGCTTGGGCCCAGGTTTTCTGAAAGACTGTATTCTCCCTTATGAGCCTGCCCTGAGGTCTTCAGGGGAGGCCCTTCTCTCGGTCCCGCCACTATCACAGGCATGCCTAGTCGGAACACGGGAGAGGGCCTTCTTGGTGGCTGCCCCGGGGCTCTGGAACTCCCTTCTCAGGGAAGCTAGACTGGCTCCCTCCTTGGTATGCTTTCAGAGGCAGGCTAAAACTTTTCTGTTTCAGCAGGCCTTTGGGGAGTCGTTGGGACCTCTGTTGATATGTTGTTATTGTTAGCAGAACTCGGGCTACAGGACACTGAGCCTGTGTCTACAGGGTTAAAGTGCCCACAAGCACGGTGGGAGGGGATTAGTAGGATGATTGATCCACCCTTTCCTGTCTGCTCTCCCAACTTCCTTCTTCTTCTTGCTCTCAGTCTTGTGAACTGCTGAGGAAAATGGCTGACACAAGTAGTCTTGTCCCAAGTTGTAAAGTTGTTTGTTACTGAAGTAAAGTTTTTTCTGAATCACTGCTGGAGCATTTCTTTCTGTGTATTAGCGTGGTTGCTCACAGGGATCTGATTCCAAGCATTGCTAATAGTTATATCTTGGATTTTTAAAAATTATTTGTATTTTAAAAGTTTTTAAATGTTTAAATATTTTAATATTGTACCATGTTTAATTATATTTTTAATTTTTGTATATCTCTGTTTTTAACTGTACATGTTTTAAGTTGTAAGATGCCTTGAGTCCCAGTATTGGGGAAAAGGTGGGATAATAATAATAAAACCATAAGATAGCCTTCTCCAATTTGATGCCCTCCAGGTGGTTTGAACTACAAATCCCAGAATTCCTGACCACTGCACCGAGTTGGGGAAAGCTGCCCCAAGACACTTATTTTAATAGTATTTAAGTACAATCTCCTGATATTTCATAAATAGATAATATGTTTCCATGTAGCCAAGTCTTGTTAGTTTAAAATCTAAATGCTATAGAGCTGGAATCAGCAATGCAGTACTCATGAGCACCAGACTGCTCCACCAAGCATAATCCTTCACCAAAGTCCCCCTGCCCCATCTTATTTAAAAAAGGAGGGAGGGGGAAACACTGCTTGGAGTAAGCATGGGGGTCTGGGAAAACAGCAAGTGGGGGGAGGAGGAAAACAGGGGAGCTGGGAAAGCCAATGGGGAGGAGCCATGTGGGAGGAGAGGTGTTCCTATGTGATGGATGAATAGCTTACATGACTATCTATGACTGCATGTAAGAGTAAGAGAGAGAGATTAAGATGGCTCCAGAAGGAAGGAATAGTGTATGTGTGTGTGTGTGTGAGTATTCCTGAAAACGAGCCATTTTTTGAGTGCCCCAAATTCTCAAAAATCCAGATGTGTCCACAAGCCCAAAAAGGTTGGAGAACCCTGCTTAATCATTTCAGTATAAAATTTATTTCCAAAATACAAATGCATAGTTGAGGTAAGCATAGGACAGTTACCCTTTAACCATAGTAATGTATTCATCTTTCGGTGGCTACAGTGATAAATAATGTTAATAACTTGTCCCATCCCCTTCATTTCATTCACAGAGCCTTTAGCAAATTCCAGAAAGATGCAATGCAATCGTATACACGTCTACTCAGAATTAGGCTCCATTGAGTTCAATGGAACTTACTCCCAGGTAAGCGTGTCTAAGGATCGCAGCCTTAGTCTATTCAAGCTTTATGGCGCCACAAGTCTCAACGTTGGGTCAGCATATTTTGGGACAGAAATTTAACAGAAGCCTTTTCCTATACTGAGATAGGAAATTCTTCAAAGTGTGCCCGTCGTGGAGCTGTTAAAGGCACAGGAGCCTTCCGGAAAACGGAAAGCAGGCCTCGGTGTGACATGGTGCAGACACACCTCCAGAAAGCACACAACACCCCTTCGGAGTTTGAAAAGAGCGGCTTTTTCAAAAGCCTGAAAGGAAGAGGAGGATCCTGTTTTCAGCACAGGCACAATAGGGCGCGCTTTCCCTGCCTCGCTCCCTTAACTCTCAAAAGGCTCTTGGACCAATTGCAAAATCAAAAGCGGGGCATTATTATCATCATCATTATTTGCCGGTTACGGGGTGCGCGGCTGTGTTGGTCTTCCGCTGGAAGAGAGCGAGGGAGGGAGCAGCTTTTACCTCAGACAAAGGACTGAGAAGGAGGAATGAATCTCCGCGGATTAAGCTGGAAGGTTGTGGAAAGACCCAGGAGGACGAGCCAATGCCTGGAAGCGCGCCGAGGAAGATTTTCGCTCACGTAGTCCCGTGTCTGAGGGTCGTGTGGGAAAGCCCCTGAGGAAGGCGGACGAGAAAGAAAGAAAGAACCAGAGCATGTTCTTATTACCTGGGGCGTCGTCGTCAGCAGCTGGCTGCTTACTCGTTCTCTGGCTCCCTCGCCTAGCTTTGCTCAAGATAAGGCGCAGGAAAGAGAAACAGAAAGCGAGAGAAAGACGACTTTTATTTTTCTCCGACCGACAAGTTTGGTTGAGGAGCTTTTGGCGGGACGGAGCTGCCCCTGGTGGCCGGAGGCTGTGTGGGTTGGCGACTGCTGTTGTCCGGCGCTGTGGGGGATTTCACTCTGATCTTGCCTGGACGGACTGCCCTCTCTCTCTCTCCCTCTCTCCCTGTTCTGTGGGTTGATTTGCTTACAAGCAGAGCTTAATTTGAGCCATAAAATGCCCGTGTGAAGTAACAATAGAGGAGTATGCCGCAAGGCAGCGCAAAGCGCCTTTTCACCTTCACCATTGAGGAAGCGCAATTATCTTCTCCATCGCTGCGATTAAGGGTCCAAAGCAGACAGTACTTTAAGGGCACAATCCTATGCATGTTTATACAGAAATAAATCCTGTTCTGCTGGGAGTTGTAGGACTTTTTTTTCTCTATAAACATGCATAGGACTGTAGCCTCAATGTGTGTCTAACAGCTATGTCTTTTAATTTTACTCTAGAGTAGGTGCAGGGACCTGATCCGGGTTTTAAGAGCCACTATGCTAAAATCCCAATCAGCATTGGGGGTCTTGCACCTACACTACAGTAAAAAAAAAAAAATGAAAAAAGGTAGGCGGTATACACATTTAAAGTAGTGTCTGTTTTGGACCTTAGATGAAGGGCTTCCAAATCAAAAGATAAGTTCTCAGATGCACGTTCACCGCTTATTCTGCACCCTGCACCTCAGTGTTTTTTAGAAATGAGGCACTACACACTTATAAGTTCCCAGTTCTGCCTTTTAAATCAGAGTAGAACTCTCTCTGAATTCTCCAAATTCATGGAGGACTGTCCTCTCAGTCAAAGATTAATGTTTAGAATTATTTTTACTTATGGGTACAATGTATGCATGAAATGACTTTCTAAACCCTTGCAACTGCATCAACAGCATTCATCAGCCCACAAAAATAAAACTACTAGCCTGCCTACTGACCCATACATATTTTACTTATTCTCACATAATATTAGAACCTGGGCTCATTTCATGAAGCTGATTGGTGGGAGTTTCAGGACAGATAAATGGAAGTACTTTATATGCATATAGTTAAACCTTGGAATTTGCTACCGCAAGATGTAGTGATGGTCACCAATTTGGATGGCTTTAAAAGGGGGTTAGATAAATTCCTGGAGAAGGCTATCAATGGCTACTAGTCCTGATGGCTAAGTGTAACCTCCAGTATCAGAAGGAATACACCTGTATACACTAATTGCTGGGGAACATGGGTGGGAGGGGGCTGTTGCACAATGTCCTTCTTGTGGGTCCCTTGTCGACAGTTGGTGGCCACAGTTTGAACAGAGTGCTGGACTAGTTGGACCCTTGGTCTGATCCAACATGGTTCTTCCTGCGTTCTTATGATGGCTATATGATACTTCCAGTATCAGAAGTGGTATACCAGTTGTTGAGCATGAGCAGAAGGGTGCTGTTGCACTCATGACCTGCTTGTGGGTTTCCCACAGAAAGCTAGTTGGCGACACTGAACAAAATGCTGGGCTAATGGACCCTGGGTTCTGATACAGCATAGCTCTTCTTATGTTCTTATATCTATGTGAGAAACCAGAGGAAGAACGGCACCAATAATCAGGAAAAAAGAGATGAAATCAAAGATGCACAAAAATAAAGATTTGATTGGTTACAGAGCACACTGGAGAACACATTGCTGTGCTTTTTTAAGTGCCCCTGAAGATATATATTTGAAAACAAGTTGGGCCTTTGAGAGTTCATCTTTTCTCATAATTTAAGAGATTTTTAGCCCATCCTTCAGCACAACTGCTCTCAGATCAGATAGCAAGTCCAAAGGTTTGGGAGACAACAATAGCCTTGAAATTTAAAACGGAAAGGAAAAATCCAGCAAATTTCCAAGCTTCAGTATGTCTCAGTATTGGCTTTTAAGTGGCTCATCCTTATGTCAGATGCTGAGTAGGACATAAGCATTCTTAGAATGTTTGTAGAGGAAGAGCTCAGGAAATGATTAATGATCATACAAGACCTGCCCCTAGGGTCTCTTACCTTTTTTGTGGGGGAGGGTGGGAGATACAAAATGGATGCCATGGCATGTGGCTAATCACAAAATTTATTACTGCAACAAAACACCCATTTTATAGAAACGAAAACTGGTGAGGCTAGGAGACAAATGCACTCCTTTGAGCCCAGTTTTGTGCTCCAACAAAACATTTATTAGAAAGGCAAACCAATTTCCTTAAAGCACCTCTGAAACCTTAAAATCAATCCCCCCAAACTTATTTTCCCAAATAGGAAGATCAGCCCCAAATAATTTCATACCCCTCACCCATACTGTCAAAACACAAAAAACCACTCTTTCCCTCTCAGGATCAACTGTCCCAAATACACTCCCCTCCTCTAGATCATCCCAAACGTTTTCTCATACATACCGTAAAAAACGTATTCATCCACAGATACAAACACACAAGCCATTCATCCATCTTCACACACACACACACACACACACCTCCCACATGGTCAGTTACCAGCTACTCCCGCTGGCTTTTCCTTTCCCTCCCCAGTTTCCCAGCCCCCTCTCACTAAATCAAACAGCTGACTTTCCTCTTTTCCTCACCTCACTTAATTTTTAATTAAATCCCACTTATATGCAATTAATGATGTAATTATTGTATGTGATTCATAGTGTGTGAAAAGAAATGGGAGAATGCTGAAGAAAATACTTTGGGCTTGGAACCATTCTTATGATTTATACAGGCTTTATCTATTGCTGCAGCCCAGACATGCATTTTTGCAGGGAGTCTAGCTTAATACCTAACCTACTTACTACAGCCAGTGCACATCATAGTATAGGATGAGGTTACAATACTACTTTATTTTACCACTGTGCAGTACAATCCAAAGCATGTTTACTCAGAAGTAAGTTCCACTGATCTTAGCAGGACTTACTCCATAGTATGTGTATTTAGGTGGTGTATTCTCAGCCCTCCATCACACCAGCGTTTTATCACACTTTTGTCCTGCCTTGTTTACCATTTTGCCCCACGATCCTCACACAACATCATCTCTGTCCTGCAGTCATCTCGCCTCTTTCCCTCTATTTTCTGTGTTTTTCTAGGGCAGGGAAAGTGCAGTATTTTTTCTCCATGCGGGATAAAACCGCCCTTCTATCCCTGTGTATTGCTGTCCTCGTGCTATATTGCAGAATGTCCCTTCTTTGGAGCGTGTGCATTGAAGGGCACTCTTGCTGATGAAAGAGGAGGGCGGGGGCAGTTCTCCAGTCTGTAGAACCGCTCAACCTGGAAGGAGGGAGGGCACATGAAGACTCCATGCAGAAGGGAGCATCATTTCACCTCTTTAGATGGTGCCCAGCCAATGAAACGCTAAATCGCTAAAACCCTAGACAACAAAACCAGAAGGGGGCAAGGCGTCCATGCCCATCACAATGTCCATCAACCACAAGAACCAGTGAACTGGAGGGGGAAGGAGAAGGGGACGGAGTGGGATGGGCGCAATAGCAGAAAAGCGAACAAGTGAAAAGAGATTTCACTGATACAGTGGCGATACCAGGAAGGCACGTGAAAGGGACCAGCGCTTAACATGCTAATGAAACAGAGGTGGAAACCGCGGATTGTACCTGAAAAAAAAGTAGGTGTGTTGGACCCCTTAGGCTGCAATCCTATTTCATTTAGATTTTCTAAACAGCAGGAGGAGAGGTATTTCAGCAATTTCATACAGTAATAACTTCGGTGATATTATACCTGACTTGTACTACAATATATACAATATATATGCAAAATGAGGTGATGAATACTACTGAAAAGAATGGTCTCAATGAATTCAAAGTAGATGTTGAAGTTTGCTACAGTATATGTCATTCGTTTAGAAGGAGTAAACACCCACACCTAAACAATAAAACTGGGAAAAGGACTAGCATTGCAGCATCTGAAGATTGTCAAGCATTTCCATGAACTCACAGCCAAATATTAATCATGTACTTAACTCATCTAACTGAGACCTTACTTGTTTACATGCTTACATTTGCTGTTATAAAACTAATATATATCAGTTACAGTTCTTTCCTATTATCCTTGTTACTGTTCAAGAAGACCTACTTGGTAGGTTATTTATTTATTGTATTTCTATACAGCCCAATAGTCAAAGCTCTCTGGGCAGTTCACAAAAGTTAAAACCATCAGACACAAGCTGATTATTAAATTGCAATCATAATGAATATTGAGTTATTTCCAGAACTGAATGCAATTATTCATATATCTAAATATTATTTTTAACGAAACCCCTAACAGTTGCATGTTTATTCAGAAGATAAACTCACTGGCTCAATTCGGACGACACGATAGTCAATGGTCGGTTGATTAACCCTAACCCTCACGCTAACCCTAGGGGGCACTCCCCCCACAACATGGTAATAAATAATCAACTGTGGTGTGGATGAGGATCAGCGCTGAGTTGACTATGGCAGCATTCGGATGACACAATAGTCAAAACAACTGACGATTGTTTCCCCCACACCAGTTGTTTATTGTGTCGTCTGAATTGAGCCACTGAGTTCAATGGGACTTACTCCTGGGTAAATTGCATTACTCAGTTCTTCCTTCTGTGGCTGTCGATTCTCAATGAACTATATAACCTGCTGCCTTTCTGGAATCTGCTCAGCCTATTCCCATAAAAGTTGAACTCTAGAGGCTTGCAGTGGAAGCCTTGTGCCCCTAACATGAATACAGACAAAGAATTCCAGTGCATATGAGATTCTTTTTTTCTTCTTTTTTTGCAGGTTAGCTTTCCATATGAGCTGCTATCCTGCACTTAGGCTGTTCAAATTCCTTTGAAATCAGTCCTACCTATGTCCAGCATTAGAACACTAGTCAGTACTTAACTCAACTCGGCTCTAAAATATTAGGTGAAAATGCTCTTTGTAACTATAAGAGAAGTTATGTAATTGCTACTTGATTAGGACCCCTTCTAGATGGATTCCATTTGACACCTGGTTAGCCAATTATGCGCATAATCGCTGAAGCGCTTTATCGTAAATGCTTGTATGCAGGAGGTAATTGAGCACTCAACAGGTGACCTTACCGGTTGTTTCAAATGCGCGTTACAAGTAGTTAATGCGGAGAATCGCTTAGTTCACATAGGCAAAATGCGCTTTAATGGCCGGAGCAAAATAAAACTCGCTATTTAACGCGCATTCGATAATGCGCATAATCGGAGAGAAAACGCGCCTCTACGCCCAATTTGCGCTCCGTTCTTGTAGAGGTAATTTTTTTAATGCACCTTGAAAGAGCTTTAAATGCCTCTTGTAGAGGCAGCCCCAGGCTGTGCTCTCAAGAATATTCTCTAAGGGTGCAATCCAATGCATAGTCAGACAGGAAAAAGTCCTACAACTCCAGCATGCCCCAGCCAGCCATGCTGGGATTTGTAGGGCTTCCCCCCACATCTAAACATGCAAAGGATTGCACTCTAAGTCTATTTCTACTTTGACTTTTAAACTAAACAGCATTAAAGGAGTCAATATGGTGCAGTAGTAACTTCAGCCAGTGCTAAATTCTTTGGGCAGTATCCAATGTTAGTTCTACTTAGAGTAGACTCATTGAAATGAATGGGATTTAAGTGAGTCCTATTCTAAGTAGGGCTATCACTGGATATTACCCTTTATATATTCCTCTGTATTTGCAGATTTCAGGGAAAGTTTGCATAAATTCCAATTTAATTGGGGACAATCATTTGTGTGATAACTATTCCTGGAAAATCACTGTCCCCATTTTGCCTTAGGGGGTGATGTAGGGCATGCCTTTAAAAAAAATTGTTAGTGCAGTATTTTTTGTCAGGTTTTAAATCCTTCCCTTAGATCGCTAGTAAGTAGCAGAGGGTCCACAGCTCAGTAGCACAGCATATGTGCAAAAGGTCTCAGGTTTAATCTGTGGCATAGTTTAAAAAAAGCAGGTGCTAGACAGCCACTGTCAATCAGAATAGCCAGTACTGGGCTAAATGGACAAGTAATTTGGTATTGTATAAGGCAGTTTCATATGTTCCAATTTGATATCACAACGAATGGGGGCAGATATATTGTATCTGCAGTGCACATGAAACTAAGGTATCATATAGTGCAGAGTCTGGTATTTCAAGCATTGCAATAAGTTCATTTTGAACTGTTTATAGTGTAACATAATAATGGGCTAAATCCAATGTTACGTGGGTGAACCTCTATTCACTTAATGAGTGTTTTCCTTCCCTCTGCACACCTTCCATATCTTCTGGAGGGTCTCCTAATTCTCTAGAGCAGATATGGAAGGTGCACCGAAAAAGGGGGGGCTGGTCTGTCAGTGGTGTCTGTTCCACAGGTGGAAGGACACTATTGGATACAACCCACTTTTTTTTCAAGTATTTTCTCTATTCTGGGTGGAAAGCAACTTGGATGGTAGACAATGAGAAGCTACTTTTCAGAACATTGTTTGCTAGTACTGACATTATCACAGGAATCCAAGTAAGCTTCCAAGGAATCCCAGGGTTTTCCAGAACATAATTTGAAAACCACTTCAGTAGGGAACCTTTTGGTAACCTAACCCCCTGTGATTATTGTGGAAGGCATTCATGGAAACAATAGGGTGGGGATGAGTTATGTAGATGATTATAACATAACTTTCTCTGTGTGAGAAGAACTACAGGAATGAGTAAATTGGAACATTTTGCAACATTGACTCTGATCCTAAAAAACTATTACTCTATTTCCATGTTAATCAGGATCTAGGGTCAATTATCTCAATGTTGTTGTTTTTTGTCATGATCAGCAATGTTAAATAAACATTTTATTTCTTGGTCCTCTTATCATGTTCCCTATGTACTTTTCAATACGGCTGAGGTGCATGCCAGAATATTTCATTTGTTGCTATGACCTGGCTGGGAGATGACAGTGGTCCGACATGGGCCCAGGCCCTCCCAGCTGGGTACTGTGTTAGTGAGCAGGTGAGGAAAAGTGGGCGGGGGTGGTGGAGTAGCTGTGGTCTGCAAATACAATCTCAACCTGACCAGACTTCCTGTCCGGGAATTGAATTACATTGAGTGTGTATACCTGAGTCTGAAGACCAGGGCTAGACTGGGGATTCTGTTAGTGTACCGGCCACCCCGCTACCTATCTGATTCCCTGGTGGAGTTCATGGAACTAGTCTCGGAGCTGGTGTTGGAGTCGCCCAGGCTTTTGGTCCTGGGCAACTCCAACATCCCATTCGAGACCAGTTTGTCAGGTGCAGCTCGGGAGTTCATGGCATCCATGACAAACATGGGCCTATCCCAACTGGTCTCTGGTCCCACACATTCCGCAGGTCACACCTTTGATGCTGTTTTCAATTCCAAACAGACGGATCTGTGGGCGGAGGTGATAAATACCTCTGCATTGTCATGGACAGACCATTTTCTGGTCAGGCTTAGTATCACGGCTACCACCCACCCCTGCAGGAGTGGCAGACCTATTAAGATGATCCACCTTCGAAGGCTGATGGATCCTCTTGGATTCCAAAAAGCCTTAGAGGGTTCTGTGGCTGAACTCATCAACAATCCTGTAGAAGCCCTGGTCAATAGATGGAATCAAGACCTAACTAGGGCTATCGATCGCCCCCAAACGTCCTCTCCGACCCGCTTCCAACCAGGCACCTTGGTATGCAGAAGATCTCAGGGAACTGAAGTGGGAAGGATAATGACTGGAGCACCGCCGGCAGAAAACTCAGCTTATAACTGTGAAGACACGACATAGAGAACGTCTTTGTTCCTATGGGGTGGCAATACATGCAGCGAAGGAAGCTTTTTTCTCTGCATGCATTGTGTCTGCGAATTCATGTGCAGATGAACTGTTCAGGGTGGTGAGGGGTCTAATTCAGACCCCTTCCCCCCTGAATCCAGTTTTAGAGCCTTCAGTAGTTCGCTGTGATGCATTTAACAATCATTTAACAGATAAAATCTCTTGGATAAGAGCGAATTTAGATGCTGTCGTTATAACAGAAGCTGACAATGAAGTGTCCAGCAACTCTGCAAGTAGCATTACACTGGATCAGTTTCAGTTGGTGAGTACCGAGGACGTGGACAAGCTGCATGGATGAGTAAGGAAGACAACTTGTCCTCTTGATCCTTGTCCTTGGCTGGTTGCCCAGGGAGATGCAGTTAGACTACAACTACAACATATTATTAATGCATCTCTCAGAGAGGGAAATTTTCTACCATGTTTAAAAGAACTGGTAGTATGGCCACTTCTAAAAAAAGCCCTCCTGGGGCCCCCTGGACCTTAATAATTACAAGCTAGTATCAAATCTTCCATTTTTGGGCAAAGTGATCAAGAGGGCAGTTGCCTTCAAACTCCAAGCAGTTTTGGATGATACAGATTTTCTAGACCCATTTCAAACCAGCTTCAGAGCAGGATACGGAGTTGAGACAGCTATGGTCACCTTAGTGGATGATCTCCATATGAGTATTGACAGGGGGAGGGTGTCCCTGCTGGTACTTTTAGATCTCTCAGCAGCTATGGTATCCTCCTGGAACGCCTGAGGAGTTCGGGAATCGGAGGCACTGTATTCCAATGGTTCCAGTCCTACCTCTCAGGTAGGTTCCAGATGGTGATGCTTGGAGATAGTTGCTCCTCAAAAAAGGAACTGTTGTATGGCATACCACAAGGCACCATCCTATCCCCAATGCTCTTTAACATCTACATGAAACCGCTAGGAGAGATCGTTTGGAGGCATGGGGCGGGGTGCTATCAGTATGCCAATGACACCCAAATATATTTCTCTATGCCTTCAGTAACAGCATCAGCTAAGGATAGTGTGTCTCCTCTGAATGAATGCTTGGAGGTGGTAATGGGCTGAATGAGGAAAAACAAACTGCAGCTGAATCCAGACAAATGTTTCCTGTCAAGGGCCCTGACCTGGGTTTGGAGGTGTGTCAACCAGTTTTGGATGGGGCTACACTCTCCCTGAAAGATTGTGTTCACAGCTTGGGGATGCTCCTGGATCCTTCGCTCCAACTGACAGTCCAGATAGATGCAACGACCAGGAGCACCTACTATCAACTTTGGCTGTTGCGCCAGCTGCGCCCTTTCCTAGAGTTGGAAGACCTAAAGACAGTAGTGCACGCACTGGTAGCTTCGATGCTCGACTTCTGCAATATGCTGTACGTAGGCTACCATTGTACCTAGTTTGGAAACTTCAATTAGTTCAAAATATAGCAGCCAGGTTGGTCACCGGTACACACAGGGGTGACTATATTACACCAACTTTAAAGACACTTCACTGGCTGCCAATTAGTTTCCGGGCGAAGTATAAAGTGTTGGTTATTACCTTTAAAGCCCTACATAGTTTGGGTCCAGGTTACCTGCGGATCACCTACTCCCATACAATCTGCCTTGCATATTCAGGTCGTCTGGGGAGAACTTACTTCAGTCAGCCAAAACTAGAGGACCTTTTCTTTTGTTGCCCCCAGAATGGCCTGCTGGAGGAGATTCATCAATTTAACTCTCTCTCACTGAGTTTAAGGCTCAGACTAACCTCTTCCGGCAGGCCTACCCAGATGAACTGTAAACCAAGAATTTTAAAATGTGTTGTTTGTTTTATATGCTCTTTTAATTAATTTTATGTATTTGATCTATATTGTATTGTACTAATGTTGTTTCCTGCCTTGATCCAAAGGGTGAAGCGGGTAAGAAATATTAATGGAGGCACAGCCGTGCCTCCATTGTTAAGGGCCGTCAGTAAAAAACACATTCCGCCATGTTAAAGTGATAATTGGGGAGGGGTCATTTTAACAGTCACAAAATCGGAAATGTTTCATCAACCTTTCTGAAATTTACAGGTGCCAGAAAGAAATGTTTGTTTTACATTACCTGAAAATTTCAAGAAGATTGGTGAAAGATTGAGGGAAGGAGAGCAGTTTAAGGTAGAAAAGGAATACAAACCTCTCTCCCTGCTTTTGTAAAATTTACTTCCAGGTTGAGACTTTTTGTGCTCTCAATTTGCATAATTTCTAGAGCCTTATTAACTAATCCAGTGGTGGGGTCTTCTTCCTCCTTGACTGTAGTTGATGGAAAGCTTTTCGTTTTTAAAAAATTCCCTTCGGTTGACTTTTAAGGACTATTTTAACCTCTAATTCAAGTCAATGAGGCGGCCATCTTTCCTCATAACATGACACTGACACACACTCAGTAGCGTCGCTCTCCCCCCTCCCTCCTGCCTTAGAATGTGGGGTGGGTGAGTGAAATGGCCGCTGCCTCTATAGCACAGACCTTTTGAGTGAAGAAGAAGAGTTTCTCTTTTCTCTTCTGAAACATGCATTCCTTTGGCTCTGAGAGTATTTTGGGCTATCTTCATAAGGCCAGTTTGCTGTTTTGCTCCCTGGTGAAGCAGGGTGTGGTTTCTCTGGATCCATGACAACCTGATCTTCAGATCACTCCTGGGAATAGGTGGCTATACCTTTCTTTCTATCCCCCCCACCCCATACACACACAGTGCTCCTTCCCTCTTTTCTATGAGTTTGGTCCATACTGCTATAAGTTGAAAGCTTCAAACACTTCATTTAATTAGTTTGGGCCGGTGTTAAGTTTTAAGTACAACGTTGAAACCTTTCAAAGTGCTTCTGGGCCTACAACATTGGTTTCGGCCTAGTCACCCTGTTTTTCTAATAAGGTTTAGAAACAGTTGAGCTGTCGTTTATTTTGCATAGTGTACACACATGGATTTTCTTTCTAATCCTTGCAGTCTACACTGGCTGCCTCCTTGATGTGTTTTTGGATGCAGACAAACCCTTTTTTGTTCCAGCAGGCCTTTGGCAAATAATCTGGACCTCTGTCTATACCTTTGACTTTTAAATTGTTATGTATTTAAAATGTTTAAAATGCTTTAATATTGAAAAGTATTTAATTATATTTTAAACTTTTGTATATTTAGGCTGACCACATGAAAAGGAGGACAGGGCACATGTAACTTTAACAGTTGTAGAGAAAAGGGAATTTCAGCCAGTGTCATTTGTATGCAATTAGTCCCTGGTGAAATTCCCTCTTCATCACAACAGTTAAAGTTGCAGTCACTATACTAGAGTGACCATATACAAAAGAAGGCAGGGCCCCTGCAACTTTAACAGTTGTGATGAAGAGGGAATTTCACCAGGAACTAACTGCATACAAATAACACTGGCTGAAATCCCCTTTTCTCTACAACTGTTAAAGTTCCATGAGCCCTGTCCTCCTTTTCATATGGTATATAGTATATTCCTATTTATAGGTTTTAGCTGTATATGTTTTAGTTTTGTAAGGCTGCCCTGAGGCCCAGCATTGGGCAAAAGGCAGGATACTACTACTAGTAGTAGTAGTAATGTTTCAGATTTCACTTCTGCATCTGATGTTCTTTTGCATTTACTTTTCTTTATAAACCATTCATATCTTAAGTGTGGCATGTTTTCATTGGTTTAACAAGTTAAAAGGAGTATTCACTGTTTTCATGCTTATGTTATAAAATCTATTTTCAACAGGCCTAGTAACTTCAAGAATAACAGAGTTGGGGAAAATCCTCAATCTCTTTGCTATCAGAGGCACTGAGTAAGGGACCCCTAGAGATAATTTAGACTGACCCCAACCACAAAACACTATTCCCCCTCCTGAAGAGATCTGGACCACAAACTACTAAAGACAAACAAAGTAGCAGGCCATAATAACAGTTCTCATGTGGCCATTTGCCTTATGAGGCAGGTACTCTGCGGGCTACCAAATGGAGGGACTAACAAGCCATAAAGTTGCCTGGCTGGGTCTGCCAGAAATCCACCCTCAACACTCCTGGAAGGTCCATGTTCTATAGCACCTGCTGTCAGATGAACTTGAGGGAATCCCTCCCTCCACCCCTGGGTTTAATTTACTGGCTTCCCCTGGCTGGACCTTGCAGGAAACTATAGGGACAGACAGAGCAGGCATTCATAGCACACATAGAATTCTAAGACTGGCAAATCTAAAAGCAAGTGTGTTGCTTTTCAAGAACCAAGGAAATTCAATGGGTCTTACTTTTGAGTAAATATCTAGGGATGGAAATGCAGCCTGTGCAAGAACTAAGTAGGGTGACCATATTTGGGAAACCAAAAAAGAGAACACCTAGTGGGTGGCAGGAAAATGGCTTTCTGGGGCCACCTTAAAGTCCCCAATTGGAGCGGAGGAGGGGAAAGCATGTCATTCTCACCCCCACCCCACTGCTCCAATCAGGCCCTTTTCTATAATGTCTGGGAATGACACGTTTTTCCCTTTTAAGACCTTGATTGGAGCAGTGGGAGAGAATGACACACCTCCAGAAAGCATGTCATTCCCCCCTGCCACGCTAGTGGTGGCCTTAAAAGGGAACGTGTGTAATTCCAGGTCATTATAGACCACTGCATAAAATCCCCCCTGACACCGGGGATAGAACAAAAACCAGGAGAAATCTGGGGAAATCATGACAGTTTTTTTTAAAATTTATTATTGCATTTATATCACACCTTTTTTTCTGCCAAGAAACCCAAGGTGGCATACATAATCCTCCTCCTCTCCATTTTATCCTCAGAACAGCAACCCTGTGAGGTGGGTTGGGCTGAGAGTCTGCAACTGGCCCAAAGTCACCCAATGGGTTTCCATGGCTAAGTGGGGAGCAGAACCCAGATCTCCCAGCTCCCAGTCCAACACTTTAGCCACTACGCCACACCCTAATGGTCACCCTAGAATTGGGCCATGCCAAATTGGAAGCAGATCGGTTTGTGCCTTAATTTTTAGGATAGTTTTTTAAAAAAAGTTTGACTTCAATTGTTTTTCTAAAATCCAAGGCATGAACCAATCTGCTTTCAACTTGGCATGGCTAAATCCCTACTTCAGAGCTACCATGGTGCCAAGTTTCATCTCTTTATCTTTAATTTCATTTTTAAAACTTGTACTGCTCAAGGTCCTGGACCCCAAAGAGATTTCTGTTTGAACTTTAAAACATTCCTAAAAATCAAGGCATGAACGGATCTTCTTCATACTTGGCATAGCTATATCCCTACTTAAGAACTACCATGATGCCAGGTTTCATCTCTTTATCTTTAAAAATGAGGGAGATGCAAGCATTTGGGTTGATTTATTAATGTTAAAAGTGGGTTCAACACATAACACTAGTTTTGATTTTATATTGGATGTCAAGATGGTATAACATCCTGGCTGATGCTGGCTTGGTTGTCAACTGTATAATATCCAGTCATCCATTACACAAAGCCATGAAAGGGCAGCAGGATGGGGAATGCTGTTCCATACCCTTACCAAATACAGGGTCTGCCCAATACTTTTCTCTCACACACATCTCGCATATAGCAGCACTCTTGATAACAAAAGGGGCACTATTCATTACAGATCTAGAACCAGAGCTTGTGCCAGGCACTTCCAACTTTTGGTCAATATCCTGCCTTTCAAAGAACCAATGCTTTTTTTTTCTTAAAATGTATTTATAAAAAATATACTGTTCACTCCCCACAATCCCTGCACAATACATCATCTCATCAAAGCAACAGCGGAGCAGAAGAGGTTTAGTTTGGCTGTCTTGAACACCTTTCAGATGAGATTAGTTTGCAATCCTATACCTCTTGGGAGAATTCCCTAGTGAATTCAGTGGCACTGGCTTCTGAGAAGACATGTATAGGAGTCAACCTTCTCCAGCCTGGTGCTCCCCAGATGTGTTGCACTGTAACTCCCATGTTATGTGTTATGGGGAAGACAAAAATCAATTCATACTTAATTTTAAAATAATACTTACGCATGAAAGTATTAGGTGGTAGCTCTGTCTTTGATCTCACACTGCTGAACAAGTAAGATAAATCCTTTATCTGATATTCAAGAAACAGTCATCCTATGCCATGTGTTGAAAACTAATGTTGATGTCTGAAGGGCTATCTGGATTAGGTGTTCAAGATTCATTCATTGTTGTTTCATTTGGTTTTGACAGTTTATTTAAAGTGATGCAGCTCTTTTGTAGTACCTTGATTGATTACATATCTTAATGCTGGAAAACATCATACTTTAGTACAGATGTGGGCAGAAAATAGATCTATCCTGATGATTTGGACATCAACTCGCGGCATTTCTGATAACTGCCCATGCTGATAGGGGCTTTTACAAATTGAATTCCAAAACATCTGAAGATCTACATTCTGCCTTCCCTTGTTCTTGAACAACATTCCCCAACCTGGTGCCTGTCAGATGTGTTGGGTTGCAACTCTCAACATAAGGAGATGCTCTAAGAAATGAGAAGTAGCTGGTCCTAAGTTGTTCATCATCATTTCCCACAACCCCACAGTCACCTCTGCAGATCAAATTGCATATCTAGATTTTTGAGATGACAAGTCCCAGCATTCCTGACCATGGGACATACTGACTTGCAATGATAGGAGTTGTAGTCCAACACCTTTGGAGGGCACCAGGTTGGGGAAGGGCTGCTCTAAACAAAAAAAGAGAAGTAGGTGGCCCTAAGTTGTTCGTGATCAGTTTTCCACAACCCCACAGTCACCTCTGCATATCATATTCTCCACCCTGTCCTCATGGTTTATCTGCTTTGGGAGAATGAGAATTTCACTTGCACTTTCTGCCTCCTTAGGGAGGATGTGGCATTAAGGCTTGTGAGCCTTAACTCCCAATTTCCCTGCTTTTTGGTGGTTGGTTGGAAACTGTAGAGCCTTAACATTGTTTTTGTAAACTGTAGGTTTTTTGTTTAATGAATATATATATTTTATGATGATAATGAATAGGACAGTATCAGGTGAACATACAAAAAAAGTTAAGGTGGAAGATATAAATGAGTTTAATACAATTTTTATATATATACACAGAAATAGTTGTAAACACTTAAAATATGACATACAATTAAAATAGTATAATAAAAATAATGCTCCAACAATCTTCATTGCTATGGCCAGACGTGTTTCGACACATATGTCCTCCTCACTGGCCACTTCACTATAAAATACATATATTCATTCATATTAGTGCCTAATATATATAGATAGGAATACTCATATTCTAAAGTAAAATGTATAGGGAAATATAAACCATATCATTTTTCAAGCAACATACCACAGTTGGTTTAAAGCTGAATTTTGGCTTATTCTTTTTACTAATCTTGCACTCTGCTGGGGCCAAATTCAGTTTTAAACCAACTGTGGTATGTTGCTTGAAAAATGATATGGTTTATATTTCCCAATATATATTCCACCTTAACTTTTTTTGGATATAAACTGTATAGTTTTTGGTTAAGGATAACACCTTTGTTTAGGCTGCAGTATCAGGTGAATCCAAAGTTATGTTTCTTTCCAGAGGGAATCCTATCTTTTTTGAAACTGCAGCCCAACCCTCATATACTACATTACAAACAACTTTCCACACTCTGCTGAATTTCAGAATGAACTTTCTATGTGGTGTAGGGACCTGCTGCTGTTGCTGTTTAAAAAATGCAACCCTGGGTACACAGATCATTGCATGGTTTAATACACACAAAGTTAATTATGTAAACTGTAAATTTTGCACAACAGTTTGTAAAGGCAAGTACATATGGCCATTTAAAAACATAGATATAAAATATGTAATAAATTGAAGAACTTGTAATTTGCTGTCCTTTAAAGGTACCCACAGTCTGTTGCCTAAGGCAGCCATTTCAGTATCTGCTTTTTCAGAGAGCTGGTCTTGAATATTTCTTGATTAATGCTTAGAAATTAAATATATTGTTTTTAAAAATCCTTTCAATAAACAAAAATTACATCCAAAGTTCCATTACTTAGTGATCATTTATATCAAGTGAGACTAAGAGTGTTATCATATGCATGTTTAGACATTAAAAAGTCCTACAAGTACCAGCATGCCCCAGTCATAGTTGCCTGGGTGATTCTGGAAATTGTAGGACTTTGTTTTTGTCCAAACATGAATAGAATTGAACCCTGAGGGATTAATCTCAAGCTTCCCCCTGAAGCTGGTTAAGAGGCCATAGGATGCAGTGGAAGTGCTGCTCCTCTGGCAGAGAGGGAGGTCCACAAGCAGGGATAACACCTGCATTACTGGCACATCCCCAGTACACAAGTGCCAAAGTCCACAGGTAGTGGGGGTCAAAACAGAGCAGGATCCTAAGTCAATCATTACCCCCAACACACCCACAAAAGTGGCCTGCAGTTAAAGCAATGTTCAAGGTATACTTAATACTTAATTAAGTTGTCTAGTTAATTCCCTCCCATCTCAGTCAATAGGGGAATAGAAGCCCAAAAGCAAAAATTGCCCTCTCCCTCCTGCCCTGGCTACAGAGAGAGGGCAGGACTTTGGATGTTGTGGATACTCCACCACAGGCTCCATTCCAGTTAAAGTTAATCATGCATAAATCTAGTGGAAACCAGCAGGGTTTTTTAATTGCGACATTTAAAAAGATGTACAGTACTTTTAATGGGAGATGCAAAGCTATTATGTTTCTTTACTCAGAAGTAAGTCTCACTGAATTCAATGTGGTTTAATCTCAAATAAATATGCATAGATTGAACAAGGTAACTAACTTAATCTGGGTTTGCGTAGGGTCCTATACTTGGCTGGAATGAGCTCCAGGGAATTCTGTAGGACTTACGTCCATACATAAAATTGGGCTATTAATTTCTAAAAGTATTCAATTCATTTTGAACAAGGAGGACACATTCTCCTGCACATTACAAAATTATTAGCTAGCTTTGCCTTGTACACTTAAATCCTTGTTAAGTATGCCATTAAGTGTTATATCAGCTCTTACAGAAATTTGGCATTCTTCCAAGGAATAATAAAGATAACTGTTCCTCGGCTTGGATATCCACACACCAAGCTGATACTTCCTCTCTGAGATTATGCTAAGATCTCGCATAACGTTCTGGACTCTTAAACAACTTTAAAACACAGGGCACTAAGTACTAATATTTTACTTACCTCATAATTAGAAAAAAACCTAATTACTTTGTCTAAAATCCACATTAGAACAAGCTTCCTTGGAAAGAGAAAGCAAAGCACTATAGGCTTGTCTTTTTAAATCCAGTTAAAAGGGGATAGGAAGAGTCACATTTACTTTAAACAAAAGTTATTTTGTCCTAACAGGCATGACAAAACCTGTCTTCATTCCTTTCTATTCAGCTCAGCCAGTATACTACTTAGCTTCAGAAAGTTAATCAGTTACCAGATTCTATAGTCTTTGTTTTCAAAATTGTATAATTCTTATTTGACACTATACACTGAGATCCATAGCCCTCAATTTTAACGCATCCTGAAGGTGGGGCTACAATTTTGGTGGATCCTCTTGACTTTGGATACTGCATGAGTACAGTCTCTGTATTTTTTAGTTAAAGCAAATGAGGCATTGACCTTTTAATATGCAACATGTAAGTTATGCTTGTACTATATCAAGATTTCCCAAGATTTCTTAATTTACACAGTGAAATCATTTTATGTGTTAAGGTGTTATGACTTGGCATTACAAGGCAAAACATATTTTTTCATATCCATAGCATTTTCTTTTATCATGTTGCCATTGTGAAATTGGTGTATTTATCACATATATAACACATAGCCTATACTCACTTACCTAAGAGTAAGCCCCATTGAATTTAGTGGGGCTTACTTTTGAATAGACGTGCATATGATTGCCTTGCAAGACTGGAAAGTTAAGGACTTGCCAAAATTTACACAGCAGGTCAGAGGGAACACTCAGACTACAATTCAGGGCCCCCTCTTTCATAAACACACCTGTTTCATGCATTGACCTATAGCTCTAACTATGCACTTGATGAACAGTCACTCAACAAAATCACAAAATGATGGCATCAGTAGCCACCTATGACAGAGCATAATAGTAATGCCTAAAGATATACAGAAAGAAAAGGCTGTATAACTATACTGCATGGCAGAATTAAATTTCCTGAGATAAAGTTCTTAAACTATATAATACGAAGGGAGACTTAAACAACTTACCTTTCCGTTTTAATTGTGAAATGTTAGTCTGCCTCTGTTCTTGATCAGCACTTGTGATTATTTATTGTCAATTTCCCCTGAAGTTATATAAACATCAAGCATATACAGGATGAGAAATTCACTGTGGACCACACTAGAGAATGCTGAGGTGTTCTGCTGCACCTAAGATATATACAATGTGCAATGGATAACCTAATATGTCTTTCATTTAACTGGCTGGGCAGGTTTCTGCATTCTCTGGAACATGGAATCATACCAGAATTTGTTGGCATAACAGGCCTGTCAAACCAGTTTCTTGGAAGCACAGGAACCTGTTCAACCAGTCTTCATCAAAGGGTAGCTCAACATGCTGCGGCTCAACTCAACTCTGAAGCTTCATAAGTGGTGAATTATTCACGCCTTCACCAACTCCCAGCATAGAATGTTGTAGCCTCCAGCAAAATAATTTACCAAAGTGTTGGGGAGTGCTATATCCGTAAGTCTATCAAATGCAGCAATATCCTATTGTTGCAAAGTCGTCTTTATTACTTATCTAGATGTCGTGGTTGATAGATTAGCATTTAATTAATAAACAGGAAGATGGGTAAAGAAGCATATAGTTTGAAGCAAATCAGAAAATATTATTTTTAATTAAATGGCATTTAAACATGATTACAAATGATTATAAACATGGTTTTAAACAAAACTTGAGACCAAATCCTGAACTGCTTCTTCAGCTGATGGTAGTGGAAACTCCATTCAGTAATGGAAGAGAAATTGCTTGTTTGATTGAATTGTAGACAGGACAAAAAAGCTACCCTTTTTAGAGCCGTGTTCAGTATTATCTGGCTTGTTAACAGAAGGTTTATGCAGGAGAGGCAGGTCAGAAGAGATATGTGTCAATACACATAAAAGTAAGTAGCAAAACCTGTTGAAACATTACCATACACTGATAGAAAGATATCCCTAATTTCCAGCCTGCTCCAGCCTGCTGTAGTCTATTGTAGGCTTTATAAGCAGTTGTACTTTATAGCCTTACAGAAATCCCATTTAATTCTCATTGTAGGTGAGGTGTGGGGAACCTGTGACCTTCAAATGTTGGACTACATCTCCCATCACCCCTGACCATTTGCCATGCTGTCCAGAGGCAATGGGAGTTGGAATCCAACAACATGTGGAGGGCAACAGGTTCCTCACATAATGGCTGATGCCTCTAGTTTTAAAAATTTAAAGCCTACTGTCCTAACTCCTTCACTCCATTTTAAGACTCTGACCATGCAGACTTCATGACTTCCACATCGAGTCAACCTGTATTTCTCTCTGCTCCACCCACTGGGGTCGTCTGTTTGTTTGTTTTTTGGTAACATCTTTTTCAATTAAGCAATCCAGAGATCTTGAAAGATTTCTTACAATTTTGTGGATATTTGCTTGGTCCTAATGACCATGGATTATGGCATTTTTCTTAGGGACCAGGGCGGCATGCTTTGCTTTGTTTTATGTATCTGACTTTGCAGAAAAGCTGCTTTGAGCCAGCATGATATAAGAAGCTTTCCAAGCCCCTTCTTGAAGGTATTTCAGCCCCCGCCACAAGCATGAAAAGAAAGAAGAAGCAAAAATAGAAGAGAGAGGAAAAGGAGAAGGAGAGAGAATGGAAGAGGAGTGAAGATTATGGGATGACAGAATGGAAGAAGTGGGTGACAAGGTGAAGAGGAAGGGAACAGAGGAAGGTGACATTCTGCACCACCCTATATAAGCAATTTCTCATGGGCCAACTTGTTCTTTTATTTTA
Source organism: Anniella stebbinsi (assembly GCA_029215795.1). Taxonomy (NCBI): domain Eukaryota; kingdom Metazoa; phylum Chordata; class Lepidosauria; order Squamata; family Anniellidae; genus Anniella; species Anniella stebbinsi. The sequence continues at coordinate 59,174,886 of JARDYH010000006.1, read as the reverse complement.
TTATAAAATAAGCACTTACTTGTACCATTTAAACAAAGGAGCACTCATATTTCCCTTTAAAGAGATATGGTCAAGTTGCAAAAAGTAGCAAGGCTATCACCTCCTGTGGCTCTTTTAAATCTTACTTGATTTGCCATTTTTCTGTGAGAAACGTGGACTCCTGGTCTCCAGAACTGGAGTTTACGAGCCTTTCTACACAAAGCTTTTATTGAACATGTGTGATTCCTCATGGTAGTTTGCAGGTCCTTTACATGATGTCATCATCCTCCAGGGTCTCTCCTGTGCTTTGCAACCATTATCACAATTTTTTTTCTAATGTGAAAAGTCTAGTATTTTTTTCTGAACTACTGCAGTGCCACCTAGAGGTTGTGTAATGGAACATATAGAAAAAGAGAGATCCACCCACTCTGGGGAGAAATCCCACATGTAATGAACCAATCTTAATGCCTAAAAGAATCTGGAAACAGAAGCTTTAGTAAAGGTGCCATTTAAAAGCCTCATGTAGAAAAACCCTGTATCTGTAACTATTTGATGCACCATGCATGACCAGGATATTGCATTACTGGTGTTAGCTCAAATATGGTGCTATGTTCCTTTTTTAAGCTTATACTAATAGGCCTTAAATTAAATCATTCAAACAATATGTAGGAGCCAAGCTGAAGTTATTAAGAGCTGCAAATTTAGGATCCATTACACCTGAAGATAAAGTTAAAAATAGGCAAAAGATAATGCATTAATTATTTCTACTGGTTTCATATTTCAAGCTTTATTATAGAACATGTAATAACACTTGCCAAATGATTAGTGGCTGGACCATGGGAAATTACAGACATGCTTGATTAACTTTGTATCATTTAGCCATCATTTTATCAGCCTAAGCAGCATTTTTCCAAGTATAAGAGAAAGGAGTTTGAAAGGGCTTATTAAAGTATTTGAGGACAAATGCAAGTACAAAAATAGCAGGCACGGGTATACTTTCTAAATTAGAAAATAGGAGCAAATTTGGAAGAAGCCGCAGAGACAAATAACGTTCAGATGGTTCAACAGATGTACCATGTTTACACTGCAACTGCACCACCTCAGGCTATTGTTTTTTTAAAGCTAAGCAGGGTTGGGCTTGGTCAGTGGAACTGAATAGAAGAGCTTCAGTTAAAAGTGCTGCAGGAAATGGTTTTGATGATGTAGTGGATTACAATAGCAGGTTTTAAATCACGCTGTATGTCATAAGGAGGAACTCTGACTGCTGGCAGTGTTGTACTTCTAATAAGAGAAATGATTTAGAGCCAAGCTAGAAATTACATGTAAATGTATTTTAAATCCTGCTTTGCTTATCAAAACCCCCCAGCTTCGACAGAGGGCAATTTAGAGCAAAGAAACAATATGTGTATGTCCAAGTGGTGTGTGTGTGTGTGTGTGTGTGTGTGTGTTCTCAACTCTTTCCTCACCCATCTGTTTCCTACTCCAGTTGCCTCCCTCTGGCATTTTTACCCCCTGGCTTCCAGAGACTCTGGACTTTCCTACACGAGGCATCATGTGCATCTCATTCCCTACTCATGGTTGTTTATGGGTTTTTTAGACAACAACATGACTCTCCAGTTTCACTCTTGTGTCTAATTAGCACTTTTGGGGAGTTATTTTTTAGAGCAGGAAAAATGCGGCATTTAATTGTGAAAGCGAAAGAAAGTGCAATTTCCTCTTGTGTATTTGAGCTATTTTGCTATACCACAGTGCCACCTAGAGATTATGTAGTAGAAAAGCAGGAAAGGAAACACTTTTTATGCAGTGCCCAGATCTCAATTTGTGATAAAACTGAAAGCAGATACATCTGATTAACAGCCGCACGTGAAATTCAGTAATAGAAGACAAGCTTTCCTGAAAGATAGTTTGATCGCCACCTCTGACCTTTCTACTTCTTCCTAAAGAAAACACCTGTGGTTTGAGAATGAAAGGGGAATTGTAAATATGGACAACTGGAGACTGTACAGGATATGACCAATAATAGGATTGTAATGAAATGCCTTTATGTATTGAACAATTTTTAATTTAAAAGAAGGTTCTCTGTTTCAGCTTATTTTATTAATTAGACTGCAAATATAGAATACCATGTAAATATCAACCATGCAATTAATTTCATATGCAACAAAGATGTCAGTGAGGAAGAAATTTTGTTGGCTAATTAACTTTGTTATAATAATAGTTATGCAATAAATTCATTACAACACAACCGCTAACGCCATCAAAATAATTTAGAGATAATTAATTTGGTTGCAGTTTTACTCAATTCACTATCTTATCTGATCAATCAGTTTGTTAATTTAAATATTATAGTATCTTAATATAAGTAATATTCTGAAGTTATTGTATTACAATAGCAGTAAATTAGTGAGGGGAAGCTCAAATACATTTCAAATCAAGTTAGAGGTCTCATCCCTGTTTTGTAGAAATGCAAATAATGAACTATTAAAGTGTTTTCTGTTAATTATTAAAATATCTCTTTCTCGGCACAGTAAATCCATGGATACAATTATGTGTTCATTGAGCGAAGCTTCTTAAACACTCAGTGTCATGTAACGTATTATTTTAGAGTTTCACAATCTTTCTAAAAGAAAATGAAGCTAATGGCACAGGTGCAGACGTGCTCCCATAGTAAAGGTATGCACAAACATTCATATCTACAAGGACTCATTATAGAGAGTTAACAACATACTTTCCTGTAGCCATCAAAAACTGCCCAGTACCTTTACGAACAAATTTGGGTGGAGTGGGGCAGGAGTAACACACACTTAGGAAAACTAGTTGATTATATACATTTACATACAACTTGGTATAGGAGGAACAACGAACCCTTCATTTTGAAGTTGGAGTGGCCTTTGATGAACTAGCATCTTCTTCTGAGTTTCTGTCTGGAGAAGGTTGCCTGGAATCTGGACTATGTCATCAATTATCTAGGGACAATAGATTCTAAAGATCAACAGAAAGGCTGCTTTGGGGGGCTGGCATCTGTACCATTAGCCCTGAAGTCTACCTGCAACTCCTTTTGCCTCCTTCACACTGGGCTTTTCTACACAAGGTATATCATCTGCTCATCATTCCCTATTCATGGTTGTTTACAGGTTCTTTAGACAATGTTGTGGCCCTCCAATTTCACTTCTATGTCTAAAGAGCACTTTTGGCAAGTTTTTAAGAGTAGGGAACATGCAACATTTAATTGGGAAAGTGAAAGGAAGCATGATTTCCTCTTGTGTATTTGAGCTATTCAGCTATACCACAGTGCCACCTAGAGGTTATGTAGTGGGAAAGCAGGAAAGGAAACACTCCTTGTGTAGGGCTCGGATCTCAATTCTGCAATGAAACTGGAAGTAGATACAGCCGATTAAGAGCCTCATGTAGAAAAGCTTGCCTTCTAGCTGGAAAACCTTGGAACCTAGATAACCATCTTATTTTATCAACTGCCAGGGGCCAGAAGAAATTGCCACACTACTGCTCACTTATTCCTGTTGTATTGCATATTGTGTACTATATAATTGTGTACTGTAATTAATGTAAAGTATTAATTGGCTGCAAAGTATGTAATGGCAGGAGGAAAGGCATTTCACTAGATAAAATTGCTGGTTTCCATAGTGTAAAAGGGGGAGAAAGGGAATTCCTGTCCTTACCTTTCATTGCTGGGAGATGGTGGGTATGCCATCATCAGCACTGTGCAAATACATGGTCACTATGGTGCAAATTGGTGGGGGACCATCTACTCAGCAAATGAGTATTTCACAGAGTTGGATACAGCACCCCCCCCCACACACACCTCTACCTGGCAGTAAAAGGTAAAGGCAGGAAATCCCCTTCCCCTAGCTGATAGCTAAACAAGCAAACTTTGACACTTGTAGCCATGGTTGTCATGTTGTGTGAACTCAGTCAATGGGGCTATTCACTCAACACACTATCCCACACTCAATGGTTTCGTGTGGGTTGAACCATGGCTTATCGGTTTGTGTGAACCCTCCAATGTAGACAGTAGAGGAAGTAGCATTAGCAATTCATACCCTAAGGTACGTGCGTGAATAGGTTTGATCAGCTCTTCATCCAATCAATGCCCCATTTAATGTTGTTTCTTATGCCTTTCTTTGAAGTGATAAATGAAGTATTTTGTTTAAGAGCCTATCTACACTATTGCTTTAAAATGGTTTATAACCGTTATTAGGCTGACCATATGAAAAGGAGGACAGGGCTCATGTAACTTTAACAGTTGTAGAGAAAAGGGAATTTCAGTCAGTGTCATTTGTATGCAATTAGTTCCTGGTGAAATTCCCTCTTCATCACAACAGTTAAAGTTGCAGGGGCCCTGCCTTCTTTTGTATCTGGTCACTCTAGTATAGTGCCTGCAACTTTAACTGTTGTGATGAAGAGGGAATTTCACCAGGAACTAATTGCATACAAATGACTCTGGCTGAAATCCCCTTTTCTCTACAACTGTTAAAGTTACATGAGCCCTGTCCTCCTTTTCATATGGTCAGCCTAACCGTTATTAACCAGTTGAAAACTGTTAAAAACCGTTTTAAAGCAGTAGTGTAGACAGGCCCAAAATTCAATGTCATGCAGCAGTCATCCAATATGTTAGACAACAAAAATGTTGTATTCCTCTAAACCTCCTACTCTGCTTTTAACTAGTCTTATAAATACAAATGTGTCAATATTCATGTTCAGTTTAAAGTATATGAGTTATTTGACCAAAACTCTGATCCAGCGGGATCTGGGTTAATTGGAATGTTCACAGGTTCTTATTACAGGCATGGATAAAGCTCTTTTCATCCTATCACTGAGCATCTGGATGCAAACAGTAAATTCTATAAAACCTGTGCTCTTGAGCACTTTCCATTCTCTACCATGGAGCTTGAATTAATTCAGTTTCATGGCAGAATGTGTCCTATAGTTATAGAGAAATACATTTATTCTTCCATTTTGTTTGCTTTTCATAGTAGAAGATCTGAATGTTGGTAGCCCAAAACAGTGTTTAACAATATCTACAGTAAAGCTACTTTGTCCTTCCTACGTTCCATGAAATAATTTGGGTCTAGGCACTTACATTGACTTTGTGATCCCCGATTATTTTCCTCCCACAACCAAGTTCACATACCAATTAACCACCTGCAGTGTTATCAAGCTGGAAAGCATCGCAATAAAGTAAGCTTCATAGGAAATTAGATTCCCTTACCTGCAGTGTAATTAAATAAAACCAGAGAGAAAATGTGCATCTGGGTGTTTCTAATCTGCGCACAGGATGTGGAACACTGACTTTCATGAAAAGCACAAGATTGACACTTAGTGTTGGATCAACAGTTTAGCTTTGTTAAATATAAGTTCATGAACTTGCAAACCACCATTTGATATTTTTTCTCCAGAGTGACAGTGCTCGAATTACTGGGCAAACTGCATTATTTTCAGGAAGAAAAATAGGCTTGCCGGGGCAAAGTAGGAACACTGAATATGAGTCAAGATCAGATGAATTTCTGCAGACCTGGGCAGTGCTGGCTCCAGGTTTTTCAGGGCCCTTGGATAAGACACCCTCAAAGGGGCCCCTGCCTCAGTGAGTCTACCTTCTCAACACCATTGGCATAGCTACTGTTGCTCTTCATTCTCTTTTTCATTATGGCTACTACTTGTTTGCTTGAAAGGTAGAGAGCCAGTGTGCAAGAAGGCCGTGGCATCTCCTGCTCTTCCTTCACCACCATTGTTGTTTGGACTACAGTGGGTGACAGGCAAAAAAACAGGTTGCAATGGTGAAGAAGAGGAGCAAGACCAGGGAGTTCTAATCAGACTTCCCCTGCTGGGGGGTAGTTCTAACCTCAGAGCCCAGAAACTGAACAATCTTATGTCCCCTAGATCAGTGGTCCCCAACCTTTTTGGCACCAGCGACCAGTTTGTGGAAGACAATTTTTCCACGGACCAAAGGGGGCATGCCCACCCCCCGAAAAAACATAAAATGTAATTTTTTTAAAAAGGCTGCCCACCATGCGGCCAACAAGCAGATACCCCCCGCCACCCTCCCACCCGAAACAAACCCCACCACCACCAAGTCACCCCCCCCAAAAAAACAGCCCAGACCTACCGGGTCCTCCGCCGCCCTCCGCCGCCGGCACTCTCCTCCGCTGCCGCGTGATCCCCGCAGCCCCCTCACCCATGAGGGGGCTGCAGGGGATCACCGTTATGCAGCAGGGGAGGAGAGCGGCGGCAGAGGACACAGTAGGTCCGGGCTGGTTTTTTTGGGGGGGGGTGGCTGGATCACCCCAGGTTTCCCGGTTAGGACCAGGAAACTCCGGGCGATCTGGTCACCCTACACGTGGCCTGGTTCCTAACAGACCACGTACCGGTACCAGTCTGTGGCCCAGGGGTTGGGGACCCCTGCCCTAGACACTATCTAGGAGATATAGGATTAGTCGCTAAGGAAGGAAAGCTGGAATAGGAGCACAATGTCTGGAAATAAAGCCCTGTGAGGAGAGACTGAAAGAACTGGGCATGTTTAGCCTGGAGAAAAGAAGACTGAGGGGGAGACATGATAGCATTCTTCACGTTGTCACACAGAGGACAGTCAGGATCTCTTCTCGATCATCCCAGAGTGCAGGACACGGAATAATGGGCTCAAGTTACAGGAAGCCAGATTCCGCCTGGACATCAGGTAAAACTAACTGTTAGAGCAGTACGACAATGGAACCAATTACCTAGAGGCATTGAATGCCTCTCACACTAGAGGCATTCAAGATGCAGCTGGACAGCCATCTGTCAGGTATACTTTAAAGTGGATTCCTGCATGGAGCAGGGGGTTGGACTTGATGACCTTTTAGGCCCCTTCCAATTCTACTATTCTATGATTCTATGACTGGTAGCACTAGTAGGAGCCATCTGGAAACATCCCATGTTACCAGCGCCAATTCTGCAATGAGAATCAATAAACCAGAAAAGTAAGGGATGGGGCAGCATAAACATGCCTAAAATAATAATAATAAAACCCCAGTATTTCATGCCTTTTAGTTATTTTTCCTGCAAACTCATCTTTCACCGGAATCAATAATCTACTTTGCTCATATCAAGTAAGAGATCTTTAGACCAGCAATGAGATGTTTGAAACATCTGAATCTGGAGACATTCGGCGCTCACACAACCAATATAAAATACTTGAGATTTATTGTACTTAATTGTTTTATTTTTATTGTGCTTTTATGCTTATGAGCCAGAAGCAATTATGTAGAATTCTTCAGTCATTAAGTATTCAAACTTAGAGAGAAAAGAACACATGGCATGGATTGGTTTTTATTACCCACATCTGTTAATGTTTTATAAAGGGGTTCATGATTTTTTATCAAGACACAATCACTAGTATGTTTTAGTCTCTTACTGCCCTCTCTTTGGGAAAGTCATGCTATCTAGACTTTCTTGGGTTATGAGTCATCCCGGCTATGAAAACTGAGAAGATTTTGTTTTTATGCCAGTTAAGAGTGATTGTTATCAAATTAGCTTTGCCTAAGGATGATCATTCTTTCCTTGTAAAGCAAAAATAATTGTTTAACTCTATTGGGTGGTCTGTACTTTGTGAATGAAAGCCAACTATGGTTTGGGTTTTAAACAATTGCACTTATTGCCAGATATTTACATAACAATTAAATTCAAGTGCAGATTTAATACTGTTCCAAAGCAGTTTATTCCTGCACAGAAGTGCTGCATACATAATTTCTCTAACTGAACAATCCTACGGTCCAATCATGATGGCAACCTACTCAGTCAGGGTCTTATAAACTCTCAGCACAGAGGTTTGGGAGGGAAAAAACCTACTCCATAAAGCAGGGGCGGGCAGAAAGTAGATCTCCAGTTGTTTTGAACTTCAACTCCCAACATTTCTAATCATTGGCCATGCTGGCAGATGCTTCTGGGAGTTGACGTCCACAGCTTCTGAAGATGTACCTTCTGCCCATCCCTGCTTTAAAGCACAGACTGGAGTAATCCTATCAGCAAATTCCCAGTTGCATAGCAACCCAGCTGGCATACATCAGACACAGGATAGCATGTTGATAATGTCATGCCTAATCCATTCACAGTGATGGGGAGATGCTGCCATTAGAGCACCTTAGTCAAGTCGATGCCACACACAGTTCACCAGACAAAAGGATACCACAGCACTCTCCACTACATGCACATTGGCTGACTGGGAGCATGCCAATCAGGCTGGCATTTGCATGTTTTCCTAAGATGGAGGGAACAACTTTTTGTAATTTAATCAAAGAGGAAGGAAATAAATGCCATGGCTCCTGTGTTTCTGTGCAAGTTCCACAGCCTTAAAAGAGATCCCAGCAGCTTTCAGGCTGTGCCTTCCAGAACAAAATTGATTTTTGAGCCAAGGTATCAGAGCAATGCAAATTCATAACAGACAATACATGTGTCAGAGAGTCAGAACATCTGGAACTGCTTTGTAACGCAACATATCTGGTGTATCACCTGCATAGCAAAGCTTCTGCTGAATCTTAGGCAGGATCTACACTACTGCTTTAAAATGGCTTATTATTATTATTATTATTATTATTAATTATTATTATTATTTATTACATTTCTATACTGCCCCATAGCCAAAGCTCTCTGGGCAGTTTACAAAAGATTAAAGCATTAAACATTAAAAATTGATATACAAAATTAAAAACCATAAAAACATAAAGACAGACAATATACAAAGATAATATCCATTTAAAAGAACTTTGAGGTCTCAGCCAAAGACAGGTTGGCCAAAGATTGATCAATTAAAACTCAACATATGCTACTGAATGCCTGGGAGAAGAGAAAAGTCTTGACCTGGTGCCGAAAAGACAATGTTGGCACCAGGTGGGCCTCATCAGGGAGATCATTCCATAATTGGGGGGGGGGGGCAGCACTGAGAAGGCCTGCTCCCTTGTTGCAGTCCTCTGAGCTTCCCTTGGAGTAGGCACCCAGAGGAGGACCTTAGATGCTGAGCGTAGTGGACGGGTAGATTCAAGTCAGGAGAGGTGTTCCATCAGGTATTGTGGTCCCAAGCCATGTATAACGGTTTAGTGACAACCGTTGGGGCCCAGGACACAGTCCATACACAGTTTTCAAAACATTTTCCAAGTGTTATATATCCTGCTTGGTGTAGATCAGGCCCTATTAGCAGCCAGTGAACCTGGAGTACAGGGCCAGATCTACAACAAGCAAGATATAACACTTTGAAAACGTTTTGAAAACTGTATATGGAGTGTGCCATGAGCCCCATCAATACTGTTATAAACCATTTTAAAGCAGTAGTGTAGATCCTGCCCAGGATTCTGCCCCAGACATGTCCTTTGATACTCCCTAGAGACCCTTGGAAAATATGCTTTATAAGGAAGTCCCTGAGAGTTTTCATATAATGAAAGGGACACACATGAGGGCAGGATTTGCGTTACCTGCTTTAAAACGGTTTATAACAGTATTGACAACTGTTGGGGCCCACAACACATTCCGTATACTGTTTTCTTCAACCCATTTAAAATTTTTATATCCTACTTGGTGTAGATCTGGCCAAGGTGTTGGAAGCCAGCACAGTTTCCAATAACTCTTGTAGCTAGTATGGTTCTCTCCGTGGCAGCGAAATCATGGCATTAGGAAACAGAGCATGGAGATGGGGGGAAAGGGGACAGTCCTGGGGGCAGGGGGGGGGCAGACACCAAGAAAGCTGCATTATGCCCCAGCTTCCTACTTTCCTGCCCAGAAGCCCTGTGGCAGGATAGGTAAAATCACCCATTTAGCGAAAATGCAGGGCGGCCAGAGCATGGAGGCGAGGATCACCTCTGTAATCCGGCCACTCTGTATTAGATACTTGGCAGTCTCCAACTTCGGAGGCTGATGACTATCTCGACAGGATTGCGCCCTTAATGGATTTTCTGTGGTACAAAAAAAAAAAGATGAAAGACATGATGAGAAAACACAGGAGGGTTACAAATGGAAGATAACGTCCTTTGGATCCCCCATGAAATTCTGTGAATAAGGCAAGGCAATTATTCTGTAAAAATCTCCTCTGGAAGCACCCTTAGACAAATGGTTGTGGTTCTCCTGCCTCCATCTACACAGGAGTTCATCATCCAACCTGCTGCCACCATGGTTGTGGCTTAGGCGAAGTGGAGGGCTGGGCCTTATGAGGCCTGTCCTTGTCCCTTGCTCACATCACAGTGCCGGAAGCAGTTTGCATGAAGAACCTCGGGGGCGGAGGGGGGCAGAGTCCTTTGTCCAAGGTGCCCACAAAGCGCTCTAAGCAAGGACGTGTGCGAATACCTTCCTGCCATTTGCCCTTCATCCAAGCCACTGCCACTGCCTTCATCGCTGCAAAGTGAGTGAAGGCAGGAGAGGCCCCACCAATCTCTTGGTGAGAGTTGGAGGCACTACATTCACAGGAACATAGGAAGCTGCTTTATACCAAGTCAGACCATTGATCCGTCTACCTCAGTAATGTCTACTCTCCAGGGGTCTTTCCCAGTCTTACCTACAGATATTGAGGATGGAAAATGTAAGGTGACCAACTGACGGGATTTCCCCAGATTTGTCCTGGTTTTTGTTCTATCCTGGACATTGGGGGGATTTTCTGTAATTTTCTACAATGTCCTGGAATTACATGCTTTTCCCTTTAAGGCTGTCATTCCCCCCCCCCCCTTTCTAATCGGGGCCTTAAAGGGGAAAGTGTGTCATTATAGACATTAAAGAAAAGGCCCTAATTGGAGCAGTGGGGGGTGGGGTGGGAATGACATGCTTTTCCCTCCTTCACTCCAATTGGGGCCTCCGGAAAGCGCGTTATTCCCCCCTGCCACTGGGTGTCCTCTTTTTTTTGTTTCCCAAATATGGTCACCCTAGGAAACTGGGATTGTCTGCATCAAAAGCAGGAGCTTCCCACTGATACACTATGGCAGTTTTCACCAACCTGGTGCTCTCCAGATGTTTTGGACTTCAACTCCCATCAGCCCCAGCCTAGGGTGATCATATGAAAAGGAGGACAGGGCTCCTGTGTCTTTAACAGTTGTATTAAAAAGGGAATTTCAGCAGGTGTCATTTGTATGCATACAGCACCTGGTGAAATTCCCTCCTCATAACAACAGTTAAAGCTGCAAGAGACCTGCCCTCTTTTGTATTTGGTCACTCTAGTATAGCTCCCAGCACCTCTTGTAGGCTGCCACCCTTCCGCTGGTTATAATCCCAGCTCTCTTAAAGATACAATGCCTATACAATCAGCACAGGATGGTGGTGACCTCACAAGAAATGGAAAAGTTGTGGAAAGCCTGCAACTTTTGTAGCATGCAGCATCAGGGAAATGCCCCATGATGGCTGTGAGTCGGCAGCTGCGTCGTATAACTGATGCAACACCACTGTGCAGCCACCACGGGGTAAATAGGGTGTATAGATTTTATTGTTAGCCGCGTCGAGCACCATTTGGGGGGGGGGGGCAGGAAGGCAGGATAAAAATTAAATAAAGTCCAAAACATTTGGAAGTACCAGATTGGGTGGAAGGCTGCACTATTGTAACTCAGGCCCTGTAATTACTATTTTGTGGCAGAATGGGAACACCATAGAAAGAACACCATTTCCTTCTTTCACTTTTCTGTGCCACTGTGTTCTTCCCAGGGAAAGGGAAGCTAACAGAATGTTACTTCATAAATAAAGAGGCTGTGAATTTGTTTGATCATTGGGTAACTCTGTTCTGTAATTCAAATAGTCTATTTAATTTCAAATTGACTAAGCCTGTGGGTTTGCTATGGAGCTGATTAATTAAGCCTTCAGAAGAACTTCCTCTCAGTTTCTAAAGATACCAGTAATGACATTCTACCAAGGAAGGTGCCTTTTAATAATCTTTTGCCTGGTGAAGGCATCAAGTACTTAAATCAAGATCCTAAGGGCAAAAAAGGAGGTTAACATATTCCAATAATATTCAGCTCTGTCATATCATCATGAGATATTTTACCCCACCCAGGATAATTTGCTGCTTTGAAGGAAGAAATATAGCAACCTGTGGACAGATGAGCATGTATTCTGATTTAATGAGTGGGTTGTGAAGGACTGCTTAGCTAACTCCTTTTAAATGTAGCCTGGTAGTTGGCCTGAGCTGGATTTATTTCCTTGGTCATTCATGCACTCACTTAGGTGGCCTTGGGCAAGAAGTATTCTCTTTTTCCTGATGGAAAGAAACAACAGAGAGCTATCCAGCAGCATTCTTGTGAAGCTGCATTAGGTAAAATATGCAATATGCGAAGTACTACAGAAACAATTAATAACTTCCCTCACAACTTCTCTTTTAGGTTGGACTATGATCTTAGCTCTGGTACTGCAAACTAATTCCTACACTGAGCATGTAGCACTTGTTCTTAATTCTATATGTCCTCTCCTAAGCCACTATGGTTTGTATCTAATGGGTTGTATCCAGTGTTAGTCTAAAGGAAGTCCCATTGATTCTAATGGATCTTCTCTAAGAACCTTTCTACATGAAACTGTTAATCTGCTGTATTTGTCACAGAACTGAGATCTGAGCACAACATGAAGAGTGTTTCCTTTCCTGCTTTTCTGTTACATAATCTCTAGGTGATGCAATAGCACAAATCCACAAGTGGAAAAAGTAGTTTCTTTTGTTTTTACATTTAAATGCTGCATTTTCCCTTCTGGGAGAAAAGAGCAGTTTTGGATCCAGTGGATTCAAGCCTACTGCTCCCCTCCCCCTCTCACAGAATATTCAATTTGGGGGTTTATTGCTTACAACTTTGGGGGAGAGGCACCTATGCACCATCTTTAGGCCCTCTTGCCATCCACGTTAGGTAGGGTGACCAGATAAACTCCAGGTCAGGGCTCATGTAACTTTAACAGTTGTAGAGAAAAAGGAATTTCAGCCAGTGTCATTTGTATGCAATTAGTTCCTGGTGAAATTCCCTCTTCATCACAACAGTTAAAGTTGCAGGGGCCCTGCCTTCTTTTGTATATGGTCACTCTAGTATAGTGCCTGCACCTTTAACTGGTGTGATGAAGAGGTGATTTCACCAGGAACTAATTGCATACAAATGACACTGGCTGAAATTCCCTTTTCTCTACAACTGTTAAAGTTACATGAGCCCTGACCTGGATTTTATCTGGTCACTCTAACGTTAGGTAGGGTTCTTAGGACTTGAGTGTCCTTGTAAACTAATTTCTTAAGACACTTTATTGATACTGGTGGACTTGAGAGTTATTATAAATCTTTCAGCTAAGCCACAGTAATAGGTTTTAATCTGCTCTCAACTTATTGTTTTAATTAATTGTTTATGATGATTTTATTTTGTATTATTATGATTGTTTGTTGTGCTCTATGTTGTTTATTGTATTTCGTATATGATGACTGCCTTGTGAAGACTTCTTATCCTGAAAATAGTGGTCTGAAAAAATATGTTAAATAAACAAATAAATACGTAAATATATTTTGCTTCACCTTTTGAGAAGATGTTCTCCCAGCACTTTAAATACCCACTCACCTGTTTGATATCCTGTTTCTTGTCAGTCTCCTAGTGCAAAGGAAATGAAATGTTTCAGGACATAAAATGATGTATATATCTGAAAAACTGGCAATGCAACAGCTTAAAAAAACATTTTCATTTGAAAGTAGGGCTGTGCATGGACTCCCCGATCTGATATGGATCCCGATCTGGGAGGTCTGGATCGGGCCCGATCCGACTCATGTCAGGATTGACCTGATCTGCCTCGGATCAGGCCCAATTCATTTCAAATAGGGCTGTGACCAAAGCCGGAGCCCGAATCCGGAGCAGATCAGGCCGGATCGGATCCACGATCTGGATCTGCTCTGAATCTGTGCAGAGCCCTCACTCCCTCCCACTCTCCCTGCTCCCTCCTTCCCTCCCCCCAATCACCCTGCTTACCTGCTGCCTCCTCCGCCATCATCCTGGTCACGGCGGATGACATCATCACTCGGCACAAGTAGGAAAGTGGCCAGCTGACATCGAGGAGGCAGGACTACATGGAGGACGACGGGGATGACATGGAGGAGGCTGCAGATAAGCAGGGCGATTGGGGGGAGGAAGAGAGAGCGAGAGCGGAGAGACCAGAAGGGAGGGCTCTGCACGGACCCAGAGCAGATCCAGATCATCGATCTGATCCGGCCCGATCTGCTCCGGATTCGGGCTCCGGCTCCGGTCACAGCTCTATTTGAAACGAATATAACATTATTGAATTAGCCAATTTAACACCATTTTCTGTTATTAATCCTGTGAATCAAATTTGCCCATTGTCCACTGAACTTCAGAGGTGTCAGCCACTGACCTGGTTTGCATATAACACTAACTCAGAGTTGTTGAATTCTGGATTATTGTGATGTATGAATGAGGCCGCGTCAACAAACGATGGTTTGACCACAAACAACCCAGGAAGAGAACCCATGATTTATTGTCAGGCTGTGAACTCTGGGTTGCTTAAACCATGGGTTATTATGTATGCACTCAGAATCATGGGTTTACCAGGTTACAGAGATGGTGGGCAAAAGGAGTCAAACCACCCAGTTGCCCTACATGCCAGTACTACAATGCCACAAAGGCATTTGTGATACAGGGAAGAAGCAGTCAAAGGAGGGGAAACAAACAATCCAAGGACTGAGAAAAAAAAACAGTTTGTTCAATCATCTGCCAGACAAACCCTAGGTAGAGCAACAAACCTTGGGTTAAATAAAACATGGTTTAGTGTTATGTGCAAATCAGGTCACAGTGCAGTTCTTTAGTAGTTTGTCTTTTAAAAAACAAAAACAAAACAAAAACTCAACAGCCTCTGAGTTTCGTTACTTGATACTGTACGTAATCACAGCCTTGCAAACTGTACTTTTTCCAAGGTTAATGAATCTGAGAGGCAGCCAATTAGCAAACTGAAACACATTCAACAGTTCAGGTGCTCCATTGTTTGCTGAAAGAAAAAAGGACTTGATGTTTTGGTATCACTATTGGAAAGAAGGAAATGTGTGGGCAGATGTTAGGAAGGCTCAACTGGGACAAGTGAATAGTCTGTACCATTGTCATTCCATCTGGCATATGACCTGAAAGGGCTTGGCTCGAAGTCCTTTGCTTTTTTTCCTCATGGCCCTTTGTTCATTGTTCTACAACTGCAGCTTCGAAATCTATAAATTGTTTGTCTGTTTTATCAGAGGAGACAAATGCTATGCTGCGTTCCCTGCCATACTAAGTGTGCTGAACTTCTACCTGACACCATGCAGTCGATGGCCCATCGACAGACTACTGGGCTTGAATATAAAGTTGGAAGGGACCTTCGAGGTCAACTAGTTCAACCCCCTGTTCAATGCAGGAACTGCAATGCAGGATGTAACTACAACATCCTTGATAGGTGGCCCTATCAGCCTAAATACCTCCAGCAAAGGGAAGCCCACTACCTCCCAGGGCAGCCTATTCCACTGTCAAACAGCTCTTACTGTTAGCTTCTTTACACAAGGCTGTTAATCTGCTGTATCTACCTTTTGTTTAATCACAGAATTGATATCTGGGCACTACATGAAGAGTGTTTCCTTTTGTGCTTTTCTGCTACATAACCTCTAAGTGGCACTGTGGTATAGCAGAATAGTGCCACATGGAAATTGCGCTTTCTTTTGCTTTCACAATTAAATGTTGTATTTTCCTTGCTCTAAAAAAACTTGCAGAAAGTGCTGGTTAGACCCAGAAGCAAAACTATTCCCGATCTCAACTAAAGGACCTGTAAACAACTGTGAGTAGGGCATGCCTCATAAATGCCACAAATGATTTTCCCCGTATGTTTAGCTAAACACTACTTCCCCACAATCTTCAGCTTCGGCTATGGGGCGGTACACAAATGTAACCAAATAAATAAATAAATAAATCTCCACCCATTGATTCTTGTCTTGCCCACTGGAGCAACAGAAAACAACTCTGCTCCATTTCCTGCATCACAGCCTTTCAGATATTTGAAGATCACAAGAATATTTCCTCTTAGTCCTCTGTTGTCCAGGCTAAACATACCCAGATCTTTCAATTGCTCCTTCATAGGACTTTGTTTCCATGTCCCCCGCCATCTTGCTTGACCTTTTCCAGAGGCACTCCAATTTGTTAATGTCCTTAAAATGTGGACATAGTGCTCCAGTTGTGGCTTGACTGGTGGAGAAAAGAGTGGAACAATTATCTCCTGTGATATGTTAATACTAGATGCCCACTGCTCTGGCTCCGGAGAAGTCATTTCCTTATGTTATATACCCAGCACTCAATAGTTCCTGTAGATCTGCACCATCACTTCTCTGACAATTCTCTGTGGGAGATTCAGATGTCTTCCCTCAAGCAAATAGTCCTGTTTCTGGGCATTGGCTTTCACCTTTTCTTTTACCATTTATTGTGTGTGTATTGGCTAGTGATTTTGCTATTGAATTTTACTCCTTCTTCAAGACTAAAGTATTGTCAGTCTTCATAGAATCATAGAATAGTATTGTTGGAAGGGGCCTATAAGGCCATCGAGGGATGCAGGAATCTACCTTAAAGCATTCCTGACAGATGGCTGTCCAGCTGCGTCTTGAAGGCCTCTAGGGTGGGAGAGCCCATGACCTCCCTGATATCCAGCCAGAATCTGGCTTCCTGTAACTTGAGTCCTTTATTCCGTGTCCTGCATTCTGGGATGAACATTATTTGGTCTTGTCTTGAACATTGTTTGGTTAAGATCTTGCTCAGTAGTATTTCATTTCCTATAGCCTTTCAAACATTTGTAAGGCACTTCAGCCTCTAAAGATCCATTCCATGGTGAAGGCACCATAGCTTCTAGAACAGGGTTGGCAATTTGTGACCCTCCAGATGTTGTTGGACTGCAACTCCCATCATGCCTCACAATTGGCTATGCTAGCTAGGGCTGATGGGAGTTGCTGTGTAGAGATAATACTGTGCTTTAACAGCATGTTTCATTATAAGGTATTGCATTTTTTTTCTTTCCAAATGCCTATTCAAGATGGCCACCCCACTCCTCCCTCATCCCATTTGTGTGAATCATTGAGGACTTTCAGGCAAGGGGGAAATCGTGTTTCCTTACCATTGCTCTGCTTTCTGCTTTTCTTCAACATTTAAAATGAGCTGAATTGTCATTGATAGATTTTTTTTAAAAAAAATACATAATAACAGGGTGATCCTAAGCATATCTACTCAGAGGTAAGCCCCGTAGAGTGTAATGGGGCTTACTCCCAGGGTAAGACTGCAACCTTAAGGTAGGGTGACCATATGAAAAGGAGGACAGGGCTCATGTAACTTTAAGAGTTGTAGAGAAAAGGGAATTTCAGCCAGTGTCATTTGTATGCAATTAGTTCCTGGTGAAATTCCCTCTTAGTTACAACTGTTAAAGTTGCAGGGGCCCTGCCTTCTTTTGTATATGTCACTCTAGTATAGTGCATGCACTTTTAACTGTAGTGATGAAGAGGGAATTTCACCAGGTACTAATTGCATACAAATGATGCCAGCTGAAATTCCCTTTTCTCTGCAACTGTTAAAGTTACATGAGCCCTGTCCTCCTTTTCATATGGTCAGCCTACTTAAGGTCCATTATTGTTTCTCTGTATAGTCTATGATATTGGCAGGGTTGGGGTGGGTGATGTTTCATGTACGCTTTCTGTAATTCATAAAACACAGCTTACAACAGGAGAAAAGAACACTTTATTGTCTGAGGTTGGCAGATCACCCAATGTCTCCTCCCAATTTAACAAGCGTTAAGCTTCAATGAGACCCGAGAGACTTCAGGGGAAAAATATAGCCACAAGGCTAATGATGACAACAGCTGCCAGCAAACTTTCCACTGCAAACATGTGAAGACTTGACATGAATTTCAGCTCACTTTTTTGTTTTAGTAGCATCAGTGACAAGTCTGTGCTGGCAGAAACTCATGTGCATTCCTTAACATTAGGACTCTAAGCTCATATTTGAAAATTATTAAATCCATTTGCAACTGTGTGGTTGTAAAAAGGGTGTTAAATTAATTTGGATGTATGAAAAATACAAAATAATTTGCATGAGTTATTTTTCTCCTGATTACCAAGGTAAGAGAAGGGTGCAAGGAATTATGCAGCTCTAATGCCACATCCTTGGCCACTGGAACACCTGTTCAGCCCATTGACAGGCTTCTAAGATTTCACCCCTTTTGCCCATTTTCAAATGAATTTTTAATAAATAAAAACCAAGGTCCATAAGATGCTGAATTCTCTTCTCAATGGGAAAAGGGTGTGTGTGGCAATTTTTGTTGGGACAAGTTAGGTTTTTACAGCTTTCAAACTCGAGGACATATTTTTATTTATTAATATTTTTATCCCACTTTTCAAGACGCATGTTGTCTCCCAAAGTGACCCTCATCAGTCAGAGATGAACCATGTTGTTTAGCTGTCAGCTGCAGTGTAAGTTGCTTTGCTTCCCACCCACTCCTGCTTTTGAAGCTGAAAGTTGGTCTATTGCTTCCCAGAGCTATGGCCGGATGGCGTTCCTACTGAGCTAATCAGATATGTTTATTACCCCTTTATGTTCTCTGTGTGTTGCTAAAGAACTACACCTGTCTTAACTGGAAATCCCAAGGGCATTCTGGGGAACAACTGGCCCCAAACCTTCATGTGGGCAGAGTGACAAGGGAAACAATGCTGAGGAAAGGTCTGGCTATGGGAAGACAAAATGCAGAAGGCAGGGCCTTCTCGGCTTTTTGGCTAAGATCAAGAAGGCAGCGGTGGTGGAAACAAGCTCTGAGCACACTCAGAATATAATCTAAACTGGGCTGCTGAATCTCTTTCCGCCTGAAGGCCAGATTCCATTTCAGAGGAGTGTTTGGGAAGCCACATTCCAGAGGTGGGCAGAGCTGGAAGCAAAAGGAGTAGGGACCAAAGGCAAAGAGGTTGGGTCAAAAATACCAACCTGTTTTAGCTGGGCTACTCCCAGTAACTAAGCCTTGGGCTACTCCCAGTAACTAAGTTACAACTATGGTTAAAAAAAACTGCATGAATGCCAGAAAAACCACCAAACAATTGGTGGGAGTGGGTGCCAGTGGAAGGGGGTGCAGCCTTCTGGGAACCCTCAACAGCCAGATTAGGACCTCAGGCAGGCCAGATTTTGCCTCAAACCTAGGGTTCTGCACCCCTGATCTAAAAGATACATTGGTGTAATTAACCTGATTAAATCACTAGCAGTGTTTTTCATTCCTTACAATCTTCATTTCATGTATATGTTATATAGCATAGGGGATAAGATGGAACCGTGAGGGACACCACAGGCCAACAGCCACGGTGTTGAACAGGAATCGCCCAGCACCACCTTCTGAGATTGCCTCCCATTCCCACCTCAGATCGACGCCTCAGAAGGATATCATGGTCGATGGTATCGAAAGCCACCTCAAGGTCCAGCAGAATGAGCAGGGTCACACTCTGCCTGTCCAGTTATGGCATAGATCATCCACCAAAGCAGTCTCTGTCCCATAACCCAGCCTGAATCCAGACTGAAATGGATCTAGATAATCTGTCTCATTTAGAAATCCCTGGAGCTGAGAAACCACCACATGCTCCAGCCTCTTGCCCAAGAATGGAATATTGGAGACCGGCCATAAATTATCTGACACAGTGGGGTTCAGGGAGGTTTTTTAAAAACAACAGCAACAACAACACACACAGAAGTCTCAGCACCACTTCTTTTAGGCAAGACAAAATCACACCTTGCTGTAATGAGGTGTTTACCACTCCTCTTACCCACTCAGTCAGTCTCCTCACTCTGGCTGCTTTTTTAAGCCAGGAAGAGCAAGCATCCAGCACGCAGGTGGTAGGTCTCCACTCTCCAAGGATCCTGTCCACATCAGGCTGTACGAACTGAAAAGTATCCATTGTAACTGGATAAGCAGGAGTCAAATTTACACCCACTGGACCTGTATCAACTATGGCATCCAAGTCAGCATGGATATGATCGATCTTCTGTCCTCTGTACAATGGGAATAATAGAGGCCAGTCTTGTTCTGGGCATGAACACTATGAGGACTGTAAAGCACAATTACATTACATTAAAGTACAAATTCATAATATAATGTGACACATGACTGATAAATTGTATCATCAGGAGTACATTTGTGCGTCTAACCTCTCAGATCTGTATGATGGACTGGCATCATTCCAGGATATGATTTGACCCATCACTTTTGTGAAGGAAATTCGTACTTACATAAGATCTGTGAGGTTGCGCTCAGTGGCTCTTTGCAGTTATGCCACTGAAGAATACATGTGATCATCGTACTTGTTTAAACAAGCACAAACTTCCCCATGCTGAATGGGAACAAGGGAAGTCTGGAAATGCACACACACAAAAGCTAATGACTATTTTTTTGAGAACATGTCTGAAATGAGATGAGAGTATTCAAGGGTGCAGCCAATGCTGTCATAAGAACATAAGAACAGCTGTGCTGGATCAGACCACAGGTCCATCTAGTCTCACATTCTTTACACAATAACCAACCAGTTGCCTGTGGGAAACCCACAAGTAGGACATGAGTGCAATAATATCCTCCTGCTCATGTTCCCCAGCAACTGGTACACATAGGCATACTGCCTCTGATACTGGAGGTAGCATACAGCCCTTCACAGCCTTATTCTTCATGAATTTGACTATTCCCAAAGTTGGTGGCCTTCACTACATCTTATGGTATTAAATTCCATATACTATGTGCTGTGTGAAGAGTATTTCCTTTTATCTACCCTGAATAACCCATCAATCACCTTCATGGGATGACTCTGTCAAGATCTACACCTTGTGTCAAATCATTACGAATCTGGAATAAACCCCAGGAAATTACACTGTGAAAGCAGTATATGGAACGTAGAGCTCCATCACATCAGCGATTTATTGTACTCTCGCCATGCCTGGTATGTGTTTTTGCAGCACGGTTCTCACATGACATTGTCCCTGTCCTGCACTCATATCACCTCTTCCTCTCCTTTTTCCAGCTTATTCTGGAGTGGGGAAAGTCTGGTTCCCACCCCTCCATGCACAATAAAGCTGCACCTCCACCCCGTATATTGCTGTCCTTGTGCTATGTTAGACCATCCCACATTTTGTTGGGGCCGTGTGTGTTGAAGGCCAGTCTCACTGACAAAACAGGAGGGCGGGGCGGTTCTCCTTCAGTCTGTACAACTGCTCAACCGTGAAAGGGGAGGGAGAGAGGGCACCCAAACACCCCGCAGAGAAGGCAAGCAAGGCATCCCCATCCGCCTGGGAGTCGGTCCCATTCAATGCTATGGTTCTTACTCTTGAGTAGGCATGTTTAGGTTTCGTGACCAGAACAATGTCAGTTTCCTGTTGCCATGCCAACATTGACCACAAACTTCTCCAAAAACTAATTGTAATACTTTTTCTTCACTTATATTGTTTAATATGATCTTAGGGGAAGCATAGTGTGTTGTTTCACCATAATTGAACAGTTTCAGAGTTTCAGGCTGCCATACTATTGAATTTGCACACACACACACACACACACACACACACACATACATATATATATATATATATATATATTGCAGGATATTGCAGGGGGAAGGAGAATGTAGGGGCGGGGCAGGAGATTTTGCTGGCATAGTAGTTATACAGGTGAAAAGATGCATGACCTGAAATAGTGCAACAATGCACAGATGTGAAAGTGCCCAGCGCTCGACTCGCTAAGGAAACAGAGGGGGAAACCACGAATGCAAACTAGGGGAAAAAAGTAGGTGTGATGGAGCCTGTAGATTATGCCCCAATAGCTATCAGTGCACTTCAATACCGCTGTAAAGCAGTAGTGTAGATCTAGCCTTAGTCTAACATTACAAGAGAGGGAGAAAAATGTCTCCTTCTCCACTTTCTCCACACCATGCATAATTTGGTACACCTCTGTCAAGTCTCACCTTAGCCTCACTCACCTTTTCTCTAAGGGTGCCTCTACAAGAGGCATTTAAAGCTCTTTCAAGGCGCATTAAAAAAATTACCTCTACAAGAACGGAGCGCAAATCGGGCGTAGAGGCGCGTTATCTCCCCGATTATGCGCATTGTCGAATGCGCGTTAAATCGCGAGTTTTATTTTGCTCCGTCCATTAAAGCGCATTTTGACTGTGTGAATAAGCGCTTATGCGCATTAACTGCTTGTAAAGCGCATTTTGGACATCTGTTAATGCGTTTCGCCGCCTCTCGCCGCCTCTCGTGCAGAGGGATTAGGAATCCTTGTAGAGGGGACCTAAGCTAAACTGTCCCAGATGTTGTAACCTTTTTCATAGTGGAGTTGCTCCACCCCTTGCTTATTTTAGTTACACTTTTACCAAGTCTACAATATCCATTTTAAGTGCAGTGACCAGAACTCCTCAGTATTCCAAGTGTGATCATACCATAGAATTGTATAAGAGCAGCATGATATTGGCAGTTTATTTTTGACCCCTTTTCTAATTATGCCTAACATGGAATTAGCACTCTGGGTTGACATTTTTATCAAGCTGCCCACCACTACCCAAAGATCTCTTACATGGGTAGTTACTGCTAGCTCAGATCCCATCAGCATATATATGAAGTTTTGGGGGGGGGGGGGGGGAAACCATGTGCATCACTGTAGGCTTCTTATATTGAACTGCATTTGCCATTTTTATGCCCATTCTCCCAGTTTGGAGAGATCCTTTGGAGCTCCTTGAAATACCTTTTTGTTTTGATAATCCTAAATAACTTGGTATCATTGGCAAACTGGCTACCTCATCTCTCACTCCTAATTTCAGATCATTTATGAACAAGTTGAGAAGCATTGGTTCTAATACTGATCCCTGTGGGACCATACTCTTTACATCGCTCCATTGGGAGAATTTACCATTTATTCCTATTCTCTGATTTCTGTTCTTTAACCAGTTACAGATCCATAAGAGGACTTCTCTTATTCTATGACTGCTAAGTTTACACCAGAGTCTTAGGTGGAGGATTTTGTCAAAAACCTTTTGGAAGTCCAAGTAAACAATGTCTACCATATCACTCCTGTCCACATGTTTAAATACACCCTCAAATAACTCTAAAGGTTAGAGAGCCATGCTGGATTACACCTAGTTTAGGCTGACCAGATAAAATCCAGGTCAGGGCTCATGTAACTTTAACAGTTGTAGAGAAAAGGGGATTTCTGCCAGGGTCATTTGTATGCAATTAGCTCCTGGTGATATTCCCTCTTCATCACAACAGTTAAAGGTGCATACACTATACTAGAGTGACCATATACAAAAGAAGGCAGGGCCCCTGCAACTTTAACAGTTGTGATGAAGAGGGAATTTCATCAGGAACTGATTGCATACAAA
The DNA here is from genome assembly GCA_029215795.1 of Anniella stebbinsi. Taxonomy (NCBI): domain Eukaryota; kingdom Metazoa; phylum Chordata; class Lepidosauria; order Squamata; family Anniellidae; genus Anniella; species Anniella stebbinsi. The sequence goes on along the minus strand of JARDYH010000006.1, from coordinate 59,151,557 downwards.
TGACACTGGCTGAAATCCCCTTTTCTCTACAACTGTTAAAGTTACATGAGCCCTGGCCTGGATTTTATCTGGTCACCCTAATCTAACTCACCACTCTGTTCACACAGGGGCCAACAGCTGTGGACTAGGGATCAACAAGCAGGACACAGAGCACCCACTCACCCATGTTCCCCAGCAACTAGTGTACACAGGTTTACTGCCTCTTATACCAAGCCATCAGGACTAGTAGCCACTGATAGCCTTCTCCTCCAGGAATTTATCTAACTCCCTTTTAAAGCCATCCAAATTGGTGGCCTTTGTATAAGCCATGTTGATTATTTTACAGCAGGGCTTGTCCTTCTATATGTTTATTAATTTTGTCTTGAATAATGTTTTCAATGAATTAACCCAGAACAGATGTTAAGATACTGAGCCTGTAATTATTTATTTATTTATTTATTTATTTCACTTTTATACCGCCCCATAGCCAAAGCTCTCTGGGCGGTTTACAAGGATCCCCCTGGATCTCTTTTTAAAAATTGGTGTGACATTGGCCATCTTCTAGTCCTTTGGAACAGAGGCCAATCTTAGGGATATGTTACATATTGCTATTAGATGATCAGCAATTTCACACTTGAGTTCTTGAAGAACTCTAGGATGGATGCCATCTGGATGTGGTGATTTATTAGCTGTCAGCACATGCAGAGCCAGAGTCCTGCTGTCTGCTATAGAAAGTAAAGATCCAGAAGTTGTTTCATCACCAAAAATGAAAACCTGTCCCCACTTGCCATACTTACTTGCTGGATTGTGGCCATCATGCAAATCAAGGAATAAAAGAAGTGCAATATGTGGAAATATCCCAATTAACTTCAGTAGGAGCAAAACATGTACTATCTAGGAGTATTTGGCATCGATATACCAGCAATTTGGAAAGGCCACTATGAAAGTCTTTTCAGTGACTGAAGCAAATAACACTTGGGCCAATGTGTATTGCTCCTTGATTTCATGTTGTCATACAATCTCGCTATTTCTACATGAGGCTTTTATCCTGTACTTTCACCAAGGCTTCTGCTTCCAGATTCTTTGCAGAATTAAGGTTGGCTCCTTTAACTGTGTTTTTTTCTGGTGTGTGTGTGTGTCTTTCTCTGCCTTTCTATATGTTTCATTATTCAGGCACCAGATGGTGCTGTGGTATAGCGGAATTGTGTAATTGCAGGAGACTTTCGTTCCACCATTTCTAAATAATTAGGGTGACCACATAAAATCCAGGTCAGGGCTTATGTAACTTTTAACAGTTGTAGAGAAAAGGGAATTTCAGCCAGTGTCATTTGTATGCAATTAGTTCCTGGTGAAATTCCCTCTTCATCACAACAGTTAAAGTTGCAGGCACTATACTAGAATGACCAGATACAAAAGAAGGCAGGGCCCTTGCAACTTTAACTGTTGTGATGAAGAGGGAATTTCATCAGGAACTAATTGCATACAAATGACCCTGGCTGAAATCCCCTTTTCTCTACAACTGTTAAAGTTACATGAGCCCTGACCTGGATTTTATCTGGTCACCCTATAAATAATACCAGATTTCCCTTGTTAGGAAAAAAATGTGATAATGGTTGCAAAGCATGGGAGAGGCCCTGGAGGATGACAACCACCTCTGTATTGGATCCTTGCCCCTCTTGGCTAATAAAAGCTAGCCGGGATGGAAGAGCCAGCTGGGCCAGGGAAGTTATTAATGCCTCTCTGCGAGAGGGAGTGGTCCCAGGCCTTTTGAAAGAGGTGGTAGTGAGACCACTCCTGAAGAAATCTTCCCTAGACCCTGAAAAATCTCAATAACTATAGGCCAGTGGCAAATGTTCCATTCCTGGGCAACGTCCTTGAGCAAGTGGTTGACGCCAGCTCCAGACACTCTTGGATGAGACTGACTATCTGGATCCATTTTAGTCCAGCTTCAGGCCTGGCTTTGGCATGGAAACAGCCTTGGTTGCCCTGTATGATGACCTATGTTGGGAGAAAGACAGGGGGAGTGTGACTCTGTTGATTCTCCTTGATCTCTCAGCAGCTTTTGATACCATCGACCATGGTATCCTTCTGGGATGACTGGCTGAGTTAGGAGCGGGAGGCACTGCAGTGCAGTGGTTCCGCTCCTACCTGGCGGGATGGCTCCAGAAGGTGGTGCTTGGGAGACATTGCTCGGCCCCAGCATGGGGTCCTACAACGGTTAGTCTTGTCCCCCGTGCTGTTTAACATTTACATGAAACAGTTGGGTGCGGTCATCCGGAGTTTTGGAGTGCACTGTCATCAGTTCGCTGATGACACACAACTCTATTTCTCCTTTCATCTTCATCAGGTGAGGCTGTGGATGTGCTGAATCAGTGCCTGGCTGCAACAATGGACTGGATGAGGGCTAATAATCTGAAACTCAATCCAGACAAGACTGAGATGCTGTTAGTGGGTGGTTCTGCTGACCAGATGAAGGGTCTTCAACCTGTTCTGGATGGGGTTGCACTCCCTCTGAAGGAACGTGTTCATAGCTTGGGGTTTTTTCTAGAACCATCTCTGTCACTTGAGGCTCAGGTGGCCTAGGTGGCATGGAGTGCCTTCTAACAACTTCAGTTGGTGGCCCAGCTACGCCCCTATCTGGACAGGGATAACCTGGCTTCAGTTGTATATGCTCTGGTAATCTCTAAATTGGATTACTGCAATGCGCTCTACATGGGGCTGCTTTTGAAGACAGTTCAGAAGCTGCAGCTTGTGCAAAATGCAGCGTCCAGATTGATAACAGGAACCAGAAGGTTCAAACATATAAGACCTACTCTGGCCCGCTTGGTTTGGTTGCCTATACGTTTCCGAGACCGATTCAAGGTGCTGTTTTTACTCTATAAAGCCTTACATGCCTTGGGACCACAATACCTGATGGAATGCCTCTCCTGATATGAACCTACCCATACACTACAATCCACATCTAAGGTCCTCCTCCAGTTGCCTACTCCGAGGGAAGCACGGAGGGTGGCAACAAGAGAGAGGGCCTTTTCAGTGGTGGTCCCCCCAATTATGGAATGATCTCCCTAACGAGGCTCGCCTGGCGCCAACATTGTTATCTTTTCGGCACCAGGTCAATACTTTCTTCTTCTCCCAGGCATTTAACAGTGTATGTTGAGGGTTTTGTTGTTGTTTGACTCAGAACAGTTGTTTTAAATGGATATTGTATTTATAACCTGTTTTTATGTTCTTTATGAGTTTAAATTTTGTATATCTCTTTTTAATGTTCAATGTTTTTAATTTTTGCAAACTGCCCAGAGAGCTTCGGCTATGGGGTGGTATATAAATGCAATTAATAATAATAATAATAATAATAATAATAATAATGTAAAGGACCACAAACTACTGTCAGCAATCACGAGCACACAATAAAAGCCTCATGTAGAAAAGCTTTCTGAGTGCCTGATCCACATCCCAGATAAGCTCAAGTCCGTTAAGGCTGCATTCCTTTATATGCTTGTCTGGGAGTGCCATTGAACTCCATGGAACTTACTACTAAGTAGATACAAACAGGATTTTTGGACCAATAAGAAGAGATGTTGGAGATCTGTGATCAGATTATTATCATCATCATCATCATCATCATCATCATCATCTTGAAAAGAGAACCATGCCCCCTTCCTGAATGGTCTTGGTGCCATGGAACTGGAGGATTTTTAAAAAACACACTTTCCCACAGTGCTGTGGGAAATACTTCCCTTTGCTCAGCTGCCATTTGATCCATTAGGGAAAGCTTTACAGGATCAGGAAATAAATAATTTTGAAACCAAGTCTCTTGGGTTTTTTTACACAGTGGTTTACTTAGTGATGGGAGAATCAGACTTAGGGTGACCAGATAAAATCCAGGTCAGGGCTCCTGTAACTTTAACAGTTGTAGAGAAAAGGGAATTTCAGCCAGAGTCATTTGTATGCAATTAGTTCCTGGTGAAATTCCTTCTTCATCACAACAGTTAAAGTTGCAGGCACTATACTAGAGTGACCATATACAAAAGAAGGCAGGGCCCCTGCAACTTTAACTGTTGTGATGAAGAGGGAATTTCACCAGGAACTAATTGCATACAAATGACACTGGCTGAAATTCCCTTTTCTCTTCAACTGTTAAAGTTACAGGAGCCCTGACCTGGATTTTATCTGGTCACCCTAGAATCAGACTTCTAGTGTCATTTTAATCTTTTAGCAAGAAGCTGATTCCTCATGCTAGATAAATGGTGAAAGGTTTTGTTGATGATGACATATCCAGGAAAAAGGGATTTTACTACACGTCTCATATCAATTTGTGTAGTCACTTCCTCTTGCAAAGCTTCTGGCAACCCAGGGAAAATACCTTTAATGTGCCACCGCACACAGCCTGTTTGTTCCAACAAGCTAAAATTGCTACTCTCCTGCATTTTTGGCTTTATAGTATGAGCCATTTTTCCTGGAGGAATGGAAAACTGCTCAAGCAGTTTAGGCCCCTGAAAATATGCTCCATAGTCCCTAGTTTAGTATCCATCACCATAGAAATGGGCTTCAAAATTAAAGCACTTAATTAGGGTGACCAGATAAAATCCAGGTCAGGGCTCATGTAACTTTAACAGTTGTAGAGAAAAGGGGATTTCAGCCAGTGTCATTTGTATGCAATTAGTTCCTGGTGAAATTCCCTCTTCATCACAACATTAAAGTTGCAGGCTCTATACTAGAGTGACCATATACAAATGAAGGCAGGGCCCCTGCAACTTTAACTGTTGTGATGAAGGGGGAATTTCACCAGGAACTAATTGCATACAAATGACACTGGCTGAAAACCCCTTTTCTCTACAACAGTTAAAGTTACATGAGCCCTGTCCTCCTTTTCATATGGTCAGCCTATGGGGTATTGTTTACAATCGGCATGTTTGTGAACTCTGCTTGGCTTAAGCAACCCACAGGCCTTTGGGCTGATACAGCATGATGAGTGAACCTGGGCCTCGGGCTTCTCTCTCTCCTGACCAGCCAGAGAATTAACCCACAGAGAATCCCCTCCATGGATTATTACTATGAATTGTCAGGGTAAAGGCAAACTATAGGTCCTGGTTCACACATCACACTGAACAAACATGCTGCATGTACATGTGATGAGCAAACTGGGTCTATGAACTAGAAGGCAACATTTATTATTACCATATTTCTTGAGGTCATTATTTATTCTTGAAGACAATAATAGCAATTATTGTTGTTAAAATTGTAATAGAAAATAGCAGTATGTCACTAGAGGGTGCTAGAAACATGAATTTGGGTTATACAGAGTTACACCCACCCACCCACCTACCCACACACCCAAGGTTATGGAACTTTGGCCTCCTCCACACGAGACGTTTAATGAGCCTTAAAGGCTCATTATAAATTTTACCTCCACACCAGCGGAGCGCAAAACGGGCGTACAGGCGCGTTATCTCCCAGATAATGCGCATTTTCGAATGCGCATTAAATAGCGACTTTTATTTTTCTCCGGCCGTTAAAGCGCATTTTCTCCGTGTGAACAAGCGATTATGCGCATTAACGTCTTCTAAAGCGCTTTTGGGACATGAATTAATGCGCTTCGCCGCCTCTCGCCGCCTCCCGTGCAGAGGGATTAGGCGTAAATGCGCCTCCGCGATAATGCGCATAATCCCGGAACCGGGCGCAAAAGCGCATCCTTGTGGAGGGGGCCTTTAAAAGGTAGAACCCTGAAATTAAGTGTAGGCTGACCAGATAAAATCTGATTCTAATACTGATCCCTGTGGGACCACACTCTTTACATCGCTCCATTGGGAGAATTTACCATTTATTCCTACTCTCTGATTTCTGTTCTTTAACTTCTCCTCTTATTCTATGACTGCTAAATTTGCACCAGAGTCTTAGGTGGAGGATTTTGTCAAAAGCCTTTTGGAAGTCCAAGTAAACAATGTCTACCATATCACTCCTGTCCACATGTTTAAATACACCCTCAAATAACTCTAAAGGTTAGTGAGACAGGGTTAAGAAAATAAGAAGAGTCATGCTGGATTACACCAAGGGTCCATCTATTTACTTAGGCTGACCAGATAAAATCCAGGTCAGGGCTCATGTAACTTTAACAGTTGTAGAGAAAAGGGGATTTCAGCCAGTGTCATTTGTATGCAATTAGTTCCTGGTGAAATTCCCCCTTCATCACAACAGTTAAAGTTGCAGGGGCCCTGCCTTCTTTTGTATCTGGTCACTCTAGTATAGTGCCTGCAACTTTAACTGTTGTGATGAAGAGGGAATTTCACCAGGAACTAATTGCATACAAATGACACTGGCTGAAATTCCCTTTTCTCTACAACTGTTAAAGTTACAGGAGCCCTGTCCCCCTTTTCATATGGTCAGCCTAATACCCCAGAACCCTGGCTTATCAAGATATGTGAACTCTCCCATAGACTTTTCCTTTGTAATGAGCTGCTGTGCTGGGAAGCACCATGCTTAAATGTTCTACAGAATATTTTGAGTTGTGACCTTGGTTGCTTGTGTTCTGATTACAGCGTTTGTCTCTTTCGGCTTGCAAATGAATCTGCCCATTGTTTTCAGAAATGGGCAGACTTCCAGTTTGTGGGTTCTACTCTTTTCTTTTTTACTGGAACCATGAGGTCCACCAGCAAGATAGTGGCTGGGAGCATATGGAGCCAGGCATAAATGGTGGCTTAGGAGACAGAGCCAATTTCCTCATGAGCATTACATAGTGGAAGCATTTGCATGTTACACTAAGCTACCATGTGAGATGAAGTCATGGTGGGTCTGAGGGCAGATGGCTTGTCCCTTACTCCCGACAGATGATCACCCACTCAGAGTGACCTGCCATGGTTTGTTTCCCTCTCAGACCCTCTCAGTCCTCCAGGCCACTGCCGGCACGTATCCCAGGGGCCTTTGGGGCAGAAATCCTCATTTCCTACATCAGCACTCTTTCCGCTATTGGTCTGCTGTGGTTGCTGGCTGATGAGGGAAACTCCTGTCCTTCCCCTTGCATAAGATTGCAAAAGGGAAATAATCTTCCATGCCCTTTTGAATGCAGGAACATATCTGAATCCTTTTTCTTCTTCTTTTGGGGAGGGGTCTCTTGCACAACAGTGAAAGGCCACCTATCCACTCTGAAGCTAAGCATACCCATATCCCCCTCTTCTCAATGTCCTCCACTTTGGTGCTTCTTTTACACTGAAGTAAGAACACCTGTGGGAAGGCATTTGCAAACTCCCTCCCCGGCTATGAAATTTGCACAAATTTCCCCTCCATTCTACAGCTTGGCCATGAACTTTGCATATTTTTTTTGATCCAATTCAAATGGGAGGGGGAAACAGAAGTAACTACTCCCAAAAGCTCTTTCAGCAGCTGCCAGACACTTTTGGCTCCTATAACCCTTTGTGCCTGTCTCTAGCTGTCAGATATACATGTGGGTTACAGAGCAGTGTTGTGGATTAGTAAACATAAGCAAATTGAAAGGGTGGGTGGTAAATGGAGGGCAGTGAATGAAGGGAAGATTTACACAAATGTAAAGACTGGGAGCAGGGGCTGTGGTTATTGGCAGGGGATGAGGGGGAATGAGGGCAGGAGCTGAAAGTGAACAATGAAATAGACTAAGGCCCCCTCCACAAGGATGCGCTTTTGCGCCCGGTTCGGGGATTATGCGCATTTTCGCGGAGGCGCATTTACGCCTAATCCCTCTGCACGGGAGGCGGCGAGAAGCGGCGAAGCGCATTAAAAGATGCCCAAAAAGCACTTTACAGGTAGTTAATGCGCATAATCGCTTGTTCACACAGCGAAAATGCGCTTTAACGGCCGGAGCAAAATAAAAGTCGCTATTTAACGCGCGTTCGAAAATGCGCATTATCGGGGAGATAACGCGCCTGTACGCCCGTTTTGCGCTCCGCTCGTGTGTAGGTAAAATTTATAATGAGCCTTCAAGGCTCATTAAACGTCTCGTGTGGAGGAGGCCTAGGACATTGACAATATGGGGCTATGGGGCTCTGCTGCACTAAATGTAATAGGTGGAGGATAAAACAGACCAGGACATTGAAAATGCAGAGGGATATGGCTCTGCTGGATTAAATAGCAGACAAGCGGTCTAGTTGACTTGTGCACTTGTGCAAGACCCCACAACCATCAAAGAAAAATGGTGAATGCATTCATAAGGGCTCAGAAACATATTTCCTTTTTGCAATCTGATGCACTGGGAGTGTGTGTGTGGGGGGGGAAGCTAGCTATCAGATGTACATGAGGGTTACAGAGCAGTGAGCAAAATTCATGGCAGGCCTGTAGAATGGAGAGGAAATCTGCACAAATCTTACAGCAGGGCAATAAAATGGAAGGGAAATTTGCCCCATATTCCTAGCTGAAGTCATTCGCTCTTGTACACTTGTGTAAGAGCAGGAAAAAAATGTGAATTCATTTGGGATGATCTCTGAAGTCCCTTATTCATGATTCCTACCAATAATAATAATAATAATAAAAAATAAAACGTCATCCAGTTGTGGGGGGTGCTGAGAAAGGATGAGGGAGAATGGCAGTGGTATTAGTGAAATTGCAAGGAATGGCGGGGAAGTGTGCGTCCCGCTCTTGCTGGCTGGCTCTCTAGCTGTTCTGAGTCACTAGAGATCAGGACAGAGGTTCCCTCTACAAGGATTCACTTTTGCGCCTGGTTAGCCGATTATGCGCATAATCGCAGAAGCGCATTTACGCCTAATCCCTCTGCACGAGAGGTGGCGAGAGGCGGCGAAGCGCATTAAAGGATGTCCAAAATGCGGTTTACAAGTAGTTAATGCGCATAAGCGCATATTCACACAGTCAAAATGCGCTTTAACGGCCGGAGCAAAATAAAACTCGCGATTTAACGCGCATTCGATAATGCGCATAATCGGAGAGATAACGCGCCTCTACGCCCCATTTGCGCTCCGCTGGTGTGGAGGTAAATTTTTTAATGAGACTTCAAAGAGCATTAAACCTCTCGTGAAGAGGCACCCCAACACAGAACTCTTAACCTGGCCACAAGATTTGAATAAAGACATAGTCCAAAGCAATCATTGCACATATTTCATAGGTGAAGGAATCTGTGGGTGAGAGATAAGCAGTTAGCACAATGTTTGTGTTTTTAAATTTGCAATTTTACATACTATTTTTGAACTATTAGGAGTCAGAAGCCATTCTTTATCTACTGCAGATCACTCAGAGATCTACCAGTAGATCCTGATGTAGCTTTTTCCTGTCTCCATTTTAAATAACTTGCCTTTAGAGGGAAATAAAAACCATGTCCTGAATCTGCATTCTCTGGAACTGGTATATTTAATTGGTCTTTATTTTCTGCAGTTTTAATTCTTGCTAGAGTTTGAAAAAATAATATTACATAGGCTGACCATATGAAAAGGAGGACAGGGCTCCTGTACCTTTAACAGTTACAGAGACAAGGGAATTTCAGCAGGCGTCATTTGTATGCAATTAGTACCTGGTGAAATCCTCTCTTCATCACAACAATTAAAGTTGCAGGCACTATACTAGAGTGACCAGATACACAAGAGGGCAGGGCCCCTGCAGCTTTAACTGCTGTAATGAAGAGGGAATTTCACCAGGTACAAATTGCATACAAATGATGCCAGCTGAAATCCCCTTTTCTCTACAACTGTTAAAGTTACATGAGCCCTGTCCTCCTTTTCATCTGGTCAGCCTAATATTACATTGCTGTAAAATTATCTGCTGCTGCAATCCATTGAACGTAGTGGAACCTACGTTTGAGTGAAAGTGTTTAGGATTCTATTTCACATTCCATTTGAAAATGGAACGTGCATGCGATAATGTATATAGAACATATAATACAAGTATCAAGAAAGATCAGATTATTATTCCAGTGTTCCAGATTATTCACTCATTTCTCAGACTTCCTTTTACAAAAGACAGAGTATGGGTCTGATAGTATTTTTGACAGCTTTTCTTAATATAAGAAGGACACTCGCTCCACCTAGTGTTCTAAAGCAATGAGCTTTTCAATTGCAAGTAGCCAAAGAAAACTTATTTAGAGCTCCTCTGATTGGTCTCAACACTGATTTGATTTTTGCATGAACTGATCCTTTTGCTGTATTATAGATGCGCAAACCACATCCGTGGAATTGTTCTGTGAATGTAGCATCATATTATAATTTGAATTTCTAGAAATATCTGAACTGTTAGCCAAAGGTTATTAAAAACATCGTTAGCAAACAGAGCGTTGAAAAGTATAGAAAATGGAGTTATACATGCAGTGGAGGCTGATGTCGAAAAACCAAAAGGAGAGCATCCACTTAGGTCAAAAAAGGAGAGAGAAGCAGTTCTCGGAATGTTGAGATACTTTATTAATTCATGCCCAATGCGTTTCAGCCTATATGGTTTTTTTAATGTCAGCACCTTAGGTAGCTCTTTTAGAGTTCTGACTGGTCCTGACTTAAACTCAGAGTGGATTTACCGCTGCACTACCAGCAGAGCCACCGAACTCTATTGTATACATCTGCAGAGTTCAAATAGGTATAGCATGCATAACCTTTTACCGTTACCCACTGTTTTAGAAGGTGATCAGATTTGTGGGAAATAATCTGGTTCTAAACCAATTCAGAATATATAGTCAATTCACAATATCTTAAATTGCACCTGGAAACAAATTTAGAACCGGTGCAACTTGCATAACACTGGAGTTGTGTGCTCCATGAAGTGGATCCCACTAACATCCTGCTCTAGATGAAATTTCTGAACATGTTTTAAGGCAGCCCCACATAGAGCAGTAATCTAAACTGGATATGATCGAAGCATGTGTTTATTGTGCCCAAACTAGCTTTTGCTTGGGAAGGGTTGCTGTTGGTGTACTAGCCAAAGCTGTGCAAAGGCACTCTTGGCCAAACATAGCAGCAGCCTGACATCCAGGTTCAAAGCTGGTCAAGGAGAGACACCTCCCCAGACCACGAACCTGATCCTTCAATGAGAGTGCAACCCTGTTCATACTAAGCTGCACTCCTAGTCCTGGAAGAGCTTTCTCACTGACTAGCAGCATTTCTACCTTGTCTAGATTAAGCCTCCATTTATTTGCCCATCCCCACCCCATAACAACTCTCAAGTAGGGTTGTGCACTGCCTTGGGCCGAATCCCCGAAACCAAGGCAAGGTGGGCTGATTTGGCCGCCTCGCCTTGGTTCCGAGTTGGTTCCGGGTTGGCACGAGGTGCGGCGAAGCAGACCAGTACCAAAGATTTGGGGTGCCTCAGGCCACTTCGGAGTGGCACTGGGCCCTCCCTCCTGCTGTCTCAGGAAAGCTGGCACAATGCTGACTGTCAGTCCATTGAACTCACCTTCCTCTCCCCACTCTCCCTACTTACCTGCTGCCACTGCCGCCTTCAACCTCACATTGCTGCCACGACCAGGAAACATGTCTTCCTCCTGTTTCAAGATATCATGGGGCTCCACTTTAGTACATCTATGGCTACAAACTATGGCGGCCGTAAAGAGAAAATGGCCCTTTGTGGCTTCTGTAGCTTGCGGCAATAAATGTACTAAAATGGAGCCCCCGCAATATCTTGAAATCGCGGCCTGGTTCTCAGGAGGAGGACACGTTTCCTGGTTGCGGCGGCAATGTGGTGGTGAAGGTGGCAAGGCGGCAGTGGCAAGACGGTGGCAGCAGCAGGTGAGCGGGTAAGTCCTGGTGGCAGTGGCTGTGCTGGGGGGGGGGCAAGGGGCAACAAGGGAGAGAGAAGGAAGGCAGGAGCCCAATGGACTCCTGCTCAGCCTTGCTACCGGCAAGGCCGAGTCACCTTGGGCCCCCCGAATCTTACCTCGGCTTCGGCGAAAAAGCAGGCAATCCCTGAAGCACCCTGAGGTGAATTGGGGGTGTTTCGCGGGCTCTGAAACAGCCTCCGAGGCAAATTGGGGGGGGGTTGTGCACAGCGCTACTCTCAAGCAATGGTGCAGTAAGTCTAATAATAATAATAATAATAATAATAATAAATTTATTTCTAACCCGCCTCTCCCTCTGGATTGTCATGGGATCGTACTATAATTGCGTCATCTCCCACCCACACCCCACCAAAATCTATTTATTTATTTATTTATTATGTTTCTGTACTGGCCAATAGCCACAGCTCTATTCATGCACTGAAGTCCATGGACACTTTTCCAATATTCTTGCTGGATCAACAGTTATGTCTTCCAGCTTATTTATAATAGGATGACTACTATCACCAAGGCTTACACACATTTTGCAATAAAATTGGCCTGTATCTGGAAGCTGCATTTGACATTTCACATACATCAAACATTTAGCCTCATTTTGCAGTTTCTTTGACATCCACCATTCAATCCATCAGGAGTTGGCAACTGCCGGTCCCTAGCACAGCAAGAGTGCATACTTAAGACTATTGCTGATCACTGAGGAAGAAAATTGCTCAATTTTGAATGTTTGTACTGTTTGGTATTTGAATGGAACTGGCCTCAACTCTGCAATAAGGAACACTTTTCTCCCACTGAATATCATCAAAGGCACTGTCTACTGCAGCAATTGTACTGTGTTTTAAATACCTTTTGTTATAGTTCCTCCTGTTGGAATCCTTGAGTTCAAATCCCCAGCCCATAAAACAGGCATAACCTTGTTCAACGTATCAGTAGATCTGATAGATTGGTTAATATCACCCAAGTTCAAAGCAACGCGTCCTGTCAAGACAAGTGCTATTTTCTTTAGTAATTTACCACTTCCTTCTTCCTCAAATCCAGTAGACAAAATAACAATGGAGGGGGAGAAGGGGGTCAGGTTGCTCCAATCATTTTAAGAAACAAGAATGTTTTGGCAAGCAGTAAGTCTAACCTGTTACTATAAACATCAGCAGCCCCATCACGGTCTAGGCCTGTGGAAAGGCACTAGTGGCGCCCCACCTAAGGCAATGAAATATGTACATAGTTCAGACATACAAGTTAAATCCCAGGCAACAACAATAAAGAGTAAGCACCCAGAGTCTTTTCCCAGGTTTTATCTAAAGCAGGCATCGGTGTAGCAATTCGGCTTCTAATTTCTTCTCTGAAAGAATTGTGCTTCCTCTGTTTGTGTCGAACTTCCTTCAATGTTAACAGCTAGGCCAGCATAGCATGTTCAGATACAATAGTTCTAGGCCACAGTTGTTGTCACCTGTGCTTTTTCTTCCCCGAAGCTGTAGACAAGCCACGGCTAGTCCACAAAAGGAACAAATCTGAGTGCTGTTTGACTGTGCAATTCTATCCATGTTTATTCAGATGTTCATCTTGTTGTATTCAATGGAGCTTATTACCAGGTGAGTGTGCATAGGACGGCAGCCTTAGGGGGCAATCCTATGCATGCTTAGACAGAAAAAGTCCTACAATCCCAGCATTCCCCAGCCATCATGCCTGGCAGGTGAATGTTGGGATTGTAGGACTTTTTTTCTGTCTAAACATGCATAGGATTGCACCCTTAATGTTTAGGGAGAAAAAAAAGTGAGTTAATTGTAGCCATTTGGTGATCTTTGGGCTTTCTGCCATTTAAAACCTGTATCAAAACTGCTTCGAGAAAGAAGAGTATACTGTGAACTATAAGAATTTTGTAGGAAATAAATTATGTCTACCCAGACATTTTGGCCTTCAAAATAGCACCCAAGGTGGTTTACACTCAGACAAAAATACAAACATATTGAATTTTTTTGGACAATAAAATATAACAATGAAGCAGGGTCACTAAAAAGCCCATTGACATTAAAAGCTAACAATGAAACAGGGGCACTAAAAAAAATTCAAATAAATTCCTGGAGGAGAAAGCTATCAATGGCTACTAGTCCGGATGGTTAAGTGCTGGGGAACATGGGTGGGGAACATGGGTGGGAGTGTGCTGTTGCATTATGTCCTGCTTGTGGGTCCCTGGTTGACAGCTGGTTGGTCCTGTGTGAGCAGAGTGCTGGATTAGATGGACCCTTGGTCTGATCCAGCAAGTCTCTTCTTATGTTCTTAAATATCTGAGAGAAATTCAAACACTTGATGAAGTAAAAAAAAAAAGAAGTTTCTAGTATTTGCCCAAAAGCTACAAAAGAAGGAGCCCACCAAACCTCTCTAAGAAGAAGTGTGACAATAATTCCCATAATTCAGGTGCCACAATGTTGGCTTTTCTTTAGGTTATCATAATGTCTGGGAAGCACTGAACTCAATGGTGGAGCACCTGCTAAGTGCATACAGAAGGTTCCAGGTTCAATCCCTGGTCACATCTCCAGGTAGGGTTGAGAAAAACTCCTGCATGAAAGCCTGTGGAGCCTTGAGTTAGATAGTCTGACTCGGTATAAGGCAGCTTTTGAGCAACGTAAACTGGGAAGTCCTAACCTTACTTGACCAATAAGGAGTTAGGGTGCCACCAGAGCTCAAAGTAGGGGGTGGGGAAATGAAGTTTCAAATTAGCCCTGACTCAGTTTAGCCCGTAATCCATTCACCACATGAACAATTTTCTGACAGGCTCGAATTAGTACTTTCTTCATCCTTTGAAATGTTTAGAGTCAGTTATCAATCATTACCATGAAATAACAGAGTGACTGTAAACGAAATCAAAACTATGGCCTACTGTTATGCATAACAGGCCAAGAAAAGTTTCCAGACATTCTAATGTGTGTATTCTTTCATTCCAGGGGCAGTGCAAGAAACGTGAGCATGATCCTATCCTATCCCACCCCACTTCAAACATTGGGTACATCCTATCCCACCTTGCTTCAAGCACCAATATCTCTGGTGACGACAAGTGGCCAGGTCTGTGGCGATGGTGGTGAGTTCTTAATTACTGTGATGGTCTAAAACCAACAGCAGCTCAAGCTGACTGTCTACCAAAGTTCCTTTGGCACTGGTAGTCTCCGACTCTGAGCACACTTGGAGCATCATCAGATGGGATTTTCACGTTTCCCTACTGTTGCTATGAGCTCCTGCTACTGTCTCACAATAGCGACAATCTCTTTACATGGGGAGAGAAAGAGGAAGCAGCAATGATCACGTGCCCCATTCAGGGGCTGTTTTTATCGTGCTGCTTTTCCTGCATACAGCAGGAAAACACAGCACATTCCGTTTAAAAAAAGAGAGGTGGATTAAAAGGGGTCTGTTTTGCAAAGGAAAAATGAGCAGAAGGAGCAGGAGGCACGTGGGAGGCAGATGTCGTCATCTAAAGAATGCGCGAACATCCGTAATTGGGCAGTAGTGAGTGTGCGATAAAACGCTCATCTGATGACGCTCTTGATCATGTAAATTGAAGTACGTGGCTATACGTTTAAGAGCAACTTTTGTTTCTGGGTTGAGAAGCTGATCCACACAAGGGGCTGGTTCTGAGTTTAATATAAACTAGCTTCTGACAGTGAACCATTTGTTCCGGATAAAAATTATACTTTTGTTAAAACCGCGGTAGCAATCTTAAGAGTACCAACTAGGGTGGCCACTTACCCATCGCCAAAACAGTGGAAATTCATTCATTCATTTCAATTATTATATTTCTATACTGCCTCATAGTTGAAGCTCTCTAGTTGGTTCACAAACATTAAAACCATTACAAGACATTATAAAAAGTACAAAAAGCCATTTACATAAAAACCATATAAGCAGATAACACACACAGAGACAACATATATCTAAAACCAATCAGCCAGAGATGATCCAGGACTTGATTAAAAACTCATATGCTGTCAAATCCCTTAGAGTAGGATGATCATATTTTGGAAACCAGAAAGGAGGACAACATGGTCGGCTCCCAAGGGGGCATGCCCACCAATATGTCTGGACCCAGGGGGCATGTCCAGCACCAAGGGGGGGGGGGCGCCCACCTGAACATAGCCTTGGACACATATCTGATTTTACAGCACACAATTAAGACAAAGCTGTACTACATAACATCTTAATGTTAAAATCACTGAAATAAAGATCAACGTATCTGAAATTAACTTCACTTACTCCTACTTTTGTAGCTTTTGCTGTACTTTGAAGCTTTTGCTATATTCTGTGTGATACATTCTCCCCTTCCCTCAAATATCTTTTCAGACTGTATCCTCACTCCGCTGCAAACTGCTGCAGCTTTTAACAGGGCTTGCTGCAGGCTGGCTGGCTGGCTTTTTTATTTTTAAATTTCAATTTTTTTAACCTTGTGTACGATTGTCACAAGATTCTCTACTCTAACATCAGGGTGGGTATTATGGGCAGCAGACACTACTTCGCCCATTCACACTTCTCACTTATATACATTAACTTCTCAAGGCTTGCGCGTTGACACCACCTCTCACATACAGATTTTGAACTCCTGTCTACTTCCTGCACAAACATGTGACTCTGAGACCGTCTTTCTAATGCCCTGCATTGCCTGCCAGCACCGCAGGGCTAAGTTACAACAGGTGTCTCTGGGTTGTCTGTGCAGCCTGTGTTGTCTCTCTCTAACTCATTGCAGCCAAACCAAAACCTCCAGCCTCAAACAATCTTCCCCCCTCTCTCTGCCAAAGTCTCCCGATGGTCCAGCTGGGCTGCATACTTGTGGCCAGGGGTATTGCTTATTGTTTGGTCATGTCTGGTGACACTTACTTTAAAAAAACTCTGCCACCAGCCGCCTCCACCTCCTCTCCTCCTGCACATCTGCTTGACTCTGATGCACTCTTAAAACTCCCTGGGTGGCAAGCCAGCCTCTCAGTGCCAAGCTACAGGTGAATCTGGGTTGCCTTCAGCCTCTCTCTGCCTAATGCCAGCCAGCTGATGTCTCCAGCTTCCAGCCTCAAACAACCCCCCCCCCCCGCCAAAGTCTCCCAACCGTCCAGCCAGACTGTGCACTTGTACCCTGTGGCTGGGGGTAGGGTGTCAGCTTATAGCTTGGTCACATCTGGTGACTCTTGTTTTTTTTTTTTAAACTCCACCACCATCCATCTCTGTCTGCACCAACACTGGACTCGGAGATGCTCTTAAAAGGCTTTGTGTGGCACGCCAGCCTCTCAGGGTTAAGCTACAGCTGTCTCTAAGTTGTAACTTTGTCTGAAACTGATGCCAGCCAAAGCTTCCAACCAGCCAACACCTACACCAACACTTGATTCTGAGACACTCTTGAAAGGCTCTGTGTGGCATGCCAGCCTCTCAGGGTTCAGCTACAGCTATGTCTGAGTTGTGTCTTCAGTCTAACTCTGTCTAAGAGATATGCCAGCCAGCCCAAGCCACAAATCTATCTATTTTCTCTGACATACACTTCAAATGTTCTGCATTGCATGCCAGCAGTGCAAACAGAGTCTAGCTCACAAGTGAACAAAGTGAAATGGAAGGAAGGGGTAACAAAGCAAAGCAATGACATGCCAGGTTCCAACATCCACATCAGCAGGACATCTGCAAAGATGAGAGCCTCTCTCTTGACTGACACCTCACTGTTGGTCGTGAGAGTTTTTCTCTAAGGATGACGTTTCATCGCTCATGATATGGAACTCTGAGAAAAAGGCCTCTGGCCTGTTCCATTTTGCCCTGTGGGCTGCTTTGACTGACCTCTCCTTTCCCACATTTTGATCTGTAGACGCCTCATCTCTGCTGAGCTCCAGGTGCCCGACTGTCCACCAAATCTGCAACAGGAAAGGTGCCCTGCTTGAGATTCCCTTGATGCCAAGGGCTGAAAATTCTCAAGAGGAGGTTTGACAACCTGAGTTTGAAGGACATGGCTTCATTGTTGTTGTTTTTTTTAAATAATTTTAAAATCTCAAACTTTACAAAATTCCTAAAAATCAATGGATGAACACATCAGCTTCAAACTTGGCAAGGATAAAGCCTTACCTGAGCTCTATCATGGTGCCAAGATTAATTTCTTTATCTTTAAAAATGACAGTTTCTTAAAAAATAAATATTTTAAAACCTCAAAATTTTTTTAAAAAACCTTAAATCAGCGAATAAACAGATTTGCTTCAAATTTGGCAAGGCTAAAGCTCTATCCAACAACTATCATGGTGCCAAATTTAATCACTTTACCTTTAAAAATGACCGTATAATATATATATATTAAAAAAAACCCTCAAACTTTAAACAAATTCCTAAAAATTAACGGATGAATGGATCTACTTCAAATTTGGCATGGCTAAAGCTCTTACTTCAAGCTATCATAGTGCCACGTTTCATGTCTTTATCTTTAAAAATGGCGGAGCTGTAAGTGGTTTTGTTAATTCTCCTTAAGATGCACTTTGGCTGGGGAGGATGGGAAAAATCCAGATTTTTCATCAAATTTCATAATTTGCCCCTCTTCCCAGATTTGTTACCAAAACTCCTGACAAATCTGGGTTTTTCCTGTCATATGGTCACCCTATGAAAAGAGGGGAGTTTTAACCTGGCACCGAAAAGATAACAATGTTGGTGCCAGACAGGCCTAGTCGGAGAGATTGTTCCATAATTGGGGGGCCACCACCTCTCTCTTGCTGCCACACTCCAAACCTCCCTTATCACAAAAAAGGGGGAAAGGAGAACAGATTTGCATAAAAATTAAAAATGCTAATTTAGAGAGAGGGAAAGGAGACATATGCAAATTTAGATATGATGGCTATAATTTGAATAGAAATACAATACATCACATCATAATGGTACCTGCTTAGTCTGATATTCAGGGGCTAACTGTTGATCGGTAACTTCAAGGCCCCTCCTGCTCTCCCTTCTAAGGGTTCTTTATTTGGACAGGCCTTCAAATTGAGGACACCTTCAAACAGAGGACTGAAAAGTAGAACACCTGGCTACCTAGGCCTAATCTCCACCAAGCAGGATATAGTGGTATGAAAGTGGTATATAAAAGGCAGGAGCCACACCAAGCAGGATATAGCGGTATGTGGTATGTGTCAATGGGCCCTAACAGTTGTCAGTGCACTTCAATACCGCTATAAAGCAGTAGTGTGGCTCCTGCCTTTTATATACCACTTTCATACCGCTTTCATACAGTTATATCCTGCTTGGTATAGATTTGGCCCTAGAACAATAAATGGTTGGATTACATACATAATTTTTATTTCTTTTTACTGCTACAAATAAGGCTTGCCTTCTAGATTTTTAAATCCACCTATACCTCCCCCGAAAGGAGAGCCTGTTTGAACACATGATGCATGCATGATTCCTCCAAGAACTGAACATCATTTTGAATCCCTACTAGCCAGGAGACTGAATGTTAACAGTGGCTGGGTTCACACAGCAAGCTAACCCACCATGGTTGTTGTCTGAATGCAGCTTGTTTAACACAGGGTAAGTTAATGTGTTGTCTGAATGCAGCACATTTTCTGTAGGGTGGGTTATTGTGTTGTCTGAACACAGTGACTCAGTTCTGACGACATATTAAGCAATGGAGGAGGGGGGGAACAATCGTCAGTTGTGTTGCTTATTGTGTCGTCTGGAGGGCAACACACAACTCACACACAACTGACAGTACGTTAATCAGGCACTTTAAACAACGGAGCGAAACAACGGGCTTGCACGTTGTTTAGCCCAAAGCCTTGTTGTTTAAAGTGTAATCCGAATTCAGCCCCCCTCTTTCCGTGGACTATTCTGTTTTGGAATAGAGTTCTGCTGCCTAGAGCAGCCAACACCCCCCCCCCCCCGGCCGCTCTATGCAGCCGGCAGCACTCATGGTGCCTGCTGGGATATGGCTGGAGGACACAGGAAGGA
Source organism: Anniella stebbinsi (assembly GCA_029215795.1). NCBI lineage: Eukaryota > Metazoa > Chordata > Lepidosauria > Squamata > Anniellidae > Anniella > Anniella stebbinsi. The sequence goes on along the minus strand of JARDYH010000006.1, from coordinate 59,131,921 downwards.
GAGGCTGCAACCAAAATGGCCGCCGTGAGTTCGTAGCAGCCAGGGCGTTTGCCTGTTCCAAGCAGCGCTGGCTGCAGCATGTCGTCTGTGAAGCTCCTCCTGCCTAATGCACGGTAAGTATGTTATTTACCCCTCCGTTGCTTAATATGTCGTCCGAACTGAGCCAGTGTGTTTTCTGCAGAAAAATGTGCTGTGTTCAGACATCACAATAACCTACGTTTCAACAACAACCCACTCTGGGTGCGTTAATGTGTTGTATTAACCCAGCCAGTCAGTGGAAAGTAAATGGTAGTTCAGAGTTATGTTTTGATGGGCCAAAATAATTAGCAGCTACTGGACCACAAAAAAATGCACATATACTCATAGTGCTTTCTGATTCTTTATACAAGAGAGATAAATTACCAAAAATAAAGATAAAAAGGGAAAACCAAGACAAAAATCTCATACATTGACAGTAGAGAGCAGGCAAAGCTTTTTTTCATGTTATGTAAAGTCAGAATTTGACTAGCCCTGGCTGGAGGAAACACATCTGATTTATGCTTGACGGTTTTCCTGGAAGTTTCTTTAAAAAGCAAGCTTTCAGCAATGTACTTGTCAACTCTGCACTGAATCACTCAGGCTAGACAACTCCTAAGTAGAAAATGACACTTCTTGTGTACAGACTTGAGATGATCCTCCCTAGGGAGGGAGTTCCAAAGCCCGGGTGTGGCTACCGAGAAGGCCCCCTCCCACTTAGAGGTGTTTTTAAAAAAGAAATATATCATCAACAACAACTGGCTGCAGCAGTGGGATGAGTGATTCAACACAGCTCATCCTCCAGCTCAGCTGGGACCAACTACTGTTGGGTTCTTCCTCTCCCAAAACTGTTTCCCAGAGTGGCCATTCTACTTGGTAACAAAACACCGATGTAACTATGGACAATTAATACCTGAATTTGCTTGTTTAACTGTTTCTTCCCTATCCCTTTATTCATCTGAATTGTGTTTATTCAAGTGTAAGCCTGTGGGCAGGGACTGCATTATTTTTTGAATTTTTGTACACCACCTAGAAAACTGTATATTATTATTATTTCATCATAAAAAGATATCAATGATAATCAAGTCATAAATATTAAAGAAAACAATGTTGTTGTTATTGTTATTGTTGTTATAATAACAATAATTATGAAATGTTATCAATGGTAATCAAGTCCTAAATTCAGCCAATCAGCCCTATACATCTATTTATCCCATAAATGCCCATTGATTCCCTTCAGCTGGGGTAAGCATAGTAAAATATTATTATTATTATTAATAATAATAATAATAATAACAACAATAATGACACCTAAGAGCTGTACAGGATTAAGCCATAGCAATCAAGAATTACCAAAAATAAATAATAAAAGATAACAGTGTAACAACAGGTTCATGTAGGAAATGTCATCAATTCCAAGAAACAATAGACCATGTAACAGGAGGATGTAAAATTCTGGCAGGAATTGACTATACGGACAGACACAAAACAGCTGCAAAAATAATTCACCAACAACTGGCCATCAAATCCAACCTCATCAAACAACCTACATCATACTATACATACTCACCCAAAACAACCTTGGAAAATGCAGACCATAAAATATACTGCGATAGAATAATTCATATGGACAAGACGATGCTTTGCAACTGACCAGACATAATGATTATAGACAAAAAATAAAAACACACTTATCTCATCGACTTAGCAATACTTAATGACAAAACTGTTGTTGAAAAGGAAGAGGAAAAGAGAGAAAAGTATACACTACTGGCCATATAAATTAAGGAACTATGGCAACAGGAAAAGGTCACAATTATTCTGTTAGTCACATCCGTCACTGTTATCTCATCAAAAAACTATATAGAAAACCTTCAGAAACTGGGCCTACCAAAATAATCCACGCCAACATCCAGAAAGCAGTCATACTCAAAACATGTTCTTTCATAAGAAAGTTTCTGAGTCAGTAAAGGACAGCATGACTTGTCCGTCTAGAAAAAATGCCATGAGTGAAAAAAGTGAGATAGTAATATCATTGTTCAAGCAAATATGGGAAAAGAATTGGGGAATGGAGGCCACAGTGAAATCTGAACATCTAGATTTACAAACAGGCCATTGTATTCTATCTCAGTGCCGGAATGAGTCTGCAGCAAGTCTTCAAGTGAGGACCTGAGAGATGTCAACCTGGCATTCGGCCCGTGTATTACCTCCCAGTTCCAGCCCAATCAGCCACACCAGAAATCACTGCTCCCCTCCCCTGGTAGGAAAGAGTGGGCAAGCTGTTACTCCTTGACCCCTATACAAGCTTGTCACAAACTTGCACATTGTGAACTGTTAGAAAACTGTTCCCCATGCATGCCCTTCCATTGGTACAGCCAAGTGATTGGACCAGTATAATCCACTACTCCAAAGATATTTTTTAAAGGAAAACCCAGACCCTAATGTGTATGTTATGAGCCTTCTATTTTAACAGACCAGAAAGTCTGTGGCCTCAAGCAATTATGTGAAGTGCAATTGGATTTATATGAATAGTTCTATGTGTTAGAATTATCTCTGCCTCTGTTCTGTTGATAATAGGCAATGCTATAGCCACTCTCAAGGGCCTCTTGATAGGACAATAAAATCCTGTGGAGACACATATAATTGTAGATTTTTTTAAACCCAAGGCCTAACTTAATGGATTACATCCCTCACAAATTTAGGAGCTAGGATGCTTTGCAGAGAGACAGACTAGATTCTCTGGTGCCAGAGGGCTTAGCACAGAATTGTGAAGGCTATGCACAATAAATCCACTTCAGAGTTCAGAATGAATAGAGGCAAAGGTAAGAAATACATTTCTAAAACTTATGCCTTGTTCACATTCATGTGTTGGGCTTTCTCAAGGACGCAGTCGTCGGCAGCCATCCAAGCCAGACTCCCTCCCTTCCCCACCCCCGTGTGAGCCTCTGTTGTTTTCATGGACTCTTGGCTGAAACTGGCCAGACAGTCCATGTCTAGCTAAAGAAAATTCCTCTTTTCTCAAATTCGGCAAAAGGTACCAAGTATTCGGGCAGCTCCTCTTGTTCCTGTTCTGGAGTAGAGGATAGTCCAGAGCAAATGGTTTATAATCCTGAAACCATTTGTGTTTAAGTAGCTCTATTGGCTGCCATTTGTGAGCACGTGGTGATGGGAAATCTCGTAGGGGCCCCTTATTAATTTAGTCGTGTTTTTGAAGAAAAATATGAACTGTTTCCAAATCAGAACAGAAAGGCCATAAATGCTTCTGTCAAAGGAAGTTTCCTGGTTTAGAAACACAAATGCAAAGCCACAAAACAAAACATCATCAAATAATTGTATGGAAAAGAAACTTTAAAGAACTGGCAACCACGAGTGGCCTAAATTTTCAGTATTCGAGAAATGGATCTTTGGTATTGCATTATAATTGCTTAACGTTTAATAATAATAATAATAATAATAATAATAGAGTACCAGAGCAACAGACTGAGCAAGGCACACAAAGCACATGGCCACAGCCTTCCACACTATGGTGATATATATTTCGGTTTAAATTATAATATTTCTAAAGTTTCACGTATGCATCTACATTAGCACATACAAATGTTATGCAAATAGGTGTCTTCTTTTTTTGACAATTCACAAGTGGCCACTCTACTTATGATGGGATAAAACTCCATCACGCAGAAGAGAGGAACAGAAAATGAGTGTTTATTGTAAAATGCCTAATCACCTCCTGATCAGCACTTGTACTGAATACTTAATAGTGCAAACTTAAGTGGGATTGGAGACTGTGTGTGTACAAAGTGGTGGATCATCTACTACTTCCTAAACCCTGCCAGCTTGCTCCAGCCAACCCAGGAGGAAGACAGTGGACTTACCAATTTTCATACTGTGTAGATCATTGTGTTTATTTCTTCTCCCTGGTTCCATTGGCAGTGGAATTTGTGACTCCAGCTTCACCAGCAAAGCTCACCTGGGACCACAAGAGTGAAGGAAGATCCATAGCCTCCTCCATCTTGTTCCTGCCCACCCCATTTTGGGGCCTACCATCAGTGGGAATACCATTGGCAGTACAGAATCACCTGCATTGCTTTCCACAGGCAAAACTGGGGCCTTTGGGGATAGACACATCCACCCTGCCTGTCTGGAGGCACCTCGACACCATCCAAGGTAATTTTGAATGGCTTGCAGATTGATCCTACTTGCAAGCAGCATATGAGAATGCTTGATAACCAATTGGCTTGTATCTCCTGCATGTTCCCCCCCTTTAAAATATAAGATGCAAATATTTATTAGTATTGTTTTTAAAATGTTACCCACCTATAGGAGTAAACCAGTACTTGTGTGATTAATTCTTATAAAACAACACTATGCTTCGGGGGGGGGGGGGACCTAGCATATTTTTCTTTTCGTTTTTCTTTCCCCCCCATCTTCAGGACTCCTGAGCAATTTACAAGTTCAATTCAAAAACAAACAAACAAAAATCTTTTAATGCATTTTCCTTTCTTTTCTTTCCCTCACTTACAGGATTGCATCAAAATTCCTTTGCAATCTTAAAATCATTTTTAAAAGTACAGCTTGCACTATTCTTGATTAAATGACAAATAAATAATGCAGTATTTATTAATTATTTATTTTAAATAGTTTAAAATAAGAGTGGTTTACTCTTTATCCTAGGATATCAAGGCAGAATATGAGAGACATAAAAAGCCACAATGCAATACAATAAACAAACCAGAGGCAGAAAAACAGCACAGCAGAATAAGTATAAACTAGCACAACACTTTAAAATGCCTGGGCATTACCAGGGGCAAGACAGCTTGCTTTGATATACACTTGCATATTGAGAGCTCCGGAAATTTGTATATTGACCCTGTCGTTTTCAGACATTGATCCTACCTCTAGTTAGAATGTATCTTTAGTTATTGTATTCTCAAAGCAATCAGAGTTAAGCAGGGGCTGGGTGGGGAGAGAGAGAGAGAGAGAGAGGGAGAGAGGGAGAGAGAGAGAGAGAGAGAGAGAATTTGGGTAGGTAAGCTGTATTCCTAGGGCTTCATGTGACACTTGACCTAATTTCAAAAGCCCTCTGCAAGCTATGAGTTCAGACCTTTAGCATTTGTGACCTGTTTCTTAAGAGGCATCATGGAGGGAGAGGGAGAGAGACAGACAGACAGACAGAGAATCTGCGAAACCACCAGATGATCAGTGGTTGGGTGAGAGGGGGTGGTGCTGGGGAAGGTGGCTGGCCATCTGCAAAAACCTGGTGGAATGGATTGGGCCTGAAATTCTACACACTTGCCATAAAATGTCATTTCCTATCCAAATCTGTCTATAATGAACTATCTACTGGCGGCTAGTAGCTCCGATGTCAGTGGGGCTGTGAATCCATTCCAGGTTCCAATCAGGACTCCAAAGGAGCTATCCAGGTTCTGAAAGCACCTTGAATAGCTCTTTTAGAGTTCTTACTGGATCTGAATGAAACCCAGAACAGATTCATCACCTCACTGACATTGGAGCCATCAGCCTTCATTGCACGTAAAACTATTATGCAGTTTATTGCATCCATTTTCTACACCTTTTCTGATTGGTTCTGGCGGAAACCCAGAGTGGATTCACAGATGCACTGACATAGGAGCCACCAGCCTCCACTGGCTAAGACTATATTACAGTTCATCACTTTGGAGATTGCTGTACTTGCTGAGTTAAACAATGTGGAACAGTTGACTGGCCCCACCCAGGTATGTCTAATTCCAGCTGGGCATAAACTTTTACTGTATGTGGGACGTTCCTGGAGGAGAGAGAGCCAGGAGCCTCCCAAAGGGAGTAAGCGGAATCCACCGGCTTACTCATAGTATTAGTGAGTCAGTGTTGATGGGAGTAGCTTAGGGTGCCTGGCACCAGCCGGAGCAGGGAGGCTGGCCAGCAACAATGCCCCTGCAATCCAGTTTCATGACAGCCTTAATGGCAGACTGTAAATAATAAAGTCTTCCCCTGCCCCCCTCTCCCTGTTGGGCAGGGAACTGTGTGTGTGAGAGAGTAAATAACCAGAATTGCAACAGTCCCTGTTTTGCAAATAGGCAGGGGCACATCTCATGGTTTGTTCGCACACTTTGTTCCTGTTTCATGTACAGCAATTCATAGGGGGCCGGGAAGTTATTTCCTGCCTCCTCATCTTATCTCGCCCTTGTCACTAACGCACACAGCTTGTACATACATGAAGGTCAATTTCTCAACAGGCCAGAGAAGAGATGAAGCAATGAGACCCACACAGCTCGCACATGGATTTGTATCCTACAAAGGAAATAAGTAGCACAAGGAGGGGCTGTTTCACCAGCATTTGGGGATTAGGGGTTGGCATTCAGCAATACGGTTTGCTGTGTAGTTTCTTTACCATCACCTCTGTTTATATGCATTTAACTCCAAGGTCTGCTTAGGGAGGAGTAGAGAAATTACACTGAAAGGCATGTACACTGCCGAAAAAGGATGAATGTATAACAGTTCTATTTTGCTGTGTGTATATGCAGGAGGGGAGCAATGATTTCCAGCAGCTTTCCAGTGTATACATGGCGTATATGTGGTAGGGCTGGACCGATATGTCGGTTTCAGTTTCTCTCCATTTCTCATTGTTCAAGTCTTAGGTTTGGTTCATCTCGAACTTTAAGAATTTTTCCACTCTAAAGTTCAGCTCATCCCAAACGTAGAGATTTTTTAAAAGTTTGCATGAAAATGTGTAAGTATTTTTGTGCACATTTTTTCCAAGACATGCATTTTTGCCTAATATGCAATTTTTTTTTTGCAAACCGCTTTCTTGATATAAATATTCTTGTATGCATTTTTGAACAGAGAACTCCATTGCGAAATTTGTAGACGTGCAGATTTTGAAGGAGAACTGAGTTTTGGTTTGCATAGTGGTATGAAAGTGAGAAATTAGGCAAGTTCACATTAAAATACAAACTGAACACATTTCTCCCTTGCCCCTAATATTGGGTACAGACATTTATTGTGATTTTCCATGTAGGAAATATGTAAAATGTTTTGTAGTTTGCAAGGCAGAGGGAGAGATGTTGACACAGGTTTCAGGAAAGGATTCAATAAGAAAACAAATAATTCCAAAGGAATGGTCATGTGGAAAACACTTTTTGTGGTCCAGCACCTTGAAGCCAGTCCCACAATACAAGCGATTGGAAAGAACAGACATGAAAGGTAGGAGACAATTGCAGCTGGTAAACAATCCATAAGCAGAAATAGCCATTACCTGACCAACTGCAGGTAGAAGGAATGGAAGCTGAAGAGAAGTTGGACATACAGGCTCCACCATATTAAAAAGGGTGGAGGCTATGCCTACTACTGAACTATTGATAACTATACTTTGCATTTATATAGTGATTCTCCAAGAGTTCAAAGTGCTTCATATGCATTATCTAGTTGTAATCCTTAACCTATGCCTGTAAATCAGTATTATTATCCTCCATACTGCGGATGGGCAGACTGAGGCTGAGGGGAGGGATTTGCTTAAGACTACTCAGATCTCAGCAGATTTATGTGTTCCTCTAGAATGCACCTTTTCAAAGACATTAGCAGGGCCGGCTCTGGCAACGTTAGCAAGAGTCATGGCATCCTGCTGATTGACACCTTCCATTCTGATTGACACCTACCTTAGTGGATGATCTACGCCTTAGTATCGACAGGGGGAGTGTGTCCCTGCTGGTACTCCTGGACCTCTCAGCGGCTTTCGATACCATCGACCATGGTGTCCTTGTGGAGCGCCTGGGGAAATTGGGGATCGGGGGCACTGTGCTTCAGTGGTTCCGGTCCTATCTCTCGGGCAGGTTCCAGATGGTGATGCTTGGGGATAGCTGCTCTTCAAAAAAGGAGCTGCTATGTGGTGTACCACAAGGTGCCATTCTTTCCCCAATGCTGTTTAACATTTACATGAAACCGCTGGGAGAGATCATCCGGAGGCATGGGGCGGGGTGCTATCAATACGCTGATGACACCCAAATATATTTCTCTATGCCTTCGACAACATCATCAGCTAAGGATAGTGTGTCTCCTCTGAATGAATGCTTGGAGGCGGTAATGGGCTGGATGAGGAAAAACAAACTGAAGCTGAATCCAGACAAGACGGAAGTGCTTGCTGTCAAAGGCCCCAACCTGGGTCTGGAGGTGTGTCAACCAGTTCTGGATGGGGTTACACCCCCCCCCCTGAAAGATTGTGTTCACAGCTTGGGGGTACTCCTGGATCCGTCGCTCCTGATGACAGCCCAGATTGATGCGACGGCCAGGAGTGCCTACTATCAGCTTCGGCTGATACGCCAGCTGCGCCCCTCCCTAGAGTTGGAAGACCTAAAGACGGTAGTGCACGCGCTGGTAACTTCGAGGCTCGACTTCTGCAATGCGCTGTACATAGGGCTACCTTTGTGCCTAGTCCGGAAACTTCAACTTGTTCAAAATATGGCAGCCAGGTACCTAGGTACACCTAGGGGTGATCACATCACACCAGTTTTAAAATCGCTTCATTGGCTGCCAATCAGTTTCCGGGCGAAGTATAAAATGTTGGTTATTACCTTTAAAGCCCTACATGGTTTGGGTCCAGGGTACCTGCGGGATCGCCTTCTCCCGTACAATCCGCCCTGCACACTTAGGTCCTCTGGGAAGAACTTACTCAAGCCAGCCAGAACTAGGCTGGCGAGTGTTACCCAGAGGACCTTTTCTTCCGTTGCTCCCAGACTATGGAATGGTCTGTCGGAGGAGGTTAGACAAATTGACAGTCTTCATGAATTTAAGAGAGTCATGAAGACTGTCCTCTTCCGACAGGCCTATCCAGATGAATTTTAAGATGTTTTTAATGTTGTATTGTTCTCTTGCTTTTTAAATTTTTTTAACTGTTGTGATTTTTATGTTTATATTGTTGCTGTTCCCCGCCTCGATCCGGAGGGAGAGGCGGGTTACAATTATTATTATTATTATTATTATTATTATTATTATTATTATTATTACCCTCAATAGTATTTTTTCCTTTGAAATTCATTTATTGAATATATAGTCCTGATTTGTAATGCCAGGCAAGCTCTAGTCACATACATGCCTTTTATTTTTAGAATTATAACCTGGCCAGGCAGTTCCAAGGATACTAAGAAGTAGAACACAAAGTGATTATGAAGTGGCATGTTATATATCTGTAGAGACTGTTTGGTGTTAAAAATTATTTGGAGAGCAGAGCCGTGACACTTGGCTAAGGGAAAAAAACTGACAGGGCTTTGAATATCCATCATTCATTCCTGGTGACATTTTACAGCGGCCAAGAAGCAGACAGTTGCAAAGGCGGCATGGAAGGCCACTATACAAAGTCTGCCTCAGAGATTTAAGGCTCAGCAGCTGGATGGGAGATGATGAAATAGAAGGCAGTGGGTGATATACAGGGAAGGGGAAATGCAGCAGCTGGGAATGAAACATAAAAGATAGAGTTTACCGAACCCCCAACCCCCGGCAATATATACAAGATAATTCAGACAATAAGCCTTCTGAAAAACTTTGCTTTTGACATTTGGAGTAGATTTTGATGACCAGTTTCAAAACCTAGTTGAGCCAAGGATGTACTGCATGGTGCTGACAAGTCACACTGCTGCATTGTCATTTCTCTATCTGTAAATTGTGAATGAATGATCGGGAGACCGTGATGAGGATGAATGATGCTATTGTATAGATCTTTATCCTTTATTTTATTAGGTTTGTGTCTTTGGGGCAGGAACACATCATCATTATCATCATCTGCTTGGAGTTAGCAAATGGATTTTTACTGTAGCCATCTCCTTTGTATGCAAGAATACCTGTGTTCTTTGCCATTCCATCAAACAGGTATGAATTTACTGGAAGAATACACCCAGTCTGAACGCCCACGAGAAGTACCGGTTATAAATGCAGTGTTGTAGCATGAAAAAAAGGTAGTTTCCAAAGACCTATAATTAATTACTAGCTGCAAGAAGTCTGTAGTTCGTTGCTTGTTAACTCCACTTTAATGTGCTTCCTAGATGGTTCGCTCCTTTGAGTAATAGCTCAAAGGAACATCTTTCGACAGTGTCTGCCTGGCTCATATTATTAAACAATATGTTATTAGGAAGCATTGTTGCTCTTTGGCAGCTATCAGCCATGTTGTAGGGTGCAATCCACAAGCTGCTCCCCAAGCCAGCCCATTGAAGTCTATGTGAATTTTCCAGGATTGCTCCAGAACAAGTGGACTGTGGATTGCAGTCCAAAATAAACCTAATGCATCATGTTCCAGGAATGCCTAATGAGAAGGTGGGGGACCCTTTGAATCCAGCCTTAGTATCATAGGCAGAGAAAATGTGGTCTGGACTATATCACCTGTCAAAACTGCTTGTCTACTACAAAAGTGTATTGTTCGTTAAATATGATGTTAGATATTGAAATTACAGGATCTGTGCTGCATCACACAACAGAGGCTAACAGCACAGATCACATGTGCTTACAGAAACTCCACCCAGGGGCAGGCGGAATCAAACAAAAAACAATTTGAAACCCTTTAGAGCTGAAGCTGTGAAATCAGACTCTTTTTAGAAAAGCAATTTGCGATGTTCCATCACTGAGAATAGATTATTACTGAGCCTCAACCACATTCAAATGCCTCTGTCAGACCACTTACACCATAACTGGTCACAGGGTTTTGTGGAGTGTTGCTTTTCTTCTGTAGCCAGCCAAATGTCTTTTCATCATAGATGATACATGAGCTCCCTGTAATTTGACTGGTGGTCTTCTTCATCCTGTTCCTTTCTGATGCAATGCAGGAGAGCCCCATATTGGAGATGGCAGCAGGATAGGAAAAGATGGAGCCAATGGGGACACAGGCTATAGCAGGAGGGGGGGACGAAGAATGAGGGAGAGGGAGTAGGAGTGTGAAATGGATTGATTGCATCCTCCCTTCTTGTTTTGAAAGCCTAGTCATCAGAAATGGAATTTACCCTTTAACATCAAGCCACTTGTGTGTTAAAGTCCTTTTGGCAGTCTTCACCAGCCTGGTGCCCTCAAGGTCTGTTGTACTCTAATTCCACCATCCCTCTAGTCAGTCATGCTGGGAGTCATAGTCTAACACATCCAGAGGGCACCTGGTCAGGGTAGGTTACTTTATGGCTTTGCATCTGTTGTTAGCTGCCTTAAGCTACTTTGAAGGCCTCGTTGGTTGTCTGGCAATATGGAACTTGGGGTGCTGTGGGGGCAGACACAGGGGAGAGAGCACAGGAAGAGAAAGAAGCATGAAATTAACTTGCCCTGAAAACCTAACTTGGAAATACGTTGTGCAGCAGCCAGCCACTTTTAGCTTCCAATCTTGAAAGACTGTAAAAGAAAAGGGGGAAAAACCCTTTGGACAGGAAATACGTAATCTGGCAGCCTCACGTTAGTTCATGAGATGTAGGCCAAGACTTACAGTGAGAAAGGAACGAGACCATAATAGCCCGTTGGGCACTCCGATGCAACCTGGTAAAATGCCAGTGTGCCAATTTTTGTTCAGCACAAGTTTCCAAAAGCCCTCTAACCTTTGAGCTTCAATTGTAATGAAATGCTACACAGGCCTGTATGACAAATGACTTTGGGGATTAGCGGCAGGCTGTGGGAGAATAACCTCATGACACATTTTGTTTTCAGTTCAACGTTTATCTTTTTTCTTTTTTAGGTTTCTGAATTAGTTTCAATTAAAAAAACAAAAAACCCGGCAAGACTGCAGAAGAACTTGAGGAGCTCTTCAATAAAAAAGTCACTTTTATGTTATATGATAACATTGAACAGACTCCAGACGCTCCATTCTCTTATCTTAGATATACAGTGTAACGTAACTTGGGCAAAGGAGAGAAGCTAATGCATCTGTAACACTAGGTAACAGTAGCAACAGTAGCATGTTGGCGTAGTAATCATTCTTGCATGTGGAATATCTGAAGATGTCGTTTATTGAATTCCGTTTATTTAACTGAGTTAAACCCTAGAGATATGAATCTCATTTACAAGATGGTGCTGCCAAGGAGGCAAATTGTTACAAGAATATGGAGGAGATAAGGATGAAACCAAAAGTGAAAAAGCAACCTATATTTGTATTAGACTCTTTTTATCTCGCACAACACAAAAGAGAAGCACTAAGGGGTTGTTCAAACATTATTCGATGATATCAGATAACTAGTGGTTTCTTTTGCAGGGAAACAACAAATTATTTAAGCCATTTTTATACCTTGAATCCTCTTCCAGGGTTCTGAAGGTATTTACATAACAAGGTCAAAATACTCCCCGTTTTTTCCCTATAGCATTGATGTTTATTGTACTTTTACTCCTTTATACTGGTTTTTTTATATTAACAAGATGTGCATCAACAAAATGTGTCTAACTGCATAAGAGAGCATTCATTATTGGGTGGATTAGAAATGTAATGAATCATCATCATATAGTGTATTATAAGTATTTGGAGTTCTTATCTAGCAAAGCATCTAAATTTGAGCCTACTACTGTTGTTGTTGTTTAATTAATATCTCCAAATTGCCCCTCCACGCACTAGGTGCTTGCTAAATGCCAAATTGTGGTGCTAGTAGTGTGTTTCCTAATCCTAATTCAAAGCAGAAACTCTCCCTTCACTGGGATTAAGCCCAAAACAATTGGTTATGCCCCAATAGCTGAGGCATTTGTGATCTGATGCTATGCTAGAAATCAAGAATATCATTTAAATTTTAGTATTTTAGAGATGGGGGCAGAGAGGGAAGCAAGAATCTGAGCTGGCTCCTATTCTTCTTTTTAAAAACTCAGTACAGGTTTTAAAGGAGCCCCTGGGTCCTCAAGAAATGGCATTCAACCATTTTATAGATATGGATCCTTGTGGTCAAATTCTTTATCTCTTTAGTCACCCCTAAGCTCATTAACTGACTACAGCCCGATCTACACCAAGCAGGACACTTTGAAATCGGTTTGAAAACTGCATATGGAGTGTGTCCTGGGCTGCAACAGTTGTCACCACTGTTATAAACCATTTTAAAGCAGTAGTGTAGATCCTGCCCAAGTGAAAAGAAAGAGCGGTATGCTGAGGTTGCAGATTTCAAGGTGCAAAATAAAGTTGTCTTTCCAAAGTGCTGCACTGCTTAATAACCCTAAACTTCTGAAAGGCAAATACAATAGGTCTCTCATTTTAAAATAGTTATGTTGGCGGCATATCAGCCTTCTCCAACCTGGTGCCTTCCATATGCGTTGGACTACATCTACCATCACCCCAATAGTTGACGATGATGGAGTTGTAGTACAACATATCTGGAGAGCACTAGGTTAGGAAGATTGCAATGTATATTGTAATAGCACATTAACATCCTTTGAACACTCTCCGGGTTCTTTTAGATGGTAGATCCAACAGAGACAAGTTACTTCTCATTCTGCATCTATGCAGCAAGTGAAATAACTGGTTTGGTGTAGTGGTTAAAGTCTCGGATTAAGACTGACAAGACCCAGGTTCAAATCTCCACCCAGCCATGAAGCATACTGGCTATCCTTGGGCAGTCTGACTCTCTCTTACACTAAGGGTTTGCAAGGATTTATTATGTAATAATAAATTGTGGAAAAAGCACCCCAAAGAAAGCAAACTCCTTAGCTTAAAGGATTGACATGACAGTGAGAACTTAGGCCCTGCTCTTGTTTTGCTGCTCACACTGGTCATCTGTCATTAGCAGCAATCATTGTGAGAAATGCTGTTCCCTGTGTGGCTTGCAGGTAGCAAACCTCGCTGCCCCCAACACCTGCTTTTAACAAACTCCTCCTATCTGGAGGCATCCTTAAAAGTAGTGGATTACTTTCCAACATATTTCAAAGCTGTCATACTATAAATTTCAAGGCTGTCATTCCCCCTCAAAAACATTATCTTGAGATGACTTTTACATTCAGCTAAATTTCCTAATAGATTTTAAATTCTCTGCCTGACACCGATCACATCATGATCTGACACAAAGCTTTGCAGAAGATATTGACCAAATAAAAGTCCTGGGCAAGGGAAGTGTCATAGGATTGCAGCCAAAAGGGGCTCTTTTGATTGCTAAAATAAGTGAAAGTACTTTTCTGTATAGTAGCGTAAACAGACATACGATTGCGTTGTGTTCTCAGGGAAAAACATTGTGGAATGATAGCAGGGTTTCATTCATTATATGTTATCTTCTTCACCTGGAAATTGAACAGGGTGTTGTAAATCTGGAGAAGATACAAATTATATGTCACTGTACATATATTAGAATATGCAGGGAATATTCTCCCCTACATTTATTGTCCACAGTTCTGACTTACATTCTGGTTGGATTAGGGTGACCATATAAAATCCAGGTCAGGGCTCATGTAACTTTAACAGTTGTAGAGAAAAGGGAATTTCAGCCAGTATCATTTGTATGCAAGTAGTTCCTGGTGAAATTCCCTCTTCATCACAACTGTTAAAGTTGCAGGGGGCCTGCCTTCTTTTGTATATGGTCACTCTAGTATAGTGCATGCACCTTTAACTATTGTGATGAAGAGGGAATTTCACCAGGAACTAATTGCATACAAATGACACTGGCTGAAATTCCCTTTTCTCTACAACAGTTAAAGTTACATGAGCCCTGACTTGGATTTTATCTGGTCACCCTAGGTTGGATAGTTGTTTTATCAACAACAATGCTTAATTTAGTGAAGGTCAGCATATTTTTGGATCCATAGTAATTTCCAAGCAGTAGATATAGAATTAAAGCAAGATGCTTCTCTGACTTCTTCACCAAAACAAGGATCATGATCAAGCTCTAGTTGAAGGGCCATCACTCAGTGGTAGAGCATCTGCTTTGCATGCAGAAGGTCACAGGTTAAATCCCTGGCATCTAAGGCAACTTCCTATGTACACATGACTAGTCACATGCAAATGGCTCCAGAAGATGCATCATGGCAGGACCTGGATGCACCTCGCAATGTAGATGGTGATGCGCAACCAGATGCACCTCTGCAACTTCATTGGCTGTGTGTGTGGAAACCTGCTTCCACACAAGGATCTCTTGCCCTTACTTGGGGCTATTCTGAATTGTCATTTCATTGATACAGTAGTAACAATGGGGCAGAGAAAATGTCTGGTCTAAAAACAATATAATCAAGCAATTTAACAATGCACTAAATTAGATTTACATATTAGAACCCAGCTGAATGTCAGCCTTCTGAAAATATGTTGCTTTCTATTCTTGGAATGAACCAAAAGAGGGGAAAGGGGTGGGGGGAGTGGATACCACAGAGAGCTAGATCAGAGTGTAATTCTTAAGTTTTCCAGTAGAGGGTGCTATGAACTTCATTAAACTACTTGGGAGTATTTTTCTCAGCTTTAAACAGAATCTCATTAGAAGAACAAGACTGAAGGCTCGTCCTCAACACATAGGTGCATAGCTCTCTCTCTCTCTCTCTCACACACACACACACACACACACACACTTCCTAAAAGCATGATCACTTTCTATTATAGCAGTTCTTTTATTTTTGTGTCAAGCAAGAATCCAACGGATGAAGCATTTCCCATTCAAACCAACAAACCTTGCAATAAAAATCAATTGGGGAAAACTCTGCCTTTTGCATTTCTTTCTATCATGCATACACTGTTAAAGACACAGGATTTATTCTGCCAAAAAGAAAACGGTAACTGTAGCCTAATGGAGCAATCCTAAGTGTTGAGGTCAGCCGGGGCTCAGATCCTCTGGAGTTGCTCCAATAAAAAATCTGCAGCATCCAAGTCCCTCATGACCCTGGAAGAGATAGTCATGAATGAAGAAAAGAAAAACTATGCAAGCAAGGAGTGGGGGAGGAACACCGGCAGCATCCGTGAAAATTGCACTGCCAGCAACCAACCAGGAAGAACCATCCATGGCCTACCTAGCAACATGGTCAATCAATGTGAGACTGAAAATCACCCCATGCACACCCTCCCATCCATATCACCATACATCCACACATCTTACCACAGAGCAGACAACAGGTGTGGGAGATTGGCAGCAAGCCAGGCCCTGCGGTGGCACAGAATGGTAATCTAGCGACACACATTAGCATGCTGGTAGTGGTTGGAATACCATAGGGAGCCCAGGGAATTTGTTTGGACTACAATAAATCAAAGAACCTAGCATCACAATAGCCCAGTTCCCACCCCACACACAATGCTACAAAGGCCATATTTACACCGGGGGGGGGGGTGTTGGGAGTGTTTTTTTTTAAAAAAACTGACCTTTCTCATGGATTGGGGCCATGTGGCTCCTCTTCAGTCCCTGACGTTTTCAATGTGCAGCTTTGTGGGAAAGCTGTGAATATGTGGCTGCATCATATAACTGAAACAGTGCAGATTTGCAGCCACCGCGGGGCTTTCCCCACATATAGACAGCCCCTTGTTCATTGCAAAGCATGCAAAGGACACCACCTCCCTCTTCGAATACAGAACCAGTCCAGGGCAGGAAAACCAAGAGTACTGTGTGAATACAGCAGCCATGTTGTAAGGAAGAGGAAGAGGAGGAGGGACGTGTTGCCGAGGGGGACTTGTAGGGTGGCCAGGTGTTCCTACTTTACAGGTGAGAGTCACCTATTTGAAGTGCTGTCAGAGGACACTCCTCTATTTGAAGAGTTGTGCAGTCCAAGTCCAGTTTAAAGATGAAGAACGATACGGAGGGAGAAGAGGGAGTTTGAAGCTGCCCACCAACAGTTAGCAGCTGGATAATGTGCAGTCACTAATATTACTTAATCAGTCTTTCCCACTGTGGTGAGATGCATTGTATTTCTACTTAAATTATGGCCATTATTTCCACATTTGAATGTATAAATATAAATTAGAATATACAAATGTTATGCAAATTGCCCTTTTGTGTGTGATACTTTTCCTCTTTTGGGGTGATGCATGAGTGGTCATCCCCCCAACCCACTCCAAGAAAGCATCTGTAAAACAGATGGGAACACCTCCTAAGGATGCTTCTTCCTATGAATACCCTGCCCAATAGACACGTCCCAGAGTAGTATCAAAGCTGGCCAGTCGAGACACATAAGGTGACCTGAGGAACGTCACTCCCCTTGGTTGAAGTGGGAAGCAGGGCAGGGTAAGAATAGGTGCTCAGAGGTGCCTTGGAGAGTAGGCAGCAGGTGAGACAGACAGCACCCCTTGAGCCAGAACGTGTTGATGAGAAGGGCTGTTGGATGGCCATGGTAGTTAGCGGTAGCCCATGCCTTCTTGCTGCTGCACGTCCTCATTCACATGGACATATAACTTCCATGTATACATGTGTAATGAGCAATGTGGCTCAGAAGTGTGGCGTACACATCATGGACACGTACACTATGCTCTTACTAAAACGGGGAACAGATACTTTGGAACTGGGGAAATTAGATGAAGCATCCATTCAAATGCAAATACATGGACTTTATTTTTAACTGACTTTTGTTCTCAGAACACACAGGATGAGTGTATATTTCTGGCAGGATGTGCTATGTTAAGAGTGGAACCTGTCTTTGGACTCAGTGGAGCACTTGACCAAACTGTAAAGCTTCCTCTCTGGGTGTATGAGGCAAAGGGATCCATATGGGACAAATGAGGTAGGATAGGGGTGCGGAGAGGCTCTGGTCCTGGACACATGGGATGGGCACCAAAATGGATTGGAGAGTCATGCTAGGAAAGAGGAGTGAGGGATGTTATTAAAAGTTAAGTAGCCCCCCCAGATTATTCTCAAAGCTGAGACATCCCAATGTGAAGGATGCACGAGCAGAAAGATTTAACATTGACTGCCTCAACTCAAGGAAGTTACAGGGCTTGGAACAAAAGGAACAAAGAGCTCAGTGGCTCAGAGACTGGACTCTCTGAAGGGAACAACTTCACCATGACTGACAGCAACTGTATTTAGCTTTATGTCTGGGTAGGGCTGCCATTGAGGAGCTCTGCAATCTGCTAGGCCCACATCTCAAGGCTAGGTGGCAATGATGAGAAAGAGAATGAGGAGCAAGAGCAGCTGGTGAGAATGGCTGGTGAGAAAGTAGGCTCACTGAGGGAGGGGGCCCCTTGAGGGCATCTTCCCCAAGGGCCCTCAAAAGCCTGGAGTCGGCACTGGTAACACCCCTGCCTGCCCTGCACACATCTGCACGCACCCCAGCATGTTGGCTGTACTGTAGGACCCTGAGTTTGATGGGATGCAGGACGACAGTGTTGCCCTGTTCTAAAATTGTTTTTTCTGAAGTGGGCATGGCTTTGGTGTGGAGGAGGTTTGGATGCTCCTCCTGTGCCCCACCCACACCAACCCATGCTGCTGTTTGGGGCACTCAGCCCTGGTGCAGCAGATCTGTTGGCTGAGCTCCAAAGCAGATGGGGGATGGAGATCCAGCAAGGGAGACTGGCAAAGACCAGCCAAGAACACTTCCAGTGGGGGTGGTGTATTTGCCTCCACCTCCTCCTAGTTCCACCCAGCCAGTGGATCTGCAATTCTGCAATTTAGGATGGCACTGCAATGTGCTAACTGCATATGCAAAGTGAACCCTTCTGATGAAAGAGGAGAGAATTGGAGAACTTTCTTTCTTTCTTTCTTTTCTTTCTTTCTTTCGTTTATCAGGCACCCAATCACAACATTTTTCTGGGTGACATACAAAATAAAATAAATAAAAATTGCAAATGTAATTGAAAAAAAGATCAAAGCACCACTTAGAAAGCCAAAATTAAAACAGAGATCAAGAGATTAAAACATCACAGCAATAGTCAATAGGAACACAGAGTGTAAAGAATAATAATTTCATTGAGCTTTTTGTGGTGTGGGCTGAGACAATGACAGGGACAGGAAGGGAATTCAAAGTCTGCCTGAGGTGTGGAAATGCAGAGTTACAACACTGCAATTTTACATTTTCAGCTGTTCAGTGTCTTTTTCTCAGACAAAGTTTTGACCTATCTGATAAGCATGGCAAAGGTAAACGCATTTCCATGTGTATCAATATGACTTGACTATTAAGGGCATTTGCTTGTTTATGAGTTTGTTTCATGCTCCCTTCATAGTTTTAGTATTTGAACAACATTATTTGCTTCCACAGAATTCTATTAGGAAAATATTTGATGCTTGGCACAGAAATCCACTTTAGCCCAGACCTCATATTCCCCTGCACATGTAAGCACATAGCTTGGGACTTCTTCCCTCTTCCCATTCTCAGGAGAGTTTAAAGGGCTGCTTAAAGTTTGGTGTATGTGCTCAATAGGCCTTGTGGAAGTTCCAGCAATATTAGAAACAACTTGCTAATTTGCAAACATGCCAAAGAGACCATCTGAGCCTTTATAGTAAACTGTTAATAGTCAATTTGTTTCTGGCTTAAGCAAAACCATTAAATTTAGGTTTGGAGCTAAATCAAGAAGGGGCAAGAAAAAAATGCAACTTGGAGTGTGAACCTGATCAAAAGGCAGCAAGAATGTTTTCTTAAGTGGTCTTTAGAATCTTGATAAATTTCTAGCCCACTTAAAGGTCCATTGGATCTATTCTTCACTCTGTTCCAACCATTCTTTCCAGTGTGTGCGAAGCTCTGAACTTTGCTGGCAGGCAATTTGTCCAGACAAAACTAGAATCTCTGTTGATGACAGTGAACCTCTTGCCTTGCAAATAAAAATTAGTATATTTTAAAAATAAAAAATAGCCAGGCTAGTTGATTCTTATCCCTTCAAAAAGTCTCACTGTTCGTGCACAGGTGCTACTCAAAATTACTGGGCTTGTCTCCTCAGTGGAGTCTATGACTGGGTTCACACAATACGACGACCCATGTATGGGTTGAGTGTGTAGTGTCATTGAAACATGGGTTGTCATGTTGTGTGAACCCAGCTGTGCTAACAAACCATGGTTTGCTGACCATGAACAACCCACAGTTCACAACTGAACACCAATACATGGGTTTTCTTCATGGGTTATTCATGATTAACAAACCATGTCTTGTTAGCACAACTGAGTTCACACAACACAACAAACTACATTTCTATAACCACAGTTCGACAACAACCCACACTCAACTCATATCAACTGAGTGTGGGTTGTCATGTTGGGAGAACCCAGACTCTTCTTCATGCACTAACTAAGGCATCTTCTCCCAACCTGGTGCCCCAGAGATGCTAGACTGCAACTCTCAGAATCTTGGCTGGGGATGCTGGGGCTTTTAGTCCAACACATCTGGAGTGCACCAGATTGGGGAAGGCCAAACTACAGGATGGGTTTAGTAGGATGCTCAGGGGGAGGGAATGACCATGCAGCTGGACCTCAACCAATATTTCTGTAACTTGTTGGTCCCCCAATCAAATCATCCATGCTTGTCAATGTCAATTTGATCTCAATTCAGCTCTAAGGCAGAGCTGGCAAGCACTGATGGGCCAGAACAGAAACAAACAACCAGAGTACTGGTGATGCAGCTTTACCTGGGCTTGACCATTTCAGACCCTTCTCTATTTAAAAACAAAAACAAATTCTCACCTCATCTACTAACAAAAATGGTATCGTATTAGTGCAAAGATTTCTTACTTATACAGGAGGTTTTGTATCTGTAGAGGGGAGAGTGCTTCACAAGGGGCAGTATTTTTCAAACATGCAATCCCCACCTGTAGTCGAAAAATGATACTGCTGTGCAAAATCTGAACCATGTGAATGCTATGACTTTTTTGTTTTGTTCTGCCCTTACATGGGGAGGGAACAGATGAGTAGTCTACAATCAGCCAGATTCTGGGACATCAAGTGCTGATTTCATGACGTGTTTATTGCTAAGTGTAGGACAAGATGGTAATGGTAATTAGGTAGGCAGGATTTCATAGTCTATCGAAAAGGAAATTCTTCTCTTGTCCATTACACAGCCATTTGTTTGTGGAATTGACATGGAAGAAATGCATTCTCATTGTCTTGTCCAAAGTTGTGTGATTGCTTAATAGAAACTTGAGAGAGTTTAAAGAAAATGTTATATCAGAATTCAATTAGTGTTGCTTTGGAGCAGCCTCCCCCAACCTGGTGCCCTCCAGCTGTGTTAGACTGGAACTCCCATAATTCCTTGCCAGCATGGAAATTATGGGAGTTGCAGTCGGACATAGCTGGAGGGCCCCAAGTTGGGGAAGGCTGCTTGGAGGCTGATGGCTCTGACATCAAGGGGTGGTGATTCCACTCTGGATTTCATTCAGAACCAGTCAGAACTCCAAAGGAGCTATCTGAAGTGTTTGGTACCTTGGATAGCTCCTTTAGGGTTGTGACGGAAACCCGGAATAGATTCAGTGCCCCACTGACATCGGAGCCACCAGCCTCTACTGGAAGGCTGCTGAAGAGAATCTTCATGGTCATGATCATGCTCTGGGCTCATAAATTTAGCAGATTAGCCATGGCAGCTGCCCTCCTTTTCAGATGAAATGGGGTACGCAACAACCCATATACTCAAGAGGGGAAAAAAGATGTGCCACTTCTAATTATTGTCCAAGTTCAACAATTTAGAAGGCCAAAAATTGTAATCAGATATTTAATCCTTCAACTATGTGAGTTAGGTTTTGTGTGTGTATTATGGCAACAAGCCAGTTGCAGAAGGTCTCTAAGCAATGCCCTTGAAACGGGGAAGCCAGCAAAAAGGGTTGTCTGACCTGTGGTGCCTATGAAGGTTGTCTTCATTGCCACTTGCTCTTTTGTGTAGGCTTGGGTTTTGATCTCCGTAGGAGGAAAAGAGCAACACACTTCTTTCACATCAGACATTAACCATAGAGGAGGTGTTAGGTATAAGAAGAAGGTACTCCCACCTATGGACAATGATTATTCATCTGGTTAAAACAGCTGTCTGCGGATAGCGTATGTCAGCCTCTCCCAACCTGGCACCCTCTTGATATGTTGTACTACAAGACCTATCATTCTGGCTGGAAAGGAAGGGAGCTGTAGTCCTGCTCAACACATCTGGAGGGTGCCAGATTGAGGAAGTCTGGCATATACTATATAAAAGGAAAGTATGCGCTATCAGCCATCTAATGGACATTTGTGGCAGAAACAGTGAAATTGTAAAGCACATAGACGAAAACATATCAATAGTGCATTATTTTGATTGTCATCATGTTGAAAGAGACTGATGTCATCTTCAAGACTGATTTGTGTTTTTGCTTGATTGATACAATCCAGTTCAGGGCTCATCTTGAAGCTGAGTTGACGACTCTGAATCAGCCCAGTTTATATTTGTGTATGTTGACTGAGGGCCAAACTACATGTCATGCGAAAGATACATGTCTGATCACCCAAGATTCTGTGCCTCTGAAATGCAGCTATGGGGGACTTTTCATTTGTTTGGAGCAGCAATGGGATGTGTGTGTTTAACCCTTCCTTGGTGCTGTTTTCTCAAACAAAATCCACCCCACCGCTCAGGGCTGCTGTTTGTTCTTTGGGTGAAAACTATTGCTACCTATATTTTCCCCTCTTTGGCACAAATATCAGCTGGGAGGGTGATTTCGATTAGCAAAACTGTGTATATGTGGATTAAATATTCCTTCTGCCGCCACTCCTCCAAGCAAATTGGCAGCCCCTGCAGCTGCATTTAATTTAAAAAGAAAATACTGGGAGATGTGTAGCATGTAGTTTGGCCCAAATTGTCTGAGAAATGGCCATGTGCTCTGATCACATAGCATTGGTGAACCTAATCCAACTCCTGCTTAAAATGTGTAAAAGGTAAATCAGGTTGACAGAAAACTACTAAAGGACAGATTGGCAGGGAATGTGTTTTAATTATGTGGTTGCTACTGGAATTGTGAAATCTAAAGATCATTGAGACTAATGCTTATATCAAACAAATTCTTAGACAAAAGGAACAGTTCCATAGGCAATCATCATCATCATCATCATCATCATCATCATCATCATCATCATCATAGCACTATAGGTATAGAAAGGGAAAATTATCTCTCACCAATCTGTTTAAATTCTTTAGAGGTGTTCTACATTGGGAGAAAGTCCTGCACACATTTCCTGGTGTCAAAAGGAACTGCAAATTGTCCAAGTGAGGAGCAGGTGGAGGGTGGTAGTTTCAGAAATTAGCACAAACACTGTACCATACAGCTAGAGGACCCCACAACAGATGGTTGTCCAGCGAGGGAGACCTCCAGTGAGGGAGAACCCTCCACCCTCCACAGACAGCTGATTATACAGATGTGTAGTGGTTGCAATGGAAGAAAGTGAGAAAATCAGTCATTTGTGGTTTGCTTTTCATTGATGAGCCTGATACTGTGGGGATAGGATAGTTCCCATCAGGACCAGCCCTACCATTAGACAGAGTAAAACAGTCACCTCAGGAGGCAGATGCTGGGAGGTGGCAACCAGGTGTTGGAGGAAAGACTTGTGTGCCATGCATTTTGCTCTGCATTCCCTAAGTCAGCCTGCTGCTTTCAGGTGCAGTGGAAGAGGCTGACCCACCATCAGTGGAAGTCAGATTCGTCTGGCCAGTCCAGACAGCCTTTGTACATAGAATGAGAGGCACCATCTTGTTCTTTGTCTCAGGCTGCAAAATGTCTTGGGAAATCCCTGGATCTCATCTGTTTCACAGGGAAATCCTGAAACTATAACTTTTCATCCCCCTCAAAATGAAAGACAGGAAACATCTCCCTCATGTTCTGAACTTCATAAGTCAATTCCCTCTCTAGCTAAAACATCAGATAATTTTTTAAAAGGGAAGGAAGAAAAGAAGGCAAAGCAAAACAAAACCAGCTAATTCAGCACAAATATATGTGCAGGACCAGAAGTTTCTGCCAAGCTACATTTTTAGCCGTTGCGCATAATTGGAAATAATTTGCATTCCAAGCCAATGAGTCCCAAAATCATGGCTTGGACCTTGCTAGTGAGTGCCCAGCACATGTCACAAGGTTCCAGCTTAATTAGGGCAATAGCACAACAGTGGGAACTAAATATAACACATACTGGTGTCCCCTACACACTTCTAGATAATACCTTTCTTAGGGCTCAAGAGCAGTTCAGACTAACCTCTAAGGGGCTTACGTGGGTGGAGAAGCTTCCTAAAGGAGGCTGGACCTTGGCTGTTATACTTCAAGCAATATTTTTATGATGGAAATATAAAGTTAAACAATTGCAGCTTAAAAGTAGCGCTCTGTACGCCAAGAATGCCTAGCAAAATGAGGCATCAAGTTTCTAGCTCTCCATTTCTTGTTTTGTCTGTAGACTGCTCTGAAAAACGTGAGGAACTTGGAATTTTCAGAATACACTCATTCTCTTCTTTATTGGGTCTTATATTTAGCAATTTCTGCCCATGAATTGTCATCACGAAGTGTTTGATCTTCTTTTGTAAACGACAAATATTCTGCTCAAAATTTCAATACATTTTGTGAAATGTATTGACTCTTGTCTTTTACCTCGCATAAACTATGTTCGCTTTGCAGATAAACTCTTTTGCTTCTGGGTTTCAGCCAACCTTTCCCCTGATTGCTGCAGTTGAATTCCATTGGTTGTTGCTCACATGATTTGTTTAGTATGATTAATGCCGTAACAGGCTTGTGGACATTCCTCAATTTTAAAAACCTTGATAGTGAAACAGTGGTGATAAAGAACGGGTTAAGTCCAAACAGATCCTTCATTTGCAAAGAATTATCTAAGAATGTTTCTAGAGCTATTAGTTGTGTTCTAATTTATTATGCAGTCTTCTTCGTCATTATCATTACCAACTGCGTGCTTTGATATTTTGCTCTAGCGCTGTGCAAAATATACCTTGAAAGTGATCCTATACTAATGCATATGGCATATACATAGCTGCCACACAGAGAGAGCAAAAACACACAAGGCATGAGGCACAATTTATTTATGCTATTTCTATATCACCTTTCTGAAGCCAACCAAGAAAATTTACCCAAAATTCAAGAGATAAAACAAATGTTTCTCTGGAAACACAGGGCGAAACTGTCTCTGTATTACATGGCTCTGCCTGAATAGGACGCTTAACCTATTCAGCAGAGGAAAGATGTGCAATTTCTAAAAAAAAAAGAAAAAAAAAGATAGGTTCTGTGCTGAAATTATAATTAATTTTTAAAAATGGGTTGGGTCCAGACTAAGTTAGTGGCACTTCGTTGTTCCCATAGAAATTAGTGAGACTTAAGCCCTAACGAACTTGTCTCATTGATTTCAATGGAACCTGCTTTAAACCTGTTGATACCCTTTGATCTCCCAGTGGCTTTCAATGCCATTGACCACAGCATCCTTCTGAATAAGCTGCCTGGGTTCAATACTGGCGGTAGAGTATTGCAGTGATTCCGTCCTGACTTGGATGGCCAATTCTAAGAAGTGGTGCTAGGGGCTTATTGCTTTATCCCTTGGCAGTTAAGCTACAGGGTTCTACAGGCCTCTGTTTTATCCACCATACTGTTTAACAGCTACCTGAAACCACTGGGAGAGGTTATCCAGACATATAGAGCATCATCAGACAAGTGTTTATAGCACACTCATTACGGGCACTCTCAGATTTTTGCGGGTCTTTTTCACGACGACATCCCCCTTCCGCACACCTCCCACTCCTTCTGGTCATTTTCCCATTTAAAAAAAAGACCCCAGGAAATCCAATTTTTCCTCCTACAGCTAAATGTGCCACAATTTCCTGCTGTTTGCTGGGAAAGCAGTGCGATAAAAATGCCCACTGAATGGGCCACATGGTCTTTGTTTACTTTTTTTTTCTTCGGTATGTGAAGAAAGAGGAAGCTGCTCGTCCCTGTTGTGGGACAGTAGCATGAGGCAAAGGGACAGGAGAGAAACGCGATATCCGCCCCCACCCCAGTCTGAAGAAGCTCATAGACCGAGATGACACCAATATGTGGATGCAACCCAGCTCTATCTTTCCTTTTCATCATACGCAGGTGAGGCAGTAGGTGTTCTGAATCGGTTGCTGGGTGTGGGAATGGACCAGGGGCGGATCTACAAAGCGGTTTAAAGCAGTTTATAACAGTAGTGACAACTGTTTTTGGAGTGTGTCCTGGGCCCCAACAGTTGTCAGTACTGTTATAAATCGCTTAAAAGCGCTTTAAAGCAGCAGTGTAGATCCTGCCCAGTAGAGGGCCAAGAGAGGGGTCTGTGGGCACATTGGAGACTCCAGGCCTAGACATACCTCTGCATTTTTCTGAATAAGGCAGAGTAAAATATATCATAATTATAATGCATAAAACATGATAATGCAAGTTGTTAGAAAGGATAAATCATCTTATTGGAAGCATTATGTGTTCAGGACCTATGTATCTTTTTATTATGTTACTATGTAAAGCCCGTTAACACTGCTGGTACTATAGAAATAATGAATTATAATAATAAATGTTCAAAAGTTTTTGAGTTCCCTGTGATACTGAGATAACAACTTTTGTTAGAAAAGCTCCTCTCTAAACTTAAAACTATTACTTCAGAATCTGTTATTTGTTATTAGCCCAATATCTTCTTAATTGTTAAGTTCTCTTTTGTTTAATTTTATAAAAACTCCGAGTGCTTTGTTTTAACCAATCCAATAACACGCATACATCCTGATGCACAGCATTCTGTACTGGTATGGAATTCTTCTATTGTCATGATCCAGCCTGATCAGAAAAGAAAATAATTAGAGAACATGTTATTTTATCCAGACAAGAAATATTGAAAGGTTGCCAAGTACATATATTGCCGCCTTTCCAGCTACCACTTTATCACCTCAGAAGATCGAAGAAAACTGCACCTGCCAGTTTTCCATAAGTTTCCAAAAGGTGAGCTGTGCAATCCAGTTTAAGAATTAATGGTATCTATTACATTAGACTAACAGTATATAGTATAAAATCTGTCTAGCAAGATTGTCTCTGTAGAGCCCCATGTTGCATCTGTCACATATCTAAAGAATTCCTAAAATAAATATCTAGAAATAAACACAGGAAAAATAGGCTTGATTATGAGAAGATCCTGAATTTGCTCTTGCACACTGACAATCTTTGGACCACACGCCACTTCTCATATGACTTTTGAAAGATACATGTGCATATTCCTAGGGTGACCAGACGTCCGGATCCCCCCGGACAAGTCCGGAATAAGGGGGCCAAATTTGAATCCGTGGGGAAATTTCAGAATATCCCCCAAAGTCTTGAAAATTGGGCCTCACCTGTGCCATCTACGTCTTGTTCTTAGCCGGCGCTACTGTGCCGGCCAAGAACAAGGCCTAGATCGGCCAGGGAAGAGGCCAGAATGATGCACGCCCGCACTTCCGGGTACGCGTCGTTCCGGCCTCCTCCCCTGCGCCATCCAGGGCTTGTTCTAGCCAGCAGAGGACGGCAGCGGACGTCCCTGCAAGGTAAGCAGGGGGGGCAGGGGGGAGGGGGGCGCACGGCACGCTTACCTTGCAGGGACATCACCTGGCGCGCCACTCTGGAGCAGGCTGCGAAGCCCGCTCGCAGTAGCAGCCGGCGCCGGTCGGGAGCGGACGTACCTGCAAGGTAAGCAGGGAGCAGGGAGCAGGGGGGAGGGGGAGGGGGGGCGCGTGGCGCACTTACCTTGCAGGGGCGTCCGCTCCCGACTGGCGCCGGCTGCTACTGCGAGCAGGCTTCGCGGCCTGCTCCAGAGTGGCGCTCCAGGTGATGACATCATCACCCGGCGCTCTACTGAGGGACAGGCCGCAAAGTAGATTTGAGCACCGGAGGGAAGCGGACGCCCCTTGCAGGTAAGGAGTGCGAGGCGGGAGGAGGAGCCCCCCCCCACTTACCTGCATGGGTGTCCGCTTCCCTCCGGTGCTCAAATCTACTGAGAGACAGGCTTTGCGGCCTGTCCCTCCAGTGCATCATCATAGCATTGTCTATTTATCTATGAAGACTGCAGTTTACATTCAAGAACATCAACAGATGTTTCCAAAATGTGAATACTTGAAAAATCATTATTTTTTACCAAGGTGCTGAATATTTCCAGAAAGTATGTAGAATTACCTCAAGACCAATGGCTCAAATACTGTTACTACAAACTAATATCCCTTAAAATGCAGTTCTCATTCTCAAGCAACAAAACATGATTTTAAGTTTAAGTTAAATGTAACTTTCCCCCTTCTGTTTCTCAGTGTTGTTTTTTCTCCTTGGGATATGAACTTGCAGCTGTTTCTCCTTTATTGGTGTCCTTTCAAGGAATTCAGAGTGGCATAAACTAAGCAGGGATTTGAACCAAACCCAAGATACTAGCCCCTTGCAGCATACTGGCTTTGGTATAGCCCGAGTGGATAATTAACTCTGCCATAACCTTCCCATGCATATGAGCTCACAACAGCGGATCATTTTTTGACATGTGCTTATGGGATCATGCTGAAATGTAATTTTGTGAGTCCCAAACATTATTTTGGAATGATGCCAAAGAGCAAAAGATTGGTTGAGAAACACTGAAATGGTGTGGATCAGCAAAGCTCAGCTAGATAAGCCAATGAAGGCAATTAGTTGCAGTGGTATATCTAGGCTGGACCTTGGAGTTGGATCAGGGCCCTACAGCCTAACCACCCCCTTCCAAGTGACCACCCAGAAAGTAGCAGGTGATGAGGGCAGCAGGGCAGCAGAAGAGAATTCCATTTTATTCTTGTAATCATAATGGTGCAATGATTTACGTGAGTTTAAAATGCAAAACTGCACATGCTCAGAGAGTTTTTCTACACAAGACTGTTAATCAGCTGTTAATCCGCTGTATCTACTTTGGGCTTCGTGGCAGAATGGAGATCCAGGAACAACAGGAGGAGCACTTATTTTCCTGTTTTTCCTCTACATAACCTCTAGGTGGCACTGTGCATAGCAGAATAGCAGGATTACACACAAGAAAATCCTGCTTTCTTTAACTTTCACAAATTAAATGCCACATTTCCCCTGCTCTAAAAAAACGAGGATGTGTTAAGAACCTGTAAACAACTGTGAGTAGAGAATGACAAGTGCATAATAAATGTTTTGTGTAGAAAAGCCCAGAGTACATTTAAAAAAAAAATAGAGTTGGCAATTTTGTTGTTGTTGTTCTAACACATCAAGAATGTAGGACCAGTTTTAAAGCATGGACTGCGCAGTTGGAGAGTGGGGGCAGGGGGCTGGAGAAATGTTAACTGTGTGCTTCCCAACTGAAGAAATACACATGGCCGTCTAAAGCCTTCCCTCCCATAACACCATTACACCCAGAGTTTAAAATGACCTAGGTGCACCTCTGATTAGTTGTAGCAGCACATTTCTAGGCAATACCCACAAGGAGCCCATGACACCATCAATCCAGAATATGTATGAAGCCTATCCTGCCAGTCGCCACATGTGTCGTTAATATATTGGACTAATTAGCCTGCTTAATCAGAGCAGGGCCAAAACGTGAAGGGCTGCAAATGAACGCCCATTGTAGCTGTCACAGTAATAAGGGCCGAATAAAAATGAGGCCTGGTGCGGGGCTCTGTATCTCGTTTCAGCTGCCTTCCCTTTTCCTTCCCTCCGTCCCTGGGGAGGGAATGAGCAGTAAGGCCAGGCACAGCGCCGTGCTTCACAGCATAGCTCACAGCGATGTCTGCTGTGGCTCAGAGCGAGGCTCCTTGGCTCCTTGGCGCTGTTTGTTGTTGTTCGCATGGTGCAGGAACTTGGCAGGAGCAGAGCGGCCAGTTCCCCACTTTTCGTCCCACAGTCAGGAAAGTCTCACAGCCTGCGGAGGAGACAGGCTGACTGAACGAGCCAGCCAGCTCCACTGTAGATAAGTTAATGTACACAGAGCGAACGTAAATTACCACGACCCTCAGCAGCAGGACATTGGCCAGGGCCTGTCAGGGAGAGGACAAACGTCGGCAAGCTGTGCGTCTCCCTGACATTTACCTCAAGATAGAGCCGCCTATTGCCCTACAAGGAAGGACCTCTTGGAGCCAGAGTTTCCTTGAAAACAGCTGCGTGTCCCTGACACCTACAAGCTAATGCAGTTTTAATCAGGGGAATTAGGCGAGGGCGGCTGACTGTTTTCCCAAGCTATTTGCAGGGAGGCAGCATGTATGTGGCCCCTACTTTGTGACTTTATTGACAATTCCATTATGTTTCTTTATCTGTATGACATTTTTCCTCCCCCCCCTCCTCCTCTCCCTTCTCTCTAGAGAGCAAAATGTCTTTTCATCTCCACCCACAAACCCCATAACCATCCTTTGTGTTTATACAGTGACATCAGAAATAAGGGCTCCTTAAAATCTAGAAATTAATGGAACTGTAAATAAAAACAAGGGACGATCTTGGTGCATGCCCAATTAATGGCTTTTTATGAGTTCTGAAGCACATTGATGGGTTGCAAGCTGCCTAGACAATGTATATGGCTGTATTTGTTCAAACGTGTGTGAGTGTGTGGTGTGTGTGTGATCACATTTATAGTCCACCTTTTTTTCTTCGTTCAAGAAATCCAAGGCAGCTTACATGGTCCTCCTCCTCTCCATTAACAACAACCCTGTGAGGTAGGTTAGGCTGAGAGTCAATGACTGGTCCAAAGTCAACTATTGAGCTTCATGGCTGAGGAGGGACTAGAACCCAGGTTTCCCCAGTCCTAGTCTAACACTCTAATCATTCCTCTCTCTCTCTCTCTCTCTCTCTCTCTCTCTCTCTTTCAACCATCCTTGTTGTGCTTATTTGGAAAGGGCTAAGAAAGAAACGGAGCATTTGATCAAGAAACAGCATTCATCATAGCTTTATTTGACTTGCGGGATTTCCTGGTACTACCTAAACTGGGTTTAGGCACCCTGACACCCTCCAGTT
The DNA here is from genome assembly GCA_029215795.1 of Anniella stebbinsi. NCBI lineage: Eukaryota > Metazoa > Chordata > Lepidosauria > Squamata > Anniellidae > Anniella > Anniella stebbinsi. The sequence continues at coordinate 59,101,185 of JARDYH010000006.1, read as the reverse complement.
GTTTTGTACTCTACTCTCCAGTCAGCCCTAGCCAGCATGTCTAATGGTTAGGGATTATGGAAATTGTAGTCCAAAACATCTGGTGGATACAGGATTGCTTCAATTTTGCAAAGCATCAAAATAATTGCAAAGCAATTCACACAGGTCTGATGACAATGAAAGCAAAGGATGCAGATCAAAGCCCTGTGTCTTAAATACGTTACTTGAAAAGAATTACCACTGATTGCAGTGACGCTGCCATGGCATGGATACAATTTCTTTTCTTTTTTAAAAAAAGACTCTGCAAGCCCTAATACACACTCAGATCTTGCCAACTGCTCTGTTCTCTTTGGGAATGACTGGGAAACAACAACCCATCATTTATTTTATTTTATAATTACATTTATATCCTGTCTTTTTCCCTCCAAGGAACCCAAGGCGGCATACATAATCCTCCTCCTCTCCATTTTATCCTCACAACAACAACCCTGTGAGGTAGGCTGAGGTTAAGAGTTTGTGACTGGCCCAAAGTCACCCAGTGAGCTTCCATGGCTGAGTGGGACAAGAAGTCGGACCTCCCGACTCCCAGTCCAACACTCTAACCACTACACTACACTGGTTCTCATCATGAACTCCAGATGATTAAGAGGTCTCTAAACACCTCTGTAGGAACCAGATCCGCTGTATTAGACAGGCACAGCCACTAACAATTCTAACCCTTGAAAAATGAGATTTATGGGGTGGGGGTGGGGTTGCTACTGTGAGCATAACTATTACAACATGACTCCAAGTGACACGTTGGTTTCAAAAACCTTTTATAAAAATTAATGTTCCAGTGGTCTGTGTTTGAACAGGTTTCCCTCCCCCACTTGCTAATAATTAACTCATTGCAAAGTTATTATTATCAAATCCATCACTGAAGGTCACTGAGAGAATAAAACTCATATCTGAAACGTAATAAATGACACAGTCATAACTTACTTGAGCGAGACTGTCACACCCTGACACCTTTTCAAGATTTCTTTACTTACTGGCAGTGTAAGCAAGTGGGGCCCTTGGCGCCATGCAGTAAAATGCAAGAAAGAAAGTGAACCAGAAATGACCCATTGTGTTGCATTATGAACTCTTGACTGCATTTGGAAGGCTTTTGTTCTAATGTTTGGACGGAAACAAACATAAAAGCTTATCATGCAGAAGAATAATTCTGCACTTCTGTGAAACTTGGTGGAGTTTGTTAATCACCAGACTTTTTTTCCTTAGGGTAATCTATGGGTAAGACACTTTCTGCATTTAATTCAGCTATTTTTGCAGTGAATTCTTTTTCCTTTTTGGAATGGCAGTGCATGGGGGCTCTGCCTGCCCAATTCTGTGCATGCCCTTTCATATTCCTGGGGCTGTACATGCACCAGGGCTTAATGTCTGCCAAGCACCGGGTTTTGATGTTACTACTTTGTGAAGATATACTGTTCCTGTTTTGTTATGTTTAAATACTTAATGTGACCTCTGTGAAGCTATAATGTATCTGAGTAGGTCAGAGGTTTTGGTTTGTTACTATGTAAGATCCAATTTCCCTAAGCTCCACCCAGGCGAACCCCATATCTCTCACAATCAAGAACAGCATTTTTAAAAAATCTATGTTCAAAGGAGGCTCTCCTCTTCAGAATGTTGCCCCCCCATGAGTATAGGGCAACAGCAATGTGGGGGAGGGAGGGATGAGGCTAGCATGCTCCCTCTCTTCATGTGTCCCACTTACTCAGATTTATAACACCGAATAGGGCTCATCTCTAATAGACTTCTCTCTGACCTTGTTTTAAATCTCTTGACCAATATCCTGTTTCTTTATGGAATTTTAAACTGCCAATCCTCTTTATTGACCCAACTGACCAATCAAAACAAAGGTAACTTCTCTGCCTAGATACTTTAAATAGTTTGAAGGTTCCCGCCATAAGCCATCTGGGTGACCATATGGAAAGGAGGAGAGGGCTAATGTATCTTTAACAGTTGCATAAAAAAGGGAATTTCAGCAGGTGTCATTTGTATGCATGCAGCACCTGGTGAAATTCCCTCTTCATCACAACAGTTATAGCTGCAGGAGGAGCCCTGCCTTCTTTTGTATCTGGTCACTCTGCTATAGCTCTTGCATCTTTAATTGTTGTCATGAAGAGGGAATTTCACCAGGTGCTGCATGCATACAAATAACTCCTGCTGAAATTCACTTTTCTATGCAACTGTTAAACATAACATGAGCCCTATCCTGTTTTTCATATGGTCATCTTATCATAAGCATGTTAACCACGACTGCCTTCTCCTTTATAGGTTGCCCTGGTCTCTACATTCTGGTGATCATATCATGGTTTACTGAGGTTCATTTGGTCGTGGTGCAGAGGAGGGCCTTCTCAATTGTGGCACCCACCATATGGAATGATCTCACCACTGAGAGCAGGTGGGCTCCTAGGATGGAGTGCTAACTGAAGACACACTTGTTTCCCAAGCATTTACTTGGCTGCTAGCATTGTCAACTACCCCTGGTTATTTTACTGAGATTTTATTTTTTTTATCATTGTTTCGTTATTTTAATGATTGATTTTATTGCATTTTATTGTGTTTTCATCTTGTAAACCACTTTAGGATATATTTTTTAAAGAAAGAAATAGAAATTTTCTGAAATAAATAAATAAATAAATGCTGTGTAAGGCTCCATAGACAGTAACAAAGCTAGGCCTCTGACCTACTTGAGATACATTATAGCCTCACAAAGATCAAATAAAATAGTATAACAAAACATAAACAAGCATAGCATAACAAAACATAAATAAACTGGTGAAAATACATTGTTTCTTCACACTAGGCATAGAACCTCTGAAATACTAATAAAAGATATGAGTGCCATGAGTCTGTGCAGAATACATTTTCCTCAATACTAAGCTGGCAAAGCAAAATCAGCCTCTGACCCATGGGAATTTGGGAGCTGAGCATGGAGTTATTTGACTTGCAGGCAGATAAACATGGGCATCTCTCATTCTAGAAATTAATTGCCATACAGGCACATTTTACATATTAGAGTAAAATATCAAATGTTCTGCTTGGCATACATTCCATGTGAAAAACAGATTGCTCCCTTGACAGGGACTCTGGACAGTTCCTGAAACTTTACAGATCTTCAATGGGGCTTATTTCCAGCTATGGATTGCAGCTTAATACATATATGTGCCTTTGGGGCTGCAATCCTGTACCCACTTATCTGGGAGTAAGTCCCATTGAACTCAATGGGACTTACTTTTGAGTAGATATCTATAGGATAGGCAACAATTAGCTATTTGAAAGGAAGGAATAGGAGAAGAACTAGGTAACTAATAAAGCATCTACATATCAAATATAACTGAATTGGAAGCAGAGCAGCCTCCCAAAACAGAGTTTGATCCTTTAAAAATGGTGGTAACCCTGGTGAGAAGGGCAGAATTTTCAGACCAGACTGTCTGTAGGCTACTACTTCCCCCAATTAAAAACTTCGGGAAGTGCTGAGAAAAAGGGACACACCAAAGGCTTCCCAATTAGCTCATAGTTGAGCAGGTCCAGGTCTTTCAGGCCCCCAGCCAACAATCTGTTCACTGGGCCAGAGGATAATATATTCAGCATTGATTCCACAGGGGGACAGATTGATTTCTCTCCCTTCCAAGAACTGAAATCACATTTTCTAGGACAAGTATAAAAGCCATTACTTTTCATTGCACAACCTCTAGTGGCCAAAAACTGTAAGACCCAGGCAGGATCTACACTACTGCTTTAAAACGGTTTATAACAGTTTTGACAACTGTAGGGGCCCAGGACACACTCCATATACAGTTTTCAAAACGTTTTCAAAGCGTTTTATCCTGCTTGGTGTAGATATGGCCCCAGTTAACACATAATGCCATAGTTTGGGTCACAGTCATTCATGTTTCCCTGTTCCATTCCAAGTTTTCTCATGGAGCATCATCAAATCACATCACATAATACATTTGTTTCTGATTACGGGATGTAATATAATAACTAGCACTGCGCCTTGCAGTATGTTATGGTCTCATCATGCCATGGGAAAACAACAGATTAGTAAACATTTATGGTCAGATTTTGGGCTGGGTAAAGGGAAGAAAACATAAAGCAATTATTTTCTTACAATAATAGACACTGCCACTCATAGCAGGTGTCTACATTAGATCTCAAGAAGAACCCTGTTCAGTCATTCAAGGTGAAATGAATGAATAAATGGGGTGGATGGAGTAGTGACATGTTGGCCTCACCCGCAACCTCCATACGTTCAAAGAGGAATGTGAATTCATTTTCATAGGAGCTGACTTGCATACATCATCTGTAGGTTCCCTTTGTGTGATCTGCGCACTGGAAAAATAGAAGGTGCAGATCATGTGGAGGCAGCCAATGTGTAATTAGGGTAGCCAATTATGAATTATCAGTGCATTATGGTAGCCACTTAAGAATCACCAAAGAAGAGAAAATGGATCACCAAAGAAGAGGACAAAAGAGCATGACAATTTGCATAATATTTGCATATGCTAATTCATAGAAATAGCTGCAAATTTAGAAATAATGATTATAATTGAAATAGAAATACAGTACATCTCACCATAGTGGGGGAGACTGTGACTGGATGACTTGCATGCCTATTTAGCCTGCTGTTGAGGTGGTCATGGTTGATGGCTCTTTAGCTTTAAATTGGACTTGGACTATTGCGTGGAGCAGATCTGAAAGAGCTGAAACAAGATAAAAGCACTGCAAAAAAAAAAGGAGTACAATTTTAATAAAATGGCCACTGCATAACAACTGTGGCAGGTTATACATAAAATAATCTCTCTCTCTCTCTCTCTCTCTCTCTGACTGGGTTTGGATGACACAATAGTCAATGGTGGATTAAATAGTCCACTGTTGCTTCAATAGTCCACTGTTGACTATTGTGTCATCTGTTGAGCCTTTTACACACGTTGGTTATTCCCCAGAAATAACCAATGCAAATAGTCAACGGTGTGCAGAGTTGACTGTCTGCACAACTGTTGATTATTGTGTTGTGTGCCAGGATCTGTTGACTATTTCACTTGCCTACAGAGTCACAAGACAAGAGTGGCAGAAACCCATGCCACGCTTGCCCAGCGGGGCTATGTAGGCATGTGTCAGCCATCCCAAGAAGCGCATGGGGAGCCGTCACATGACATCCCTGGGTGGGGCGCCACGATTGGCGGCACCCCATGTGTTCCCAGGGATATGCATGTCCCTTCGTGCCCTCCCATGATCCATTTGGATATCAGCTCGAGGGGATGGAAGGAGGTCCTTCCATCCCCTTGAGCCGATATCCAGATGGATCCCAGGGCAGGAGGGGGGAAGGATGCCTCCTGGGCTTTGACATGTAACGTCATATCATGGGAGTTACCCTTCCGCTGATATCGGGGCAGGGCGCACAAGCATCTCCCGCTGAATGGTGGTGAATGGGGATGGGGGATGCAAGCGGTATTGACGGGAGGCATCCTTCGCCCACCCAACCCCGCTCTGCAATCCATTTGGATATTGGCTTGAGGGTGGAAAAATGGTGGTAAATAGGGATGGGAACAGGGGATGCTAGGATCCTTGCAGCCTCTCTCTGGCCTTGTTCGCACAATCAAACTGGGGAAATAAACCACAGAGGCTTATTTCCCCCATTGCACATGCCAGATCATGCCAGGGGGATTAGCATAATTACCGTCGGTAGTGTGGTTTGTTGTATCATGAGAACCCAGCGAGGGTGGCTTGTTGCCATTGTTAATTAGCCACCCAAAACCTGTGGATTGTTGTAAGGTTCTTGTTGCCAAAGTTAACAAGCCACCCAGAACCCATGGGCTGTTGTAGGGTTCTAGGATGACTTGTTAACCATGGTAACAAGCCATCCTTGCCAGGTTCACATGACATAACAAACTACGAGTGCCAACATGACTGGTACGTGTAGGGTGGTTAACAAGCCACCATGGCTTATTAACCAACCTGCGATTGTGTGAACCAGGTCTCTCTCGCTCTCTTGCTCCCATTCTCTGGTGCAGTCTGGGCCAAGTTCGCCAAGAAAGAATTGGACTGTTATTAGAACAAGCATGGTCGCTGCTTGGTACTGTAGGGTTCTTCCAAACAAGGTTACTCCTAATGGTGATGTAGTCAGTCACTTGTACATGACTCAGAGAGTCTCTTGAGTGGTGAGAAACAGATTATTATTTTTAAACATTTATAGGGCTCTTAAGTGCTTTCCAGTCCTTATCTCAGCATTGCCACAACAACAATTATTGCTCTCATTGTTCAGATAACAAACTGAAAAACTGAGTCAGTGGCTTGCTTAAGGCCACTCAGGGAGACCTTGGCTGCAGGGACAGCTTCGTGGTTGGTGCAGCAGCAGACATGATGGTTGAGGGTTCACTAGTGTTTCTTGCCCCAAGCACATAATGTACTTCTTCTGGGCCCAGTTCAGAGTGCGGGTGATTATTTGGAAAGCCCTAAATACACTAGTGTAGTGGAGCCAGAGCTCACAGGGTGGGAGCACTGGGACTTTTTTATTAGCAGGGGATGATGACATTATCCACCAGCCCCTCCAACTTCTCTGTTGCCACTGAGCTTAGATCTATTCCTCAGAGGAGCATGGGGGAAATGGATTTTCTCCCTCGTGCTGAGGAAAGAAACTCCTGGAAAATGTTCAGCTGGTGATCTTATGCTGTTCTCCTCTCTCTCTCTCTCTCTCTCTCTCTCTCTCTCCCTGCTCATGCAGTCTTAGGTCTCAACAACCAAAGTCCAACATGCTAAACATTATACTGCCTTCTGCCAGCTCATTATTCTATGATTGCTCTTTGGTGTGTATGTGTATGTTCACAGAGAGAGAATACATACTTTCTTTCACACACATAGATGTAGATCAACAGAACTGCCTGCGTTTTGGTCTGTGCTTGGGGGCATGGCTATACTGAACTGTCATGATGAGCGCCTGCACTTCCAATTGTACCACTACATCCCTGCCTAAATTGTTTGGCTCCAGGTTAGCTTTAAGACATGGACAGGAGGGTCTTCTCTATGTCCCAACATGAGGCATGACAGAGGGCCTTGTCTGTAGCTGCACCAAAGCTATGGATACAACTTCCTCTCAAGAGCAATTTGTTTGGTCCCATCTGTCATGACTTTCTATCACCTAACTGAGTTTTTGGTCCAGCTGACATTTATTTATGTAAAATTATTTTAGGCTGCCTTTAAGTGCAGAACGCTCTCAAGGTGGTGTACAAGATAAAAATAATACAAAACCAAACCAATATTGTTTAATTTTTTTATTTGTTTTTATCTGCTGTCGTTGTCTCTCATTTGGTTGTCTTTCCAATTTTGAAGGTAGATTCTGTAATCATTTTTATTGTAAGCCACCTGAGTGCTATGATTGCAGTAGATGGAGGGGGTATAATACATTTTCTTAATAAATAATACCTGTGCCTTTAAAAACCTGTGCACATGTGGTAGAGCCCTCCAATTAAGTGGAGTCTCTCTGAAGTTTGTAACACAGGATTTTAAAGGTGCAGGTGCGCCACTTGTTTGCTGTTTTGTGCTGTGGGTGCGCCTGTAGCATTGCATCTGCCATGTACAGGATGGAGCTCTTTGTTGTTGAACAAAGAGTCAGAACCTAAGCTGACCTACTGCAAATCACCCAGAAATCTACCATTAGATCCCAATTTATCTTCTGTCCATCCTTGCCCCAGACCATGCTTGCTAGACACGGTGATTGACATAAAAGAGTGTTTAAAACATTTTAGTTAAAATAGACTTTGCTTATTAGTCCAGGAGCTCAGTACAGACTTGTGCCTCTAGAGTGAAAGTAGGCCTGGCATCAGGGGTTGACATTCCTGGGCACCTGCTGGGGTCCAAAAGAGACTCAATGCTGACCCCCTGGCCTTGCTCCCCTTCCTTCTTGGCCTTGCTTATCTTTCTCCTTGCTGCTACTGCCTGTTCACCTTCCCTCTCCAAGCAGCAATGAGAACACAGAGGAGAAGACACAACCTCTGATTCCCTGTCCTCTGGGCAGTACTTGGACTTAGAGGGAGAGGACTAGAAGATGGGTAGTGGTGATGGCAGCAAGGAGGGGCTAGACCTCATTCAGGGAGAGGGCCCCACCAAGACCATCTTGCTCAAGGACTCCCCCAAATTAGAATTAGCAGTGTTGAATGAAGGGTGGAGTTGAACAGTGGAAGATACACAGACAGCAATAATTAATTGGATGTTGTATGCCTAAATTGACTTTTATCAAAGCAAAGTCATTTGCTAAAGTTAGATATTAGTTGTTTATTTTCTACATGTCCAGAGCCTTCACAAGCCATGGGAGAAACGGAAATTTTATCATGTCGAAAAAATAATGTTCCCCTTTGTGATCATAAGAGGCACAAAGATACAGTTGCTTGAAGATGGAAGTATTTTAGAAAGGGTCATGCAGTGTATGTTTTACAGAGACAAATAATGCTATGATACAATCATTGACTCCCATGATTTGAAAAATGAAATTTTGGATATGATCCCACCTTCTGCTTTATGCTTGTCAGAAATAGGATCCATTAATTCTTAAAAGTAATAATAATAGTAGAAAGCAGCCAAGGAGAGCCATGTGAATTGGCTTTAAATCAATGTTTCGTGTTCCTTTTCCCCTTTCTCCTTATGGGCTATTATTAATTCAAGAAATGAGATTTTACAAACTCTAACCTCCTTTTCTCTCCTTTTAAAAAAAATGTTTTTATTTTTTTCATGTAGTGAGGTTACTAACCTTTTGTGGGCTTTGTTTTCTTTCTTTGATAGTGGCCTGTGTCTCAAAGAAGATCAAGGTCTCCTACAGTAAAGTACTCCGTAGAAGAAAGGAAGACAGAGAAATTAAACAAAAGAAGGCCAGAAACAATGATAATGTTTTAAATGTTAAAAAAGAATCTTATGATGGAATGTGAAAGAAGGTAGCAGACAATTAAATTTGGTTCTACTATGAGCATCATCACATGGGGGGAAATCACATTTCCTTACCGTTGCTTCTCCACCCGGGCATTTGTCCCTCATTACTTCAAAGAGGAAGTAAGCAACGTGCATGTGGCCTATTCAATGGGCCATTTTGATTGTGCTGCTTCTCCTGCACACAGCAGGAGATAGCAGCAACTTCCATCTTTAAAATAAGTCATACTTACTGGGGTGTTTTTTTGTGATGCGAAGAAGGCTAGAAGGGGTGGGAGGCACGCGGAAGGCAGACAACGTTGTGAGAGGGACCCGCAAAAATCCATGAGTGCCCAGTAACGAGTGTGCAATAAAATGCTCATCTGATGGAGCTCTATATGTGCTGTGTAGCTTTCAGGGTGCATCAAATGACCCCAGGACTGCGGGGATAAAGAAGCATGTAATAGTTGATCTCCCATTTTTTAAAATATGAAACTGATACCCAGATCTGCCTGTAGCCTTAGGTGAAACACACAGGTCCCTTGATAGGTGGAAAACAGAAGTAGAGAGAAACTAGACTGTTTTTATATTTAAAAAGCTGGACATTAATTTTAGGTGGTGTACTAAGTAAAAAAAAAAGTTAATAGAAGACTTCAGTTGATATCAATGGGCTGTTTTTCCGAACACAGCAATGGCAGTAAGAGGAAATCCTTAGCCAATAAGAATGGTTCTCACTTTAAACAGTTGAACCTTATTACAGTAACTTCCCTACAACAGAGCTCCTTGATTTTGGTATCAGATAAAGTTTGGGTCTCTTTGCTATAGTAATTCAAACTGCAATATTTACTTTGGCTTTCTGCTCTTCAGTGATTCTGCCTCAGCAAAAGGCTTTGATGATATTTACAAAATGAATATAAAACACAGGAAGCAATATCATGCTTATTAGTATAAGGATACTTATTGCTTAGTATTTATTAGCATAAGGTCCTATGATTTTCAGCAATGATCCAAGAGTTCTTTAGTTTAATCAAAATGACTGTTTTGATTAGTGAAAATATTGTGGACCTGGGGTGACCAAATTTCAGAGCTATATGGTTTGCCATTGGTGAATGCTAAACTGGATGGACACTTGATAATCATCATAATCACCATCATCAACACCACAGAACAGGATTTGAACCTGAGACTTCCTAGTTCACATTCATGAGAACTATATTACCCCAGCTCTTTACAGTTGGTCTGGTGATCACAGATGAATGAATTATGGCAGTTTTTGTTTCCTCTGAAACCCAATACAGATCCTTGGCCCTACGCGGCTGCCATATTTGTTTATAAAATTGGTAAGCATGCTTCTGGAAAATAGATTTTGTGGATGATTATCACCATTGAGTTGCTATTTGCTATATGCAATACAAACGGGGAGCATATCAATTCCTATGCTGATCCACATGGACTGGCAATATCAGCCTGGGTGGCACAGCCACAGCAAGAGTTACGTCACACACACAAACCTTTTTCGGCAGTTCCAATGTCATTTGGTGGGGTGTCATCTGAATGTAGCTAAGGAATATCTAAGATATATTCCCACAATACTAGCCAATGTTATTCTTAAGGATAGCCGATGTATGATGATCATAGGACAGGCTGAATGTCTGAGCACATTGTGGGTATTTTGCAGTTACCCCCATGTTTGTCAGGGTAGCTTCTTTACTTAAAAGCACCTCACAAGAAGACACCAAATAAAACCCATTAATTATTTTAAACTGACTTCAAACTCCCTTTCTTTTTCAAATCTGTTGAGTGTGACACTAGGGCTCTTTATCTGCCTATATCCAGAGTATATAAATTATGCCTCCTCTTATAGACTGCTGTTTCACTTGGCCCATATTAAAATATACTGTCAAAAGAAAAGAATGCCCTCCTTGAAAACAGTATCAAATATTTTATCCGCAGTGCATTTTAAAGAGTCCCTGTGGCAAAGGCATGTATTAAATTTCATGTTCACAGTTGTACTAAAGCAAGATCCTACCCTATCTTTTATATTCCTTTTGTACATATCATCAAAGCATTTTGCTTAGGCCAAGTCATTGAAGAGTGGAAAGCCAAAGTAAATATTGCTGTTTAAATTACTAGGGCAAGGGGACCAAAATTTTATCCGACACCAAAATCATGAAGCTCTGTTTGAGGGAGGTTACAGTACTAAGGTTTCTACATTTTATGGATTTGGCTCACATATCAGTTTTGATTATGCTGATTATTTATTCCTGATTACTGAAGTCACCCTTCCACTTAAACAGTCATTTATTCTGTCGGACTTTGTACAGATCACATTTATAGTAACTAACAGTTTCACATCAAGTGAAGGTCCTATTTCTTAGGATCTCTAAATCTTCAACTATTGGTTAGGGGTCAACATTGTGAATTTGGATTATCAGGCCTGATTACTATGTGCCACTGCTCAATATGGGGAGCATAGGAAGCTGCCTTGTACCAAATCAGTATTGTTTACAGTTTTGCATGGTGTAGAGAAAGTGGATAAGGAGACATTTTTCTCCCTCTCTTATAATACTAGAACCTGGGATCATTTCATGAAGTTGATTGGTGGGAAATTGAGGACAGAGAAAATGAAGTACTTCTTCACATAGCTCATAGTTAAACTATGGAAATTGCTACTACAAGGTGTAGTGAAGGCCACCAACTTGGATGGCTTTAAAAGGGGATTAGACAAATTCCTGTAGAATAAGGCTATCAATTGTTAGTAATCCTGATGGCTATATGTTACCTCCAATATCAGAGGCAGTGTGCCTCTGTATGCCAGTTGCTGGGGAACATGGGTGAGAGGTTGCTATTGCATTCATGTCTTACTTGTGGGTTTCCCCACAGACAACTGGTTGGCCACTGTGTGAACAAAATGCTGGACGAGTTGGAGCCTTGGTCTGATTCAGCATGGGTCTTCTTATGTTCTTATCCCATGAATTGAACCTGGGACTGTTTGTGTACAAAGCATGAGTCAGTCCGTCCCCATGCTTCAGCCCTTCCCCAAACGGGGAAGACAGCCTTGCTGCAGGGAGGAATGCCTATCTTTTCAGGGTGTTGACTAGTTACAATTTGCCCGCTTAAAAAAAGAGCATGTAAAACTCCAGCAGTTTTGAGAGCACATCCTAGAAATACGCATTTAAATAACACTAGGGAAAAATGAGGGTGAGAAACTCACCAGATCAGGAAAGCTTTGCATTGTTTGTTAGGGTTGTATTTGTTAAATTTTAAACACTTTTAGTTTAGAACAGTTATATGGGCAGTCACACGGAAGTGCTGAGACTCTAGGAGTCTATCTACACACGCAGGATAAAACATTTTGAAAATGTTTTGAAAACTGTATATGGAGTGTGTCCTGGGCCCCAACAGTTCTCAAAACTGTTATAAACCATTTTAAACAGTAGTGTAGATAGGCTCTAGGAGACGGGGAGGAATAAAACATTGAAAAATGGAGGCTTTTCAGTGCCTGTCCCATCTTTTGTGCAGTGACTGGACAAATGCTGGGAAACCACTAAATGATCAGTGGTTGGGGGAAAGGTGATGGGGCCAGGCGAAGCTTTGGTGCTGTGAGTCCCCAAACCCCTCGTTTGAGCTTCTTCACGTTATCCCTTCCTTGCATCCCCGTTTTTGTTTGTTTGTTTTTCTTTGAAGGAGGCACCATGCCAGTGCACAGGTCACCCGTGCCTCCTTGCATCATCGGTTTTTTTGTTTTGTTTTTGTTTTCCTTTTCTTTGGAGAAAGCACCACATCCATGCACTGGGGTGCCCATGCCTCCTCACATCACCAGTTTTTAAAAAACGTTTTTTGGCTTCTCCCCATGCCAGAGAAGCATGGAGGCAGGCCAACGGCCATTCAGCTTGCTGACCTGCCCCTTCCCCTCTGTCTGGGCAGATGGCGACCAATCAGGGTTTGCCATCTGCCCAGACATGCTTCCAAACCAGCTCTGGAGCCTTGACGCAAGTGGAAAAAGTCGGGATAAGTCACCAGCTTTTTAAAACTGGAGCTTCGGGGGAATATCCTGGGATGGTTCCGCAATGGCTGCTGCATCATATAATGACCTGCCGCCACTGCGGATCCATCCCGGGGCTTTCCCCTTGTCAAGACAGGCCCCTTTTCTAGTTTCCTCAGTTATGAATTCTTCACTTCCTAGCTTAAAATGGATCACCCTGTTTCATCTTCTGACCAAAAGCACACAAGGCACATGAAACCAAAGGATTAATTTGATTTCTTTTAACCAAGACATTAGGATTGAATGTCCACACCAAGAGAAGGAAACACATTGCTCATGCTTTCATTTACAGTGACAGAACAAGAGAAAGAAAGAGAGAGACAGAGAATGAAGGGGGGGGGGGGAGAAATACAATATACAGGAGCCTAAACTGAAACCTCATTTGTCACAGGCAGGCAGCCTTGGCATAACCCAGCCTGTTTGCGATGTCATGTCTCCAGTCGGCTTGAGTTGAAGTTGGCTGCAGTTTCTCAGAACCTGCCTTTTGAGACTCAATGGCTGCTTTTCTTCCCACAGATTTGATTACACTAATTGCACTTTTTAAAAAATATATATTATAGAATAGAGGTCATGAGACTATATAAATGCTAGGAATTGATGACTTTCATTTTTATCCCGCTTTTAGTGAGGTGTTTGCCCCTTTTCCCAACTGCATTTTTAACCAACTTAAAAAGCAACCTATAGTACTCCTTGAGACAATAGTTTTGCAGATTTTAGTGTGTTTGTATACACTTAATAGGAAAAATGACAAGCTCTGAAAAAGAATTTTCAGTCTCTTCCTCTTCTGATTTTCTTCTGCCTCCTCTTTTCCATCTTTAAAAGAAAATTGTCTCTGAGGGCAATTCACATGCCTTCCCTTTTCAGATCTGTAATAAAGGATTTCCAAGACCTGAGTGGATCTACAGATGTTTGTTATGATTCAATATTACCCATGACTTGTTTGGTGACATATAAACATCAGCAATAATGCTCAACAAGCATGTTGGGAAAGCACTAAATAGGCATGGAGAACTCTTATACAACAGATCCCCATGCCTATTTAGCCTGCCACACTCTCTTCCTCTCTGACAGCATAATCATATGCATGCCTCTGGGTCCGGGTTCAGTCCAAAATCCTGATCTAAATCGAACTGAAAGGAATTTCTCATACATCCCTAATAGGACTGCAGCTTGAAAGAGGTCATGCTTGATTTCCTTTTTGTCATAACACCCTTGCATCTGAAACTTTGGACATTCTACTCTGAAGTGGAGTGAAGATGCTGCTGGGATCTTTGCTGGATGTTTCCCTCCCCCATTGTTTTCTGAAGGCAGTTCATATTTCCCTGAGAAAAAGTAATTTATTTCTCACTCATTTCTTCCATTATGCTTCTCTAGATGGATCATGATAGGGCTGATCAGAAACAATTCCCTCCATTTCAGTTGCATATAGGGTGAATTTCACCAGTTTTTCACAAGAGTGGAGGATAGGTTTTGCACCTCTTTGAAACTGAGGTCATCTGGGGCCATGGGATCCCTGAGTGAGCCTTGGCTGAAAGAGTTCTCCTTTGAGCCCTAAAAAGGAGATTTAGTAAGCTGCTTGCTCCTGTGCCCATGTGTGCATGCTACCAACGTTTTAAAAAACCATCCATACCCCAACCTCCAAAACTGAGACAAAATATGGACAGTGATTTATCAGAGACAGTAAACAGAGACAGTTGGAGCATATGTGGTTGTACTTGCCTGAATGTCACAGAAGTCATATATACATTTTCCTTGCAATTGGGAGCTTCAGTCTGACATCACTCTGCCCCAGTTCATACTAAAACAATTTCTCACCAAATTTTCCTGATTTTTGGGGGGAGTTGCACATTCTCTTTATACCTCAACATCTGGTTTTGTTTTGTTTTGAAATGTATAGGTCTCCCCAATGTGCATACAGCTGCACATATCTCTAGGGATCTCACACTAGAGAATTCGCATGTCTGAAGCGCTGATTTGCATTTCAAGGGTAACCTGCCTTGGCACCAATGGCAGCAGCCCCTGAATGGGGACAAAATCAGTTTCAGAGAAAGGAGATTTTTATCAGGACTGTGACAGAGAGAAAGGGTTAAACTCCTCCTCCCCAACCTCCCAAAAGGCCCCAGGGCTGCTCAATCTCCCCTCTGGCTGCTATTTACATAACAGAAAAAGGTTAAAACAAAAAGAGGTTGCTGTAAGGAAGTGTAAAGTAATGCACCTGGGGGTGGGGGGAACCTAACTTCACTTGTATGCTGATGGAATGTGAGCTAGTGGTGACTGACAAAGAACCAGATCTTGGGGCTGTGGTAGGCAGCTCAATGAAAATGTCAACACAGAGGGTGCCTCTACAAGAGGCATTTAAAGCTCTTTCAAGGTGCATTAAAAAAATTACCTCTACAAGAACGGAGCGCAAATCGGGCGTAGAGGCGCGTTATCTCCCCGATTATGCTCATTATCAAATGCGCATTAAATCACGAGTTTTATTTTGCTTGGTCCATTAAAGCGCATTTTGACTGTGTGAATAAGCGCTTATGCGCATTAACTACTTGTAAAGCGCATTTTGGACATCTGCTAATGCGTTTTGCCGCCTCTCGCCGCCTCTCGTGCAGAGGGATTAGGCGTAAATGCGCTTCAACGATTATGCGCATAATCGCCTAACCAGGTGCAAAAGCGAATCCTTGTAGAGGGGACCAGAGTGCAGCTGCTGTGAAAAAGGCAAATTCCATGTTAGGCCTAATTAGGAAAGGAATCGAAAATAAAGACTGCCAATATCATACTGCTTTTATACAAATCCACAAATCCATATAAATGCCCACACTTAGTATACAGTTCTGATCACTGTACCTAAAAACAAACAAAAAAGACATTGTAGAGTTGGAGAAAGTACAGCAAAGGGCAACTAAAATTATTAGGGGCTGGAGCAACTTCCCTGTGAGGAAAGCTTCCAATATTTAGAACTCTTTAGCTTATAAAAACAGTGAATAAGGGGAGACATGATAGAGGTGTGCAAAATTATGCATGGTGTAGAGAAATGAATAGGGAGACATTTTTCCTTCCCATTTCATAATACTAGAACCCTAAGTTGACCGATGAAGCTGATTGATGGGAGATTCAGGTCAGATAAAAGGAAATACTTTTTCAAACAACAGGTAGTTAAATTATGGAAGTTGCTACCGCAAGATGTAGAGTGTCGTCATACAGGGGGAAATTGCGTTTCCTTACTGTCACTTCTCCGCCTGCGTGTTTTCCCTCATTATTTCGTCTTTTGAAAGAGGAAGTAAACAACTTGCATGTGGCCCATTCAGTGGCCCATTTTGATCCCGCTGCTTCTCCTGCACACAGCAAGAGATAGCAGCAACTTCCCATCTTTAAAAATAAGTCGGATTTACTGGGTTGTTTTTTGAGGCGCAAAAAAAGCGAGGATCAGGAGGCGCAAGGGAGGCAGACAACATTGTGAGAGGGACCCACGGGAATCCGTGAGTGCTCAGTAATGAGCATGCAATAAAACACTCATCTGATGGAGCTTGTAGTGATGGCCACCAATTTGGATGACTTTAAAAGGGGATTTGAAAAATTCATGGAAGAGAAGGCTATCAATAGCAACTAGTCCTGAAGGTTATATACTGTCTCCAGTGTCAGAGGCAGTTTGCCTGTGTACAACAATTGCTGGGGAACATGAGTGGGAGAGTGCTAGTGCACCCATGTCCTGTTTGTGGCTTTCCTGTGGGCACTGAACTAAATGGACCCTTGGTCTGATCCAGCATGACATGACTGTTCTTATGTTCTCATGCACAAATTAATTGCATCCATGCAATTAACATCACCTCTAGTTTAGCCCTGAGACAATAGTCCTATGCAGGTGTTCTACATTAGGCTGACCAGATAAAATCCAGGTCAGGGCTCATGTAACTTTAACAGTTGTAGAGAAAAGGGAATTTCAGCCAGTGTCATTTGTATGCAATTAGTTCCTGGTGAAATTCCCTCTTCATCACAACAGTTAACGTTGCAGGGTCCCTGCCTTCTTTTGTATCTGGTCACTCTAGTATAGTGCCTGCACCTTTAACTGTTGTGATGAAGAGGGAATTTCACCAGGAACTAATTGCATACAAATGACACTGGCTGAAATCCCCTTTTCTCTACAACTGTTAAAGTTACATGAGCCCTGACCTGGATTTTATCTGGTCAGCCTATTCTACATGTTTGTAGAAGCAACACGTGAGGAATGGGGGTGGGGTGCGCTAGCACTGTCCCCCTCTGTCACTGTCTTCGTTGCCCTCCAGGAGTTAGAGGCAAATGGATTCCTGCACTGAGGGAGTTGGACTCAATGGCCTTATAGGCCCCTTCCAACTCTACTATTCTAGGATTCTATGATCTTCCGCAAGGAGCCTCCTCTACTCATGAATTGTTCCCGCTCAAGTTTAAAGTTCTTCAGTTTGATTTTTAACCTTGCTGTTTAAATTTGTTTTTTAAATCTGTATTAATTTCTGCATGGCTGCTCTGTTTTTATCCTGGTTGTGCTTTTATACTGTATTTTAAATTATATTTTTAAACTGTCGTTATATATTTTGAATGGTTTTGAATGGTTTTAATTTTTGTAAACTGCCCAGAGAGCTCCGGCTATTGGGAGGTATAGAAATGCAGTAAATAAATAAATAAATAAGAAGCCTGGAAATGAGACCACAGTACACATTACTTGAAAAACATAGCTAATAGCTACTTTGTTTTCTTCTTTTTACTCTAGAGTAAGCATAGAGCCCTGATTTTTATTGGAACCCTAGCATAGGGGGTGGGGGTGTACGGGCCCTTTAGCCCTCCCCTCCCCCTGGTGTGGTCCCAATTTGGATCATCACCCTGCTGTGTCTGCAATTTATATTGCCAAATAGTGTTTGTTTTGCTTTCATGGATCACAGTCTGGCAATATATATCATACTATGTAGAGGAGGTGGAGCTAACATGCTGTCCCTCATTCTCTCCCCTTGCGTACTGATTCCAGTAGAACACCTGAGAAGAGCTCATGTATCAATGAGGGGTGAGATGCTCCGTTATACATGCAATATTTTTTTGCAATGTCCCTATTGGAAAACTGGCCCAGCTTTTATAATGGAATCATTGCCTAGTTAAGTTACCTCAGTCTGCTACATCAGATGAAAACACACACACACCACGCAACAGGGTGAGGCTTACATATTTCCTTGTGGTCTATATTTTTGAGACACAAGCATAAAAGCCCAGGAATGAATGAATGCATGAAGTGGGGGTGGAGGATGAAGGTTGTGGTTTAAGCGGGGATTTCCGTCAATCTGACAGTAGGTGACAACTCATGCAGAATGAACACATACCAGACAAGACATGCAATCTCGTAGGTTGAACCAACGGCCCAAAGAACTGGGCGTGAAACTGGGGAACAGGCAGTGAAGGATGTGTCTGCTAGCCAACATATGCTAACATATATCAGGTGGGGGGGGGGAAGCAGTTTTATTTCTGCGTTATTTAAATACTTATAGCCCACCTTTCCATCCAAAAAGACCTGCGGGGCAACTTAATATCAAGGTCAAATGCATTATAAAACAATGATGCAATCACAGCAGAAATAAAACCATCGAGCTGCATAAGGGCGTAGAGATAACTGCTGGTTGTCTGTTGCTCCAAATGCCCCCTGAAATAGAAGGGACTTAACTTGCTATCTGAACTCCATTCATGAAGGAGCCAGGCAAGAACTCCACTATGGTAGGCATTATTAACAGTGCTTGGAATCAGATCCCTGTGAGCAACCATGCTAATACTCAGAAAGAAACTCTCCAGCGGTGATTCAGTAAAACTTTACTTCAATAACAAACAACTTTATAACTTGGGACAAGACTGCTTGCATCAGCCATTTTCCTCAGCAGTTCACAAGACTCAGAGAGCAAGAAGAAAGAGGAAGTTGGGAGAGGGGACAGGAAAGGGTGGATCAATCATCCTACTAATCCCCTCCCACCTTGCTTGGGGACACTTTAACTCTGTAGACACAGGCTCAGTGTCCTGTAGCCCGAGTTCTGCCAACAGGCATCACCACTAAGAAGGCCTTGTCTCATGTAGTCACCCACCACATATTAGAGAAATTAAGATCTGATAGGAATACTTTGTTCAGCTGTGGTCGTTCTCATTAGTTTTAGCTAAAACCATATTTATGGCCATCAATAGAAAATGGTTCTTAATCATTGCTGGTACAAGACTTAGCTGGCCATAGTTCCCATCCTCTGCTATAACTCAGCCTGTAACTGTGCAATTAAAACAACTATATATTGCTTCCCGGTTGACCCCCCAGCCAGCACTCCCTTCTCTTCCCTCTGGTGTTTCCCCTGTGTTGAATTTTAGATTGTAAGCTCTTTGGGGCAGGGTCCCATCCCCTTGTATTACATAAAGAACCATGAACACAGATGGTACTGTATAAACAAGCAAACAACAATATGACTAAGAATATAGGACATACATAGAGTACAGGAGAACCATTTTTGTGACACAAGCAGAAAAACATTTAGGGCTGGTTCGCATGTCACAATAAGCCATGCTGAAAATAAGCCACAGTGGGTAGGCTGTTCACTCGCTAACCCATATTGGTCCCAACAGACAATCATGGTGCTCTGTGATTTGCCAGAGTTTATTTTCCCTTTCGTCCTTCCACCTGTTCCCAGCATGTATCCCAGGAGACCTTGCAGCTACGCTAAGCAGCCTTTTTACTATTTGTTTGCTTTGTGTGCTGGGCGTGTTTTGCCTTTGCCGGCTCCAGAGGAAACTTTTCCACCCTCTGCCACCCTCACCGTCTGCTTTGCTTGATTGCCATCTGCAAAGACTGCAAAGAGTTAAATTGTGTGTGTGTGTGTGTGTGTGTTTAATTGTTTTGCTGCAACTGTCAGAGAAGCAGCTTCCCTTCACCCTCTTCCTTCTTCTTCTTCTTCTCTACCCTACAATACGTGCAAAGGCTTTTCTGAGCAATAAGAGTAAAAGCCCCCCTCCCCACCAGTCTGTGATTTTTAAAAAAGCTTTTGGCTGCCCTTTCATTCTTAAAATAAGCCTCCTTGGCTGCTCCTCACAGCTGTGGATGAGTGACATTTCTCTCCCTAGCAGAGCTAAGTGTGTATGCATGAATGACTTACCTCTGGGTAAGAGCGCACTGCCCCAGTTTAGGACCATGGCATTTGAGAGGGTGGATTTAAACTTCCCTCTCCTCTTTTCATGTCAATATTCCCACCCACCCACAACTGTGTTGGAGTTAAAAACAGAAAAAGGCAATTCCCCCCTTTTCTAACCCCCCCCCCCCCCGGAGAGATCTTGGTATGAAAACAGGAGGGGGAAAGCTTCAATCCCTCCTCCTGAATTACCATGGCCCAAATTGGGGCAGTGCATACTCACGCATAGACACCTAGCTCTGCTAGGAAGGGGTAAAAGCCTGTCACTGTCAAATGAAGCACCAAACTGGAGGAGGACAGTTGGAGGGCCCTGACGAGGAAGATGACAGCAGCACATGCTGCTGCCAGGCAGAGTTTGGCGAGCGATAGCATGAGGAGTGGTCTGGTTTTCTGCTGCTCTTTTCAGGTGATTCTGGTGCCCTTTTGAACAAGCCATGCTGAACCCCCTGCTGGGTTCAGACATCACAGCAACCACTCTGAACAGCCCAATAACAAGCCATAGTTTCTCAGGGTGGCATATGCATGGTTAGCAATCCATGCTGAAGCTACTCTGCCAGATTCAGAAAACTTAACAAGCACTCTGAAACAAACATGGTCCGCCACCCACTGTGGCTTATTGTATCATGCGAACCCAGTCTTAGAAAGAAACCATATACATAACTGAATGGAGAGTGTGATTCCCAGCAAACAAGGATTGGCAGAATGATATTCTTGGCTCATGTTTGGATGTTTGAATACTTAGCTGACATGCAGTGATTCCTAGGAGTTTAAAGTGTCTGACATGATTAATGAAAGAACTTGGGTAGCCTGATCACTCTTGTGTTTAGATTTCTTTCAGAGGATGTCTCTGATCAAAGTGGAGTCAGAGATGCTAGGATATGAAGGGTTCTAATGGATCCACTTTATAAAAAATCTCTGCAGACAAACCCCAGTTCTGACAAATTTTCCTGGGAATGTGTGGACATGGGAAGAGGACCAATCAACCAACATAAAGACACATATACATTAGGATGGACTTTGTTTTAACAGGTTATTTAGAGATGAGTTTGGGGGCAGGGGTGGAAGTTTTCTTCTAATAAAGCAGCAGCGGACAATATTTCACAAATACCTAAGAGTAATTTAAATCTTTAGAATGCTGTTTGATAATAAAGTGTTCTGGAGGCATGTTTAAAGCAGCTGTTGTTGTTTTTAACCCCCCGTTATGGTGTGAATTCATTTGAATGAACTGTTGCATGCGATTCCTCCTCAACACAAATATTCCTGACACATTACAAGGGTTTGCTTTTCTACTTGAGTTTGAAGGAGTTGCCGGGGTGTGCCTTGATGTACATTCAAATAGACCTGGTCTCCTTCGGCCTCAGGAATTCATTTTGGAGCCAATGAGAGGTGTCAGGCTGGTCTAGACTGCCCTTAGTGAAGGCCATCTCAGCTTAGCTGCCTCTCATTCACTTGTGAGTCCACGAGCCATTCAAGCCCCCTTGAGCTACATCATCTAACAAAACTACTATATTCTAGAAGGAGCCTCAGTTTCTGCTTAGCTTGTGTAGTTCAGTGGTGGAGCACACGGAGAAGGTCCCAGGTTCAGTCCCTGAGCATCTCCAGTTAAAAGGGTCAGGTAACAGGTGATGGGAAATATCTCTACCTGAGACCTTGGACAGCTACTGCCAGTTGGAGTAGACAATGGCTGAATTCGGACAACACGATTGTCAATGGTGGGGTAATAACCAACTTTACAATTGTTCATCTAGGGGGTACTCCCCACACAACATGGTAATAAATAATCAACTGTGGTGTGGATTAGGATCAGCACTGAGTTGACTATGGCAGCATTTGGATGACATGATAGTATTGTGTTGTCCGAATTGAGCTAGATAGACTAATGGTTGAACCTGTATATTTGCTAGAGATGTGCGACACTGGGAATTCCATTCCATTCAACCCTGACAGTATTCTGACACGTTTCCATTCCAATGAGCAGTGTCAGATTGTGACGGATTTTTTTTTTTCTGATTCTGATTTTTTCTGGGTTCCACCATTTGCACAAAGGCAGGGGAATTGACAAATTGTTTGACAAGAATATGGCTCTGCTGGGCTAAATGTAGTAGTGTGTGGAGAGGATCAAACTGACAAGGATATTGATAGGAGGGCAAGATGCCTCTGCAGGGGTGGGGGGAGTTTACATAGCTGATAGGCAGGCTTGCAATCGTGTGTACTTGCACAGGATCGCCAATACATTTTTTAAAAAGAAATTATGAAACCATTTGCACAAATTTCAAGACACCCCCATTGCACTAATTGCCACCATTAAACACCCCCTCCCCCTGGGATCTGTGCATTGGCTTGAGTCTCTACAGATTGAGCTGATGCTATCAAGGGGAAACAGAACAAAATCTGCAGGGTCAAACCAGTAAAATCTGTCAGGTTTTCATCCCCAAACAGAATTCTCATACATCCCTAATATTTACTAATCTAAAATGTTGGACTAGATGAGCCCTGAGATCCCAGTGATATAAGGTGGGATACAAATGTTTAAATAAATAAATACATAAATAAATTAGCATGGCTCTACTTATGGTCTTACATTCCACGCTTCCTGTGGAAGCTCTGCAATCAGTTGCAATGCAAGCATGAACCAACTTGATTTGCCTGGCCTAGACTTCCCAGAATGTAGATTTGCCAATTTAAGTCTCATATTCTGATTATAGATAAACTTAAGTCAGCCTTCCCCAACCTGGTGCCCTCCAGATGTGTTGGACTGCAACTCCCATGGTTGGCTGGGGAATGTGCGGTGTTTTAGTTCAATATATCTGGAGGGCACTAGTTGGGTTAGACTGACTTAAGGAAAAGCAGGTTTTATGGTCCTCCATTCACCATGACTGCAGAACTGTATCATGCACTTTCTAGATTAGGCAAGTGAGGCCGTGTCCTTTTCCTGGAAGGGTACATGGGCAGTACTTGCACTGAAGGTTGGTGGCTCCGATTCCGGTGGGGCTATGAATCCACTCTGGGTTTCAGTGAGAAACAGTCAGAACTCTAAAGGATCTATCCGAGGTGCTGAACCCTATCCCCAAAATAAACTCCTTTAGACTTCTGGCTGCTTTGGACTGAAACTCAGAATGGATTTTCAGCCCCACCAAAATCAGAGCCACCAGCCTCCACTACTCACTTGTGAATGTAAGTCATGAATGTGAATCAACTGGCGTGGTGGTGACTTAGTCAAAGATTTGTTGGTGATAAAGAATTCTTAAACTCTCCTGTAAAAATGCCATCAGACGGTCAATTGTTTCTTGCGGGGGAGGAATTCTATTGAGGACTACTAGAGAGTCCATTTGAAGTGAATTAGTCTTCTGTGGGAGCACCCATGGGTGGGGGTGGGGGGCTGCTTTTTCCAGTTGACATTTGCATTATTTAAGTTGCATTTCCCTTGAAACAGGTATTTCATCATTTTGCACAAGATATTGCTGAATGTAACATTAGACTTCTTGCATTGGAAGGACTGCAAGGAAATCTATAATGACCTTTTTAAAAAAAGCCATATCAAAGTAGCACTTTCAATGCCCTTAGAATAACACCATGTTCAAAACTGTACAGTGCTATGATCGTGCTGCAGTATACAGTTCTACAAACAAAATACTTGATTCTCTTCATTAGCTGCATGTACAGTAAAATATATGTGAATGTTGACCACATGCAGAGGAACAATCAGAGGAAGTAGTTCAAAGAGGTCATTCCTTCCCTTTCCATGTGGCCTGTGTTTTTTTTAATCAGCAGCGGCAAAGATCAAGAAGTGTCAAAAGATTAAGATTTTCCACCCCAGGGCATTGTGTACACATTAGGAGTATTACACTACATTGCCCATGATTCGTTTTTAATTTCAAGATAGATAGATGTGACAGGCAGAGGAAGGACCACAGAAAGGGATGTAGGAGAGAAACCGTGGGAGAGGAAGGGTGTTGCTTTAAACGCTGTGGGAGATGAAGGAAAATACCGCTTTCCAAACAAATCTTTGTATTATGTACAAAGATCTCCGCACACTTAGGTCCTCTGGGAAGAACTTACTCAAGCCAGTCAGAACTAGGCTGGCGGGTGTTACCCAGAGGACCTTCTCTTCCATCGCTCCCAGACTATGGAATGGTCTGTCGGAGGAGGTTAGACAAATTGACAGTCTTCAAGAATTTAAGAGAGTCATGAAGACTGTCCTCTTCCGACAGGCCTATCCAGATGGATTTTAAGATGTTTTTAATGTTGTATTTTTCTCTTGTTTTTAAATTTTTTTAACTGTTGTGATTTTTATGTTTTATATTGTTGTTGTTCCCCGCCTCGATCCGGAGGGAGAGGCGGGCTACAAATAAATATTATTATTATTATTATTATTATTATTATTATTATTATTATTATTATAACAAAGATTTGTTATTGCTACTGGCCAGTATCCTCACAATCAGCTGTTATGCATTGTCCTGGAGGCAAGGGACAAGAACCACCAGCATTGACTTCAAGTGACTTGGCGATCTACAGGTCAATTCTGTTGGATGTCCTTGCCCTAGCTCACATTGGCTCTGCATGTTTCACTCAGCCTAGCATGATAGAGGAAACTGTATTCATAGAATCATAGAATAGTAGAGTTGGAATGGGCCTACAAGGCCATTGAGTCCAATTTCCTGCTCAATACAGGAATCCACCTTAAAGCATATCTGACAGATGGCTGTCCAGCTGCATCTTAAATGCCTCTAGTGTGGGAGAGCCCACAACCTCCCTAAGTAATTGGTTCCATTGTTGTACAGCTCTAACAGTCAGGAAGTTTTTCCTGATCTCCAGCCGGAATCTGGCTTCCTGTAACTTGAGCCCATTATTCCACATCCTGCATTCTGGGTTGATCGAGAAGAGATCCTGGCCCTCCTCTGTGTGACAACCTTTCAAGTACTTGAAGAGTACTATCATGTCTCCCTTCAGTCTTCTCTTCTCAGGGCTAAACATGCACAGTTCTTTCAGTCTCTCCTCATACGGCTTTGTTTCCAGATCCCTGATCATCTTTGTTTCCCTCCTCTGAACCCCCTCCAGCATGTCTACAGCCTTCTTAAAGTGTGGTGCCCAGAACTGGATGCGGTACTTAAGATGAGGTCTAACCAGTGCCTAATACAGGGGAACCAGGACATCGCATGATTTGGAAATAAACTTCTATTAATGCAGCCCAAAATAACATTTCCTTTTTTTGCAGCCACATCACACTGTTGGCTCATATTCAGCTTGTGATCTACAACAATTCCAAAATCCTTCTTGCTTGTAGTATTGCTGAGCCAAGGTCTCCCATCTTGTAATTGGGCATTTGGTTTCATTTTCCTAGGTGTAGAACTTGACATTTATCCCTATTAATTTCATTCTGCTGTTTTCATCCCAGCACTCCAGCCTATCAGGATCACTTTGAACATTGTTTCTGTCTTCCAGCTATCCCACTTCATTTTGTGTCATCTGCAAATTTAATAACCATTCCCTACATTATGACATTGTGAGACACGTTAGAAAAAGAGGCTTTCCTGGCACAGTTGGCTGTGGCTAATGAGTGTGATTTGGAGTTCCATCACACCAGCGATTTGTTGCACTCTCACCATGTCTGGTATGTGTTTTTGCAGCGTGGCACTCACATGACATCGTCCCTCCCTCCCTCATTCCATAAGACCCCTGTCAAGAGAATCAAGGGATCACCTTGATGATGGCACATGGCACCGCAACCCCCCAACCCCCCGCATTTGCACTTTTTCATGAAGGAGCGAGCGCGGGGGTTTGCATGTGAGGAGCGCCCATGCAGCAGGGCACCTGAGCCTCCTCACATTCCTGTTTTGTTTTTCTCCTTTTCTTTGGAGGAGGTGCTGCCCCTGCATGGGACACCAGCGACTCCTCGCATCCCCACAAACGCGTTTGTTCAGAGCAGTCTCTTCCCCCCACCCCAAGCGTAGATCAGTGCTTCTTTTATTGCCAGAAGATTGAGCCTGGCTAGACGGAATCATTTATTCATTTCTTTTACTATGATTAGCCTAATGGTTTTGGCAGTAAGGAAACAGAAGCATTTTAGAGCCAGCTTCCAATTCCCCCTGCCAGGGCTGGGTGGAGGGGGGGAAAAGGGGGAGGAACACAACACTCTCGGTTGCTCCTACCCCTCTGGGTAGGAAGAGCCACCTTGCGGTTTAGGGCCAAGGGATGCTTGGAGCTGGAAATACTCATAAATCCATCTAGCCTTCCAGGTCTAACTTTGCAGCAGGGCTCTGTTCGCGTGATGGAGGAGAACCGCCCTGCCCTCCTCTTTTGTCAGCAAGACCTCCCTTCAAAGCACATGCCCCCGACAAAGGACATAGTGCGCTGATGGAATTACACGGGGGTGAGATGGCGTATTACTCTCACATGGATGAAATAAACCAGACTTTCCCAGCTCCAAAATAAGATGGAAAATGGGGTGGAAGAGGCAAAATGAGTGCAGGACAGTGACGAAGTCATGTGAGTACCACGTTGCAAAACGACAAACCAGGCATGACAAGAGTGTGATAAAACGCTGGTGTGATGGAGCTCCTTCTGTCAAATCATTATGAGTGTGGAATAAAAAGCAGGAAATAACACTATGAAAGCAGTGTATGGAATGTGGATTGTGCCCAACAGTTATCAGTGCACTTCAATACCTCCTATGAAGCAGTAGTGTAGATCTAGCCCTAGAAAGTGTACCATGTTTTTCGGGATGGCCAGCATTCTTGCCATTTGTCGATATCAATATATTTGGAACAGGTATCAAAATAACCGTTTCTGTTATTCCTTCATGGCAATTTAATCCTGTTCTTCATATAGAAGGCTTTACCGCAGAAGCACCACTTAGAATAGCCCAGTATAGAAAGAACAGTATTCCTCCTTGCTCAGTAAAACTATGTGGGAGGTAGAATTTTGTTAACAATATTGACTTTCAGTTTAGCCTGCATTGATTTAAAAAGAACATCATATGGAGGTCACTGGAAAGAACATACTTGTTGGTGCTCCGTGGACCAGCCATAATATTTAAAAGGCTCTTAGTCTGTACACCCCATATACATGTGTGAACTGTACACATGTAGCAAAAATAGCAAAGCAGCAAAACAACTGTCATCTGGCACCTTATTGTGACATGAGCTTTTGTGGACTTCATTCTATCTGATGAAATGGACTCCAGTCCACAAAAGCTTATGCCATAAAAATGTTGTCCATTGTTAACATGGTACATCACTTTTCATTGTTATGGTTCAGACAGCAGTGGTTATATTTACAAGGGGTGCATGTGCTACGAGCCATTCAAATGCTACAACATCTGTGTGGAACAGCAGGTAAATGCTTTTTGTGATCTTCATATTAGGGTCAGCACATTTAAATCGATCCTTTAACCATTGCAATCCTATGCACGTCTACTCAGAAGTAAGGCTCATTAGGATTGCAGCCTAAGGGTTGGATCCTGGATCTGCATTCCACAAGAGGAAGGGTCCTTCCACAAGAGACAGGCTCCACCTACAGCAGGAGTTCCCATCACCACACCACAGCTCACCCCATTCAACAGGGTTTCCTGACACCTTGTGTAGCATTTTCAGGGGGCTGGAAGGGCTGCCATGGAAAGGAGGAGGTGGGGAAGTCCATTTCCATCAGCACAGCTGTTCCAGTTTAAATCTGGATCCAACCCTAAGAGTATTTATGTTTTCACATTTGGGGTCATATTCTCAGCAGGCATGACAAAACTGGCTTTGGTGGAACAGCCCAACTGCCCAGTAGATATCAAATTCTGATCATGGCTCATGAAGAAACCTGCCTGAGAAAGACTGTCTTAAAAAGGGCCATCTTAAAAAAAAATCTTATCAATCCCTTTCTTCAGTGGGGCACAGACACAGGAGTTCGATCCATGGGGTCATGTAAGAATTTTAAATGCATTCATGTAAGACCTTTCAAAAACTCCATGCATGTGTGCATATTCTATTTTTGAAACCCAGTCTTTTCTGGTATATAGCAATGTGGCAGAACAGAACATGAAAATCAAAACAATTGAGGTATTCAGCATTACATCCTATGTGATCTGAAGTCCTTTCTCCCTTTCCATTACAAGGTCTGGTTGTATTGTTCAGCCTTCCTTCAACAGTACTTTAAAGAACTCTCTGTTTGGATTTGGATCAGCAGACTATCATTAATTTTAATAGCTCTCCTTGGTATAATGTTGTTCCCCTTATCTCTTCTTTCTTCTTTCCTTTGACTCAGCCTTTGAACATTAATCTGCTCTCCAGTGATGGCTGCATCCACCCTCATGTCTGATCTTTGTGTTTGCATTGCTTGAGCCTAAACTGGGTTGCAAGTGTCTTCTAAGAGACAGTGATTTTGATATCTGGAATGACAAAAACAAAACAAAAAACCTTCCATGATGTTTAAGGAATGTTCAGATCTTGGACACTAAAGTAAATCCACAGAGCTTTGATCTGGGTTTGAATTTCCCCAGTTTCTGTGCGAGTGCAGAAATCCACATAGGCACCATGATTCAGATCGCTGTGTGTACACTGTTGATCATGCTGGGTTCTTCTGTCTGCAGGCTTATCCATTTCAATTTCAATGGAAAGGGGAAATTGTGCAAAGGATGTACAGTACATGCAGATTTGCTTAGGAACGTAAGAAGATGCTGTATATCAGATCCATCTGTTGGTTCACGAAGCTTAGTATTGTCTGCAACATCGACTGGCAGCAGTTCTCTAGGGTTTCATACAAGGTTTTCCCCAGTCCTACCTGGAGATTCCAGGGATTGAACCTGGAACCTTTGGCATGCAAAACAGATGCTCTACCACAAAGGGCTTTCTTCACTTAAAGGAATGTGGAAGTTGCTACACCGCTGGACAGGGAGCTTCTACATTGTGATCAAAGCACTGGATGAGAAATAACATCTCTGCCATTCTCCATCCCCCACAAGCTTTAAATCTGGAATAATGAGAATGAACCAGATATTGATTTGTATTTTATAATAAACTCTTTCTTAGCTATGCAAAATACAGTACCTAATCTAAATACAGTTATCTGTTTGTCCAGTCACTATGGCCTTCTAAAAATATATAAACATTTTAATCATTCTCTCTTTCTGTGTAAAGAGCTTTCCAATAAGCAGTAAAGCAAAGCAGAATTTCACCCTTTGTATGTTTTGCTCTTAAGATTTATTTCTCATTTTAATTTTCTTCTATTTCATAGAAAGGAAAGGAAATATTTTCTGACATGGATTGTTAGCCTATTTCATTTTTGGAGAGGGGAAGGATGCTTCATGGTAATTTGAGTTGGAAAAGGTATTAATATAGAATGAAAACGTATCAAAAACCAGATGTGTGGTTTGATCCCAGGTTAATAAGAATTATTGTCTAATTCTCACCATAACCTAGTCTTTACCTTATTATGTTCTCCTATCACACAAATTTCAAGGGACCCATGCAATTTTGTTTGATGTACAGTGCTTTGCTTCCGTTGGTACACCAGGCTCATGATATCAGTATGTCAGAATCTTCTTTGCATGGTACCAACAACAGTAGCCCAAGCTCTGCAGTCAAACTATCAAGTGCAGTCCTGGATGACGGGAAATACTCTCACACCCCTCCTTGCTGTATTGTGACAGGGCAATGTGTGATAGCACTAATAATGTGAAACGTCAGCCTTATCTATACAGGAAATAGTTGCCTGGCTGATGGTACTGACAGCCTGTAGCCTGAAACCTAGAAGATTAAACCCAGCTGGTTGAGAGTGATCCTGGCCTAGTCAATTTCTTCATGTCATTGACTTGTATAGGACTTGGGGAAACAGCTGCCTAGGAATTAGAAAACAGAACAAATGGACCCCCATAGTGTGGCTTTCCCTCTTCATTTGTGTGATCTTTACCAATACTAGATCAGGGCTTGCTTGTTCCCCTGTGGCAGTATGGGAGAAATTGCTCTCATTGCTCCACAAAGACAAATGCATGTATACAGAGCTGAAGGCAGTTTAAGACAAATGTTTTATCGCACGCTCGTTACTGCCCACTCGTGGTTTTTTGTGGGTTCTTTTGACGACAACGTCCACTTCCCATACATCTCTCCCTCCTTTTGGCCCTTTTTCCATCACAAAATAAGACCTTGGTAAGTCTAATTTATTTTTAGAAGTGAAACTCGCTGCGATCTCCTGCTGGAAATGCGGTGCGATAAAAACACCCACTGAATGGGCCACGTGGTCATTGTTTACTTCCTCTATCTTCTCTGTGAAGAAAGAGGAAGTATTGTGTGACAGAAGTGGGAGGGAAGAGCGACGGTATGGAACCATGTTTCCCCCCTTTCTGATTATCTTTTTAGTGTCAGCAAGCTCTGCCAAACTTGTCTTTCACTCTCTTTGTGAGAACGTTAGAAGAAATGCTTCAGCTAGAAATCCTACAGTTTCTATAACTGGTGGGACTTCTAAGTATAGGAAAATAATAATTCAGAAAAATGTGGAATTGCTCAAGGTTAGCAATTGTTTTGAGATGGCAGGAGTCCTGGGTCTATTGCCCCATGCACAGTGTAGTGTAGATAGACGTCATCTGAAAGTATCCACAATATATTCCATCTCTTCCTCCCCACTTCATCCTAATTCATGTTCAGCTCCTGGAAAAACTCAGTCTCCCGATTATCTGCTTGTTACTCTGTCTTGTGGGGGGAAAAATCATCTCCCCCCACCAACTTCCAGAGCAGACTGAGCAAAGCCATCGAAGGAAATCACATCACCAGTGAAAGGAGCGCCAGCTCCTTTGTACTATTCTTCTAGTCCTGTTTTCGGAGCCAATCGTCTGTCATTTACTAAATAAACAAGCACCTTATCACATCATAAACATTTATTTAACCCTCTTCACCTGGATTTTTTTTCTTTTTTACCAGCCAAGAAAATTGCTAGATGGGTAGGCCCTTAGACTACTGTGGCAGAGAAAGTTTTCCTTCTTAGCTTTTCTGTTCTTACATTTCTCGGCGAGCTTCTGATGCAGACACTGCATTTCACATATCCTAAGTACCACATTTCCCTGCCTTCCTCCTAGCTCCTAGGACACAGACGCCTGCTTCCCTGAAGACATACTGCATGTTCTCTCCAACTGGAATCTCCTCTAATTTCTGGGGGCCCAGAGATGGCAAGCACAGTTGTTTGCATTTCTTCTTTTAACAACTGACTGTGCTGGACCCAGACGGCAATTCCAAAGATACACACACACACTTTAACTATGACATCACCAGAAAATGGAACTGGTTAAGCATGTCCATTTCCTTAGCTCCCACAATATCCATTTTTCTCTCTGCGGACTCATTTTGTTTTTCTTTCATGGTGTTGCTCCCACACAATGGGGCCAATTTTTGTCCAAGACAAAGAAAACATAAACAGACATGGATTTGGAGTTAGCACAAGGTCTGAAGTCAGAAGTCTCTTTTTGTTTTGTTTTGTTTTGGGGCAGCATGGTCACAGATGCATGGTCACTGCTGTGTTTTAACTGTTACACATCTGATTTAGACTAAGTGGACACTCTGTGCCTCTTCTTGAATGCTGCAATCCTAAAGATACTTCCTTCGAAGCATTTCCAATCAAAGCAATGGACCTGATCTTCAAATAAAATGCACTAATCAATTTAAAGTCAGCCAAATCAGTAGAGCTTAAATATTACTAATTTTCTTTGGATCAGGGCAAAGCATTTTGGACATGCTGTATGAGTTGCAAAAAACAAGTAATAATTTCAAAAGCAATCAACATAAACTATTATCTTAAAAAATATAGAATGACCATCTGTCCTCTCCACTCTCTCTCTCCTCGGCTATTATGTTTTTCTGTTGACATCATCTGCCCTGTAAACCACACGTAAAACACACAAATTTAGAAATCATTATTCTAATTCAAATAGAAATACAGGACATTTCACCATAGCATAGAAGACCAGATTACCTGTGTGCCTTGCTCAGTCTGCTGCCCAGGTGCTGTTGATGGGAAACTTCAAGGCTCATCAACTTCCTTCTGATGGTTCTTTTTCCTTATACTGGACTTGGACTGGTCAGCCCGTTAAACAGAGGATGCCTTCAAAACAGAGACAGTTATCTGGCAGCCCTTCAAATAGAGGACTGTCCTCTGCAAAAGAGGACACATGGCCATCTTATTTTAGAAACAAGACCAAGCAATTCAGAACTTCAAAGATTGGGGGGAATTTCAGGTGGGAATACTTTGTAAGCATCCATAATGCCTGAGTATGCGCATAGATGCTGGTTTGAGGTGCTTCTAAGAGCTTCTCCACACATGTGATTTATTGCACACTTGTGATTGGTCACTCATGGAAGTTGGCGGGTCCTTTTCATGATGTCATCAACCTCCGACATTTTATAAAATCCTGAAAATGCTGTAATAAATTGAAGTTCCACAATAAAACACTGCATCTGCTGGTGGTATAATTAAAACATATGTGAAGGAACTGGCAAAATTGGGGGGGGGGCGTGTGTGTGTATTGTGCCAATCATTAAACCTGTGAAGGCTGCAGGATTTTTGCTAAATGTGGAGAAGCCCTAAATATCCCAGCATAGTCATCCACCACCAAATGAAAGCCTCCATTAGCCTACAGCATCAAGTTGTGTCCCAGCAAGGGAATCCTCACACTATAGCAGTCCCAGTGGGAGAAGCAGCCAAAGGGCACAGCGTCCTGCTTATAAGGGCTGCCTGCCAACCTTTTGCAAGAATGTGTGTCTCCCTATTTTTCCTCTACAATAAAATAATAATTTGGCAGAGCCGGGAAAGAAGATAGTAAATCAATACCAGATTGTAGACCTCGCTGAGAAACTCAACCTATTTGTCAAAGAGTGTCAGTTAGTAATGTGAACTGAACCTGGGTAGAAGCCTCTGTACTTGCTCCACACTTTGCTTTAGGAAAGTGGGAAAGGAAAGTGATTGTCTAAAGGGCAGTAATGTCATCATTTGTCCAAGGGGCACAGTTCTAAGAGCCTTGCACACAACTAGCAATTCTTGTTAGATGGGAACCAACAGCAACAGAGAGGAGGGAATAGAACATAGATATACTTGGGTGGATGAGTAATCTTGGGACTCAGCAAACCATAGTAATGGCAGGTTTGGTAAGTAAAGCATGGCCTATCATACTTGCCTTCCTTTATTCAATTGTGTCTTATATCCTACTATTTCTTATGGCTTAAATCCATCATTACACGAGTGGACTTCTGCTCACATGATGGGATTTCCCCTTCCTCTCCTCCTCCTTGCGTGCCCCAAAGTTGTGTAACAATAGTGTTCACTTAGATCCAAACATAACATTTTGGGACATGTCATACATACAGAGTACCAAATCTTTAAATGTTCATTGGTTTTAATTTGGGGTGGAGGAGCTCTTTGAATTGTGAAGAACATTTTGAAGTTGTACATTATGTGGGATTTTTGCATCAGATGTTGTGCAAATGTTAGGGCTGTATGTTTTGGTTGGTTTAATTTGTAGACTATTCAACTGAAACTTTCACTGATTAATCCATGAGGCCCAATTTTATAGGTGAATGCAAATTTAGTTGGTTAGACTAAAGTTGCAAAACTATGCAAGCTCAATGGGTCTTACTGCTGA
The DNA here is from genome assembly GCA_029215795.1 of Anniella stebbinsi. NCBI lineage: Eukaryota > Metazoa > Chordata > Lepidosauria > Squamata > Anniellidae > Anniella > Anniella stebbinsi. Next base: position 59,067,449 of record JARDYH010000006.1, on the reverse strand, counting down.
GCATACATGTACAGGATTGCACTGATAGTCTTAAGGGAACATTTGCTTATTTTTGGAGTTTATTCTGATCATTTGACCTGTTAGTATAACGAATGAATAAGGGAATAAACAATGAATATGGGACTGAAAAGGGAAATATGTTTAAAATGTCCCAGCAATAAATAAAACTCTTTGTTTTTTAAACCATAAGATGCCTCAAATTTCCTTCAAAACTTGAAAAAGAGACTTGCACTGAGGTTTTAGTAAAAAAAAATTTCTAAATATATTTGATTAATTAAAGGGCTGGTATCTATTTTCTGCACTAAGGGTGCTTCCAAATATGGATTTTATATTGCAATCACCTTTTGTCAAACACAAAACTTTATCGGGGTCCAGATGTCATAATCTTCCATTTATAACCCCTCCCCCCATGTTTCCCCACCACTTGTTCCATCTTCTTTCTCACACAATATATATATATATATATATAGGAAGAAAAGATAGAATAAGTGAACAATGTCTTTTGATTTCTAGTACTAGGAGCCCTCTATCTGGAAGCACCACTAATCTTAAGTTACTTGCGCAATGCTATGAACTTCCCTACAAAATTTGGAACCTTCCTGAATCTCTCAGACAACACCATCCAGATAGTCACAGATTCAGAGCTCCATCACACCTATTTCTCCCCCTAGTTTGCCTCTGCATTTTTTACCTCCGTTTCATAAGCACGGAAAGCGCTCCTCCCTGTCACGATCATCACTATACTGGTGAACTCTCTTTTCACTTGTTTGCTCTTCCACTGCTATTGCGCCCACCCCACCCCTTCTCCTTCCCCCTTCAGTTCATTGGTTCTTGTCGTTGATGGACATTGTGATCAATGTGGCAGCCTTCCCCCCTTGCTTATTGGAGCTCCTATGGGAATTAACCAAAATGCTTACCGCTCCCTCATTTTTAAAGATAAATAGATGAAACTTGGGACTGTGAGAAATCTTAAGTAGGGCTTTAGGCATGCCAGTTCATCCCTTGATTTTTTAGGAATTTTTATTTTCCCCCACCTCAAATCATTCCTTCCCATTAACACACACACACCTCTGATTCTGCGCAGGGGTGAATTAAGGCAGAATCGGAGGGCTTCTGTTTACTCATTGAGTAAACAGAAGCAAGACCTCAGAAATAAGCATAGTGTTGCAGGGCACTTCTTTCCAGTTTGTTGTTTTAGACTAAAAAAAAGTTTCAGAGTGACCACACTATTAAAAGTAGGGATGTGCACTGGATCGGATCGGATCCACAATCCGAATCCGATCCAGGAGGAATTTATCCGATCTCACTGCTGGGTCAGCCAATCCAATCTGATCCGATCCGGAAAAGTTCCGAACTGGTTCGGATGGATCGGCGGATTGGCAGGCGCCCGCTGGCGCCCACCGCCGCTTCCATTGGCGGGCGCCAATGAGCGCCCGCCAATGGAAGCGGACAGCGGGGGGGGGGGCTTCCCTAGCGGGGCTGTCCGCTTCCAACGGCGGGCACCAACAGGCGCCCGCCGATGAAAGTGGACAACAGGGGCAGGGGGCGGCAGACGGGAGCAGACGACCAGGAAAGGTAAGCAGGGGGCAGGGTGAGAGGGGGCAGGGGGAGGGGGCGCACGGCGCGCTCACCTTTCCTGGCCGTCCGCTCTCATCTGCCGCCGGCTGCTACTGCGAGCGAGCTTCGCGGCCTGCTCCTATGTAGTGCGCCAGGTGATGACATCACCTGGCGTGCTACTCTGCAGCAGGCCGCGAAGCCCACTCGCAGTAGTAGCCGGCAGCGGATGGGAGCGGACAGCTAGGAAAGGTAAGCAGGGGGCAGGGGGGAGGGGTTTACCCCCCCGGGGCCGTCCGCTTCCATCTGTTGGCGCCTGCGGGCGCCAGCAGATGGAAGTGGACGGCCCCGGGGGGGGTAAGGAGCATGGGGGAGGGGGCTTACCCCACCCAGGGCCATCCGCTTCCATCCACTGCCGCCCGCGGGCACCAGCGGATGGAAGCAGACAGCCCCGGGTGGGGTAAGGAGCACGGGGGAGGGGGCTTACCTGCCGGGGCTGTCCACAACAGACAGCCCCGGGAGGGGGAGGGAGTTAGGCCCCCCTCACCTACCCGCCGCCATTTTTTCCTCATAGACTTGCATTGCAATGCAAGTCTATGGGGAGGGGGGAATGGTGGCTGATCCAAAAAGTTCCAATTTTTGGATCGGGATCGGACTCAATCTGGTCCGGGGGGCCTCTGATTTTGTCCAATCCAATCCGTGACAAAATTGGAGGTCCCGATCCGGGTCCCGATCCGATCTGGGGGGTCCGTGCACACCCCTAATTAAAAGTCAGTTCTATAGGTATTTACTCAGAAGTAAGTCTCTCTCTGTTCAACGGGTTTTACTCAAATGTTAGCATTCATCAGAATTTAGTATGACTTGCATGTAAATGCATTTGAAATCAATGTAATTTACTCTTCGGTAAAGGAAACAAGCCCCAGCAATAAATTAACTCCATGAACACACACACCTCCGATTCTGTCTTAATCCACCCCTGTGCAGAATCGGAGAGGTGTGTGTGTGTGTTAATGGGAAGGAATGATTTGAGGGGGGGAACTAAAAATTCCTAAAAAATCAAGGGATGAATAGAGCTGATTCAAACTTGGCATACCTAAAGTCCTACTTCAGAGCTCTTGTTGTCCCAAGTTTCATCTGTTTATCTTTAAAAATGAGGGAGCTGCGGGCAAGTAGGGTGAGGTTGGAGCAGCAAAAGCATGTTAGACCAGCTAAGCACAAGCCCCTTCCTTCGACACAGCAAGGAGGAGGAGAACCACCCTGCCCTCCTCTTTCATCAGCAAGCTCTCCCTTCAAAGCACACTCCGCCAACAAAGGAAATAGTGATATGACGGCACTACATGGGGGCTGAAGGGCGCTTTAATTACATTTGAGGGAAATAATCCAGTCTTTCCCTGCTCTAGGACAACACGAAAAAGAGAGGGGAAGAGGTGGGGTGTCTGCAGGACTGGCAGAACATCATCTGAGTGCCGCGCTGCAAAACCGCAAACCAGGCATGACGAGAGTGTGATAAAACACTGGTGTGATGGAGCCCATGGACATGTCATCTATGAACATCCCACAAATGATAGTGTAGACGTGACCAGGAATATACTTGATGCCACACCCTACTTAACCATAACATTTCCCCACTCTTTCCTACTTCAGGTTACTTCAAGTTGAAACTGCAATGAATCATAATAAAGGATATGGCTTTTTGTGTGTGTGTCTTTGCTTCAACTTCATCTCATTTGTGGAGAATGGAATCGTTTTATTTTCAGGAATGAGTAAAGCTCTCTGTGAGAAGGCTTGGGAACCGTGAGCATTAGGAAATGTTTTCGAATGGTGCCAAGTTTCTCCAGGACCAAACAAAAAAATTACACACACACACGCCCCCCACGACATGTAGGCTTTATAGGGCAATTGTAACTCTCTCTCTCAGCATTAAATTTCTCCTTATCTAAATGTTTTATAGCAAACATTTACCAATGGCAGGCTGAATTACATTACTTCTGTTGTGCCCTGATGCAACTTGGCGGATCTTAGTGGAGTTATTCTGCATTTGCCTCATGGCTTCCAAGATCAGAAGCCAGTTGGAGACTGTTATTTATTGCCTAGCTTTTGCTTTTGATAAGAAATATTCTCTCACATGCCACTCTCATTTTACAGAAGTGCCCTGTCTGGTGTTAAAATTATGCTTACCAAGCTTGTCTGCACATTTAATTATTTCTGGCTTCTCTTACTGGGGTAAGAGGGACAGACCATCAGCACCAGTGGAAAATGAGCCACGACTTAATATAAACCTGTCTTTCATCAGCTAATGCCCTAACCTGGGTTCTGACACATACAGGCATTTACCTCACAGCCAGCCACCTAAAACGTGATGGGAAATAATATGGAACTTTACATACCTGTCTCTGGATTGCCCTTATCAAAACTTGTGAATTGGTTCAATTAGTTCCCTCCCCATCCTTTCCAGCTTTCAACACTGCATGATGAAACACAACATGTTGAATTTTTTTAAAGAAAGTATCTTGCAACTTTGGATATGTGCCATGCCACTTGTTCTGCTCCTTTGGGTTTCCTCCGATCTCCAGGGAGATGCTCATTCCTACCCTGAAAGATATATTGACAATCTCATAATAACATTCCTTTGACAGGGGTGAAAAGATGCCGTAGCAAAAGTTGGCATCAGAGCTTCCATTCAGGACATGCTTTGCTATTTATGTGTTGTATAAAGATACCAATTAATTTGCTATTTCATGGAAAACTGTTCGTGGAAGTGCAGTGGTTTATTTTACTGGAAAGGACACCCACAATCTATGATGCCTTCTGAGCTTGCAAGTAGGATTTCCCCATGCAAACCTCCTTATGAAAATTGGCCCTAATGTTGGTTTTGGGCCAATTTAATATGCCTGAGCTCGATCCAGTCTAGGGGCACAGCAGATGTACATAGAAGGATCCTGACAGAGTGTAACAGGGCTCTGTATCCTACCCCTCCTCCATGGCATACATGTACACAGATGTGTGCAGGCCCTCTCTCGAGTGGACACCCCCCCCCCTAAATTCTCTCAGAGGTGGGCAAATGGGGAAGACCTCTATTGCTGTCCTTAAAGTGTGGGCAGGCTGAAACAGATGTAGGCAGTCCTTCAAGGGAATATAACAAGGTCACCAATATTGCATAAGCTTCATTGTCTTCTAATTGGTTTCTGGGCCCAATTCAAAATGCAGGTTTTGACCTTGGGATTTGGGTATCTAAAGGTCTACATCCTACCATATGAACCTCCTTGAACACATAGATAAGGGTTGCAAACCTTAGGTTTGTGGGCCAAGTCTGGCCTGCCAGGGGTCCCAATCCGCCCCCCCCCAGAATTCCCCAGGTGGCCATGCCCCCTTCCCTGGTGCCATCCTGGTTCCCTTGGCCACCAATCGTTTAGTGGTTTCCTGGCTTTTGTGTGTTTTCCCCATTCTGAAAGACTGAACTGCCTCTCCTAAGGCCTAGTTACTGGAGGTAGGGGCTTTAAGCTAAAACATATGCTGGCATTTTGCCCACTCCCCTTTGGCCTTTTCACCACTGGAATGCAGCCCCTCAGAGCTTATCGTAATTCAATTCACAGCCCTCAGGTTGAAAGAGGTTCAGTACCCTGGACTTCGGTCTTCAGCAGAACTCCTGCTTTGTGTACTGCTGCTAATCTGAGGTATAGCAGATGTAGGGTGACCATATGGAAAGGTGGACAAGGCTCCTGTATTTTTAACAGTTGTATTGAAAAGGGAATTTCTGCAGGTGTCATTTGTATGCATTTAGCACCTGGCAAAATCCCCTCTTCATCACAACAGTTAAAGCTGTAGGAGCCCTGCCTTCTTGACCAGATACAAAAGAGGGCAGGACTCCTGCAGCTTTAAATGTTGTGATGAAGAGGGAATTTTACCAGGTGCTGTGTTCATACAAATAACACCTGCTGAAATTCCGTTTTCAATGCAAATGTTTAATCTTTTAATTTTTGTAAACTGCCCAGAGAGCTTCGGCTATGGGGCGGTATATAAATGTAATAAATAAAATAAAATAAAATAATAATAATAATATACAGGAGCGATGTCCTCCTTTTCATATGGTTGCCCTAAACAGGTGGGCACACTAGACAGGGCCTACTTGAGTGTGGTGCCCATGATATGGAATTCTCCACCCAGAGAACTCAACTAGCTCCCTCCCTCTTTGCTTTTAGGCCCTAGGACAAGACTGTATTATTTACATGTGTTAGTAATTGCAAACCCTGGCTCTGTATTTGGTTCTGCTGATTAATGTGTCTACTGTTTTACTGTTTGGTTGCTTGACTTTTTCATTCTTCTTTATTGGTCTGTTGATGGCTATTTGCAAGTGACCATTTCTGCTGAGGTTGGTTTTTTAAAATGTTTTTTAGCACCCCAGAGAGTCCAAGTGTGCGATGTTCCCCTTAACCTGAGGGATTTCCAACTTTCCCCTTAGCCTGGGGGTTGTTGCCCACCTGTTATAAATGTTTCAGATAAATAAACCAATGTAGTATTTCTTTGCACTGGTTAATTAACTGATTCACAGAGAGCTTCGGCTATTGGGTGGTATAGAAATGAAATGAAATGAAATAAATAAAACATCACAGCTCATGGACTTGGTAACATTTGATATAGTGACAGCCTTGACAGATATTTTTAAATTCCACTAACTAACGCTCATGCTGACTATTATGACTTGTGGGAAAGTGTCTAGCCTTCAATAGGGAAAATGCACATTTTTTGTGCTTAATTGCCATTCATAGCCACATGGTAAAATCCAAATAATAATTATCTCCTCCCCAAAGATTTGTTTTTGTGGAAGGTTGGCAGAACAAGTAAAATCTCCCAAGTCACTCTGCACTGGAATCCAGCTGTAGAAGCCAGATGGCAGGTTTCCCTCTGAAGAGCACATTTTTAATCCAGTGTGAAACTATACTATCTATGCACAGCTTTCAGAAAGCCCTTTAAACATACATACAATCTGTACATTTAAAACCACTACAACACCCCCAAAAGCTACAAAAAAACAAAAACAAACCCAGGCTCCTCAGATATTGCTAAATGCCTGAGAGAGAAGAAGGTCTTGACTGGCGCCGAAAAGATAACAATGTTGGCGCCAGGCAGGCCTCGTCAGGGAGATCGTTCCACAATTGGGTAGCCACCACAGAGAAGGTCCTCTCTCTTGTTGCCGACCTCCGACCTTCCCTCGGAGTAGGCACTCAGAGGAGGGCCTTAGATGTTGAATGTAGTGTTCGGGTAGGTTCATGTCGGGAAAGGCGTTCCATCAGGTATTGTGGTCCCAAGCCGTGTAAGGCTTTATAGGTTAAAACCAGCACCTTGAATCGGGCCCGGAAACATACAGGCAGCCAATGCAAGTGGGCCAGAGTAGGTCTTATATGCTCGAACCTACTGGTTCCGGTTATCAATCTGGCAGCTGCATTTTGCACAAGCTGCAGCTTCCGAACCACCTTCAAAGGCAGCCCCACGTAGAGTGCATTGCAGTAATCTAACTTGGAGGTTACCAGAGCATGGACAACTGAAGCCAGGTTATCCCTGTCCAGATAGGGACATAGCTGGGCCACCAACCGAAGTTGGTAGAAGGCACTCTGTGCCACTGAGGCCACCTGAGCCTCAAGTGACAGAGATGGTTAAAGGAGAACCCCCAAGCTATGAACCCGCTCCTTCAAGGGGAGTGCAACCCCATCCAGAACAGGTTGAACACCCTCCATCCGGTCAGCGGAACCACCCACTAACAGCGTCTCAGTCTTGTCTGGATTGAGTTTCAGTTTATTAGCCCTCATCCAGTCCATTGTCGCAGCCAGGCACTGGTTCAGCACATCCACAGCCTCGCCTGATGAAGATGAAAAGGAGAAATAGAGCTGCGTGTCATCAGCGTACTGATGACAACGCACTCCAAAACTCTGGATGACTGCACTCAACGGTTTCATGTAGATGTTGAACACCATGGGGGACAAGACTGACCCCTGCGGAACCCCATACTGGAGAATCCATGAGGCCGAGCAATGTTCCCCAAGCACCACCTTCTGGAGCCGACCTGCCAAGTAGGAGCGGAACCACTGCAATGCAGTGCCTCCCACTCCCAACTCAGCCAGTCATCCCAGAAGAATACCATGGTCGATGGTATCGAAAGCCGCTGAGAGATCAAGGAGAATCAACAGAGTCACACTCCCCCTGTCTTTCTCCCGACATAGGTCATCGTACAGGGCGAACAAAGCTGTTTCCGTGCCAAAACCAGGCCTGAAACCCGACTGAAATGGATCCAGATAATTGGTCTCATCAAGAGTGCCTGGAGCTGGCTCGCAACCACCCGCTCCAGGACCTTGCCCAGGAATGGAACATTTGCTACTGGCCTGTAGTTATTAAGATTTTCAGGGTCCAGGGAAGATTTCTTTAGGAGTGGTCTCTCTGCCGCCTCTTTCAGGAGGCCTGGGACCACTCCTTCTTGCAAAGAGGCATTAATCACTTCCCTGGCCCAGCCAGTTGTTCCATCCCTGCTAGCCTTTATTAGCCAAGAGGGGCAAGGATCCAATATGGAAGTGGTTGCACGAACCTGTCCAAGCACCCTGTCAACGTCCTCGAGCTGCACCAACTGAAACTCATCCAAGAAAACAGGACAAGCTTGCGCTCTGGATACCTCACTAGATTCTCCTGCTATAACACTGGAGTCTAAATCCTGACGGATGCCAAAGATTTTATTCTGGAAGTGCCCAGCAAATATATTACAGCGGGCCTTAGATAGTTCTACCATGTCCTTGGGGCCGGCATGTAAAAGCCCCCGGACAACTCTGAAAAGCTCCGCTGGGCGGCAGGTTGATGATTGAATAGTGGCAGTAAAGTATTGTTTTTTTGCTGTCCTCACTGGCCCTGAATACAGCTTACCATAAGCACTTACCAGTGTTTGATTGCATCCATCAGGAGTTCGTCTCCATCTGCCCTCAAGCTGTCTCCTGTTTTGTTTCATCACTCTCAGCTCTGGGGTATACCATGGAGCCGTACGAGCTCTACACAGGAGAGGGCGCTCAGGAGCAATCGTGTCAACTGCCCGGGTCATTTCTGTAAATCTCCAGATGTTTTGGATTTTAGCTACTAGCATTCCTGAGCATTGGTCATGCTAACATGTTTTTTCCTCCTCTCCAAGTGCGAAGATTATATAGAGCAACCATGGTGTCCATATTCTATCTGGGCTATTATGTTAGAGATCAATGTTGCATCTACACATTCACATCATATAAGTGGCCACAGCGATGTTGTGGGATTCTTTCTTCATATGTTACATCGCTAATAGGGGCAGACCACTTGTGTGTGCTGTCCAACGTGGAGATAAGCAGCTAATTGCAATGTGTAAACTGGCTTTAGTGCGCCTTCCACACACTAACCCATTACCTCATTACCAAAGCATTAGACCAAGACACATTGTACTATGTCCTGAATAAACAGATCTAGCTCATTTTAAATATGATTGACATTCTTTATTCCTTTGACAATTCTACAGAGAGCATTCCATAATTTTATTCCCTTAACTATAACCCTGAAATACTGTAGCAAAAAATAGATAAAAATGTAGAGGCATGCTAGATACAGGCAAATGAGATGAACCAAAATTTTGTTCCTTCATATTTGGTGCTCTCAGCTCAGTTCTTATTTTTATGTCTTTATTCTTACATTTGTAGTACCCACAGTATCACCCTCTGGGAACATGGAGTGTGAATGTCTTCAGATAACCTGTGCTCCCTCTGCTGGTCTTAAAGATGCAGCAAATAAGACGACAACAACAACAACTCTATAGACAGAGTGCATCAGAAAATGCAACTGCATATTTGCGCTCAGGGAGGATTAATGGATATATTTGTGAAGAGGGAACTGAAAGGGCCATGCAATGTAAATGCGCTTCCACTCGATTGTATTTCACAAGATTGTCTAAATCTGCCATGGAGAGTACATTATTGTTGTTGTAATGTTTTTTTATTGCTGTATTAGAATATTATATATTATACTAAACCAAGACATTAAAACATATATAGATAAAGAGAGAGACAGAGAGTGCAAGAGAGCAATATATTAGTAAGGGGATTGTATTATTTATTAATTTCTTTGTTCTTTTCTTTAGCCTGCACATACGTGAAGTACATCTGAACTGAATGGGTCTGCAGCCTGTCATATTATGTGTGGATCATAGTTGAGTTTTTCTTTTATCTCTAGCCCTTGAAATCTGACTGTGTAACAGTGACAAAATCCCTGTAGTCTGAGATAGATCTGCCCACATTTATCTCACGGTGCGCATACAAGATCACCAAATGTGCATTGGTTATCATCGCTTAACACCCTTTCAACTCCTCTGTCACACGTGTAAATGGATTTATTTTTATTTATTTTTATGAGCGCAATGACATAAGTGTCATGATTTGCAGTGGCACAATGTACCAACAACTCCAGCAGGAGCCAAACATTCTTTGAGCATCAGACCATATTTATGCGCCTGGTCTTTCAGTACAGTCCTGGGTCCTTGACTGAAGTCAGCCGGCTTGAACGTTCTAGCCAAACACTTTCCCCTCTCCCAGGCATCCAAACTATTTCCACCTTAAAGTGGACCACTTTCCTCTTGACACTTTTGTTGTTTGGCAAAGAGCACCAGTGGCGCTTGAGTACATCTTCAGTCATTGGTTCCAAAGGCAAGTGAGAATGGCCTGAAGTTGCAAAAGGAAAGGTGGGTCCCTCCCTCCCCCTTCTCCCCTTCTCCCCTCCCTCCCCCTCTCTCCTCCAAGTATGCAGTGGGTGTGTATTTTCAAGGAGTGTGTGTTTTGGATGAGGGAGAGCATCAGCTGCCTGGTATCAGTGCTCTGGCTCCGGCGGGGCGGGATGGAGTCTGAGCAGAGCCAGGCTCGGGAGGGTCAAGTACAGGTTGCTGAGCAGGAAAGAGGCAGGGGGAAGGGAGGCGTGGGTCACTCCTCTCTGTCTTTCATTTTTTTCCCCTTCCCGTCTTGCACAGTGAAGGGAATGTTGGGTCTATTCCATCAGTGTGGTATGTCTGTATAAACATCATTAGCCTGTACGAGCTGACATGCCGTAGATTTTCATTTCTTCTTTACAAATTGCTCCTCTCCACAATAAAAATACCAGCCGTATTAGATGGAATATTTTGGGGCTGAGGGGAGAGATGGAGATGTTTATTCTTGCTACCTTTGATCTTGAGGGGGGGGGCAGACTGCAGGCACTGGAGGCTTCGGAGACAAAGGCGAATGCGTCACTGACGACAGGTTGGCCGTCCTTTTTCACTGTTGGTGCACCAGTGGTGCGTCCTGTTTTGAAGACAGGTAGGAGGTATGGCAGCTTGATTCATAGCAGGGCCTGAGGAATGATGTAATAAATCCTCCAGAGAAGGCTCAATCTGGCAGCCAAAAGCAGAGTTGGCCCTCATGTGCCTTGTTTCATCCATCCTCCCCTGAATAATCCAAATTTAGGCAAGAACTATAACGGATGGCTCTGATTTCTGTGGAACTGCTTCTGCTTGAAAGGATACCGGGCCCAAGAGCAGAGGGTTCCGTATCAGGTGGTGGTGGCAATGATTTTGGTAAATATTTTAACATTTCAAAATAATTCAGTAAGTGCTAATGGTTGGTTCCCATAGCACTGAACTAACAACGTGGCAAGAATCCTGACTATTACAAATACTACATAAATAATTATAACAAACAAGAAAGAAAGAAAGAAAGAAAGAAAGAAAGAAAGAAAGAAAGAACCCAATGATGTTGGTTGAAGCACTAAGTCTTATCAGGAGATACTCTTCCATCTATTTATGGCAACAATTCCAATTTAGAAATGTGTCAGCCTTTATATATGTAAAAATGACACCCTTTAATCACAACTTTCACAGAAAAGAACATAGAGCAACACACCCACCAGTATTCTTCCAGGAAGCCTGGAGCACTGGTTGACCAGCTCGGTAGCAAAATCATTCCTCCCACACATGACAGATATTAATAACGGAAGGCCCTGTCCTGAGATCTTTACTCAACATCTAAAATGCCAGAGCTGGGATTACAGAATGAAAAGAAAGTGGAAGGTGGCTCTTCACAGAGTCCTTCTTGACAGATCAGTAACATAGAAAAGCTGCACTCTGCGACTTCGGTGGAACTTTCTCTAAGTAGCCTAAGGATTATTTTATATGTTATGATTTTCCTACAAAGAAAGCATTCAGTGTAGGAAATAAATTGCACTAATTATCACATGTAATGATTGCACAAGAGCTGGAAGACCATGTTTGATCATGGTTTCCCACCCAGTATGCAAAATGCATGCATGTGTCAATATCACATGTGAAGATTTGTGCATGGGCTTCACAGTTTTTTTTTTCATGCAGAGAAGCAGCTCTGAGAAAAAAAATCTGTTAAGTGGGATATCATATCACTAGCAAAGGGAAATGAGTCCCACATTAATGGATTCACAATCCTGTGGTACAATCAAATCAATCAATCAAAACAATACAATACAATACAATAAAATGTATGCAAAGCTCACTGGTTTTTCATGCTTGCCTAGCCTGATAAAAGTTTCAGCTTTATAAAACCAATCGTACCTTATCTGTACTCAGTTGTACCTAGATAAATTTGGTGTTTTATTTCACCAGTTGTATCTCACTCACCACCTTAATTTCATGTTTCTTTTATACATTCACGGCTTTGTAATTCTTTTGTAATTATGGAGATATTTTTATGGCACCCAGTAGGCCTCTGCTTTGATTTATAAATGAATCTCTCCACAGAGTTTCCCTGGGATGCATTCATTTGGAGAATGAATCATATGGACTAGGCTCTCAGTGAATACTTCTGGAGTGGGCGAGGGAATTCTGTGATTACTTCAACAGAAAAATAGTCTGGTTCCTGGTCCATATGATATCCAGGTTCACATGAAGCATTATCTGAATGAATATATTCCTTGGGAAACTTAAATAAAAGTCCCATGCAGCACAGCTGATTGTCCTTGCTCCTCTCCCTTTTTCTATTGAACAGTGAAAAGGCCTGGGTCCTGAAAAGGAGCACATATCCAGGTCTGGAACGTCCAGCTATTCACTCAATTGCCAGAAGTTGGAGGAGCATGATGGGATGAAAGGCACAATGACAAGGCTGACCAGATAAAATCCAGGTCAGGGCTCCTGTAACTTTAACAGTTGTAGAGCAGAGGGAATTTCAGCCAGTGTTGTTTGTATGCAATTAGTTCCTGGTGATATTCCCTCTTCATCACAACAGTTAAAGGTGCATGCACTATACTAGAGTGACCATATACAAAAGAAGGCAGGGCCCCTGCAACTTTAACTGTTGTGATGAAGAGGGAATTTCACCAGGAACTAATTGCATACAAATGACACTGGTTGAAATTCCCTTTTCTCTACAACTGTTAAAGTTACAGGAGACCTGACCTGGATTTTATCTGGTCAGCCTATCAATGACCTTAAGAGGACTGGGTTATGCAGGGAAGGATAAGTATGCAATGTGTTAGAGGAATAGAAAAGCTGGATATGTTTAGCCTGGAGAAGAGAAAATTAAGGGGAGACATGATAGCTCTTCAGATATTTGAAGGGCTGTCACACAAAAGATATAACATACTTGTTCTCGTCTGCTCCAGAGGATAGGACCCAAACCAGTAGTGGAAAGTGTAGGGAAGCAGATTTCGGCTAAGCATTAGAAGAAACTTCCTAATATTATGAGCTGTTTGACAGTGGAACAGTCTGCCTTGGAAGGTGATGGATTATGTTGGGGTGCCTTTGAAGACTGTTCGGAAGCTGCAGCTTGTGCAAAATGCAGCGGCAAGATTGGTAACAGGGACCAGAGGGTTTGAACATATAAGACCGATTCTAGCCCGCTTGCATTGGCTGCCTGTATGTTTCCAAGCCCAATTCAAGGTGCTGGTTTTAACCTATAAAGTCTTACACGGCTTGGGACCACAATACCTGATGGAACGCTTTTCCCAATATGAACCTACCCGTACACTACGCTCAACATCAAAGGTCCTCCTCCAGGTGCCTACTCTGAGGGAAGCTCAGAGGACGGCAACAAGGGAGAGGGGCTTCTCTGTGGTGCCCCCCCCCCAATTATGGAATGATCTCCCCGATGAGGCCCGCCTGGCACTAACACTGTTATCTTTTCGGCGCCAGGTCAAAACTTTTCTTTTCTCCCAGGCATTTTAACAGCTTAAGTTGAGGTTTTAACTAGGGATGTGCACTGGATCGGATCCAATCCACGATCCGAATCCGATCCAGGGGGAAATCGGATAAATTATCCGATTTCTGATCTCACCGCTGGATTGGCCGATCCAATCTGAACCGATCCGAAAAGGTTCCGATCTGGTTCGGATGGATCGGCTGGTGCCCGCTGGCGCCCACCGCCACTTCCATTGCTGGCGCCCGCCGATGGAAGTGGATAGCGGGGGGGGGCTTCCCTAGCAGGGCTGTCCACGGCGCGCTTACCTTCCAGGGACATCACCCGGCGCGCCACTCTGGAGCAGGCTGCGAAGCCCGCTCGCAGTAGCAGCCGGCGCTGGAAGGGAGCGGACATCCCTGGAAGGTAAGCAGGGAGGGTGGTGCGCGGCGCGCTTACCTTCCAGGGACGTGTGCTCCCGTCCGGCGCCGGCTGCTACTGAGAGCGGGCTTCGCGGCCTGCTCCAGAGTGGCGCGCCAGGTGCCAGCGGATGGAAGCGGACGGCCCCGGGGGGGAGGGAGTGCGGGGGAGGGGGCTTACCTGCCGGGGCCATCCACAGCGGACGGCCCCGGGGGGGAGGGAGTTAGGCCCCCCTCACCCACCAGCCGCCACTTTTTCCTCATAGACTTGCATTGCAATGCAAGTCTATGGGGGAAAAAATGGCGGCCGATCCAAAAATTTTTGATTTTTGGATCAGGATCAGACTCGATCCGGTCTGGGGGGCCTCCGATTTTGTCCGATCCGATCCGTGACAAAATTGGAAGTCCCGATCCGATCTGGGGGGTCCGTGCACACCCCAGTTTTAACTTACTTTGTGGCCAGGCTTAAAAGTTTAAAATGTTTTAAATATCAGTTGTTTTGTTTTATGGTTTTAAATTTTGTATATTGACTTTTTTAATGTTCAATCTTTTAATTTTTGTAAACCGCCTGGAGAGCTTCGGCTATGGGGCGGTATATAAATGTAATAAATAATAATAATAATAATAATAATAATAATAATAATAATAATAATATAATGGTGGAACCATTGGGAATTATTTTGCAATTCACCTTAACTGAAGGGGCAATCCTGTGCTCCTTTAATATATAATGCAATTGTTGATTACCTGAAGAGAATCACATCTAGTTTGGCCTTCACATGGCCTTTTTGGTGGTTGTGGAATAAAATGTGAAAAGGAAATGTACTAATCTTTCCCCTGACTTTGTATGAACTTTCCCTGCATCTGAGAATGGGACGAGCATGCATTTCCTCTTTGCATATTATAATGGAAGCACAAGAAGCAGAGGCAAGACTCAGCCATGCTTCCTCTTCCCATGTGCTTCATATGCAAAGCTGTCATTAGCCTTGTATTATTGCTCTTCCTTTTGCACTTACTCCAGAAGCCCAGTTGTAACACTTTGTTGAAACGATGGGTTTACCCCACTGTTATTTATTCCTTTTATCTTTGCTCTTATTAATGTGGTTATCCTTTGACAGTGTTTGCTAGAACAAGTACAGGAACGTTGGAACAAGCAGCATTTCCTTGTGGTTTCAAAATGAGTATGGCTCAGCGGAAGATCCCATGTTATTCTGTTTATTAGCGTAAGCATATATGTGTATTGTATATGTGTGTGTGTCTTGTTCAAGATGATACAATGCAAGTTCATTATACTGATTGTGATAGATAAAAGAAATGTGGGTCAGCAGCAGAGGACAAAAATACTTAAATGTGAAGTCGGATGATGACACAAATATCTTCAGCTACAGCTATGGCGGGCAAACGTGAGAAGTCCAGGGTCCATTTTTGCCATTTTGACCCTTTTGTTGCTCCCAAGGGCTAAAAGAGTGAAAATTAGTTTGCAAACAAATTTATTTTGGCTCTTTTGGAGCTCTGTACCCACGATGGACATGTTTTTCCTCTCCGTTTTTTGTTAAACTGAAACAGGTGGCAGGAAGGGGTGGTAGGGGCTGGAGCAGTTGAGGGGTAACCAATGGTCCCCTCCAGATGTTTTGGACTTCAATGTCCATCAGTTTCAGTCAGCATGGCCAATGGTCAAGGATTATGGGAGCTATTATTATTATTATTATTATTATTATTATTATTATTATTTCTATACCTCCTAATAGCCAAAGCTCTCTGGGCAGTTTGCAACAATTCATCAGATAATAAAATACAGCATCAAATACAGCATAAAAATATAAATATACAAAATTTAAAACAATTTAGACAGCTAAGGCAGTTTCAATAAAATACTAGACCTGTTTAGATGGCTGGCATAAATGCCCCATCATATGCTATTAAATTCCAGGGAGCAGAGGATAGTCTCAATCTGGCACCAAAAAGATGACAGTGTAGGTGCTAGGCAGGCCTGAGTGGGAAGTTCATTCCATAGTTGGGGTGTCACAACTGAAAAGGCCCTCTCCTTTGTCTCTACCCCCCAAGCCTTCCTCAGAGCATCTGGAGGGCACCAGGATTGTCTACTCTTGATCTACAGCAATCAGCAAAATGAACTCGCATTGTCTCATTCCTAACAAGATGTCCAACGTGAAGCAGTGGTAAGAAATTGTAATTGTTGGGTTCAGACTGGTTCTGCTATGAATAGCATGAATGGGAACACTTTGTCATAGAATCCCAAGCTCTTGAGGAAGGCAACTATTAATTCTAAAGAAATCAACGGTATAAAAATGTTACAAATAAATAAATAAATTATAAGAACAGTCTAGCTTAATTAACTGGCCATTTGGCTTTGGAAAGGAACTGTCCAAAACTGCTTAGACTGACCAAAACCATAAAATGGGCAGAGGCTCATAAAATGTAGGATCTGCAGGTGTGAAACTCAGTCTGTAAAAGTGTGTGTGTGTTGGGGGGGGGGGGTAAAAGTCTATCTTGGATGCTGGAAACAAAAAGCAGCTGTGGAGCTCTGAAACTAGAGACCTGTAGTAATTCAGCCTAGAGGTAGCACTAGCTACATTCCCCAGTTCAACTGCCTCATCCATTCTCAAACTGTAAAGATGCAAATGAATCAATTTCTCTAGACATATTACTCCAATCACTGATGGGAAATGAGCTAGAAAGATTGCCTTGAACTGCTTACCCCCAAAGAAGGGTCAAAACAAAGGGATAATATTCATTTTAGTTGCCCTATTGGCAATTTATCTATAAATACTGAGTTAATATCTAACATGCTCACATAAATTGTACATTTGTGTGCACTTTCATATTTAAATATAAACTATGCAGGCATACAAACACATTGTACTATTCTACTGCCGTATTTCAAATGTTACCAAAATTTATGATATTCTGAACTTGTGGAGATATCCCCTCTGCTTTAAGGGAATCTATCCGCAGCTTTGCACTCTAGTAAGTGCATTCTGGGACAGAACTTTGGAGGAATTAATCATGACTGTGTGAATACTCACAGTAGACATTAATCAATAGTGCTCATAGTTTATACGTGTACTGAGTTTCAGTGGCTTGATTTAAACAGATCTTTGGCAACCTAGAACATAAATATATCTGACACACTGATTCAGGAAGTCATGCAGGCTATTCCCTTTTCCATACGCTGGGTTTCCGTCTGAGCTAATATGCTTAAATCTATGCCTCTCTGCATTGCTTCAATTTTAAAATATGGGTTCCAGTCCTAAGCACACTCACTAAGAGGTTAGGCCCTAAGCAGTGACAGCCTGGCTTCATGATGCATGCCTTGGTAAGTTCCTGGTTAGATTATGCAATGCATTGTATGTGGGGCTGCCCCTGAAGTCAGTCTGGAAACTTCAGTTAGTACAAAATATGACAGCTAGAATACTGACTGGACATCATGAGCATATTACATCAGTATTATACCATCTTCACTGGCTCCCAGTTCATTTCCAAGCCCAATTCAAGGTGCTGGTGTGAACCTACAAAGTCCTTCACGGCTTGGGAGCAGAGTAATTAAAGGAACACCTGTTCCCATATATTCCTGCCTGTGCCATTCCTATACACACTAAGATTTGGAGGGTGGCTACTCATGAGCAGGTCTTTTCTGCAATAGCCCCCAAATTGTGAAATACCCTCCCTAGACAGATCCACCTGGTGCCTACTTTGTTCACTTTTTGGCTACAGGCAAATACCTTTTTATTTTCCCAGGCCTTTTAAACTGCTGCTTGCTTTATTTATTTTTAGCATTTGTACTGCTGCCTTTAAAAAACATCTGTTTTTAGCTTTCTCTCTTTTAAATGTTGAATTTTTGTTGCTTTCAAAATATTATTTTTTAACGTGTTTTAGCATTGATTTTTAAATCATTGATTGTATTGTTTTTGCTTTTATTATGTATGTTGTCTTGAGAGCTTTGGCTACAGGGTGCTGCATAAATAAATAAACAAACAAACCACTGAAGACCAGGTTACCTGAGGGAGTGCTTTCTCCCATGTTGACCTGCATATCCATTGTGATCTATAGATCAGGGCTTCCTGGTTTTTCCGTCAACTGAATATGCCCATTTGATAGCAACCAGGGGGAGGACCTTTGTGGCTGTGGTGCCATGCCTGATGGGATTTTGGCACCTTTTTTAGAACTTAGGGAGCAAAGCTATGCCAGTTTAGACAGAAAAAAGTCCTACAATTCCCAGCATTTCCCATACAGCTATGGGTTGTTTTCTGTCTAGCATGCATTGGACTACACCCTTTGTTGCTTAAGTAAGCATTTGCTGGTGTTAATGTCTAGCTTTGTAAAGTTCTTTGTTTGTTTTTATTTTGGATCTTTATTTAATGAAGTCTGTACACCGCCCCGGACTTTGTTAATGCAGAGCAGTGTATATACATATTTTGAATTAATTAATCCAACTAATTGGGACTTAACTTCTTAACTGAGTGAATATGCTTAGCAATATGTTGGAAGAGATCAATATTGTAAACCAGTTTGTTCCAGTGCCTAGCGTGCAACATTCTCATGCTTAACCACTGGCCTACTTGCCTGATCCTGGGCATCTCGTATAACTTCCCAGACTGGAAACAGGAATAATAATAAACAAAGATGAGGTTCCCTTATACTAACTCAGAACATTGGCCTGTCTGGTACAGTATTATGTACTCTAACCAACAATGGTTCCCCCAAGTTCTCAGACAAAGGCCTTTCCATCCCTAGTACCTGGAAGAGAAGACTATCAATGGCTACTAGTCCTGAGGGCTATATGCTACCTCCAATATCAGAGAAGTAAGCCTGTGTACACCAGTTTCTGGGGAACATGGGCAGGAGGGTGCTGTTCTACTCATGTCCTGCTTATGGGTCCCTGGTTGACAGCTGGTTGGCCACTGTGTGAACAATATGCTGGACTAGATGGACCCTTGGTCTGATCCAGCATGGCTCTTCTTATGTTCCTATGACTGCTCTTCAGCATGTCCTACAGGGTGGCAAGGTATTCTGGAGAGTCCTCTATTTTTGAGAGCTGGCTGAGGGCAGTCCTCTATTTGAAGGTGTCTTCTCCAACATAAAGAACCATAAGGAGGAAGAGCAGCAGGGACCTTGAAGTTGCCTATCAACAGTTAGCAGCACCTGGATAACAGACTGAGCAGGCACACAAGTCACAGAGGCCGTTTCTACATGAGGCATTTATTGTTCAGTCATATAAGTTCATGGGTCCTTTTCACAACATTGTCAACCTCTCCTGTCGTTTTTAAGCTGTATTCTGCCATTTTATAAATCACCGAAAATGCAGTAATATATAAATCGCCACCAAAGAGGAGGAGTATTCCCAGAATAGTGCAATATTGCAGCACCATCTACTGGTCAAATAAATGAAACATACAGAACTTACTCACAAAGGAAACCAAAAAAGGGTGGGGAAAGCACATGTATTGTGCTGAGCATAACCCGCAAAGACTCCAGAAGATGAAGCCCTGGTAAGGGTGTGGATTTTTGCTTTAATGTTGAGAAGCCCCTAGTCGGTCTTCTCCACTATAGTGATATACATTGTATTTCTGTTTAAAGTATAGTTTTTCTTTCTAAATTTGTACCAATATATATAAATTTGCATATGCAAATATTATGCAAATTTGTGCATGTCTTCTTTTTTTGGCCATATGTAAGTGGCTACTCCTATGCCATGTCATGGGGTTTCCTTGCTCAAAGGCAGGGCTGTAGCTCTTCTGAGCTCTAGAAGCTTCTGAAATGCTGCTCTGTGCAGGCAAACACACACACACACACTCCTAATATGTATGACTGTGCACAGAGATATCATTAAGGAGAACCAAGACATTGTCGGAAGGAAAAAAAGAGATAGAAGTGGATATAGCAATTACTGTATGTTCATTTACAGTCTGATCCTATATTCTCTTGTTGGGAGTAATTTCCACTCAACTCAGTGGGACTTACATCTGAGTAAATATGCCTAGGCTTGAGATGCATGTATTTTAGTGCAGTACTCCAGACTGGAAATAGAGGTTTTCTTTTGTTTTTTGTTTAAGACCTCTGGCAGCTTAAACTTTTAAGCTTGAGCAAAACTTTTAAACTTTTAAACTCTGAACCCATTTGAACTTCATTTGATTTATGAATTATTAAATGTAGCACTAGAATTGGCTGTCTTCTCTTTTCAGCTGCAAGAAACATCATTTTAAAAGCCACAGGCTTAGGAAAATAGCTGCCTGAAAATAATTACAATGCTGGTTTATCAATGAAGCATTCCTCATATCTACAATAGGCAAAATCTCAGGAAAATGCTTAGAAATGGAAACAGATTAAAGGGGTAGAAAATGTGAGCTCCAATCTTACAAAGTGTGTAGAAACCATAGCTTTATGGCCTGAGCACAGGCTTTGCATACATACGGCCCAGGTTGAAGCCTAGGCACCTCCAATTAAATAAGGCTATGGCTTTTTCCTCAATTACTTTTCAGCCACTGCTTGAGCAGTACAATAGGGAACTCTCATTAGCTTCAGAAATATTTCTCCTCATAGTTTCTCCTCGAAAGGTATTTTTAATTCAGCTTTCATCTGTTTTCATCTCAGCTTCGTTTTTACCTTCATTGTGGGAGGAAAAGAGAAGTGGACTGGGTTCAGGAACTATTTCCCTTGTGAGTATTCCACCAAAGATATTTTACCTCAGTTCCTGTCTGCTTTGATCTCCTTTCATAAGTCTTCCTTTCATTGTTAAAAAAATATGTCCGAAAAAGAAAATTTATCTGCACCTTACAAGGTGCCATGTTTGCTTGGGGAAGTTCCCTATGAGAGAAGTAGCCCTAAGGATCCAGCTCTGTTGGGTTCATGAGTAACCAAATCTCATGATGATATTGACCAAAACCATACCATGGGAGCCCAAAGAGGTGATACTGACAGCTGTCATATCCATAAGTGGCATGTGTTCCATCCAGTGTTACTGCAGTAGCCTCCGTAACAAGGATTTGTCTGCAGTATCAGGTTTCCTGGTTGGGGGAGCTCTGTCAGTCCATTCAGCCAATCACGCTTACAAGCCCCTATACAGACCTTCGCATTCAACGCACAAGGATCTCTGATGTAGCTGGGATTGTGAGGACTTCTGGAGTCAGGGAGGCGCACATCCTGTGACTAGTTTAGCCGTCACCAGGTTGCAGGTGAATGCCTGCATAGGATTCTAATGCCCTCTCATGCATTCACATCATTGCAGTTGAAGCTGAGGAACCAGTCTGTATGAATTGCAGTAGACTTCACCTCAGCATGTGCTACCTCAGTAGACAACTTGGCATTGTTTATCAGAGCCCATGTAGGCCTTCCCCAATCTAGTGCCTTTCAGATATTTTGGACTTCAACCCCCTATCATCCCCATGGTCAGGAAGGCCATGAGTTGTCGTCCAAACTGGAGGGCACCAGGTTGAGAACGTCAGTCTGATGTGCACTTGCACATTCCCTGGCATGAGATGCACCTGCTGAACTACATTATCAGTGTCTGTCTTGCTTATTGCGTTGGACAGATGAACCTGCCTGGCTATCTTCTTGGTCGTGTCTGTCCATATTGTATGTCATGCAGAACTAGTCATTGGGACTTGTGATAGGAATGATCATCACCTACAAAAATGCTGTATCAGCTACTGTTCTGCACGCTCTGGGTTCAAAGTGCACATAGGTACAGCACTGCCATTTCTGATGTCATACATCGTCTGTCTTCTAGCTCACACACATTCTATTCATTGTTCAAAACTGCCATGCTATCTTGCGAACTTTTGTTTTCTTTTTTATATATAGTGTTTTGAAGGTTGTGAAACGCCCCCACCCCCGCCGCGCAGATGGCTGAATGCATGCAGGGAAGGATACATTTACCAGGATTTTTAAAGTGCTGAAGTGTCATGATCCTTCATTACCACAACCATGCCAAAAAAAGTACAACTCATTCGCTGTACTTACAGCCAGACATGGTTTATTTTTCTATTTTTTACAGTAGATTTTATGCATGATCTATGTGGATGGGATGCAGAAATCTCAGGTATAAATGCATTGTGAAGTTCTTAAGAAACTTTTGGAGCTTTCTTGAAGTCATTCTGGGGGAAGGCCCCTGTAAATCACTGTGGATTATCTCACAATTGTATACAGGTACACAGAAGGATTACAGTTATTTAGTGCAGAAGGTTATGAGAAAAATAATTCTCTACAATTTGAGTACGGTCCCATTGCTTGTCTTTTTCCTTCTGATGAACTTGTTTCATTTTCTTTCCCATTCTTCTTGGCTTTGCATCCCATATGAACCAGACAGTCCTCTCTGTTTTATAGAATCTCACAAGACAGATGTGTGCTTTTTCTATAAGGCTTGGTTGTACTTTGAAATTGGTGTGTGTGTGTGTGTGTGTTGCGCTTCTTTTCTATCCATAATCAAAATGTTTGTCCTGATGTTTCTTTCACCTAAGCAATATTTAGTATATTTTCACGTTTTGAAAAAAGCAGGCATGATTTTCACACAGTCATCCATGCATATATGCAATCTCAGTGGATGAGAAAAACAGGGGAGTTCACCGCTGGGAATGTTGTTTTGTTTTTCAAAGCAAGGGTGCATCATGCTGGCTGGGGAATACTGGGAGTTGTAGAACTTTTTTTCTGCCTAAACACACATAGGAGTGTGCTCTAAATTGTTGTGAACTGCCCAGCTACTGGTTGGTATAGAAATGTAATAAATAAGTAAATCTAGTCCTTGATCATTGCTTCAAAATGAGAGTTCCAGGTTTTCTTTTCCCCCTCGGTATACATTTCAACCAGAGTGGGGAACCTGCAGCATGAGAGTAGCATGTAGCCTTTGGCCTAATGTCATGCAGCCCTCTGCAGCTTTAGTTTATTCATTTAATCTCTGAGTGTTGCAGGCTCCCCAGACTACCCCTCTGGGAATTGCTTCCTCTTTCATTTTACGTGTGCATGTGCATGCATGCGTTCGTGCGTGTGTATGTGTGTGTGTGTGAGAGAGAGAAGATGGGATGGGATGGAGTAGTAAACAGAGAAAAAGAGCTATGCACTAGAAATTTGCTTGCAATATGGTGTACTGGCTGTGCCCATGTAGTTTCATGAACAGTGAGGTTGCAGGGATGCTAAACCATGTTCACGGTATATCTGGCAGTGCAAGACCAATATTAATAAGGGGCTGGCCACCAGATGGAGCTCTAGTTAGTTTATACAGTATCGGGCCAAAGTTAAGCAGTTACACAGCCCGCTGATTTTAAAAGGGAAGTTAGATAAGCTCTTCACATTGTCCCATTGAAATCAATGAGGCTTAAAAGTGTTTAATTTGGCCAGGTCCCTTTTTGTTTTACCAAGGACTTGGCTATTCTGAAATAGTAGTGTTCACAGATGTAAAAGCCTCCGGAATTAAAATTGAATATTAGATAGTAATACATGGTTGTTGTTCCTGCACTGAGGGGGGGGGGGGGGGGAGTTGGACTTGATGGCCTTATAGGCCCCTTCCATCTCTACTATTCTATGATTCCATGAAATTTAAAGTAGCATTAAAAGAAGCAGTAAAGTGGCCATGTCAGATATTCAGCACTTCTTCTAGGATGCTGGATGGTTTGATCCCAAGTAATCTTGAGCAGTGGTGTAGGGGGTAAATTTTGAAGTGAGGACGCTCATTGTCACAGCCCCCCTCCCGGATGATAATTCATAATCTCACCTCTACTATATATCTCCTGTTTGTCTATTACTTATACTCAAAGGAACTAACACTCGGGTTAAAAAGTCCATCATAAAACACAGACATCCAAAACAAACAAATTAACAACCACTAATAAAATCTCACAATTAAGCTTACGTGGCATGACTACAATCCTATGCATAATTACCCAGAAGTCAACTCCATGAAATTCAGTGGTGCTTACTTCTGACTTCAGACCTCCAACCTGGAAAACACATTGAGCATTAATGAAAAGAACTTCAGCTAGCTGCAATGCATCCGTTATCTTTTAATTAGAAATGTAAATTATCTCCCCAAGAAGTATTAGCATTTAAACTGCTAGGGTGATGTGGAAGCCCCGCCAAAGAAAAGGAAGAAAACATGGAGCCTCTGCTTAATTAATTTCCTCATTCTCTGAATCCTTGTCAGCTAATCTGTGATAACAATATAAAGCTTGAAAGCCTTGTTATCACTTTATTCAGTACCAGAAACCACCACCGCTCCAGCCACCCGTCCTTCCCACTTACACACCACCTACACTCTGCCACCTGTGCCTAGCTCGCCTCTCCTCTCCCCTCCTTCCTTCCTTTACCTGGTGGAAGCAGTGGTACCAGCAGCACTGCCAGCTCCTCTTCTCCCCTCCTCAGGCCGCCAGCAAAAGGAAGCGCCACAGGAGGAGCTGGATGGATGAGCCTGCAGAGCCCACGCTGGGCCGTTTCAAAAGAAAGCTGTTTTTCACCCTTTACTTTATACTTTGAATAGCAGCAGTCTGAACCAATCAGACACTGCCGTTAAGGGGGGGAACCAATGAGGGCACAAGTGTGGTGAAAAGAGTTGGGCAACGATAGGGCAGAGAAGGGCTGCGTCCCTTGAGTTGAGGGCCGCATTATAGATTGGGTGGGTGCTAGGGACCACGCGCCTATGCATACATACACATGCACCCTCCCTCAAATCCTACTACAGATCTCTGTGGTGGGGGAGGCTGTAACCTTTCCCCATCCCAGCGATATCGAGTAGTGTCTCTGGGATGGAGGTAAGGTTAAAGCCTCCCCACCACCCCAGTAATGCTGCTTAAGATTGGTGTGATTGGGAACAAGCAGGGGGCCACACAAATGGCCCAGGAGGCCACACGTGGCCTGTGTGCTACCCACCCCTGCTATAGAGCATTGACTATAGAATATATACTAGAACAGAGGTAGGCAACCTTTTTAGGATTGTGGGCACATTTGTCATTTAGAGGGAGAGTCTGCTACCTCCTCTGTGGATTCTCCCTTTTCTGCTCCCTCTGCGGATTCTCTTTTTTCCCCTTCTGTGGATCTCTCTTTTCTACTTCCCCTCTCCCCACCTCTCTTTTCTTTTTCTTTCTCCCTGCCACCATGCTCACTTCCTTCTCTTCTTCCTCCCTCTCACAATTTCCTTCCCCCACACCAACACACTCACTTCCTCTTCCGCCTCCTACCCTCAATTCACTTCCTCTGCTGCTTCTGGCACTGCCCTGACATCCACCACCCCATACCCTCAATTTTCTTCCCTGCTCCACCATGCTCTCCTCTTCCCACCCTCCTATGCATGGTTTCCCTTCCCCTGCCACCAATACCATGCCCATGTATTTACTTCCGGGTTTCATCAGAGGTGCTGTGAAGTCATGCGCGCCTTTAAGATTAATCAGGAGTGAAAGCATTTACTCCTAGTGTGCACTGAACCTGCTTACAAAATACTGTTAATTAGTGAAGGATTTACCTTCTTTAATTTAAATCCAGTACATTTAGCATTCTTTTTTGTCCCAGTACAGCTAAATTGGCCCCTTAGAATTGGGCTGTTCAAATCTGAGAGATCAGGAAGTCAGTCTTCGAAAATCACCAGAGATCTACAGTTGCTTTGCTGCTGTGTGCCGGAGGTGAAAAAGAGGTTTGCAAGCAGAGATACGTTAGATTGGGGAGGGGAGTGTTGGAACATCTTTTGACATATTGGTGGCAAGGCAGAAAAGCCTCATTTTCCAGTGGTGAAGGTCAGAGACATTAAGGTTTATCAGATTAGTGTCTTATCGCATCCTCGCTATTGCACACTTATGGATGTGTGTGCGTCCTTTAGACAACGACATCTACCTCCTGCGCGCCTCCCGCTCATTTTTCTGTAGTAAAATAGAGCCCTTTTAATCCGACTTTGTTTTTAAAACGGAATGTGGTGCGATCTCCTGCTGTGTGCAGGAAAAGCAGCGTGATAAAAACAGTGTCTGAATGGGCCGTGTGGTCTTTGTTTACTTCGTCTTTCCCCTCCAGGAAGAATGAGGAAATGCGGAGAAGCGACAGTTAGGAAACACAATTTCCCCCCATGTGATGATGCTCACTGTCAGTTGATAGGAGTGGAACAATTATTTTTATCCTGCCCTCTGGACCTGTATAAAGACAAACCATTGCAATGGCAGCAGGAATAGCAGATCAAGTGATACTTCTGTGGGAAGCCTACGGAAGGAAACATTTCGGAGAAATCAGTCTTGAAAAGCAGTGGAAGACACTTCTGCGTTCTGAAAGGCCACCCCAACTTGGATTAGAAATCCTGAGAGCCCAGCACTATGGTTCCTGCCAACAGTCCAAGAGCATAGATGTGTGCAGCGCTGTTGCAAGCTCTCTGGTCACCTGAGGTAGGTGAACACCCCCCCCCCCGCTGTTTCCTGCCATTGCCACAACCACATACCCTACTTGCCGCATCGTCTGTCTCTCTCCCACCAACCCACTGCCTGCCATGGGTAATCTCTAGGAATACTCCTCCCACAATGGCTGGCTCTGAGGAAAGACCCCTCAGAGCCATATGTCAGGAAAAACCAGGACATGTCAGGATTTTTGGTAACAAATCTGGGGGGGGGGGGGGAATTATGACATTTGAAGAAAAATCCAGATTTTTCCCATCCTCCCGCCACCAAAAGGGCAGCTCTACTTGATAGTCAATGGGAATTAACAAAAATACTTACAGCTCCGTCATTTTTTCAGACAAAGAGATGAAACTTGGCAAAAGGATAGCCCTTAGATAGGGTTTTAGCCATGCCAAATTAGAAGCAGATCCGTTCATGCATTGATTTGTAGGAATTTTTTAAAGTTTGAGGCTTTAAAATTATTTTCTTTTTTAAAAAAGCATCATTTTTAAAGATAAAGAGATGAAACTTGGCACTTTGATAGCTCCTATGTAGGGCTTTAGCCATGCCAAGTTTCAAGCAGATCTGTTCATCTGTTGATTTTTAGCAAGTTTCAAAACAAAATTGAACTTTAAAACTAAAATAAAATAATAAAAAAGCCAGTCAGCCGGCCAGCAATAAGCCCTGTTAAGCAGCAGCTTGCAGCAGAGTGAGGATACAATCAGAAAAGATATTTGAGGGAAGGGGAGAATGTATCACACAGAGTATAGCAACAAAGTATAGCAAAAGCTACAAAAGTAGGAGTGAAGTTAATTTTAGATACATTGGATGTCTCACTTGTTATTTCAGTGATTTTAACATTAAGATGTTATGTAGAACAGATTTGTCTTAATTGTGTGCTGTAAAATCAGACATGTGACCAAGGCTATGTTCAGGTGGGCAGTCCCCCCCCCTTGGTGCTGGACACACCCCCTGGGGGCAGACGTGTCGGTGGGGACACCCCTTAGAGGGCCAACTATGTTGTCCTCCTTTTTGGTTTTCAAAATATGGTCACCCTAAGGCTGGCTCTCCAAAGAGCTATATCGGCCACTTTTCTGGCTGATGCCACTCTTCAGAGAGATCACCCGCCGCTCACAGTGGGAGGAGCTGTGGAGTGGGCAGCGGCAGCAATGATGCAGGGAGGCAGCTGGGCGGCTGGCATGTGGTGAAGATGGGTCCCATGGTGGTGAGCATGCAGTTCACTGTTTCTCCCACTCCTCTGTCTGAGGCACGGGATTTTCCTTGCCTCATGAGAGGACTAGTCCTGGATGTGTGAAATTACTGGTTTCCATTGTGGCAAGACAGTATAAAACTGATTGCCACAGGAAACAGAAAGGGAATGGGCCCCTTTCTCAATCCCAACCTTCTAGGGTGCAGATGATAAACAATGACATAAATTTCCCTGGATACTTCAATCCCCTCTACTGCATCTGCCAACTCCACTGCTGTTCCAGCCCCTCAGGGACCGAACATGGTTGTGGAGTGACCTTTAGAGATGCAAATGCAGACAGTTGGGTAATCCATGAAGGTTTTGTATACAAGATTGCTCAGAAACAAACAAACAAAAATTCCTGATCATCAAAGCCACCAGGCAAAGTTACTGATCACCTCATGAATGTTGTGTCTGTTCCACGACACCTTCATGAATATTTTTATTTAAGTATTAAACATTTCTATTCCGCCTTTTATCTTTAGAAAGGCCCCCCTGAGGTGGTGTATGACAATAAAATATCAGTACTATCAAGCATCCAACCCTGGCTAGATAAAATGAGGACACATGAAGAGCCTGTTGGAACAAAAATGTCTCCACTGACCGAGGGCCAAATTCCATTTAGGGTTCGCATCCCAGTGATGGGCAGGGCCAAAAGCAAAAGGGGGTAGGAACAGGGGAAGGGGGCAAGGCCTTGTGGGGACCCCCAGAGGGCCTAAAGTTCTGCCCCCTTTGCTAAAAGGAATGCATAAAAGAGGCCAACCTAACCTACTTTGGGAGAGAATTCCACCCTCCAGGGTCTGCTCCTGAAAAGGCCCTGCCCTGTATTGTAGTCAGGGGATATTGTAAGGTTACGTTACATTTTCGTTTTCTCACTATATTGGGTTGGAGGTAGGCTGCCTCTACAAGAGGCACTTAAAGCTCTTTCAAGGCGCATTAAAAAATTTACCTCTACAAGAACGGAGCGCAAATCGGGCGTAGAGGCACGTTTTCTCTCCGATTATGCGCATTATCGAATGTGCATTAAATAGCGAGTTTTATTTTGCTCCGGCCGTTAAAGCGCATTTTGACTATGTGAACAAGCGATTCTCCGCATGTCAACAGTTTAAATCACATTTCGGTCGTCCAGTAATGCGCTTCGCCGCCTCTCGTACAGAGGTATTAGGCGTAAATACGCTTCTGCGAATATGCGCATAATTGCCTAACCAGGCATAAAGGCGAATTCTTGTAGATGAGGCCTAAGACTCCACCACAAGCTTTTGTTTTCACTTTCATTTTCCTACTTAGTTCTGTTTGCTTGCTTTTCACAGCTCATGCTTTGGGTTTACAAGGAGTGAGTAGATCCTGACTTCTTTCAAAGTGAGGAACTTAACAGTGGCAAATAGAAAATCCTATTACGTCGTCCTATGGCAAAACTGAAGAATTTAATCCAGAAACTGGGGACTTACAGTCTGTCAAAAGTTTAGGTAGGTCACTATTTCCTTGCAAATGAAATCCCTGATGCGACAACAAAAAGTTGGGGACCCTCTGGCTTGGCAGCTTCTTCTCCTGGCCCCATCCCTTCTGCCAGGGAGGGAAAAGCTCTTATCTGTGGTCACTGTTGGTGGTTATTTGTGAGGAGGCATGATGCTCATGCTTACTTCTGAGTAGACAGGCAGAGGCTTGGTGTTTGGGATGCTGTTTGAAAGTGCTGCTGAGTGATTCAGCCCTTCTTGTTTCTGTGTAGAGATGCAGAGGCTTGTCCTGCTTATTTGCGAGTAGATGTGCTGCTTAAGCTTAGACATGCTTCCTACTATAAATTGATGACAAAGGAATTTGGTTGGATGTGGATTTTTCAGCTCTGCACACTTTTGTCTTTGGCCCCACTCACAGTTGAAATGCATCTTCCCAGAGCTTTCCCAAAAATTGAGTCTGGCCCGTGGGCCAAAAAAAGTTCCCCACTTTGGCTGAATATCCTTTTCAGAAATTTGTTGCAGCCACTAACACCAGGGATAAGAGTATGGCACAGTTTCAAAAGATCCTGCCTGAACACTACAAGCCAAGTATAATTGTGGAATGTTTAAACTTCCATAATAGGAGGAAGGGGGGAGGTGAATCTATATCAGACTAGATAGCTGATCTCAAAATAATTACAGGATTTACAGCTAGACCCAAAGAAACTCAACATGAGCCTATAAACCAATTTGAGAATGTTCTAGAAGGTATGTTGAGAGATAGATTTGTTTGTGGAGTTGGGGTTGTTAACATCCAAAATAAATTACTGGCCGATGGGGACCTGACCTGGGACAAAGCTGTAAAGGTGGCAAATGCCCTGGAAGCTGCAGTGAAAAATGTACAGGATTTACAGCTAGACCAAAAAAAAAAACCCTCAACATGAGTCCATAAACCAATTGCAAAATCCACAACAGTAGTTTAGAGACATAGGCCTTTATCACATGGGTGGTTTTAAGCACACCTGCCGCGACTTTGATCCAGTTCTTCAGCGCAGGACTCGCATGACGTTGTCCCGCTCGCGCTTTTCTCCCACCCTGAGTGCTCCGTTTTTCATTTCTGTTTCGATTTAATTAACCCTGAATGGGCAAAGTCCGTTTCAGGCAAGTTCAACAGGCTAAGCTGAGGTATCGCAGCAATCCCGACCACATGTGATTCAAAATGCTAGATTCGCATAGGAAATGGAGGGGGAACCCGCAGAAGCAATCCGTGGGGAAAATGGTAGGTGTGATAAAGGCACCAGAAAGGTGTTTTCATTGTGGAGGTATGCATTCAGTCTGTAAACACAAAATATCCCGGTGTCATAAATACATGAAGATTGGACACTTAGCATGAATTTGCAGGGGGAGGGAGCTGGCGCAGAGGATGATTGTCTGGTTGCATAACTGGGTCAGGCCAAAGAAAAAGCAAGTAAGCAAAAAGCTATCAACTATAGGAGGAAGAGTGGGGGGAGTCAGATGAAAATGCCCACACAGTATACTCCATAAAGGAACAAAAAGAAATGGGGTTTCATTAAAATAAAAAAGCATCACAATTCCAACAATCAACCTATAGTTATAGGAAATGTCAGATCTGGCCAGTGTGACACATACCTTATTTACATCCTGTTTGGACTACTATAATGCACTCTATGGCTGGGTTTGGATGACACCTTAGGCAATGGAGGGGGGAAGAGGCAACTGTCCGCTGTGTTGATTATTGTGTTGTGTGGGCACACAGCAGACACACAACAGTGGGAAAACAATTGGCTGCTCCGTTGATTATCTGAGATCTATTGCTTATCAAGAGGCCAGGAATTTCAGCTGTGCAACGGGGGGGAGGCAACGTGTCAGGCACAGCACAAATAATGAACCGTCAGTTGCCTCTTCCGCCCTCCGTTGCCTAAAGTGTCGTCTGAACTCAGCCATTATGGGGCTGCCATTGACATAGTTCGGACCTCATGATAATCTCTGATGCATTCATTAAGCCACAATGGCTTAATTAATTCATTAGGGGTTATCGTGTCATCTGGCAGAATTTTTTTTAACCCAAGATGGCTTACTTGGCCAAAATAACCCATTCTGATAACCTACAGTCTGCAGAGTGGTTATTTAACCCATTGTGGGTTATCGTTTTAGGTTATTCTGGCTGGCTAAAGAGCTGTGCATCAAAAGTGGTCAAAACAGCTGTTGCTCTCCTCTTTGTTGGCTTACCACTTAGGAATACATTAAAGTGAACAAGCCAACAGTGTAGAGGAGGCAGGGTATGAGGTTTGATCCAGATCCTGCAACCCCCCAAGGTATTATATGCATCTTCTGCTTTTTGGTGCACCTGGTATTTTTGCTGCTTTCACAGTTAGCATGCTGGGTTTTCATAATGTGTGACTCTTTAGTAGGGGAGGCTGACTGTGGGGTTTGATCCCAGTCCTGCAACCTCCCAAGGTATTATAGGCATCTCCTCCAGTTTTGTGCACTTGGGATTTTTGCTCCTCTGGAGCAACTGTGCAGGGGTTTAATGGTGCCTCCTAAAATTAGAGAGGCTGTGTGTGGAGTTTGGTCCCAATCCTGCAAACCCCCAAGGTTGTCTAGCCACTTTCCCCTTTTTGGTGCACTCCGGATTTTTCCTTCTTGGTGAGTGATTTTGAAAGTGTTTGATGGTGGATTGGGTGCCCCCTGACTGGGGAAGGCTGTGTATGAAGCTTTGTCCCAATCTTGCAAACTTCCAGTGCTTAAGAAGTGAAGCAGCACCACTGCTTGGGCAGGATTGCAGCAGGACAGAGGGCAGGGGGGTAAGTCAAATTACACACGGCAGCTTAATAAGATACTCACAGTAGCTTATTAGCCTGCTTCTGTGTTGGGGCATCATGGGCTATTTAAAAAGAATAAGCTTATTAACCCAACTTGGGCTACCATGACATCCAAACACAGCCTTTGTGGAAACTTCAGCTGGTCCAAAATACTGGGATCAGGTTGTTGACTGGGCCAGATCTACACCAAGCAAGGTATAACACCTTGAAAACGGTTTGAAAACTGTATATGGAGTGTGTCATGGGCCCATCAATTGTCAATACTGTTATAAACAGTTCTAAAGCAGTACTGTAGATCCTGCCCAGGACTGGTTACAGGGAGCATGGGACTGTTACAACAACTTCATTGGTCACTGGTCTGCATCTATGCACAATTCAAAGTGTTGTTTATAGCTTATAAAGTCCTACACAGTTTGGCAATAGGTTACTTGATTGATCACCTTCTCCCATACAAGCCTGCCCAGATTATAAGATCCTCAGGAGAGCCTGCCTCTTTCTTTCTCTCTCACAGTTGTGGGGAACATGAGAGGGACTTCTCAGTGGTTGCACCCATCCTCTGGAACTCCATGACAAGGGAGATAAGGCTAGCTCCATCTTTATTTTCCTTCTACCAACATGCAAAGACATTTTTTATTCAAGCAGGCTTTTGGCTGTTAACCTGTTTTGTTTGCTAAGCTTAGTTTTAACTGGTAGATGCTGTTTATTTCTTATTAATTGATGCATTTTAATTGATGTGATTATTTTAATTGTGTTACATTTTATCTGTATTTTATTGTTAGAACTTTGAGCACTATGAGAAAGACAGGATATACATTAATTAATGTATTAAATACATACATAAAAACCTCATTAATGGGAGAGATGTAACTTTAAAACATTGGTTAAATCATATGTTCAATGTGGCAATAATATGGTTAAAAGCATTGGCAGGAGTGTTAAGAAAAAAGAAGAAATGTACACCAGAAAATGAAAACACAGCAATATTTGAAAAGGGTTTAACCTCCTATTAAAACGTATTTCATCTGTTTCCTTTTCCTATGACAGCAATATTAAAGAACCTCACCTTTTAAAAAAAAGGATTAACTTTGCCTTTTTAAAGAAGTATTTTGCTTAGAGATTGATGGTTCTGGCTCTGTATTTCATGGTGGAAACAGTGGAGCAAGGGTTCACTTAAAGAATTAGATGACACTTTGATGCCATTGAATGTTGTGTGCTAAACGAGCTTAATGAATGAGCTTGGACTAATCAGTAGGAAATGAGGATACTTGGCATGTTGATAATTTGCAACAAATAATAAATATCGTGCCTGGCAGCTAAACGAGGTGATAGTAGAACCATGGTATTCTTCCAAAACTGTATATTTACAACAGTGACTGCTTAGTAAAATTCATTAACTTTGGCATAATTCTGGGTGGAGGACTGTGTGTGTGAAGCTAAGAATGCCGTTAAGGGCCCATCCACATCTTCTTTCTCAGCATTAAAAACTGAGTCCCAAATTTAGTTGATTCAAGGAGTTGCATCTATGACTCTCTATATCAGTGCTGCAACTATCTATATAGAGAGTCACCAGACAGGGGTGGGGGATCATGTTTCCCTACTGTTGCTTTGGCCTCCTGCTGCTGTCCCACAATAGTGATGAACAGCTTCCTCTTTCTTCACACGGGGAAGAAAGAGGAAGCAGCAATAACTATGTGGGCCCATTCAGTGGGCATTTTATCACACTGCTTTTCCTGCACATAGCAGGAAATTGTGACAAGTTTCATTCAATTAAAAAGTTGAGATTTACCGGGTCTTATTTTGTTGCAGAAAAGAAGTCCAAAAGGAGTAGGAGGCCGATGGTGTCACCAAAAGAATCACCAAAAAAAGTGAGTGGCCAGTAACGAGCGTGTGAAAAAACGCTTGTCTGATGACGCACATAGACAATATTTTCAAGATAGTCAGTGCTTCCAGATAGGGCGCTACTAGCACTATCAATCAGAAGGCACTGTGCAGCTGCTCTGTCTTTTTCTCCTAAGCGGCTCTTTTGCATTAAGGATAAAGAAGGGAAAAGCAATAAGAAAATGTAAGAAGGTCACGAGTAAACTGTTGTAAATGAGACAGGTGCCATAAAAGCCTCATTTGGAAGCACCTAGTGCTTCTGTTCTGTAGTTTCTTCACACTGGGGAGCCAACATGGTGTAGTGGTTAGAGTGTTGGACTGGGATTTGGGAGAACTGGATTCTAGTTTCCACTTGGCCATGAAGCTCATTGGGTGACTTTGAGCCAATCACTGACTCTCAGACACAGCTCAATAGCCCTGGAGGGATCGTTATGAGGGGGGCATTAAAAGAAAAGGAAAAAATGGTTGGAGTGCAATTTTCAGGTACATGCAGATAAATCCTTAGTCTGGGACAGGACTAGCCATCTGCTAGGTCACAGTCCATTTTTTTCCCTCTGAGCTTTGGTGGTCTTACCAATTTTAATCAAAGTATATTAAATGCTTAGCCACAGCTTGGCTCAGAAGGAAAATAAATGTTTTCAAGTAGTAACAAACAGGAAGACGCTACACTTAAACATACTATAGATGGGGGGGCATACGCAAAATGTTTCATATGTAAATGCTTGAATAGACATGCTATGTTGTGGAGCCTAAGCACTTGTGTGTGTAGGGGGAGTGGGAGTCAGTTTGTGTGGCAAAATACAACACTGTCTGGAGAACAGAGTGGCCTTGACAATGAATGTTGTTCATACCAGACAGAAAGTGGTAGAGTCTTATCTTTAAATCCAATATACAGTCTAGGAAAAGTAGATTTTTTTCCCATTTGACTGATACTGCCTACCCCAACCTGGTACAGTCTGCATGGCCAAAGTTCAGGGATGGTGGGAATTGTGGTCCAAAACATCTGGAGCTCACCAGGTTGGAAAAGACTGGATTAATACATGCAAAAGTTTTTTAAAACATGTTTTACTTTATGTCAGAAGTTTGGCCTTCTGTAAGCTTGCAGATATTTCCTTAGAACTGGATAGCTAAGTTACTCAGCAATGAGAAGACATGCTTCAACTAGTATGTAATGTTGCCTCTCATCTTCTGATGGCTATCAGGAGACAGGAACATAGTCAATCAATTCTGCGATAGCTGCATTGGTTGCCTGGTAAGGTTCCAGTGCTTACCTTTAAAGCTCCCCGTGGCCTGGGAGCCACATACTTCAGACCCTGCCTTTCCCCCACAAGCCCCACCTGTTTACTCTCTCCAGGTTGGGTCCTGTTCTGCATGCCTTCACTGCACGAAGGGAGGACCTCTGCAGGGCCATTACTTTTCTCCCTGAGGCCCTATTCCTGGAAGTTGTGGGATGACCTCTCCAATGAGGTTTGGAGCTGTTCTTTGCAAAGGCTGTATAAAATTCAAGTAACGAAAGGAATCCAACAGCTGTGAAAAATACAAGGCGGGTGGGTGGGTGGGAAACTGTAACAATACCAAATGAGTAGATACAACAAGTACCTTGAATTCCCAATGGTGTTAAATCACTAGCCTTTCTCTGTCTCAGGCAGTGACCAGTTTTGTAATTTTCTTGACCAGTTTGTTGTACTGCCTTAATATGGGAAGAGTCTGAGAAACATTTATATGGCAGAAGCAGGCTCAATGAAACTGCCAATCATTTCCAGCTGTCCACTTATCTGTGAAGCAACCTTTCCCTTGAGAAAGGCAGGAGTTTTAAACATGTTGGGAATTAAATATGCTCATGGGTCTATAGAGCCAGTATCATTTAGAGTGTAAAAACATACCAATTCCAGAAAATGTTTGGTTGCTAAATTCTGGTGAGGATTTCATTGCTGCTCTTAATCTTATGTTTTTGGTTTCATTGTTTAAAACCTTTGTTGTGAATTGCCTTGAATAAGGGAGAGGGAGGTTATAAATGATGTAAATAAATTAATTAGCATTTACAGTGCCTTAGCAATTAAGCACTGCATTGCTCCCCAACAAGTTCCGTGGGAGTCCTTTCCTCACAGAGAGGAGAATCAGAAGTTAGTTTGGACTTAGTTTTCCAAGGTTAGGATAGTATGGTAAAAAAACAGCAATGCAATTGTGGTTTGCGTTGTCACAGCTACCATAGCTGGATAGTGGGACCAGGTTGCCAGTTTTAAACCAAAAACAAAAAAAACCCCAAACAACAACTACAAAAACAAATTAAAACAAATTCTCCATTAACAGATACAAAACAACAACAACTTCTGATTAGTAAAGAGGAGTGGCTTCTGCCTCACTGCAAGAAAACTGAGGGGAGATGCCTGGTTCTAGCACTGAGTTAGGCTAGAGAAAGGTTGAGGGCCAAACTTTATATGAGTAACTTCCTTCCTGTCGTGGATGGGCTTGCTGCTGTATACGGAGGTTTGTTGAAAGAATCTATCAGGTGATCTCACAGTGGTGAAGGACAAAGGAAGGAAAGGACTGCAAAGAGTCATTTTATACACAGTCAGGGGAGAGAGAGGAAGTGCTAATAGCTTTGAACTATTAACATTCTTGCTGAAGAATAAGGAGCATGAGAGAATTGCCTACTATTGGAACTATCTGTAAACTCTAGGAGGAGTCAGTTCAGTAGGAGTTTCTTGGATACAGCACTGCTTAGTTCCCTTGCGTTGCAAGACTATGAACTGGGACAGAGGGCTGTGTGGAGAAAGGTTAGTACCAACTGGGATGCACCAAAGGCCAGTACCATCTCCATGATTGTGGCGACTGGTCTTAAATGAAGCTGATGATCATGGAGAGGGTGGATGGCTTGCTCCAGGGACATCCTGGCTCATGTTCACTTTTCTCCCAGCAGCCATGTACTTGTGCACAATTGTGTGTGGGGATATAATTTAGTTTGAGATAGTGGAATGTGAGATTACAATGCTGTTATAGGTATCTTATACAGGAGACACCGGCATTTTTGCTGGCAGAAATGTCTTGATTCAGCATGTAAGGGACATGACTTCCAGGAATAGTACTCCCATCTGCACAGCACAACTGAATAATGCCTTGTTGCTTCAAGGGCTATTAGTCATTATGGTGATGTTCAGATGTTGCATGCCTCTGAATACCAGTTGCTGGGGGACAATAGTGGAAGAGGCCCATCACCCACATGTCTTGTTTGTGGGCCTCCCAGAGGCATCAGGTTGGCTGTTCTGGGAAAAAGGATTAGCTAGATGATGCTCAGATGCAGCAGGGCTCTTTCTGTGCGTGTGTGTGTGTGTGTATGTGTGTGTTTAATAAAAGGAAGGAATTGCATCCACCATTTCCTCTTTTCTAAATGCCTCCTGCAGCAGGATCAGAGAGGGCAGCCCCTTCTGTTTAATCAGAGCAGGTATAATATAAGTACCTTGTCTGGAGTAAGGCATAAGGTCGAGTATGGGGTGAAATAAGGTGTACAAAATTATTCATGGCATGGAGAAGATGGATAGAGATGGATCTCTCTCTCAGATAATACTAAAACTTGGGGGGTCATCCCATGAAACTGATGGTACAGAACAGATAAAAGGAAGTACTTCTTCAGATCACACGTTGTGAAACTATGGAATTTGCTATCAGAAGGTGCTGTGATGGCCCCAACTTGGATGGTTTTAAAAGGGGATTGGACAAATTCATGGAGGAGAAGGCTATCACTGGTTACTAGTCATGATGCCTATATGCTACCTCCAGTAGAAGGAGAAACAGTACACCTCTGAATGTCAGTTGCTGCAGAACACAAGGACAAGAGCCTCACCATGGCCCTCCCAAGGGTGTAAGATTGCATTTGGGATGCATCCTGTTTATTGTTCTCGGGCAGTGTGGGAAGAGGCTGGCCAGTGATTTTGCTCAGTTCTTGGGAGAGATTCAGGGAAATGGGAAAGCCACCTCATCGCTACGGAATGCTGCTCTCCCTGGGTTTCTCTGTGCTCATATCCCTGGACTTTGAGAGTCAGTGTGATATAGTGGCCACAGTGTCAGATCAGGACTGGGCAGCCACGTTAAAATCCTTACTCATCCATGAAGCCCAGTGGATAACCTGGGACTGGTCACTCTCTCTCAGCCTAACCTACCTCAAAGGGTTGTTGTGAGGAGAACTAAATAGGCTGCCTCAACTCCTCGGAAGAAAGGGTGAAATATATCAATGTAAAACACTCCACATCCTCTCACTCCAGAAATCACCAGACTGCTGTGTCTCAGATGTTAATGTGGGTCTCGCAAGTTCCTTTTAAGCTAGATTCTGTTTTTAGGTAAGCCTCATAAAATACTTGAGGACTGATGGATTAAACCACAGGGCAGAAGATTTAATCATGGGTTTCTGATTTTAATCTGATGAAGTCTGCAAGGAACAGAATTCTGAGACATAGACCAATATAGGGCAGACCACCTTTCCCTATATATACACGCAGCCATCCTTTAGATTTTCCACAACCCTCAGAATATCATTACATAATATCTTGGAAGCAGGCCTTCTCAGTGGTGACCCCCCACCCTCTGGGACATCCTCCCAGAGGATGCAGTTTGGGAAGCAGTAACTGTAGTACATTTTAAATGGCTCCTGAAATGGGCTTTCTCTGGCTTTTAATTAAACATGATTAATCATGATGCTGCACATTGTTATTGTATTATTATTATTATTATTATTATAGCTGAAATTGTTTTAATGGTGTGTTTTGAGCTGTGCTTTAAATGATATGTATTTTATTTTAATATTTTATTAAGTGTTATATAAGTATTCATAATACATAAATCTGATTAAGCTCTTTTGTACTCATGGAACATAGATGTATCTGTGTGTGCAGCATATAACACATGAGAAAAAAGCCATTGGAATGAGTTCTCCATGTAACTCCAAGGACCGTCCTGTAACCTCTAAAACTTTACATTTCAAACCCATCCTGATATAACTGTTTTGTGTCCATGCATTCATGGGGGTAACTTTTTAAAGTCATCCCATCAGCACAAACTGTTACATCAAAGTGGATCCTCAGCCAGAGATAGGTGGTTTCAGAGTTCTTCTAGATGTCACTGCTAGCAACAATAGGAATGCCAAACTAGAAATGGCAGTGGGCAGTGGTTGGTATTACCACTGTGGCTGGAAGTATCTCTAGGAAAGATTAGCACAGGAAGAAACTGTAATGATTTCCACTCTGAACTTTAAATCCAGTGGTCGAGAGAACATGCTTTGCATGCAGAAGGTCCCAGAATCAATCCCCAGCATCTCCAGTAGGGCTGGAAAAACTCCTACCTGAAATCTGGAGAGCTGTTGCCAGTCAGTATCAACAATACCGGGCTAGATGGACCAACTCAGGGCTAGATGGTCTGATTCAGTATAAGGCCGATTCCTATGTTCTTAGATATTAATTAACTACCATTCCCATTTTAATTGTTGCTGTGCCATTCACACTGCGCCTGCTAGTTTATCTAGACTAGGAGCAATGAGCATGACGACTAGTAGGGTCCCATATAGAATGCAAATGTTCAGCATACCAGCACGCTGATCTCTAAGAAAGCACTCTCAGGGCCTAATATAGTCCACAGTGGATGAGTGCTTCTATTGGCAAAGCTGCCTTACCGTCATCTGCTCATCCCCAGATTATCAAGATGCAGCTCTATGGGAAGAAGAGACGTGGACCGTAAGGGGACTATGGAAGACTGTGAGAGTCTGGAGATGTGAGACTTTATGTCTGGCATTGCCTGAGAAGAAGGAAGTCTGGCTTCCTCTCCTAATCACAAGAAAACATATGTGCACAATAACATAGTTCAGTTCTCTAAGCCTATGGACAGTAAATACTTTAAAACATTAATTACAGGATAATAATTTTAGGGAAGTTTGCGGGGAGGTGAGGAGAAAAGAGAAAAGCATGACTTCCCCAAATCTGGTTTGTTTAATTTACCCCAAAATATATTTCTAACTCTTTTGAAAATGCAGAATACGAAGTCATATGGATTGACCAAGAGCGTGTTCACTCAAGTTTCTTTCCTGGTATATATTCTGGAAACAGCTGGTACAGTTTGCAGTACATCCCATGCTGAAGTCACTGTTTAATCCCTCACTTCCAGGCTTGGTGGTGGGAAAGTGCATTTCTGATTGAAATGGAGCTCCTTTCCCTGTAACATTCTGCAGAATGTCTGAACAGACATTATGCAAAATATTTCTAACTTCCTTGGGAGGAGGCATAATGAAAAGCTGTGGAGTCTCTTCTGGTTAGGGAGGACTCCAAGCTACATTTATGGCAGGGTTCAAACTTCTCTCCTCCAGCAGATCTCATTCTTTTCAAGTTAATTATGAATCAATGACAATTTCTTAAAGCACACATATTGTATGGGTGTAGCCCCAAAGCATAGATTTCACTGCTTGGATGTTGAACCATCCCAAAGACAAATGAAAGTTACTAACTGCAAAGCTGAGTGGAGCAAACAGGGGCTTCAAGACTCAACAGGGAATCAGAAAATTCAAGACTCATAAGATTTTTCAGATTTACAGAGCATCAGCTGTAGGATGTTGTGGAAGTGCCACTCTGCCTGCAGGATGACATCTGGCTGTGCCCTTGGAGGAACCTCCCAAGACTTCCCAGTACTCTGGTGGAAAGCTTTGGTGAGGTAGATGTTACCACCAGTAGGGATGAGCAACACTGGCAATTCCATTCTGTTTAAGCCAGACAAAACTCTGCAATGTTTCTACTCTGGTAAGTGGTGGTAGGCTGTAGCAGATTTTCCCCCAATTCTGGAAATGGTTTGTGCATTTTTGGGGGTCCTGCAGATGATAATTTGTACAAGCTGGTTCTTTTTGGGGGATCTTAAAATTATATTTTTATCAGTGATCTTATGCAAATATGCACAAAGACAAGTCTTCTTGTCTGCTATGTAGACCCACAGAGGCATCTTCCCCTCTTGTAAATATTCTTGTCAGTTTCATCCTCACCACACTCCACTTCATTTACCAACAGAGCCATATTCCCTACTTGTCAAAAAACTTGCCAATATCATCCACCACTTCTGGGCTTCTCAAGTAAAGGTGGGGGTGGGATTAACAAATGAAGTAGTGTATGGATATGAAACTGTCTAGGGTATTTACAAGAGGGGGGTATGTTTCTGCAGGGCTACATAGCGGACAGTGGCCTTATGATCGTGAGCACTTGTGCAAGACGGCTAAATAAATTGTTGTGCTGACTCAATGTGACTCAATTTGCACATATTTAAAGGTTTTCCCCCTACAAAAAAGATCCAATTTGCCCAAATTGCCACCATTAAAAAAAAAAGCAGAATTCACACATTGGATCAACTAGCTACAGATCTAGTCAACTCCAGTGGGGGAAACAGAATAAAATCTGCTAGGATTGAACCAGAAAAATCTGTTATGTTTTCACTCCCCAAATGGAATCCTCATACATCCCTAATCATTGGCAATGTTTCACTGGCAGTAGGAGGGGAAATGGACATTCCAAGAGTGTGTTTGGGACAGATCGGAGGAGGCACTTGGTCCCTAATTCTCCAATTCCTTAATTTCCCAATTCGTCCTTGACAACATTTTAAAAAACCCTACATTAGCCTTGGAGTTGGCCTGGTGAATTGTCTTCCCATTGGTGTCAAAGCAAAATCCCGCTCCTTGCTTCCACTCTGTCCTGCACCAATTTAGCAGGGATTAGGGAGTGCCAGCTCCTCTGTCACAGATTTTCCTTAACCCAACCCACCACTATAGGATTCCCCTGCTCTTTACAATCTGACACATTGCCAACATCCTTGAAGAGTAGTGGGCACCATGAAATAAACATTTCAAACCATTTTGTGAAAGTCACAAAAGCACAACAATATTTTATAATGGGAAGGCTCTTAATGGTTTAAACAAATTCCTCATCTCATGTTCTAGCAAACAGGTCCTGGAGAAGATCTGCTTGTTCTTTCTTCTTGAGTGATAGAAACTGGAATGCTCTTTACTGCTTATACAGAACACAGTGGGCCTGTTCAGACTACATGCTAAGCCATGGTTAGGAAAAGACCCCTTTTGCAACAAATGGTTAGTGGTTATGTAGCCACCATGGTAAGTCATGGTTCACACGACACACTAAGCCATAATGTTTAGCTCAAAATACTTAACCACCATGGCTTAGCGTGTCATCAGAACAATCAGCGTGTCATTGTATAGTTTTCTACATAAGCATTGAGCAGTGGAGGCTGGTGGCTCTGATGTCCATAGGGTGGTAAATTTCAGCCAGAACTCTAAAGGAGCTATCTAAGGTGCTTTGTAAACCTTAGGTTTAATTTTTGTAAACCACCCAGAGAGCTTCGGCTATGGGGCGGTATATAAATGTAATAAATAATAAAAATAATAATATGGTTTTGATTCAACCCGGAGTGGATTCACTATTCCACTGACTTTGGAGCCACATACACCGACTGGCATTAGTTATGGTGGGAGCCTTGGATTGTGATCTTATGGATGCAGAGAAATGAGATTCCACTCTCCCTCTGAGGTAGGAGGCAGAGCTGCAACCTCAGAGGAGGAGACCTGATCTCAGATTCCCCCCTCCCTACCCTGTGGATCTCTCTGGCCTTTTCCCTCAGGTGTTGGGGAGAGGGATTGGAGGTGTTGAAGGCACCTTTGGATACACAGCACATAAATCCCTCCCTGCCCCAAACATGGGGGAGTATTTAGACTAGTCTGAGAGCTAATCTAAATGTTTCCCTGTCATTGCTCACAATAGGAAGGAAGTAGGGCTTTTTTGAGAAAAAACAGGAGGAAAGGAGTGGTGAATATCATCCCCACCCTCGGACTCCACCTGTGAGCCACACCCTTGCTGTCACTGCTGCCCTGCAGAATTCTGTGGGATGGCAGCCAAAAACATCCATCGGTTTAGCTAAATTTGACCTACGTAGTGCTCCGTAATGGTAAACAGCTGTTTTATTTTACGCCACTGTGAATTTCAGCAGCACTGCAGCAGTAGGGAGCAAAAAGAGCTGCATGTGGCTCCCCCCCCCCCCCCCCGCTGATTTAGGAAATGTTGGAGTGCAGTCCAAACAACAATAGTATTGCCCTGTAAAGTGCAGGAAAATTCTGTGCAGGCTGCGAGATTTGGGAAGAGCTAGAGGGGCTAGTCCCTTTGATCAGGTGTCATTACACATGTGTACCATCTACTTTCAAATTTTAAATCAGCCAATAATATTAATCTACATGAGATACCACATTTCCCACCAACAAGACAAATTATTTCAGCTTTCAGACACACAGGATTGTCATTGTCTTAAAACAGAATGCAACATGCTATGCTCTCCTGCCGCTTCCCTGCTAACGGCCTTCGTTTCTGTGCTATAGTACAGTGTCCCATCATAAAGCCCAAACTCCATACCAAATCAGGCCTATAAATCACTCATCCTAATAAAAGGAAGGTCTTTAAGTGTAGCGCGTGGGTCTTTCTTGCCGTTCAGTCAATCCTGGGCAAAGTACACTTTTATTGGACCAACATTGTGCAATAAACACAGCTCCAGGGACCTTTGCCCTGCTGCTTCCCAACAGAATTTATGTTTTGTTTGCATTTGGGGGTGGAGGGCAAGTGGAAAAGGTAAGGCTTGTTGTTTTAGAGTCCTTATATTACACCACTTATTGTACGAAGGTAATCTCAGAGTAACATTAAGAAAGGACTGCTTCACATCATGCCCAGAAGAGTGGAGAAGAGAGAAGGAGAAGAAGGAGAAGGAGACTGAAGAAGACAGAAGAAAAGGAGGAGGGGGAGGGGGAGAGGGAGGAGGAGGAACATGATGAGCAGATTATTGAATTGAATTATCCCATACTGGTCCCAGCCTAGTTGCTGATGGACAAGTTGCACTTTTATGATATCATTTTCAAATTTCTGAGACTATGCCCTTGTTCACACATTATATTAACTCAGATTCGCCTCTTGGGTTTCCTGTAGTGCTGCAGCAACCTCATGACAGAAATCATCAAATCTCTGGTGTGCTCCACTGTTTTCTCAAACAGCCTTGATGGGAGCTAGCCACATTGTCATTTTTGCCTAGCTATCTGTGATTAAATGTTATCGATCGGTTACATTTCTATATCACCCATTAGCCAAAGCTCTCTGGGCAGTCCACAAAGCAAACGTAAAACCTCAAAATACAAGAACATGGTAAAACATAATTTTCAAAACCTGTATGTTTAAAACAGAATAAAAACAGAGTAAGGACCAAGATAAAAGCCCAAAGCACTGAGGAATACCGGGGTTAATTTGTAGGTTAATGTCAGATCTAAAAATGTACTAACATAATTTTTTCAAACCAAAGGGCTAAGAAGCCTGGGAAAATAAAAATGGTTTCACCTGGCACTGAAAAGACCACAATGTAGGCGCCAGCTGAGTCTTTCTTTGAACACAATGGGGTGCCACCACTGAAAAAGCTCTCCTTAGCAGTCACCCATTTTAAGTCATTTGGTGGAGGTTCCCAAAGAAGAACTTCGGAGGATGATCTTGGATCTAGGCAGTAACTTGGCTCCAAGCCATTTAGGACTTCGTAGGTTAATAACAGCAGTTTGAAATGGGCTTAGAAACAGACTGGTAGCCAGTGCAGATCATAAAGCACTAGTGTAATATGTTCACATCTATTAGTCTCCATTAACTATCTTGCTTAGATGGGTTCCAGCTGATGAACTGCAGCCCGGTTTGTTCCAAATGCATAAACACAGAACATCAGGCGGTAGAGGTGTGTGTCCCATTTCCTTACTGTTGCTTTGCCTCCTGCTTCTGTCCCACAATGGGGATGAGCAGCTTCCTCTTCACACGGGGAAGAAAGAGGAGGCAAGCAACAAACACGTGGCCCATTCAGTGGGCGTTTTTATCATGCAGCTTTTTCTGCACACAGCAGGAAATGGTGGCAAGTTT
Organism: Anniella stebbinsi; assembly: GCA_029215795.1. Lineage (NCBI taxonomy): Eukaryota > Metazoa > Chordata > Lepidosauria > Squamata > Anniellidae > Anniella > Anniella stebbinsi. The sequence continues at coordinate 59,022,613 of JARDYH010000006.1, read as the reverse complement.
TGTTATAGCCAAAAAAATCAGATTTGATGAGGCTCATTTTGTGATGGAAAAAAGAGCAGAAGGAGCAGGTTGACAATTAATTCTGGGTAACTGACATAAAAAATCATGGTCAACATGACCTGGATGGTTTCCAAAGAGAAAGTGCAAAGTTAAATAAAGCCCTATCATTTGGGCCAAAGAATTATTTGAGTAATGAACAGGTGTGAGGCTGTATTATTCTGGGTCAAATGTGTACTTAAATGTTTTTGCTTATCAATTAATGAGCAAAAATATGGTCTACAAAAATTTATAAACTTACATTTAATTAGCAAATTTTGATTAATGCATTACTTTCTCAAAAGTATAATTCAAAATTGGTAACATCTAGCCTGAAAGATGTAAGTGTAGGCCTTGTTTGTATGTTCTAATTTTTAAAGAATGTTTAATAACAATGAATTAAGATTGGGAGACCTAATTTATGGAACACTATATAATATTACTATGAGGAAATTCCTACACAGAAAAGGTTTAAATGTGTGCTGATTTTAGGTAACTAGTTCTTATTAGAAGCTCATCTGGCCTGTGTACCTGACAGCCAAATAGCCTGTTCAGTATTGAATAGGAAACTTGGTATTTAGAATGTGATCTCCCCTTTTTTAAGCTATTAGGGCTAGGATGATATGAAGAGGACAGGGCTCCTGTATCTTTTACAGTTGTATAGAAAAGGGAATTTCAGCAAGTGTCATTTGTATGCATGCAGATACAGAAGAGGGCAGGGCTCTTGCAGCCTTAACTGTTGTGATGAAGAGGGAATTTCACCAGATGCTGCATGCATACAAATGACACTTGCTGAAATTCCCTTTTCTATACAACTGTTAAAGATACAGGAACCCTGTCCTTCTTATATTGTCACCCTACTAAATTAGGGCCAGGAGTCTATGAACATGAAAAGTTTAGGAAATTATATTTCATGTTAAGCTATTAAGATCTAAGAGTCTTTAGCAAAGCTCTGTTAAATAACAAAAACAAGTTTATGTCATTTTATGCGAGTTATATTTGAATGTGATGCTAGAAGTATATTTCTAATAAAAATATTTTCTTTACTATTCCTTGTTAGTACAAAACAAAAACGGAATCCACCCAAAACAAATTTTGGCTTCCTAAATACTGCATGTAGTGTTTGAAAACACTCAGCAAAGGCCAAATCCACAAGAGGGGAAGGGGAGGGCTTTGCAAACAGGACTGACCTTGTGGATCTTGGGTTTGGGCCACTATTTTGTCCTTTCTTTGCTTATTTATTACCCTATTTATAATAATAATAATAATAATAATAATAATAATAATAATAATAACGATTTATTTCTTACCCGCCTCTCCATCTAGATCGAGGCGGGGAACAACAGCATGATAAAATACATAAAACTAATTAAAACATGACAAATATTATTAAAACTGCATTAAAACATCCTAAAACATCATTAAAACATCCTAAAACATCCTAAAAACATTCTAAAAATTACACTGGATATGCCTGCCGGAAGAGAACAGTCTTTATAGCTTTCTTAAATTCTAAAAGACTGTTATGATCTTTACCTGAAATGATACCTAGTAGAAACCCATAATAGCAGGCTGTTGTTTCCTTGTACTGAAATGCTGACAGAAGAAAAATGAGGTATATGTCAGGAAATTGTTTTTACCCATGTTTCTGCTGTTTTAGTGTGTACAGACTGAAAGACACATTGACTGTTAAGACATTTCCAGGAAGAGAGTCTCCATACTCACGGATGGCATTTTAAAAAATAAAAATAACATCAGCTTCTCAGGGTTGGAATTCCACAGATGAGGAAAGAGAATCGTGACAGATACTTTGCCTGTTTCAGCAAAAGCCCTTTGAAGGTTTATTGCTCTTCCTTCGCCCTGCTGAAATACTTCTCCAATGGCTAACTAAACACGCTAATACAAACAGTACCAAGCCTATCCATGTTTACTCAGAAGGTCCTATTGTAGTCAATGGGACTTACTCCCATGTAAGTGTGTGAGAGATTGCTGCCAAAGGCACCATCACACTCCAAAGGAAACTAGCTTGGTAGGTAGAGATCTTTCTGAACCAACCCTTGGAGGACAGGTTTTCTTCAGTTTAAGTAAGAGCACATACTTACTCTTTTATGCATTGCCAATGGACTCATAGAATTAAGGTTGCAATAAAACATAGCATTACAAAAATCAAAATAAATTGCTCAATTCAGCAATACAGCACATGGGGTAGTATCCTATGTTAGTTTTACATAGGGTAGACCTATGACATGAATGGGACTTATGCTAATCACAACTAACTTCAGTATCATTCATTTTAATAGTTCTACTAACATTGAATACTTCCTGAGTTGTGTACGCTCAGGTCACAATTTCAGTTCTAGCCAATGTCAGTCAGCAGGCTTGGGAAATACCCGTCTGAGGCCCTAGAGCAGTCTTCCTTACCTGTTGCTTTCCAGAAGTGCTGGACTACAATTCCCATCATACCAAACACCTCCCCAATGGTGATGCTGGCTGGGGATTATGGGTGTTGTGGTGGTCCGAGACATGTGTTCAGGGGAGGTTGTCCCAGAGTGCTGATGCCCAGAGTGCTAATGGAGCACTGGTTGAACTCAGTATAAGGTACGTTCACATTAATAGATCTTTGACATTTCATATTTGGTAGACAATAAATTGTCAAACACATGCGCCTCTGGATGGATGACTACAAATCTCCCTGCCAACAAAACCTCAGCTGAATGTGTGAACTCCATTTAAAAACACTATGTTTAAGGTGCCTGGACAATTCTACCTGTATTTGAGTGATCTTATTTTCCATACAGTCAGCAAAAAAGTGTAGCAAGGAGAAATATTCCATGAGATCAGCTTCTTTTATCACATGTCCTTTCATTACTCCCATTTAGTATACATATTTGCCCTTTGGTGCAGGTCAAAAAGTGCATCTGTTAATGAACGTAATGAATCAATCCGCCATCATGCCGCAGCTCAAATCAAGGCATTCAATCTTCAAGCATGGAGAGACTGAATAACACACACATATTAAGATCCACATCTGGGGGAATGGGGTGGGGAAATGTTCCTTTCCCCCGAATTTTTTTTTGCACTTTTTCAAAATATATAAAGGCAGGGATGAGAGACTTGTGGTCTTCCAGATATTTTGGCTTGCAACTCCCTTCAGCCCTAGCCAGCATAGACAAATGAGTTGTAGGCCAAAACGTTTGGAGGGCTACAAGTTGCTATTAAGGGGCAATATAGATGACTTATTAGGAGAAAGGGCCATGGTATTTGTCAATCCATGCAGGCTTTCCTCCTGCTTGGATTGATTGTATGGTAAATGTGTCATGTGCATAACCTGCCATTCAATTATATGTGTTGATTTTTCATCATGGGCATGCAGGCAATTTGCACTCAAAGCAGCCCAATGTACCACATCATCAGTTCACACCTGAGGCTAGGTCCAATGCTAATGTTGGATTTAGCACCTGGTGCTTTTGTCTGCACCACTGAATAGATCAAGAGTTGGCAACTTGTGGTTCTTTAGATGTTTTGGCCTACAACTACCATCACCAGTGGCTATGCTGGCTAGGACAGATAGAAGAGTTGCAGTCCGCCAATATCTGAAGAGCCACAAGTTGCCCATCCCTGGGATAGATGGTGGGTGCTTTTGGCTCTGACTGTTCTGCTCCCTTGTTTGAGAGATAGGGTACTAACTCTAGTTCCCTCCCATGCCCAATCTCTCCCCAAGATGTTAAGGCTGATGGTGCCAATCTTCTCTTTGACCAAAGTGAAATTTAGAGAAGGCCTAGAACTGCATCCCCCTTGTATTCCAGAGACAAGGATGAAGGCTAGAGTAGAAGACAGGCTCAGATCTTTCAAAATGTGTCACAAAATTCCTGTAATACTTATGGTAGTCGTTACTTCCAGTACCTGCTTTCCTATGTCCTTTGGAATTACAGTAACTAGAATTACCAAAGTGATTGATTGATCGATCTGACCCAAGTATCCTAGGTCAGGTTGGCCCATGAGAACCTCCCCCTCCAAAATCCACAGGTGGGCAATACTTTTATTCGGAACAACCAACATATGACAAAATCTGTTCTACACACTGCATAGCCCAAACTTGCCCATCACTGTCGGTGGTGTTGATGGATGGCAGTAAATGAGGAAAGGTGTTATTATTTGCATTTGTAGATGGTACAGGGCTTTGAATATTCTTTTGAATATTACAACATTTGCTTACCCAAATCCTTCACGACTTTGAGCATAGCTCTTTTTTTGTAAATATACTAAAGAGGAATAAGATTGTACAGAAAGAACACATAACCCTTTTATTTTTAAACCTCTGATGAAAACAACTTTCCACATGACATCCCATTGTTTTGTTTTAAAAATGTAAGCCAACCTAGCTATGGGTAAGCTACATCATACAGATTGCATCCAATACTTTAAAGATGCCTCAATATTTTAATGGAGTATTTACATATTTTATCCATTAGGTAGTAAAGTTTTACTGCAATTGATACTTTCATAGCACATACTTTATTCAGTGGCAAGATATTGGGGATGACTGTGTAGTTATATATAAAAGCTTATGACCAGATAGACAGTTAGGGTCATTTTTTTTCCTGAGAAAACATTTGTTCTTGAAACTTTTGTTTTAAAAATCAGAAACACAGAAGTAGAATGTTTTTGTTGCAATAAAAAAAAAAACCCTATAAGGATGCCTAGTTAACTTTTTTCTTTTAAATTATTTACGTACCATTAAGTTAAAGTGTTTACATTCATTCCATTCATTCATATAAAAACTGTTGTTAAATCTTATGCTTATGATTTAACACTGATTGCTGCAAAACAAATTGCACTTTTATAAAAACAAAAAACAAAAACAAAATTATCGTATATATGGAAGGAGAAAAAAATCTGAATGCTACCCTGTTTACAAATTCTGACTGACTACATACAGTACAGTCACAACATAGAAACTCCATCCTCCTCCATCACAGTATAGGTTAAAAAACAATAATGCAAATATTTTATACCAAGTTCTTGTTAGCAATTTCTAACTCAAGAAGGGTGTACCAAATGTGATTTCCTTCATTGGGCTATATTGGAAGTCTGCTTCAGAAAAGCTACTCAGAGATATGGGCGTGTTGTGAGAGCAGAAGGCACTAGCTGGAACACTGACCTGCGAGAGGAGATCACATCAAACCGTCAAGTTCAAGATATGCGCATTGGAACAAGCCGCACACTTGTTTAGCTCTTCTATGTTGCACAATACAATGCAAGCTTTGCCTATTTGTCTACAATAAAAAATGTCAACACCAAGCGGATCCTGGATGTTGGTCGAGCAGGAGTGGAAACAAATACACAATCCACAAATACACAACAGCACAGTTAGTAGTTGTGGTGACGATCTATCAATAGTGCAGATGGGCACTCTTTGTCAAGCTACAGAAGTGGTTCAGGCTCCCTTGATTTTCTTGCATAGCTGAGGACAAGGGCAATCAAACAAAGGCCAGGGCAGGCAGGTGGCTGGGTGGATGAGGGGAGGAAGTAAACACCTCTAGAATCAAGGCACAGATACGACTGGCAAGGAATGAGCCTGTCATCATTGTCATTGCTTCTTGGGCTGCTTGATACAACGACGACAAAAGACACAACGCAAATGTAGATGGTGGCTGCCCAGTGCAAGTATCCAGCACCCTGGATTTGTCACCAATTCATGTGAGAGTCAAGGCACACCAGGAAGGATCCTGTCTCACAGAGGCCGTCACTTCCGCAGTGGAGGTCAGGCTGACGCCAGAGTACAGCCCTTCCTGGCCAGAATATTTGAGTGTGCTGGTCTCAGGACTGGCACTCTCTCCCCGGCCAGGCATCACCTGCAGCAAAGAAACAAAAGGAAAAGGTTAAGTACATATAAGTTTCTTTTCAAAATATATTCTTCATGTGGTCTTATTCTATTTGTTCACTGCTCCGAAATTCTTGAATGGAGAGCAGTATGTAAAAATTATAAATAATATATATACACACACATACACACACACACACACACACACACACACAAACTGCATTGGCTGGGGTTGGAGGATGGTCCTAAAGAAATGCTGTCATAACTAAAAATGGGAATTGCCATCAGCTACATCAGGGGTAAGCAAACTTTTGGCACTGTGGGCATATTTGGTAATTTCAGTAACTGCCCTGGGCACTTCCACAAAATGGCTGCCATGGGAGACATGAACACAAAGGGTCCTTTGAACTCCCAGTTTTTAGCACCAATAGAAACCTATTTCACAGTGATCCCAGCTGCCAGTAAGAAATTGTTTTATTTATATTCATTTTTAACTGGGAGGTTAAGGCACATTTGCAGGTGCCAAAAGATGTATTTGAGGGTGCATTGGTGCCAAAGGCATCACATCGTCAACCCCTGGGCTACATCATCTGCTAATTCACCCATTAAAGTGAATACCTGGGCGTAATCAGGAGTAATCACTTTGATGAAAAAAATGTATTGAGTGAAGCAGACCTTTGAATCTGTTTTGAAAAAGCCTGAAATCTTAAAAAAAAAAATTAAAAGATTGAGCCAAAATCCAGAAGTTAACCATTTGTAAATTTGGGTCTTCTCACTGTTACTCCGGTTTCCTCCCCATTTCTTTCCTTGTGGGTCATTGGTTTAAGAATCAATTTGTAGACCACTATTGTCTACACCTGAAAATATCAGACATGCTCCATTTCCCAGCCCTGTGCCCATGGTAGGAGACTCCCCCTCGTCACTTCCTCCCTCCCCACCCCCACAATGTGCTGGCCATGGCTCATGCTTGGTAGGAATAAATAAATAGATATTAAAGTCTTACCATCACATTTCTACTATTTTTTTAAAGAAAAAATTAATGTATGAAATGTACATATAATCTTTCAGTTAATAACAGCTCTTAAGACATTCCTCAAAATGTCTTTCCAGATCAATGAGTTTATAAGTCAAGAAACATTCAGTTTTTAATCATATGTTGTGTGGAACCTGAATGTCTTCTGTCAGTGTAGAAGTTCTACTTTGGAAATACAAGTATTGCATTTCCCCAGAATTCCAACCGCAGTCTTTTCTTGCTGGGAAAATGCTACTCAGCTAATGCATCCCAAACATTTTGAGTGCTGGATGACATGAATTATCATCATGTCATCCATGACATGAAATTATGACATGAAATAGTCCTCACTGGTCCATATAACAATGAATGGAGAACCATGCTGCTCCTTAGAATATATTTTGGAGGACTGGAGGAGGGCACAATTATTCATCCCCTGGCCCAGTCAAAGCCCTGCATAAACCAATTTGGGAGGAAATTGATTCCCTCTTCTCCTGTAAAGCTGCCTCTTCTACTCTCTGAGAATTGTGTTAATTGTAAACTGCCTGGATATCCTTGGCTGTTGGGCAGTATAAATATGTAGTAATAATAATAATAATAATAATAATAATAATAATAATAATAATAATAATATACAGCAGCCTTCCCCTATTTGGAGTTCTCCAGTTAAATTGGACTGGAACTCTTAGCATTCTCAGTCAGTGTGTGTGTGTGTGTGTGTGTGTGTGTGTGTGTGTGTTCATAATACTTTAAGACAAGAACAAATAGTTGTGTGGCACCTTAAACACGAATGAATTTTATTTGTGACATAAGGCAGCCTTCCCCAACCTGGTGCCTTCCAGATATGTTGAATTACAATTCCCCTCATTCCCAACTGTGGAAAGGCTGGCATAAAGTTTCTTGGGCTAAAGCCCACTTCATCAGACACATGCTCTATGCTTCTCAATTGTCAGGTAGATTTTTTTTTAAAACAGGATGTTTGAATTCACAAGCTAAAAGGTAGACAGTGATAAACATAGGTGTAAAGGCGGATAGGGGGAGGGGGGATGAATAGGTTGCCATCCTAGAAAAAAGGAATTTGATGGGATACTCCAGTGTGAAATTCCTGAATCAAAAGTTGAATTCTATTCATTTGGTTCTGAATAAAGGTAGTGAGCTTGTTTGCATGTAACACCAGTTGTGGGTGCAGCCGCAAGCAAGGGAGCGATCACGCTGTCTCCCACGCACTTGTCGCTTCTGCTTTCAATCAGTTTTAATCAACAATTCAAGAACGCCCCCTTCCTGGGTTGTTTGATGTGACGGCTGACCCTGGAACTCTGGGTTGCTGTAGGGTTAAACTACCAAGGGTTTAATCCAACAACAAACCATGGGTGATGGGGGGACTGAGTTGTTTAACCCTAAACAACCCAGGAATACTGTGTTCCTGGGTTGTTGTTTAAAGCTGATTCAAAATGGAAGTGGCGCATGAGCAGGAGTCAGCACACTCGTTCCCTCACTTGTGATCCCATTGTCACTACTGTGAACTAGACCAAAAGTTTCCTGCCCCAGTGCAGGTGTTAATTTCCTTAGCAATGCTTAGGAAATAATTGTGTTATCACTAATTACTGCTGCTGTGAAACATCACTTCACTTAGTTTGCATACATTTAAGATCAAGTTAAATTCTCACATATGGGATTTTATTTTATTTTTATTCCACTGCTATTAACTGATAACCAAGGATCACATCCTTTGCTTCTGATAAAATGGGCTCCAGTCCTACGAAAGATTACATTAGCTAATCTTTAAGGTGCCACAAAACTCTTGGCCAGTTTTGCTGCAACAGACTAACAGAACTACGCCTTCATAAACTATTATGGCAGCAAGGACTTTCACACAGCTAAGAGTCATGTTATAACCACACTACTTGAGTCCAGCTCTTTAAAAGAAATAAAAATTAAATCCTATTTTGAAGAAAGAAAGAAAAAAGCAGTCCAGCATCAAACCCTATTTTAGGCACAAGGAAAACATGTGAATGACTTTATCGCTGGCATGGCGCACAGCTCAAGAGTGCAGCTGTGTGTGACAGACAATGGGTCTGGCCTACATGACAACCTCTGGAGGATATTCAAAACAGAAGATCAGTGCGAATTCCAGAAGCTGACCTTGTGATAAGAGATAAGAAACTGGAGTGGAAAAACAGCCAGACTGCCATAGTAAATGTGTACCTATTGGATCCTCCCCAGCCTTTATGAATGGTGACAGCACTTTAACATTCATTTCATTTCATTTAATCTCTTTCTTTCTTTCAGTTGAAACCTTTTGTAGCTGCTAAGGGAGGGTCAGTTGGAACTTAATTTGAATCAGGAGTGTAGGTGGGCTTAGCTTCAGAAATGATTTCCAGTGCCAAGGCTGAGAACAAGAATAGCTGAAGCAATAACAACAAGGCACCCTGGAGAGCACGTGTCTCTCATTATTTAGCAACGACACTCAGCTCTTGTGCTCTCTGGGGGTTGGATACAGGATCTGCCTTCGTTGCAAAGAACAGCTCCACTCATGGAAGGTCCCTTTGGATGATTTTTAGAGATCCCCACCCCACTCCGGCTCACTCCATTCAGCAGTGTCTTCTGACTCTGTGTAGTATTTTCAGGGGCTGGAGAAGCTGTGGAAAGGAGGGATGGCCCACTTCCACCATGGTGCTTGAGCCAGCTTAAATCTGGATCCTACCCACAGTCAGGTAAAGGAACTGCTTGGCAGAAAGCCTTAGTTCAAGACAAACCTGACATCTGACGTACGTTGCTCCTTTTGGAAGTTAAGCACTGGGCTCATTCCTGCTACCTTTGCACATTCGGTAGGGGGGTGGGATCCATTGATTTCAGCTGAAGTCACTTCAGAATGAGTCAATCTCTGTAGGCCACAACCCACAGAATTCCTTAAATTGTGCTGGGTTGCAGCCTAGAGATTACACACAGAGACATACACACACAATCCATTACCGATTAGATTCTGGAGAATGCAGGCTTACCATGAAAAAGTTGTATGTGAATGCACACAACCTGTTCATTCCCACTAACACAACTGGCTAAACTAACTAGGAATTGTTTGCTTAGCATGTCAGCTGAACCAGGGATCCAGGCTTGTTGCTCCCTTCACTAGACAGGATTGCAAACCAGGCTTATGAATCCTGGATTATTTAGGAACAAGCCAGGATCCTGGGTTCTAATAGCATGCTAAATAAACCATTTATGATTTATTTAGGCAGTCATACCAGCGAGAGGAGCCAAGCAGGAGCGAATGGGCTGTGAGGACCAACATGCAGCTCATTCATATAAATGCAGCTAATGTGGCTTCTTCTGGTTTCCCCCTACTCTTCTGGCTGCTCTGGGACACACCTGGAGTCTTTCTCACTTTGGTAGGTAGTAATGGGGATAGACAAAAGGATAAGGGGAAAACTAGTGAGAAAGGCTGTTTTATCACCCAATCAAGCAGCAGATTTAATGGTAGTGGTGGAATCTCTGGGTTATGACCTAGCAACTCAATCTAATCGAATCTAATCCATTCTCCTGACTTTCCACTTTACAGTCTACAAGACTGCTAAAATAAAATATTTTAAATAGAATTCAATACAGCATATAAAACATATTCAAACAATACATTAACATCTCCTAGGCCTAGAGATGAGTATTACTAAAGAGAAAACGAAAGTGCCCAAAATCTCTACTGGACCTCTCGTGCTTCTCACGTGGCTTTTCTGGATCATGGCCACCACAAAGGACTCCGGCAGTGGCTAAAAAATATTAGCCCAATTCCTTTGAGAAACAACAAGTGACAAGAGATTAATGACTCTGGATCATAGAGCCAAATCAGCCCCCCCCCCCCGCAAAAGCTCCAAGAAAATCTTAGCGAAAGTACATTAAACTTGGGATGTACGAGAGATGCTACTTGTTTTTTGAGATAAGCCAAACGGCAGCTGACTCTGAAGCTTGTACTGCCTGGATTCTGTATCTGCATTATTTGCAGAATGATGGTTCGTTTCTTATTGTTGTCACATTTTCTTTACTCCCATTTACAAGCGAGGTACTGTGGGATTTCCTGCCTTAAGTGACAAAATAACTTGACTGACTGTGGGTTCTGGGCACCTCGAGTAGCCGGAGGTGGGGGAGGCATTTGCTTAGGGTGGCCACCTATAAATCTCCAAAAGAGATGAAATGCATCACCAAAAAGAAAAGAAAAAAGGAGGATACCAATTTGCATAAAATGTGCATATATTAATTATTATCTAAATATAAAGAAATACAGTACATCTCACCATAGTGCATAAGACAGGGACCAGGTGACCTGCGTGCCTGCCTCTTCAGCCTGCTGCCCAGGTACTAACTGGTGATGGGCAACTGTTCTTACGGTTCTTTATCTTTAACCTGGAATCGGAGTGAACAGTCCTTCAAACAGAGGGTGCCTTCAAACAGTGGATGATTCTCTGGCAGCCCTTCAAACAGAGGACAATCCTCCTGAATAGAGGGCACATGACCACCCAATGTGACATAGTGGAGCCAGTGCTCACTGGGATGAAATGCCAGGACCTTTCGATTATAGAGACAATGTCATCATTGATCCCCCCCCCCATTATTCTTCCCTGTTTCCTCTAAGTTTAGTTGTAATCTTCACAGTAGTGGGGGGGGGGGGTGAAGAGAAGGGGGAAATGGATTTTCCCACCAACAAGACAGCATTCCAAAAATCCATATAGTGTAATACCATTTTAAGGCCAACCCAAAGATCACAGAAAATGTGCATATATTGTTGTGATCTACGCCTGTGACAATGAAAGGGATTTGGGGGTGCCTTCGACTTAAATGGGTGATTAAGATCTATTAGCTTTATAAAAGATCTACTCCAGACAGAGATGAAAATGGCAAGAACTTGCTTGATGTCTTTTGAGATAATTTTTTCTCCCTAGTGCTCAGCTGGTGGTCTTACGCTTACGGAACATGTTGTGTCCCTCTCTTTTCCTTTCTCGTGCCATCTCACGTTCCTCCTGCCAAAGTCCAACATGCTAACCACTACAATGCCCTTTGCCAACTCACCGTTCTACGATGTAAGCTGATGCTAAAAGATTTGGCATTATGCATACATACATAATACATACACACGCAGATATACACTTAATCCACATCAACATAGTCTGCATTTCTGGGTTCCCCCTGAATCCATGACTATGGGGACTGTCATGATTAGCGCCTGCAGTTCAAAATTCACCACTACCCCACTGTTGCAATGACTCAGGCAACATCATGTCTTTGCTCATTCTTGACTGTGCATAAAAAGATCTGAGGATTGTCAGAAAATGAGTTTGGTTTAAAACACTATTTAGCTTGACATAAGTCTTGGGTAAAAACAGGCACACAATAAAATGGGATGGAGTGAGAGAGAGAAAGCTGCTTAGATAGGACAGTTGATCCAAGATCTTATATGGAATAACTGGAGGACAAGGAGTATGAGCCAAATGACAAAGCGTTGGAGCCAATTGTCATGCAAGCTGAAGTCCCCCTTTATAAGGGAACTTCTACCCACACAATGGGACTTCCTCATCATGCTCCAAATCTGCTCCTGAGGGTCCTCCATCTCTCCAGAGAAGATTTTGAGGGGCATGTGGGGGCTGCAGGGCAGAGGGGTAATCCATTCCTCTAGCAGATGACCAGCACTGAATCCAACTCAATGAATAAACCATCAGGTGCCACTGATTGAATGGCCATAACTAAAGTACCTTCCCTTCTGGGTAGATAGGGACTGAGCCATGGCCTTTGCATCAGCTCTGAAAGTTTCACATTTGAAGGGGAGTAAAATGAGATTGGACTGAAAATAACTGAGGGTGATAGGAGTTCTGCTGAATTTCCAGATTGCTGGAAATGCTTTTGGCACCATTGTCCAGAAAGGTGTAATAAATCATTTCTGTACCAGTAAAGGGATTTGTTTTCTCTAATTCATTAACAACCTTTCTGTGAACTGAAAGCAACAGTGTCTAAAACTGCTTCGGATTCAGTCCCTAACTGATTTTTAATCTTTCATGTCAATTTGGAATTTTCCTGGTTGGCAGAGGATAAGAATTATGGCTCCTCCTTTATATAAAAAATGTTTTAAACGATAACTAAAAATTAGAGCAATCTCATAAGATGGAATTAATTTGGTGTAGCATGGGTTATCAAAATTTCCAGTTAATATTAGGATTGTGACTTCATTGTAGTTTATCAGTTCGATAGCAGTTTTAGTGAGTACTGCAGCTGCAGTACCATCCTTATCCTTCCCCATATCTACCCTGGAAAGTATATTAAGATGAGAGACAGGAGTCCTACTCAGCACCATCTCTGAGTTTTGGAGGGCCCTTGGGCAAGACACCCTCAGTGAGCCCACCTTCTCACCCCCATTGTCACCTGCTGCCATTGCTCAACATCTTCTTTCTCATTGTTGCTACCACTTGTTTGTTTGACATGCAGAGAGCCAGTGAGCAAGAAGGTGATGGCATCTCCTGCTTGTCCTTCTCACCACCATCATTGCCTGGACCAGAGCAAGAGGCAGGTGAATAAACAGGTGGCAATGGGGAAGAGGAGGAACAAGTCCAGGGGGCTCTTGTCTTTGGGCCCCTGCTGGGGTGTGGGCCTTTGGCAGGTGCCCAACCATTGACTCTGGCCCTGGTCCTACTCATGCATTTGCTTTATATGTAGGGCTGATGCATGAAGGGTGGATAGGGCCATGCTTCCTGGTACCCCTGGCCCTCTGATATTCAGGAAAGGACTGAAGGGGGGCATGTCAGCTACATTGAATGGAGGCTCCTCCACACAGTCTGGGGCGCCAATCACCCAGAGGTCCCAATTACATGGAAGAGCCAAAGTGAGGGCAACTAGATTACCATTCAGGCCTTTCTTGGACACATGGCAGTCAGAGCAGCCATGGGCACAGACGTCGGGGAAGTGCCAGGCTATGTGTGCAGATGTCAGGGGCAGGAATTGTTCCCCATCACCACCACTATCACTCAGTCCTCCACATATTCACCCAACGTGGGAAGGGAAGATCTGCATAGGGCTAATTTGCAACCCAAGTAATTTTTGCAACGTGTTTTGCAGACTGATCCTCTCCATGTTTACTTGGAAATAAGACCTGAGTTGTGAGCATTGTACTGTAAGCTTAAGAAACTACCCCCCTTCTACTCCACTGACCTGGCTACCCTTTCAGTCTAAACCTATGCCTGTTTTGTCTTTTGCGTTTTTCCTTTTTGCATGGAATCTGGCTTCAGTGGTGAGTGAAAGGCACTCGGAAGATGCTCAGAGGGACTTTATCTGCAACTTATACTCCTTGGTTGAATCCAGGTGAGGTCTTGACACAAATTAACTTATGGGGAGGAGGAGAAAAGTGGGGCTTGCCCATAACGAGGTAGGTGAGAGTTGCAAAAAAGAAAAAAATAACCCAAACAAAAATAGTTTTTAATGAAGAGTTACTGGAAGAAAGAAAAGTGAGGAGGGATTGTTGTGTGGAGGGAAACAGAATGTAGTTTTCTAACAACAGGGGCAGTCAGAGCTTCATTTTTAAAAAGGGAGTGCCACTGTGGGAGAGAGAGAGAGGCTAGATGTGTGTGTGTGAGAGAAAGAGAGAGAGAGAGAGAGAGAGAGAGAGAGAGATGATAGATAGATAGATAGATAGATAGATAGATAGATAGATAGATAGATAGATAGATAGATAGATAGATTCCATGTTTGGGGGGGGGGACAAAAGGCTGCAATTGCTCAAAAGTGAGAGAAAATCATTCTGCATATGTTCAGAGGCACGTTTTATTTCACTGGTATGCTTGTTAACATTGGTGAAATGTAAATAAATGCTATTCATTCTAAATTTGGATGTGTGTCATAGAATCATAGAATAGTAGAGTTGGAAGGGGCCTATAAGGCCATTGAGTCCAACCCCCTGCTCAATGCAGGAATCTACCTTAAAGCATACCTGACAGATGGTTGTCCAGCTGCCTATTGAATGCCTCTAGCCTGGGAGAGCCCACAACCTCCGTAGGTAATTGGTTCCATTGTCGTACTGCTCTAACAGTCGGGAAGCTTTTCCTGATGTCCAGCTGGAATCTGGCTTCCTGTAACTTGAGCCCATTATTCCATGTCCTGCATTCTGGGTTGATTGAGGAGAGATCCTGGCTCTCCTCTGTGTGACAACCTTTCAAGTATTTGAAGAGTGCTATAATGTATCCCCTCAATCTTCTCTCCTTCAGGCTAAACATGCCCAGTTCTTTTAATCTCTCCTCATAGACTTTGTCTATGGGTGTATTAACGCACACAAATGTGTGCCATGGGCCTGATCCCAATGCCCATGCTTGGGTCTAGTACAACACCAGCCGGGCCAACCTCAGCATAACACAAAGTGAACTTGTCACTACCACTACCAGTTTACTGTTTATTTGTCCGTTAAAAAGTACTTATATGCCACCTTCCGGGGTAGAGCCCTCCCAAGGTGGCTTATATAACATGATTAACATAAGGAGAGATTATGCTGGATCAGACTATCTAGTCCGGTACCCTGTTTGCACACTAGTCAACCAGATGCCCATGGAAAGCCCATAAGCAAGACTTGAGTGCAATACTACCCAACTGCTCGTGTTCCCCAACAACTTCCTCTGATACCGGGGGTAATGTAAATATAACCCATGTAGAAAACTGAAAACCAGAAGCCATGTGGAGGCAACTTTTGGAATACATGAAGTATACATCTATTGTAGGGTGACCAGATAAAATCCAGGTCAGGGCTCATGTAACTTTAACAGTTGTAGAGCAAAGGGAATTTCAGCCAGTGTCATTTGTATGCAATTAGTTCCTGGTGAAATTCCCTCTTCATCACAACTGTTAAAGTTGCAGGGGCCCTGCCTTCTTTTGTATATGGTCACTCTAGTATAGTGCCTGCACCTTGAACTGTTGTGATGAAGAGGGAATTTCACCGGGAACTAATTGCATACAAATGTCACCGGCTGAAATTCCCTTTTCTCTACAACTGTTAAAGTTACATAAGGCCTGACCTGGATTTTATCTGGTCAGCCTAATCTATTGTTCCAATTAGTCTGTAAAATACTTATATCTGAATTAAACAATGACAATAAAAAAGGCAAGGCAATTAATTAATACACAAAACCCGTAATACAACACTTGGAAAATATGGGTATTTTCCAAGTGGCTATGTTTCAATGTATGCAAATGAGCTGTGCTTCCTCTCTGGGCTTGTGCCCTCACATGGCTGTCTACTTCCATTTTAGATTAACCACAGTTAACCATGTCATCTGAGCTCTAAACGGAACTCTAAAGTGTGGTTACTCATAACTATGGTTACCCTGCCTTATCTGGGTTCCTGATTGTGAATAGAGTTCTACTTGGGTTCAAGCAACCATGAGTAGAACTCCTGTTCAGACTTCCCAGTTCAACACAGCAAGGTCTGAACTGAGGGAGGCAGGGGCAGTGTGCATGGCTCCACCCCAGTACATACTTTAAGCCCTCACACTTTCCTTTGAACACCTAAACAAGGTTTCTGTCCGTCAGACATCTTATTATTTTTGTGTGATCCCTGGTTGACTCCCCCCACCTTAAATTTATCAAAATAAAAAGGTCCAAACTGGGGTAAGAGGTCACCTGAATTTGCCTATTCAAATTATAGTAATTTGCATCTATACAAACAAATTAGCATATAAAATGTGTACTGTCCTTTGAAGATGGGGCAAAGATGGGGCAAAGAGCCCATCTACTTACAGGACACTGAACTGGGCCTAGTGTTTTCCCCTGACAAAAAATAGTAACTTTAGTTTGTTAAATTGTTAGTTATATCAATCTCAAAAAAACCTTCTAGATGAAGATTTTACTAATATTTAAATGAATTAAAATGTAATAGATTAACTGGTTACCCAGTTAATTGGATATTCAATTCAAAGGGAAATAATTAATCAACATTGGTTGACAGCCTGTGCTTGCATTCAATGAGTAGAGCATGAATAGAGATATCCATCATAATCTCATGAATCTGGATTATATGCACTTATATAAGTAACCTTATCAACAAACTCTTGACCATACTAGATGCTAAAATAAAATAAATATTTGTCATTAAAATAATGAACTTCTAAAGTCATTCACCTTCCCACCAAATCCAAGTAAGGATTTTCTACACTGGACTTCCCCCATACCAACAGAGGAAGCAATGGGGGAGGGGAGGTGTTCCATGATTCTGTACTCATGGAGTACAGCATGTTGCTGTATGTTTAAATCTCTGTATCCTGCACCTGGTGTTGCTACTGAATTTGGAGGATTTTGCACCACATAATGTGTTATGGACATGAGCTTCACAAGGAAAATGTTAGCCTCTGGATCACTGTACCCTGGATCAAGGCCAAACAGAGTACACAATATAATATATAATACAACACAGTATAAATATGAGAAGGCATTCATATAGCTTAATAAAGATGTTTGTGAAGTACTTTAGTTTTACATTGTGTTTACATTTATAGGTAATTTCCTGAGAAATTCCCTCTCCAGTATCAGCTAACAAACTGAAAAGTTTATTTAGATTACTGTTCTACTAGATAAGATAAAAATGGAGATAACATGTGCTATGGAAATCCACTTGCTTACAAGTATGAATACTATTTTATCACTTACCCCTGAGGCTGTGGTTTGTGTGCTAGGGGACGCGTTTTTTCTACAGTCATCTGAGTTTGTAGAAGATGTGGAAGTTGGAGTCATAGGAACGGCATTATTGCTATTATTACCTGCAACAGTAGCACAACAAGTCAGAACTGTACATTCTCCAAATGGCCAAATCTCCGTCTCTCCACAAAACCTTTGATTATATTTACCCGAACATGACTTTATCTTAGATAAGTTCTTCGGTTTTCGTTTCCTAGTTTGAATTCCCTCTTTTTTCATGGCAAGGGGCCGGGGTACCTAAAAGAGAACACCAAAATGTAAATAAATAAATACATTCGCAATTAGAGGCAGTTTTCTCTTAAGAAACTTACCTGCCTACATTACAACCATCCTGTTATAAGCAAAATTTGTTAAAATTAATGACTTTAGAACCTTCTGTTAGGCATCCTTACTAGGGGTGTGCACGGACCCCCCGGATCGGATTGGGACCCGGATCAGGACCTCCAATTTTGTCATGGATCGGTTCGGACAAAATCGGAGGCCCCCTGGACCGGATCGAGTCCGATCCCGATCCAAAAATCATAAATTTTTGGATTGGCCGCCATTTTTTTCCCCATAGACTTGCATTGCAATGCAAGTCTATGAGGAAAAAATGGCGGCGGGTGGGTGGGGGGGGCCCTAACTCCCTCCCCCCCCGGGGCCATCTGCTGTGGACGGCCCCGGCAGGTAAGCCCCCTCCCCCGCGCTCCCTACCCCCCCTGGGGCTGTCCGCTTCCATCCGCGGGCGCCCGAGGATAGAAGCGGACGGCTCCGGGGGGGGGTAAGCCCCCTTCCCCGCCACTGCTTACGTTTCCGGGGCGTTCCCTACCATCCGGCGCCGGTGGCTACCGCCAGCCAGCTTTGCAGCTTGCTCTCGAGTAGCGCGCCGGGTAATCACCCGGCGCGCCACCCTGGAGCAGGCCGCGGAGCCCGCTGGTAGTAGCCGCCGGCGCCGGACGGGAGCGGATGGGCCGGAAAGGTAAGCGCCCCCCTCCTCCCCCCCCCGCTGTCCACTTTCATCGGCGGGCGCCCGCTGGCGCCCACCAATGGAAGCGGCGGTGGGCGCCAGTGGGCATCCGCCGAACCGGTTCGGAGGCTTTTCGGATCGGTTCGGACTGGATCGGCGGAGCCAGCTGTTGGATCGGAAATCGGATAATTTATCTGATTTCCCACTGGACCGGACTCGGATCGTGGATCGGGTCCGATCCAGTGCACATCCCTAATCCTTACCTCCAGATCTGCTGGAGGTAAGGATGGAGACTTAGAGTGGCCAGGTGTCCTACTTTACAGAAGGCAGACCTCTATTTGAAGCCATCCTCTATTTGAACAGATGCCCAAGTCTAGTATCAAAATAACGAACTACCAGAAGGGAGAGCGGTGCCCTGAAGTTCTCCACCCACACCACCTGGAAAGTAGACTGAGCATAGCACACTGGACACCGGATCACAGCCTTCCCCACAATGGTGAGATGTATTACATTTTTATTTACATTTTAGTTCTGATTTCTACATTTACATTTATACATCTACATGTTATGCAAATTGGTGCCCCCTTTTTTGTGATGTGTTCCCTCTTTTTCAGCAGGGCATAAGTAGCTACCCTAGATGGGTGAACAGTACATCTGCCCCAGAAGCCCAGCTATACCCACAGTGATCACCATGGCTATGAATCTAGCACCAGTGCTGTTACTGCCAGCAGTACGGGCCTTTGGGGAGCGAGATGGAGGTGGCACAGGATCTGCTGGATCCAAAGAACTTCCATTGCCCGGACAGGCCCCAGGTTTGGTGCCCACAACTACAGCAGTCAAGGGCCAGTGTAGCTAGTTTCTCTCCCACCATTGGTTTCAATGGGGTGAATTTTGAAAGAAAAGATCTGCTGGGAATGGGAGGGGGAAGAGGAAACGCCACCTCCCTCACCCACCCTAAGCCAGCGGGAGTTGGCAGGGCTTTGGAGGCTGCAAGTAATCGACCCCTTTGCTCTTGTTCACCCTCTTAGGAGTGCTCTCTAATTCGTTACATAGTTACTAGTTATTAGGGTGTCCACTTACAGACCATCCCACAAAAAGCAGAAATGCATAATCAAAAAAACAAGACAAGAGGACACAGGTATGCAAAATATTTGCATGTGTTAATTTATATGTACAGCTGCAAATTTAGAAACAATACTATATTTAAATAGAAATACAATCAATCTCAAGTGCCTGCTCACTCTGCTGTGGAGGTGCTAAATGTTTATGGGCAACACAGGAATATAAGAGAGCAGCCTTATACTGAGCTAGACCACTGGTACATCTAGCCCAGTATACTTGACACTGACTGCCAGCAATTCTCCAGGGTTTCAGGCAAGAAATTTTCCAGCTCTACATGGACAGGTGGGGATTGAGCCTGGGACCTTCTGCATGCAAAGTATATGTTCTACCATTGAGCTATAGCTTAGGCCCTCCCTGCTCTCTCTTCTTGCGGTTCTTTTAGCTTTACATCAGACTTGGACTGGACAGCCCTTCAAATGGAGGGCACCTTCAAATAGAGGACGGTTCTCTGTAAAGTAGGACATATGACCATCCTATTTGTGAAAAATTCCATTTATTTCACAATTTATGTACACAGAAAAAAGACAGCAGGATTAGATTATATATTATTCTTTTACAAGCTGAGGCTACAAACTGTGGCACTTGATCCTACAATCTACATTGTATGTAGAGCGGCACACTCAGCGAAGTGAAGACCACCTTATCCCCACATTCAGCATACTTAACAAGCGATTGGTGCTAGAAGCATTGAGAGGGCTGATCCAGGCTCAGAATGAATGCTAGACTCCCTCCAGCCATATCCCAGCCATCTAATAGGCAATTAGTTCCCATAACATATTTAATGTCCGGAGACCCCACAACTGCAGAAGCAGAAACACAGCCTTTTTCACTAGTTATTTTGGTGTATTTGCTTGTGAATCTTTTCTTACTGGTATATGATTAATAATAATAATAATAATAATAATAATAATAATAATAAATTATTTTATTTCTTACCCGCCTCTCTGTTAAAAAAAAAGGGGGGGACCCCACCAAATTTGCAGCTCAGTGCTCTCTTTCTGCCACATCTCAACTGTGTGCACTTGCTGCACTTTCTAACTATAAATTGGTTTATGGTCAGAAAGTTCCAAATATATTGTAAACCTGAGAGTTCCAATATGGTGCCCATGGACATCCATCTGCCCACAGACAGCTCTCTTGGAGCCCCTTCTGATTTTTTAAATTGTATTATTGTATTTGTATTTGTTAAAATAATTTCTAACATTTTTTTTTACTGGCAGGCTGGCATACTGCAAAGTAACACTGTCTTTATTTGGGTTCAAAGGAGAAGTTTTGTGTTTTGGAGCTCAGACCCCACCTCTGATTTGTACCTGGGTTCTTGGAAAAGTTGTCTCTGGGAAATGTGTTTTGTAACCAGCCACACCCACAGCAGACACTTTATAAATGGACAAGCCAATCAGTGAGAAAGCCTGTGACACTCAGCATTCCAAATGGGCCCACTGACCCAAAAAGGTTGGGGAAATGATGCGTATAGCTCAAGATTAAGACATTTCCTTTTCCCAAATAGTTTCCAGTATTTAAGGCTTGCTAAAAGCAATGATCCATTATTTCTCTTTTATGTTTAAAATATTATTTACTGAAAAATTGTAAGAGAGATCGTGACAACGGGCCTGTTCAGAGAACACACACTATCATGC
The DNA here is from genome assembly GCA_029215795.1 of Anniella stebbinsi. Taxonomy (NCBI): domain Eukaryota; kingdom Metazoa; phylum Chordata; class Lepidosauria; order Squamata; family Anniellidae; genus Anniella; species Anniella stebbinsi. The sequence continues at coordinate 59,001,329 of JARDYH010000006.1, read as the reverse complement.
TCTGGCCACTAACCCTTTTGCAGCAAATACTTAGTGAGTGTGTTTCAATTAGGGTGACCAGATTTTGGGAACCAAAATCCCGGTCACCCCCCCGCTACCCTACCTACCCAAAACAACCCCCCCATCACGCGCCCGCGCCGCCTGCCCCGTGCCCACCCGCGCGCACGCCCACCCGCCCACCCCGTGCCGCCCGCCCCGCGCCCACCTGCACGCCCCGTGCCGCGCCGCCCGGCTGCCCCTGCCCAGCTGCCCGCCTCGCGTCGCCCGCGCCCGCACACCTGCCCGCCTCGTGCCGCCCAGCCGCCCACCTCGCGCCACCCGGCTGCCCGCCTCGCAGCCGCCCATGCAGGTAAGTGGGGGGGGGGCTCCTCCTCCCGCCTCGCGCTCCTTACCTGCAGGGGCGTCCGCTTCCCTCCGGTGCTCGAATCTACTGAGAAACAGGCTTCGCGGCCTGTCCCTCAGTAGAGCGCCGGGAGGGACAGACTGCAAAGCCTGTCTCTCAGTAGATTTGAGCACCGGAGGGAAGCGGACGCCCATGCAGGTAAGTGGGGGGGGCTCCTCCTCCCGCCTCGCACTCCTTACCTGCAAGGGGCATCCGCTTCCCTCCGGTGCTCAAATCTACTGAGAGACAGGCTTTGCGGCCTCTCCCTCAGTAGAGCGCCATCACCCGGCGCTCTACTGAGGGACAGGCCACAAAGCCTGTTTCTCAGTAGATTCGAATACCGGAGGGAAGCGGACGCCCCAGCAGGTAAGTGCCTCACGCCGCCACCGCCGCGTGACCCCCACCGCCCCGGTTTGCCCCCGCCGCCCCCCGGTTGGCCCGGATTACCCCAGGTTTCCCGATTAGGAACGGGAAACCCCAGGTGGTCTGGTCACCCTAGTTTCAATCATGGTTATGTAGCCACCATGGTTAGGAATGGTTCACATGACATGCTAAGCCATGATTTGCATGACACACTAAGCCATAATGACCCTATTCAGCTGACACGCTTAGCCACGGTGGTTAAGCATTTTGAGCTAACATTATGGTTTAGTGTGTCCTGTGAACCATGATTTATCATCATGTGAACCATTCTTAGCCATGGTGGCTACATAACTACAGTTTAAACACACTCACTAATCATTTGCTGCAAAAGGGTTAGCGGCCCAACCACGGGTTAGTGTGTTGCCTGAACAGGCCCAAGTTTAGCTCAAAATGCTAAACCACCATGGCTTAGAATGTCGTCTGAACAGGTTCATTTGTGTGATGCCATGGATTTATCTGCTGACATTCTACCATTTCATATTGTTGCTAGGCACTATTGGTTTCATGCAAAAATTAATTAAAAATCCCATTCTCCCATAACTTTTCTAGCAAAGTGGGACCTGGGTCAATTTTCTTGTGAAACTTCATGCACAGTCCATCTGAGAAATGGCTGGAGGATGGCATGCCCATCAAATATGCATTGAGCACAGATTAAAACAGCTCTTGATAATACTGAAGTAGCTACTTACCCCATGCAGTTTCATGTACAGGCCACAGGCATTACACACAGGCTCCCCTTCTGCATTCCTGCGCCAGAGGGTGGTGGTCGTAGTGTGACAGTTGGCACAGGACAAACCCAGTCGTCTTGACGAAGGCTAGAGGCAAGCATAAGGAAAGACAAACTAACCAAAGAAATATAGACAGAACTTAATGTTTTCCCTAAGCAGATGCAGGAATGTATACACTGGTTTACTGGCTATTCCCCCCACCCCAAAAGGCACCAAGAACAGGTAGAAAAGAAGAGACCAGTGTCTCAAAGTCTTATTCAGGGACACTTAAATACACAGTACCAATTGTAATGCATAATGCTAATTCATTTGGTTGCAGAAGGGCTGAGATCTAAACAAGTTAATTGCAGTTATAAAAAGCACTTCTAAGGGTTCACATTGCTTTCAATCGGATCTAAACGTAACAAATTCTGTCTATAGCTAAACCCACTATGCTGTGCATTTAAGGGAGACATTTGAGGAAGAGATTTTTTTTGAAATCTGTGAGGCCTTTAACTGGTAACTTAATTTAACTCCTACTCCCATTAAGTAACAAAGCTAAAAGGATATAATTGTTCTGTTTAAAAGGGATTCCTACATCTGAACCATTTTAACTTCAGTAGATTCTGTCCAGTTTCTTCCTCCACTGCCCACCCCAATTGTTTTGATTATATTAATCATTTCCCATTAGTTCTGTGAGGGTTATTTGGCAGAATTAACATTCCAAGATGCTTTGCAGAACTAAGCTTTAGTTGGGAGTTGGGGTAGGTTGGGGTTGTCAGCAAATTCATGTATAGCAAAAGGACCTATATTATAAACAAGTCATTTATGACACTCTTCAGTGTAGTTTGGAGCCAAGATGAGGCAACTTTACATCAGAAATAATCATACAACAAAGAGCTTTACAACTGCAGACCATAGATCATAACTGAAGGCAGTCCCCATAAACATGTGAAGTGAAGGTGAAAGGGTTATAAAATTTCCTTTAGCAATTGATCTCTTTTACATTAATCACAGGCCAAGAATTCCAGCAACATCATAAATTTGCTGTTTTGCACAAGCATTGCAGTGTCAAAAACACATCAGTTGACTGACTATAATACGTTTGCGGGGGGGGGGGGGGAATCAGTTCCAAAAATCTGCATTTTTCTCATCCAACACTGTAAAAACATTTTTTTTATTTTTTTTATTTAAAGTGATACAAATAAATAATAATAAAATGAGTACAACCCATCACCTGCAAAATAATATCATACCAACAGTTATGCCATTATATATAGTGTAAAAAGGAAAGAAAAAAAGACAGGTTGGTTGATAAAGTTTATTGCAGTTGATAGAAAAATGAAAATTAGAACAAAGAAGAAAAAACTAAATAGAAAAGAAAAGAAAGAAAAAAAGAAAAAAAGAAAAAGAAAAATAATAAAAACAAGAAAAGATCAAACAGGAACAAAAATCATAACTAATTATACAGTTAAACTAAATTTTAAATGTGCTGTGTCTTCATTTACCATTACAATGTTCATATACTCAGAGCTGAAGCAGGCAACACTGTAAAATGGTGACACCCAAGCAGAAATGGATTTGCTCAAATTCCTCCCATCTTTCTGCAGTATTATCAGTTGGCTGCTAGGAACATTGCTTTACCATTAATTAGTTCCTTTGAGACAACTGTCACATAAAAACAAAAACAAAAACCCAAACACTCATTGTCAGAAAGTATCTTTATCCTTTCTCACTTAATTAGGAGCTCTTTTTATAATGAAAAATGCTAACAAAAGTTAAACACAGATTTTAACAGATCTTTTACGCAAGCAACACTAGAGTAAAAGGCTAATACGCAGTGGGTTTTACTCCTGAGTATGTGTACATAGGATTGTGTGGACAATTACTAAGGCTGCAATGTTAACCCTATTTGTCTGGGAATAAGTCCCACTGAACTCAATGGGCCTTACTTCTGAGTAGACATGCATAGAACTGCACAATAAAGCAAGTGATGTTATTGTGACAGTTGATTCTAAAGATAAGATTAAATTCCTCAGCTGTCATTTAACAATATATAGTATTTGTTTGTTTGCTTGTAAATGTATGAGTCACGTTTTGGCCCAAACACAGCTCCCAAGATGACTTACAGCTAAAACTTGAAACAATTTAAAGGCTTAAAAAAAACCTTTCACACATCTTTAAAACTGTAAAAATAATTTAGGGTACACTCCTGTGCAAATTTAAACAGAAAAACGTCCTACAGTTTTTTTTTCTGTCTAAACATTCATTAAAAACTGTAAAACACCATTAAGAGCAGAAATTGAGAGTGGGACAGGATCTTAAAAACAGATACATTTGTTCAGCTTTAAGGTATCACAAGACTCATTTGTTTTATATGCTTATGGTTTCAGGAAAATAATACACAGTAACTGCCAAATGTTCCAATGGCTCAGGAGGAAAGGCTCCAATGTTTAAAAAGTTTTTAATGCCCAGATTGGCAGATATGCTCATTAATTGTGAATGTATCTATATGTAGCTGGCAATTGTAGGTGACGCTGATGTTCAGGCTACATGTAAAATAAATAAAATTGGGAGCAATTGGCCAAATCCATCAATAGCCAGAAGTGAGTCCCTCCGGAAGTAAGGAAATCAGACATGCCACAACTAAATTTCATTTGATTTCAATAAAACTTATTTCCCCCCCAGATTTTGCCCAATATTTATTTATTTAATATTACTGTATTTCCATTTTTTTTTTTTAAAAAGCAGCTTATTTCTATATGGGCACAAGCTTACATATATTTGATAGTGAATGCTTCCAAACAACACATAACTAAAAGCAACATTATAAAAATTAAATTTTAGATCTGTCTTTTTAAAGTGATCACTTAAAAAAAAATAATGGGCACGTTATTTCCATGGAAGCAGAGCACGGAAACGCATTCCATGTTCCTGCTCGCTCGCTCTTTTTATATATGGCCACACATTTTTCAGATGTGTGTAAAAATATATCCTGGGTTGGATCCCGATTTCGTAATTTCTAGTGTAGAAACACTGAAATCAATGGGAGTTGAGTTTTTCCAAGACAAGGCAGGGTGGGAAGGAATTGGGGGTAGGCAAGGTAGAGGAAACAGTTGGCTTTATTCCTCCCAGGTATATTATGTCATACTTAATGAAATTAGGTAGCTAACCAGTTACGAAACCCCACCAGTGATTAACTTTGAAAAGACCTTGGGCTTCAGGGCACTTCACTGAATAGATGGTAATCTGATGAGGGAAGTGTGACTTTTAAAAGCTCATTGTCTATACCCTGAGGGGGTTGTTTGTTTGTCGCCTTTGAACAGATTGGTGAAGATGACACAGCCTAGCTAAAGAACAGCATGAAAATTCCAGTGAACACAACTGTAACACAAATAAAATGAAAATTCCAAAATAACACAAATAAAATGTAATTAAATTAGTAATTACAGATGATTTTATATAGAAAAAATATATTTTCCAGCTGCTACAATGGGGTAGACTTGAAAAGAACTTCAAGTATGATGTTATTTATTTATTGGTTCTTTATGCATTTATATTCTTCCTTAAATACTTTTTTTTAAGGGCATATCACCCTGCCAATAAGTTGCATTACTGGGATAGGAGATCAGTTGATTTTCAATGTATTTGCTCTGCTTTTCAGCCACTGGTTTGAGATTCTATTGTTATTCTGTGTTTATATTTTTATTATGTATGTTGTACATGGTTTAATTTATGGAAATATTGAGATTATTATCTCGTGTGTGTCTGTGCAGAAAGAGGGAGAATGTGTGTAAATAAGGGTTGTAATATGAGAATTTAAAAAGGAGACAGAGGCACAATTACCTGCTCTCCTTGTAAGAAAATACTGGGGGAGGGGGCAAAAGAGAAGGATCCCACCCCCAATAAATATCTTCTGGCTCTAGTCCTCATGGGTGATGCATGTGTATTTAGCTCTGCAACCAGGAAACATCCCCAGCAGCAGAGGGAAACCCGCAGAGGGTATATCTGCCTGAACAAGGCTAGGAGAATTCATTGCACTAAGCCAACAGAAGGAGTCATAAATTCCTCCCTGTGACAGTCGCCTGCAGGGTGAAAGTATTTAAAAGGTAAAGGAGGCCTTTGGCCTGCTGTCTCTGAGCCCAAAACCATCCCCACAAATGGTCAACTCAAAGGGAAGGGAGGCTGAGATCTCCTTTTCCCTCAGAAGCAATTTAGTGTCTCTGGGTGCCCAGTGGTCACTTCAGAGACAAAAGGAGAGCTCATTGGTGGGTATTATTTTATGGGATGTGCCGGAGGATGACTGTGTATCCTTTGCCCCCTTTTTGTCCCCCTCTGTAAAAAAAAATTATTTGGGGTTGTGGGGGGAGCAAAGGAATTTTTAAAAAGAGTCCTTTGCCCCTTTCGTCTCTCTGTAGTTCATCCTATCACCCCACCTCACAAATTTCAGAGGGGTCCACCCTTGGGTTTCTTGCATTACTTAGCTGCCATATTGCATGAAAGATGACTTGCATGGCATACGTGACTTTTTAAAAACTACCTCCTAACTTATGCTCTATTCAGCTTTAAGCCCTCAATAAAGAATGGCAATATTAAGGATTTACTTACTTCCTGGGTCAATAAACTTAAATGGTGCCAAAATAGAACCTGTCATGAATGTTGGGGCTATATTTTATGAATTGCTTCAATCTAGGGAATTGGTGGGTCCTAATCCTAACGCACACTGACATACTTTGAATTCCTGAAAATCCAGCCCTACAACATGCAAGGCTCATTTGATGGGAGTGAGAATCTCAATTTTGTTTCTGAAGGGCCTGTTTATAGCCTTTATGATCTGGAAAAGAATGCTTGTTATGGGTGAGTGCAGCTATGTCCCCCCTCTCTCTGCGTGTAAAAAGTATTCTTTAAAGATCTTTTTCTCATGTAACTGATAATATATTTTGTGATAGATAGGTACATGAGGACACATAAGAGTAGGAGCCATTGGACTGTTAACACAAACTTACAAATGTTACAATTGTTAGTCAAGAGTGCTAATTTTTACTGGACCTTCCTTAAATTTTGTAAGATCTGTCCATTGGTCATACAGAGTGCATGCCCCAGCCGGCATCTTAATTATCCATGGCTCCGTACTAACGCCTGTTTCTAGGACATCGCTATGAGAAATTTCGCAGCAAGCAGTAAATTAAGAAATTAATTTGCCATTTCCTTCCATTACGTAGCAACTCTCCTCTCCTCTTCAATCACATACAATTAACAGTGTGATGTACCCAAAGTTAATATCTTGAGCACCCATGGCTTTCAATGGGACATGAAATAACTGTGGCGCTAACAACTCAATCCTATGCATGTCTACTCAGGAGTAAATCCAATTCAATGAGACCTACTCCCACGTAAGTGTACATAGGATTGAAGCCCGAGGCATATTTATCCACATTTACTCCAACTCCCACTTATTTTAATGGTTGTTTTGTAGTCTATTGGTTGCTGCTGTAACGAACTCTTAGAAACAAAGTACTGGCATAAAGTTGTGATTGTTACTCTGTGGGTCTTTACAGTGTCATCTTGTCATGGAAGTGTTTTGCAGCAGGAAATGTATCAATACCATTTTAAAAGCGAAAGGGAAAAGGATGCACAGAGTTTTGGATCTCAGCACAGGTAAGGAGAAGACGCTTCAATCCCCCCACCCCCATACACACACACTCATACACACACACACACTATACACACACCCGGCACTCACCACTCTCTTCTGGGGCTTGATGAGGGGCCTGCTGAGGCCGTTCATCTTGGTGTAGAGCCCACAGGCATTGCAGAGATAGTTACCAGTGCCATCCCTTCTCCACAGGGGGGTCTGGATGGAGCCACAATTGACACATTCTCGGCTCTCTGATAGATCATCGAGGAGATCTGCAAGGGAGAGAGGCTGGGTTAGCCTGAAAAGCAAGCAGGGAGCCCTAGGTTGGAGCATCTTGTCCTTATCTTGGGCTGGGGGAAGAACCTCCCTGGATTCCCATCCACACCAAAAAGTAGCTAGCCCCAACCATAGCTTCTCACAGAATGGCCTCCATTCTGCCACCTCATACCCAAAACAGTGGCTAGGGAGTGAGTCCTGCTGATTAGCCTGGCAGCCAAAGCAAAGGCCCAGGGAATTCAGGTCAGCCAAGTTCCCAGGAGCCCAAATCTATCCATGCTTACTCAGAAATCAATCCCATGGGTGATACTCCCTCCATTAGGCACACTAAAGGCTACCACCCTATACAGCCTTTACTTGGGCATAAGCCCCAAGAAACGTAACATATTGTCTTTGCAAGTAGACGTTCACAGGGCTGTAATCAGGCTGAAGTCAGCAGGGTTTATGTCTGAGTAAATGTGGTTAGGATTGCATTGATATTAGCCACTGCCTCGAAGATTACAACCACTGGAACTTAAGTTTGCTTAGGTTCATCAAAACAACAGTGCAATCCTATGCAAGTTTACTCAGGAAAAAAATCCACAGTTTCCAGTGGGACTTACTCCCTTGTAAATGTCCATAGGATTACAGCCCAAGTTTTATTTTAAATTGTTTTGTTTGCTATAGATTTTACAATGGGTGCTTCAACAAAAAGTTGCAGTATGGAGTCCTCCTGTTTAGTGTTCTAGCTATTCAGCCACCCAAAGCCTTCTTTCAAGATACTCCCTTCCCCTCCCCTCCCACAGCAACAAATACTCAAGTGTTCTAAACTAACCACTGAGCATGCTCAGTTCTCACTGGGCTGTTTTACAGAGGTTTGCCCCCCTAAAAGTTATTTCTCTAATTCTGCAAATCGTGGGAATCCCCAAGCAGGGTGATACCTTGCTTGCTCGCTCGCTCTCCCCTCTTTTTCTCAGTAGCTCCTGTATGACTACACAGCCATTATAAGTCAGCACCTCAGTTCCCTATTAGCATATAGGATACAGTGCCATCTTTCTTTCAAAGAGCTCGTGGTTTACCCCTTGAACGTTTTATTTTCACAACAACCCTGCGAGGTAGGACTTGCTGAGAAATGGTGACTGGCTCAAGATCACCCAGTAAGCTTAATGGATGGTGTCTGGATTTGAACCCAAGTCATTTTTCCCATACCATGCAATATACTTGTACATTTTCATTTGCAAAATATTTCCCCATATTCATGCATTGTTCACTTATCATTGTTCAAAAACCGGGTTGCCTCCCCCTTTCTCTGCTTCAGAAACCAACACCTGGATGTTATAGACATGTTCACTTTGCGGCAACTTTCAAGACTTACAAGGCGCACACAATTTAAAATACATATGTATTTCAAATTTTAATTTTTTATTGAAAAGTATACGCAAACACAGATGCACACACACTTCCAAGGAGATATACAGAAATATATTATTATAATTTCAATGGAAGTTTAAATACACACACACTTATCTGCAAGTGGAGGAATCTAGGATCAGGATGGTGAGTCATCTTAGCCCAAGGGAAAGGTGACTGATCTCTTTCGCAATGGAGTAAGCCCCTTCCCCACCCACCCACAAAAACAAAACAAAAAACTAGTCAGGCGCTAAAGACAGGAAATAGGAGGCAAGTTCACCATTTGCCCACAAGTAGATGTGGCCTTGGAAATCTTGAACCAACCTTCAAAGCAGAAAAACCCTGTCCTACCACCCCCCACCTCCATCATCACCGCCTCCAGAGTCCATGGCGCTCCTCTTGCAGCTGCTTATCTTGCCCAAGCCATAGTTTAAATATACTGCATATCAGTCAAGTGAGGGAATGGGAGACTTGTTGGGCGGGGTGAGGAGGGGATGGGTTTGTCTAATCCGTCCTCCCATTGCTTCTGCTGAGATAGGGCTAGTGACTGCTTCATGCGCATTTATTGTATGTGTGCAAACACGTTCTCCTGACGCAACAGCAATCTCAGGGAGGTCGGTCAAGATACTGTTCAAAGCCTAGATCTAGCAAAATCAAAAGAGAGAGAGAGAGAGATCCAGACAGATTCTTCACTCCAAATGCTACACTCCAGCCCTAAGCAAATGGGTTTGTTCCGTATAAGCATACGCAAGTACCTCCCATTTCAAAAGCGCTTTCTTTGGAAAAGGAGTGGCAGGAAGAAGAAATTAATCACAAGGCATGTTCTAAGGTTAGTCCTACTTTGAGTAGACCCATTGAAATGAATAGAAGTTAAGTGAGTTGTGGCTAAGTCTCATTCATTTCAATGGGTCTAATTTTATATAGGACTTACGTGGGATACTACCTTAAAGATGCAATCCTGTGCAGTTTTAGACAATCCCAGCATTCCCCAGTCAGCCATGTTAGGAGTTATAGGACTTTTTTCTGTCTAAGCCTGCATAGGTTTGTGCCCTAAGATGCATCTATATGCACTCCATGACTCCAGTCTTCTCGATTCTACAGGTTTTCATTAGGCTGACCATATGAAAAGGAGGACAGGGCTCATGTAACTTTAACAGTTGTAGAGAAAAGGGAATTTCAGCCAGTGTCATTTGTATGCAATTAGTTCCTGGTGAAATTCCCTCTTCATCACCAGAGTTAAAGTTGCAGGGGCCCTGCCTTCTTTTGTATATGGTCACTCTAGTATAGTGCCTGCAACTTTAACTGTTGTGATGAAGAGGGAATTTCACCAGGAACTAATTGCATACAAATGACACTGGCTGAAATTTCCTTTTCTCTACAACAGTTAAAGTTACATGAGCCCTATCCTCCTTTTCAGATGGTCAGCCTATTTTCATTATATGGGCATTTCTTAGACATGCCCTAGTTTTTGACTGTCCCAATTTTAGTGGTACTTGCTCTTGGCTGGGGAGCTGCTTTTGAAGTGCTACTGGAGAATTACTTAACTAAATTAATGTGAAAAAGGATCGCACCGGATTTCCTTTAAACCTCAGCCAAAATACTCATGACAACAAACTTTGCAAAAGGGAAAGTTCTATTCAAGGACATTCCTGACCAGGATTTAAAGCTGCATTTCCCTGCAGATATAAATAGAGGAGCAGCGATAGTCACTTTTATACAGTTCTCAATAGCTGAATAGATATAGACATTTACAACTAAGTCAAGGGGACATGCACAGTCCGATCCTGTGCAAATTTACTAAAACATAAGTCCCACAGAGTTCAATAGTAGTGACTCCCAAGTAAGTGAGTACAGAATTGCAGCCTTGGGCTGAGTACACTAAGTTGGGAGTAAGCCCCATTAAATTTGTTGGAATTTACTTCAGAGTAAACTTGCCTGGAATGGGGCTGTTTGGATCAGGGTTCCCTTGAATTCCCTGTGATCGAAGCGTCTACCTCGCCATTATGAGGGAAATCTATTCTATGCTTCTCAAGAATTAACCTGGAAGTAAATTCCACTGAAATCCATTGATAAATTTAGGATCAGGCTATATGCTTTCATATGTCTGTGTATATGTATAGTTCTCTTCTGAATGAGCAAATACCCGAATTTCAGATTGTGGATTAAAATGCTGCAACCACTGGAGAAGGGCATGTACCCTAGAGAACATCCTGGGCGATCTATCAAAGTCAGCTCCACTGCATAAAGACGACCTACGTTTAAGCAACAGTGATTTGGGACACTCAATGTTAATGCAAATCCCTGAAGTTTTCCACAGCTGGCTCCTTTGAAATAAGTCTGACCTGTGGAAGAGAAGCATGCATACTGAAAAGCTTGCTGAAATTTTCAAGATTGATTTGGATCTGCAACTCTAGGAAGCCCTTGGAACACAGTTGGCCTTACTTCTAAGTAAACACAACATAGGATCAAGCTGTTGGTATTGGATGTGACACTAGAGTCTAATTTACAAACTGCAGAGTGGCAGACCTGTTACAAAAAGAAGGAATTTGTGGCACCTTAAATGCTTGTTAGGGGACTAAAGTCCACTTCATTCAGTTGCTAACGTTATCCCAAATCTATCAAAGTTGGTGCCATGAAGAAGACCTCTTAGTCTGCAATCCAATGCCCACTTACCTGGGAGTAAACCCCATTCATCTGAATGGGAACTACTTCTGAGTAGACATATACAGGATTGCACTATTAGGGGAGGGGAGGGCAGGGGAGTCTAATTTCAAGTAAATGGCTCACTCTTGAGTTTTTTCCCCAGTGCGTTTTCAGAGACATACTTCCAAGTAAGCCTGCTTCTGACCATAGCTGTAGCTGAATTTTACCGTTAAGAGCTCTCTAATTGCTGCAAAACAATCGACAAAGACAGGCACCTTGGGACAGAGAATACAAGATTTTATTCCCACCATCACCATGTAGGAATTTCCCATTTTTTCCAAATCAGTGGCTCTAAACCTAGCAATTAATGGGAAAGGATTCTAAAAAACATGTCCATCTTCTCTCCACACAATAAAAACTTGAACTCCTAGTTAAAGGAAAGAGGGAAATGCATTTGTTTTCCATTCCACCACTGAAATCTACAGTGGAGCAGGCTTCCCCTAACCTGGGGCCTCCAGATGACAGGATTACAACATCCATCATCCCATCCAATGCCCACTGGCAGGGGATAGTGGGCACTGTAGTCTTGCACATCTGAAGGGCTCCTGGTTGGGGAAAGGCTGCTCCTGGGGGCAAATCTTGTTGTTTTCAATGGTAGATTATTATACAGTGTTGCTGGAAAATTGGTCCAGTCACACAGCTTGCACGGGAGTAACACCCATTGAGCTCAATGGGTCTGACTTCCAAGAAGGGCTATCAAGGGTTTGTTTCATAATCCTCCCATCATGTTATCCTTTACCTGCCATTATAGTATGCTGCTGCTACCCCCTATTAAGCTGGCACACCAGAAAGAGATCTTGTAAATGTCAGCAAGCCTTTGTCATTTGTGTTAAACAACAGAAATGGGGCATGGAAAGTGGGAGGGGGGCAGAGAAAAGGCACTTTCTGCCTCTCCCTTCCCTTTTACAAAAATATGTCATCTTTAGGAAAGGGTCAGAATTGATGTAGCAGGCTGGGGACCCACAGCCTGGAACGTCCGACTGGAATTTTGCACACCTCACTGGCAATGGATGGATCTTGGTACTACAAGCCACAGGGGCAGCAGCCTTCTCCAACCTGGTCCCCTCCAGATGTGCTGGACTACAATTCCCATCTCCCCCAGCCAGCATGGAAGGGCATCAGGTTTGGGAACTCATGTCAGAAATTCAAGAACACTGGAATGTTATATTACTCCTCTCTGTTAAACAGAACAAAACAACCTCCCTCTGCAGAAAGATGGTTTTACAATAAGACAATAAGTATTCCTCCTTCCCTAGAATAGATGAGAATGTTGTTGTTTTTTACATAATAATGGACAAATGCTTCAGACCTTTATCTGGTTGGCTCTCACAATGCGTCTGTAAGGTAGACCACTATTGTTCCCATTTTACACATGGGAAAACTCAAGCCACTGCAAGACATTTATTGTGGGTGAGTAAGAATTTCAGGTCCCACCCACAATATTCAACTTTCTGGATTAATATGGCAAACTTGCCTATTAAAACCGGTGCTCTCAGATAGTTTGAAATATGGAGAGGGAGGAGGCAATAGGAGCTACAAATTGACAAATGTACACTCTACAATGCTCATTATGTTATTTGGAAACAAACATTATTGGCTTTAGTGGGGCTTGCATGCTAGGAACACTAAAACAATGTATCCATCCATTTAATTTAGAAGAGTCAATTATTGTATTTTTAAAACCTATATTTCATTTTCTTTTTTAAATTAAGAAACAATTTGTTTTTAAGATGCACTTACCTATTTTCTTAAAAATTCAAGTAGAATTCTGCATTTTACTAGACATTTATCTGCTACCTATAATTTGGTACAAAATGCCCTGGGTTTGCATTTTAACTAGAACTCCACTTTGACAGCAGATTTCAGTTTACAATTTATGCATATCCCTTGTTTTCACTTGAGGTCTTTCTATTCAAAATCTATCAAAAATTATTTATAGGCTGCCTTTACGGTGATTCACACTTAATTATTTGGGTCTTTCAACCAAGCTGGTGTCTATACTGATGCACATTATTTGGGTGACTGTTGTTATGAAGTATGATAGTCTTTATATCACTTTACTTGATAGATGACTTAAAAATCAAGTCAGTGAAACCCTTAGTACCCCAATCTAAACAGATTAACACAGAATTTAACATAGAAGCAAGTGTGCATAAGGTCACAACCCAGAAGAACTGTAAATTAGTTGCCAATTCATGAAATCAAGCTTCTTCAATCCTTTTTTTTTCCAGAACTATGCCTTGGCAGATTTTTTAAAAATTATCTAATTATCTATTTTCTTGCAAGAAAAAATGCAGAATTTTAAATTGTGCATGGAGATTTTTATTTATTTAATTTAAACAAATTTTTAGCATGTATCAAAAGAATATAATTTTTCCTCCTTAAATTTTCTGGAGATTTCTATGCAACCTTCAGTTACACTGGAAGCTGCCTTAAACCAGTCAGGCTATTGACTGGCAGCCGCCCTAAGGTTTCAGGCATAATTCTTTCAGCTCCATAAAGTATCTTCCTACGCCATTAGAATTTCCATCAGAAAATTAGGAAGCTAATACAGGAATATTCCTCTGATCTTCACATTCATCTTAATCTAACAAGGTGTGAGCACACAGCTGATGCTGATGCAAGTGTGTATTAAGAAGCACATTCACATCTGCACTGCAGTGTTCTTTCAGTCCACACTGACCCAGCTGGATGCCTCTTTTTTACACAGACAGAAAGACGTATCTCTGTCTGAGTGGACTAAGTTCTATTTCATTCCATTTTATTTTATACAAAACATTTCAATATATATGTTTTTGGTGACAGTTTCCAAAATAAATTATTAAGCAGGAAAACTAAAGTACATCTTATTCTCAGATCCTAAAAGGAATAATAAAAACAACAGTGTTGTTGTTGTTGTTGTTGTTATAATTGAGTATTCCCAAAATAGAGTTCATACAGAAGTTATTTATACAGAAATATTTTATTTAGAAATATTTCTGTGGAATTTAGTTCCATACAGTGGCTATGATCCAAAGACTCCCTTTGGTTTCATCAGTTTGCAGCAAGGGATAGCTATAAAATCTCCCCAGCATGTTATAAGTAGCAGCAGGCCTAGTTTATCCAGCAGAACATGGGGCTTTTTCTGCGTTCACCACCATCCAACACTGCTATTCAGTATTAATACATTTATCTAAGTGTTCAAAACCTCCTTACAGCAAACTAGCCAGGTAGGCCACTAGTATATCAATATTAAAGATCGAAAAGAGGCTAGGTAAGAGATAGTAGCTAGCCTAAAGCCACCCAGTGAGATCATAACTCAATGAAGATTGGAGTCAGGGGCTTCACAGCTCATACTGACAACCACAATCCTACATCAGCTACAGAGGTAGCCCTGCCACATCTGCAGAACTCAATGCTTTGTTCTTGGATTTGGGGCTGTTGTATGAAAGTTCAGGAAGCCAGGGTGGATTTATTTTATGGCATGAGTTTTCATAGGCAAAGGGCTGATTTAGATGTTCTGAGAAAGTGACAACTGCTGCTAAAAACAACACCTTGATATAACTAATTATTTTAAATGGCACACAGTTGTAAAATAGGTGGGGGGAAATCAAATAGCAAATGATAAATGACATGCCACAGACTCAGGTTCTTGGGCATTTTCTTTGCTGCAAAAGAGTAAACACACACTAAAACTGCAAAACTAAGAAACCTGGTGGCTGAGAAAGTACATCTGACACATAGGTGATCCTAAACACAATAAGGGCACAATCCTATGCATGTTTAGACAGAAATATGTCCTACAATTCCTAGCATCCCTTAGCCAGCATGACTAGCTGGGGAATACTGGGAGAGATAGGACTTATTTCTGTCTAAACATGCATAGGATTGTGCCTTAAAGGCTGTAGGTTCTCCACCCCAATTGTTTCTAAGTAATGTATGTAAAATTAGAATAATCATATTTGGGACGCTTCCAGTTTTTAAACAATCAAATGGGACATCTGTCTGGGCACCCCAATCCTCAAAAGAGTACATGAAATTAAGTCCCAATAATTTAGGATTGGGTTTAAGTAAATGGGGGAAGCGTTAAAAATGCAGCTATGCTGATACATAAGAGGCAATAGGTTACTTTCAGTTCAGAATCCTAAAAGCCTTTTGGAGCAGAAATTAAATATAAAGAAAAATAGATTTGGGGCACATTTTGTAATTTAGCAACACAAATTCAGAAAAATTTACAGATTATTTTTTTGAAAGGTGTCAGCACTAGATGTTGTTTAATATATTAATCTCAAAAAGTGGCATTTTCAGATAGAGTTTCCCCTTTGCAGTTCCCTCTATTTCTTATAGAAGTGCTTCAGTTAAGCCACTGGGGCTGCAAACACTTACAAGGACTCACATATTGTTTTTCAAAAACAATTTAGACTGAATTAATGCAATGCAATCCTAAACACACTTACCAGGGAATAACCCTATTGGACACAATTGAGTTTACTTCCAAGTAAAGATGCATACGACTGCACTACCTTCATTCAGCCAGTGTGGCTAAATTATCTTCGAAGAATAATATATGAGTTTTCTACATTATTTAGTGAAACTAAATTAATTTCATTCAGACTCCTCAAAGTGATTGATTTTTTGGGAAAAGCATCCCAAAAGCCCTTTTTACAACAATTCAGCATTGCGAAACTGTAATGTTAGTTTTAAAACCTTACTCAATCAGACTGCTAAAAATCAAGCAGTTAACACATTGAACTTTATCCAGCTAACAGCTTTTGAGTTTTGCAAAGGCAGGTCTCCTAACTGTGGAAGATATAATTAAGACACACTGTCCTCACCCACTCATTTGATTCAAAAACAAAAACAAAACCATTGTCAGTATACCCCCATCCCTAACGAAAATCTGAGGGTTTACCTAAAGTAAAATGCTTTTAGGCGTGTCAAGCTTTAAATATGATTTAATCAAACCCAGACGTTTGAGGCGCAAGCAAGCAAGCAGGCCATTGATAACAATTTGCTCACTGTGCTTTGGGAAAGACAATATTACGGAGGTGATCAGGGAAATAAATCAAGGGTGTCTGGCTTCTTTGAAAGGAATTACAGCAAAACTGCAGACTTACACAGAACTAACATGGGTGAGGAGCAGGATCTTGCTATCTTGCCCTCTAGGCTGTTTTGTCATGCTTCTCCTTCCTCAACCCTTACAAATGGCATATTTTTAACATTGCCAACATTGGGTTCCACCTTTAAAAGGCAGCATTGAAATGATTTTAAATAAAGTGTTCCCTTCTGAATATATGCACTTTGGTTCAGCGCACTTTTCAGGGCTGTGTTTTGCCGGGGGGCAGGGAAATTTAGGAAGGGCAGAAGGCATCGCTCCCCTCTTCCTCCATCTCTCACCACCATGTGATCCAGATTATAAGGGCAGGAGGATCTGACAGTGCAATCCTGTGCATATTTACTCAGCGGTAAATGCCATTGTATTCAGTGGGGCTTATTCCCAGGTAAATATGCAGCCTGAGCGCCCCCAAAGTACTAGAGCTGCATGTCAAAGACATGAATCCATTAACTCTAAGAAGCGTAGTAGTGATCTTGGTGACTTCTGTCAATAATTTGGCTGTTACTGTTATATTTTTATTAATTAATAAAGAAAACCCTAACAGCAAATGCTCTTAAAATGCATCATATTTTGCAATTAAGGCTGCAACTCTATGCCCATTTATCTGGGGGTAAGCCCCATTGATTATATTTCTGATATGCACTATAAATGCAAGATGTAAACTTTAAATTCCCTCACCACATCTAAAAAGGTGCCTTTGCATTTTATTTACCTTTGCTTTTTTGATGCATGGCAATATTCAACATCTATCTCCCCACCACCATCACCAGCCATTTTTTAAAATGCAATTTTTAAAACTCTGGAATGCACTTCCTCTGGAGTTGCAATTGGTCCCCACTTTTTCTGCATTCAGGAAGGGGGTTGCAATCCATCTTTTAACTTGGCTTCCTAAATTGTTTCTATGGTTTTTAATGTTTTATTTTTAATAAAACAATTTAATACTTTTATCTGGTAATTTTAATTTTAATTGTTAATTTTTTTGTACACCAACTCAGGTTTTAGAAAGGTGGTACAGAAATACCTTAAAATAAATAAAATGGGAGTGTAAGATATTAGGAGACACTTGTTACGTGTTTGGCAGCTCCACAAGCTTCTTGTTACTGGATTTAGCACACATGTTAACATGTATGTGATCCTTCTTATGCAAGTAGCAATATATTTTACAGTAGGAGGTAATGCTATCTCATGTCTTTAGAAGACCCTTCCCAAAAAGGGGGGGGAGGAGGAGAAAAATAGTCTTTAAAAATAGTCCCTCTTTCTTTTAAAAGTACTCAGGAAAGATTAAGATTATTTTTCAGGGAAGGGGTTTTAAGAATCACTAAGGAAAAATAAAACTCAGAAGAGAGTTATATTTAGAAATCTCTTTGAAAGGAAATGGGTACTTAGGTTCCCCGAACATATCACTTAACCTAATTTTCATTCAAATGGAAGACTTACATCTAAGTAAATGTATTCATAGGATGACTTCTCAGTGCCTAAATTCATTTCATAAACACATTCTGGTATGTGTGTTAGCAATGGCACCTTTAGGTCCGAAGTTATCTCCTCTTCCTTTCACTTTCAATTAACAATTACATCCTTTGATTACACTTCTGTGGAATCCAAGAGTTGTATCTAATGGGTAGTATCCAATGTTAGTCTTATGTAGAGTAGACCCATTGAAATGACTGAGACTTAGATTAGTCACAACTAATTTAAATCCCATTCATTTCAATGGTTCTACTTTAAGAAGGACTAACATCAGATCCTATCTCACAGAGCACAGGCCATTTTCTTTCTGATCTCCAGGTAAACCCAAAATTAGTCTTGCCCTCGCATATTCTAAACAGGCTTCCTTAGATGCAAGTCTTGTTAAAATCACCCACACTTTCTCTCACAAGGAAACACAAACACTACATTCGCCATCCTGAAATATATAATGGGAAGGGAGTGGCTTTAGATCAGTGGAGAATTAGAAAAAAAGTTTTAAAACCATGTCTTCTTGTTATGGAGGAAATATTGCCGATAAACTCTATTTTGTATACAGCTTTATTTTAAAAGAAAAAGTTAATTTCTGTCCAAAGGCCAGCTGGAAAAAATCAGTTAAATTAATTATCTCTTGCTCCATATATTCCAGAAATCTGCAAAACCTTTTTCAAATGTCTTTTCCGCGCAGATTTAAAAGACAGATTTAAAAGAATCTGATTGGTTTAATACCACTGACTGCTCTGAACCTGGGTCCTTCCAATCGCTGGAATCCCAGTTATTTTCTTCTTTATACAGAAAAGGAAAACACAATAACACTACCATTTTCTTTAGGGACAGAAGGAAAAACCAAATTTGCACTGTGGGGATGTTAATAATAGAGTAGTAGTATTTTAAAATAAGCCTTCTGTACATTGAGGTGGCCTGCTTTTCACATATAGAAATCAAAGCAGGGAAGAGAGGTCCTGATATGCACCTCAAATGCTCCACCGTTTAATTCCCATTACAGCAGATACTAACACTAGTGACCCAAAATTCTACACTGGTCCACCGCTTGGGGATAAATAAGCTTTTTCTCAAAGTTACTCGTTGGCTATTTAGCATTCTTAATTAAACAATGTACAGATGCAACCTATACACATTTAGTAAGCCTTGAAGTCCATAGCAGTTACTTCTGAGCAGACTTGTCTAGGATGGAGCCGTTTTTAATGACTCGATTGTTAGCGCAATCCCATGCATGTTTTCTCAGAAGTAAATCCCATTGTGATTTATGGGACTTGCTGCCTGGTAAATGTTTTCAGTACTTCAGCCTTGGAGAGCTATTTGAAAAGAAATTAACGTCCACATGTTTTAAGGTCTCCTTTGAGGCCTGTAAACACTCCTGGTGGGGGCGGGGGGGACGTCCCATACAGTAATAATATCTCACTAGTGATCAGGCCATCCAACTGAATGGTGTGCCATGGCTCACACGGCTTCTCTTCGTAACTGCGCAAAGGAAAAACGCCACCGCCACCCTAAGACTTCTGATCTTGGCCTGGCAGCCGCAGCTCAATCAGAGGCAGAGTTGCCCTCCGTAAACATCCACACCTTTTCCCACCACCGCCTGCACGTCAGAGCGGCCCTCGCCAGATGATGTCACGCCGCCTAAACCGACCCTTTCCGCTCGCCTTTCCTCGCCCTTCGCCCCAAAGGCGCGTTACGCGCCGGGACGCCTGACAGTCCCATTAGCTGGGCCTTCAGTTGGGAAAAAAAGCGCCGCTTCCCTTCGCAGGGAGAACGGGAGGAGGGGCGCTTAACCCTTTCCCCACCGCACCTGCCTCCCTCCCCCCACCCATATCTTCTCATCCAAGCGGGGGTTTAAAGAAGCGTTTTTCATCCATCCCACCCACCCTCCACTACCAGCAATGAAAATATTTTTTTAAAAAACTAACCCTTTCCCTAAAGATGACACGCTTAGATGCTTGGATGGGGGAGTAGGGAGCTCCCCCAAAGTGGAATTATTCTGCATTGATGAACCAGAAAAGCCTGCCATCCCGTTCCCATGAAGAGGCAAGGAAAGGAGATTCGCGCCTGCCACTTCTGAGATACACGGGGGCAGGATCCGGCCGACCATAACAGGATTTGGAGGCTCAGTGGATTGGATCCAAGTTTAGCCGTATTTGGGAGTAGGCCCATTGAAATCAATAGAATTTAAGTCACTCAGGACTTACTCGCAGTATGACTAAGGGCGCAATCCTATGCAGGTTTACACAGATAAATGCCCTACAATTCTCAGCATGGCTGGCTGGGAAATGTAGGACTTTATCCTGTTTAAATCTGCATAGGATTACGCTTTAAATCCAGATCTAACCCCATTGTTTCTCCCAGGAGAGTAGGGAATGGATCCCTCTGAGTGTCAGGCGGAGATCCAGCATCCCAGCTATACTCAGAGAAGCGGGATGGGGACAAAAGTAAAGAGAGACTTAGCAGGGCAGATAGGAGAAGATCAAGCGGCCTCTCTCCAACTCGGATCGCCAAAGAATCCGTGTGTACACAATACAACTCTCCTCTCAATTACGAACTGCGGTGACAGAACTGCGCTGAGGACCCAAGACTGGGCACAACCCACAGAAAAATTATCCTGCCCCCGGATTCCTTACGGTGAAGTGGAAAACGTGTGCCCGAGCCGAAAGTTTGCAGTGATTGCTCAGTAGAACGCGCCTATCCCCTTTTATGCCAATTGCTCCAGAAATCTTGACTCAGGTTTAAAGACAAATTTATAGCCGCGCTTTTCGGCGTTTTCCGGTGTTTCAGACCTTCTTGCTTCGCTACATTTCCCTAGGATTCGTGGTAATCCTTTTTACGTGTGCAGCACAATGCAATTCTATCTGCCGTTTATTAGTCAGAATTAATATTAATAACAATTGATATAATAAATTAATGCTAATAATAATACTTATAATAACGAAACATATGCTATCGGTTGTTGCGAAAACAACTGCATTGTTCCCCCCTTTCGTGTATTCGGAACTACTCAGTGTAATCGGAATTCTTCCCCCCTGTAAGAATTCTCCCTATTGTGGTTCAACTTCGCCTCGCATTAAAGAGGACAGATCCCTTGCAGAAGTAACCTCCATTGAAAACAATGGGGCTTACTTCCAGGGAGGTGTGCCAAAGACTCTGCCCCGAGCCATCGCCAAACCGACCCGCTGCTGCGCGCTCTTACCTGCGTTGGAGGGCCGCACGGCCAGGGGCGCGGCTCGGCTGGGCAGGCAGTGCAGCATGGAGTTGTCGAAGGGGCTGGCCCACCCGGGGGGGCTGAACTGGGCTCCCACGTAGGGCCCGTAGTAGGATCCGTTCAGGGGCCGGAATTGCTCGCGGGGACTGTAGGCGGCGGACTCGCGGGGGGCGCCGTTGGTGGCCGGCGGGCTGCTAGCCGGGTAGGCGAAGCGGCCCGAAGCCGGGTGGGCGCAGCCGCCACCGGTGGCGCCGTAGGAGGAGGACGGGCTCTCGGGACCCGCCTGCGGGGGCCAGGCTGACGGCCCCCCGCCCTGGCCGGCTCCCGCGGGGCTCTGCAGGTAGGGAGACAACATGGAGCCCACGCGGGTGGTGGGCACGTAGACGGGCGAGCCGGCCGAGGAGGGCACGAAGCCGCCTCCGCCGCCGCCGCTGCCTCCGGGGGAAGAGCCGTCGTAGGCGCCGCCCTGGAGGCCTTGCGGGTGGTGGTGGTGGTGGTGGGCGTGCGAGTGGTGGGCGTGCGGGTGCGGGTACATGTCCTCGACCGGCAGCGGCGGCGGCTGGGCGGGATCCGGGCTCAGCTTGGCCGAGGCGCGGCTGGACCAGATGAGCTTGTTGGTCTGATCCAGGTCCGCGAAGAGCAGCAGGTCCTCCCAGCTGGGCAGGCTGGACGGCGCCGCGGCCAGAGACACGAAGGGGCCCAGCAAAGCCCGGCCCTCGGCCAAGCCCAGCGGCTGCTGCTGCTGCGAGGCCTGGAGCGCTCCGCCGGGCTCCTGCTTGAAGGTCCTTCCCGTGCCGGTGCTGCCGCCTGGGGAGCAGCCCGAGGACGAGGAGGGCGACGGCGAAGGGCCGGGCAGCTCCCTGGCGGCCAAGGGGCACGGCGAGTCGTCGGAGCCGCAGCGCTTCAGCAGGCACCAGCCGCCCTCAGCCAGGGCCATTCAGCCCCGCGGTGCTCGGCTCGCCTTCGGCCTCGCTGCGCCTCCTTCCAGGCTAGCTCTCTGCCAAGGAAAGAGAGAGAAAGAAAGAAAGATAGGCGAGTTAGCAACTGGCAGCAACCCTGGGGCCTTTTTCCTGACCCATGCACCCGGCCCCGACCTCTCGCTTTCCGGCGACGTGTAAACACGTGATTCCGAAGAGTGCCTCTGAGCACGCGAAGAGTGCGAGTCTCTCTCCCACTAGGTAACCGCAACCTGCACCCGCAAGACGCGGGCAACACGAGGGAACTTCCAAACCGCCCGACCCTTCTCTTTTAAGAAACTCCCCAAAGGGGTCCTGAACCGTAAAATCCGGCCAACCAGTTGGAACAGGCAGGCCGACCGCAGCGGCACCAAGATCGCCTTCCCGCTCCTTTTAGGACAGGGAAGGGAAATCGGAGCTCGCCGCTTCCTATCTTTCGGTTTCCCGTCCCTGGCATTTCCCCTCGGCCTCTGCAACGTGGGGCCTCAGAGCGCGCGCGAGAGAAAAGGCAGAATGCGAGCCCCTCCCGATGATAACACGCGGAGCCTAATGAAACAGATGGAAGACCTCGGCCAGTCCCCGCGTCGTTCGCCCCACGCTGGCTCTTGCAGGACCGGGGGTTCCTCCTCTGGGTCTGAGTCTGCCCGCCTGCCTGCGACGAGCACAGCACTTCCACCCCCTCCTGGGATTCTGCAAACAGACCCAGCGAGTGACAAAAGCAGGAGGGGGGCGTGGACTCCCTCTTCCCTTGCCTCATTTCGGTTCCAGCCAATGAGTCACTGGATTTCGTTCCAGAATGAAAACAATCAGTAATGCAATTACCGGGCCGGCGGGGGGGGGGGGGGTGGAGGGGGGAGAAGAGGTGCTGCTGCAAAGCGGCCCAAGGCCCAGAAATGAAGCCGACAGGGGGAAATGGCCGAGTGCAGTCCCAAGGTTTTGGGGGGCTGCGACCCTGGCTTTCGAGACCGCGTGGGATGATGTGCGATGGCTTGGCGTCGACGGCCAAGATCGTAGCTGCCAAAGGGGAAGCGGCGGATCATAAAGGGGCGGCGGCGGCGGCGGCGGCGGCTGGTGCCAGTCCGCGCCAAGGTTGCTCCTTCTTTCCTTCTCCCTCTCCCTCCCTCCCTCCGGCCTGCCAAGGTTGACCCAGCCCGTTCCAAGCCCCGGAGCGCCACGGCACACCTTAGAAATGGCACCCATCCACAATCAACAGAAGGCGCAGCTCCTGGTTGCGGCTACTGACCTCCGCCGCCCCAGCCAGGACTCGCCCAGAGATCAGCCCCGCACCGGGAAGCGGTGCCCCGGCGCCATCCAGCCCATACTCTGTGCTTGCGTGTGTGCATGGGGGTGGGAGGGAGCTAGGAGACTGCAGGAAAAGGCAGAGAACTTTTCTCCCTCGCAACCGATCGCAAACTAGCCCAGTTCGGCCCAGAGGAGCCATATTCAAATTCGGAAGGAGCATCTCGGTTGTGTCCCTGCGCCCGCCCCGCTATCGGCGCCCAAACTCCACGGCGGCGAGAGGCACAAAATCCGTCTCCCTCTGTCAGGAACAGAGATAAGCGGCCGATAAGAGCGCGGCGGGGGAGATAAGGCGGCCCGGGCGCAGCGGGGAGGCGGCTGTCCCCGGGGAGGATGCTGGCGGGCGGCCTCGACGGACCCAGCAGAAGCCAAGAACAAAAGCCTACCCCTCCTCCAAGCGCTCCGTCGCACCTCTTCGCAGCGATTGGGGTCCCTCCTCTCGGGTCCGTCTCCTCGGCGGACTGCGATCGGGCTGAGCCAGAGTCCTGGTTGAGCTGCGCGGCGGCGGCGGCTGCTCCTGCCAACGGCCGCTGTAGATAGATATAGAAAAAGGAGAGAGAGGAGGCGCCTCTAGCAGCCCGGCCGGAAAAGTGCAGCCAGCAAGTCCTTGATTGGGTTCAGGGAGAGCCCTGAGCAAATACCAGAAAGAGAGAGAGAGAGAGAGAGCGCACTCTTAGCGGGGGTGCCAGTCCCAGCGCCAGGCCCTCCCCTGGAAGACAAGCCGGCGCTGGGAGGAGAGGTAATGCTCTCGACAGGGTGGGGGAGGGGAAGGGACAAACTGTCACCCTCCCCACCCCCGTAAGCCAATTAGATGAGATGGGAAGGAGTTTAGGGGGGCCAGGGCCAAAAATACTCCAAAATCAACGGCATACAAAACCCTCGGCAAAAATGCGCGTCGTAGTCCCTATTTTGTCGCTGATGATGCTACACAAAACCATTCCATCTTCCCTTTTAGGAATGAATGTTTCGTCTTTTTCCAACAACAAAAACAACAACAAACCACAAAAACACCCTCTCCTCTTCGATGTTTTAAATCCCTTCTTCTTTCTGTGTTATTTTTAATTAAACGACTTCTTCTTTTCCGTTTTTAAACTCCCAATTTCAGGGATGATTTGGCTGGTTTTTCTGCATTCGCTTTTTCTCAAAGATGGTCCGGAATTAATTCTGGGGAAGCTTTTCTTTTCTTTTTAAGAATGCTGTTGTGTTTTAGATGTTTCTTTCCGTGGAGTTTCTTCCCAGGCGGGGGTACAAGTCAAAGGACCCAGAGAGAGACACTATATAAGATATGCTACCGATTTCTCAAACGAAGCGCTGTTAACTTCGCTGTCTCTCTCCCTTTTTTCTCTCTCTTCGTCTCTCACTGCCTCTCCCTTCCCTCCCTTGTCCGCTCTTATCTTAACTGCATACAGACTGATATGGTACTTAGCAGGAAAGTGACTGGAAATTAAAATAACTTCTTCCCTCCAAGGTTATCAACTACATATCTGTCATCATCAGTTTGTACAGAAACCGAACGATCTGGATCAAGGGGGCTGAACGGAGCTCATCCCGTTCAATGGAGCCCACAGGAATTATTCCTTCCGACAGAGACAGTCGAAAACTGCAGAGAACCCGCCAGAGAGAGAGCTAGGTGGGAAAGAGAGAGAAAGAGACAGAATATGACGTATCTGTCGACAGGTTTGTGTTGTTATTCCTTCCAGGCAAGGTGAGTGAATACACACGCACATAGGACCTGCTTCGATTACTACTAGGCATAAGTGCTGGGAATGATCTTTCAGTCTGTTTTGGGGATACATACCCTGAAACATACACTAAAAGATTAACTACCTAGTGTATAATTTTATACATACATGTATTTTGTGTGTATGTTTATATATTACTTGTGTATTGTACTTTGCATATGGCTTCAATCTTATATATTGTGTATGTATTACATGATAGATATAAATTCAATCTGGTTGTGTGTGTGACACGCCCCCCCCCCACAGAACCAGTGCAAGGTTATACACGTCTACCCAGAAGTAAGTCCCATTGAGTTCATTGGGACTTACCCCCAGGTAAATGTATAGAGGATTGCAGGCTTATGAAAATAAGCCCGGGTGATTTCAATTAAACTTATTTCCAAATGCATCGAGAGAGAAAAGGAGGTTACTTTCTAGAGATGATGGATTGGGGGGGGGGGGTGAAGGGGGGGACCTAGAAACAAATAAAATAAATGTAACTGTAATAAAATGTGATTTGTATCAACAGAGTACTTGTCGGGGAGGTTAGGGGTAGTTGATGTAACAAAACTGTGAGGGTTGTTAAAAATTATTATTATTATTATTATTATTAATAATAATAATAATAATAATAATATACAAGTGTTTGTTATGTTAACCCCCGGGTTTCAAGCTACTCCTATTCACACTGAGATGGGGTTGGAAGGTCCCGCCCCCGTCTTGAGCTGAGTATTCCTTTAGTCGCCTCCTTTTAAAAGTGGGCGACCTGGACAGAGACGTAGAAACACGCCTGCTGGCACGTGTGGAAAGGGACCCGACGTTAAACAGCCCTAACTTCAAACCCATGGACGGCCCAAGGGGCTCTCCTTTCGGCCTCTTTTATCCATCTTCCTCGTTTAATGGAAAGCCTAAACGGTTTCGCCAGCAAAGACGTGTGGAAAAGTTCGACAACTTGGGGATTTCTGCCCGATTGAAAAATTAATTCCCGCCCAATCCTATACATGTCTACACAAAAGTAAGCTTGCTGCTAGGTAAGGTATAGGATTGGAGCTTGGAGCTTCTGAGTAGCCACGTGTTTTTAATTTTATTTATTTTTAATAACAACAACAACTTTCTTCGCTCTTTCCTTCTCCCTGGGAAACGACGCAAGGGATCCCTGTGCCTAAGACGGAGAGAGCTCTTCTCTGCGGTGATACGCGGGGCTCTCAATAATGACCGGCTCTTCGCCGTTCCCAAGGGCAACTCGGTGCTTCTGCCGCCCCCCCCCCCCGGGGCAGGAGAAGAGCCAGGGCCTAGCAGAGGTCTGATTTCTCCTCTAATAGCTCCGAAGTGACCTGCCTTTTTAACCTCCCGCCTGCTAGCCTTTTTCATCACGGTTGAGCTGTCTGTTTACTTTGTAGCCATTTCTCTCTCTCTCTTTCTCTCTCTCTCTCTCTCTCTCTCTCTCTCTCTCTTTTCTCCTCCTCCTCTCCATTCGCGTCTCTGATAAGAAACCTGCGCATGGGTGAAATTATAGGGGAAATCATTTTCTCTCCTCCGCCCTGCCCAGACGAACCCGTGCGTCGGGATCGCCCTCCTGAAATCGGAGGGGAGAAACTGAAAGGGCTACGTGGTGTAAACGCTTCTTCACCCCACTCCCCGCGCCCCTTTCGGTGGGTTACTAACGCAGCAGCCCAAAAGAGAAACTAATCTTGCCTCGAACTAGCGAAACTGAGCAGAGGCGAGAGGGCAGGAGATGTTCCTCTTCTTGGATCGTGTGAACCGTTCCTGTTGCAGGAATGTGAGTGAGGCTCAACGCCGCGATCGTTTCGGACTCTTGTCCCATTCGCCTTTGTGGAGCAATCTTTCAGTTGTAGCCAATGTTAGTCCTGATTAGAGTAGACTCATTGAAAGGAATGGGATTTAAGTTAGACTGATATTAGATACAACCCATTGGATGCAAACCTGCTTTATCACAGAATGTGCTCAGGATCGGTCAATTAAGGGTGCTTAGGATGGCAGCTTAGAGCCACCCGTGTACGTCTACATATGTGAACTTCAGCACACACTCATACGCACAGATACATATATACCGGCATTCTTCTAGCCACATTCTCAGGCCTCCACTGATCTCTAGGAGATGGGAAGTAGATCAGAGGAGATTCCTGACGCAATCTAGGCTGCCAGCACGCCAGCTTTCCAGTTCCACAGAACTCTTCGTGTGCCTGACCCAGCGCGCCTGGGACATTCCTAGTCTTACATATTCTTTTAACTTCCACCACCTGCTGCCCTCCTCCAGATGCATTGGACTACAACTTCCAGCACGGCTGGCTGGGGGATGCTAGGAGTTGTAGTTCAACCCATCTGAAGGAAGGCATCATATAGGGAAAGGTGCATCTCCTGCCCGTTGAAGACCCAAGGGTGTACCAAAACCTCCCAGCTGATTCCAAGGCTGACTTTTGAGAGAATCGACTGACAATCCTGGGTTATTTTTATTTTTATGCATGTATGCTTGAGTAGAGACAGCCACTCCGACAGCCCAGGAGAAGGGAGAAGAAGCTGGCTTGAAGCCTGACGTGTCTCGTCTCGACAGTGGTGGCAAACAAGCGAACAGCTCCTTGGACCCGCAAGAAACATTCGAGCAGCTGGCAGTACAGTCTGCATGTTTCTGGAGGGAGGGTTTCTTTCCCCACTTATGAAACCAATAAGCTGTAGCAAAGCCTCAAGGACTCTCCCTCACCGCCCAGTATGTAACCTACTAGCAGAAAATGAGTGCCTCGGGGCAAGTGACAGTCACCCTTGGGTGGGATCTGGTTTGGGGGCCGCCAGTTGCCAATCAGTGGACTAGAGCCACCCGTCTTGTCCTGGTTCCATCGTTGCACCAGTAGGCAGGAAAGAGGGCGAGGGGCGAAGCCAGCACAACCCCTGCCTACTGAAGGGACAGTGTTTTCCCTTCTGTCCCTGGCGCTTACTGCTAGGGATTTAATTTGGCTGAGGACGCACATGCGCCCGCGAGCACACATACACACCTCCCCCCTGCATTGGAAACCGTCATTCAAGGCAAAGACCTAGCGGGGAACAGCGTGGAGGGGGGGATTATAGTCGCCCCCCCTTTAGTCCGTTACAACAAATGCACAAAAGAGATTTATTATGGTGGCACATGTGGGGCTCTTTATCAAGTGCCGCCGTCATTCTGTTCCTTTTGGTAGGTTCATATATTTTCAATTGCTTTCCTGCTGCCAATGTCATCTGAGACGTCTGTCCGATGCCGGCAACAAAAGACAACCCCGTTTATCCGGCAAGATATAACGCATCAGCGCATCGGCTCACTCAAAAAAGAAATAAGAAATCCCAAAATGGCTTGAAGAGACAGATATTCAGCCCTACTGAAAACGGAAGCGCGTTCTGTCCACTCATCTGTAAGCATGGCCTCCTCGTTTTAACAGGGAGGTTAAGATGATTTTCAAACCACAGTTGGTTTAAGAAAAAAGCGGGCAGATATGGAGTTTCCCGAAACCAATCAATCGGCTTTTATACTTGTGGCGTGTCCTCCCCCCCATACCACTTTCCCCAGTTTTATAAAAAAATTAAAAGCTTTTATTGACTTCCCCCATTTAAAAAAAGCGCCGTGGTTTTTCCCCCCTTCCGACTTGGGTCTCAAATGAAGAACATTCACGTGTGATAAACACCTGGGAGAAACTCAGATGAAGTGTCAGAGTCACGTATGGAAACGTTTTGAGGGTTCAAGTTATAACATGCTGGGAGGAATTCGGCCAAAGGGGCAACCGATCTTCGTCTTTAAGGGTTGTTTATTTGTGGCGCAGGACTTGGGGACAAAAGCCCAGGACCCCACTCAACAGAATCAGCAGGGGTGGGGGCCAACCGAGGCAGCGCCATGTTTTGAAGTCAGTGAAGTAATACACACCACTTGCACGTACGCACGCTACACACACTCACCCAAACACCATTAAGACCAAAGTGTCACATTACCTTACTGCACCACTGCTGATACACATGAATTCCCAGTTTATGATTATTTTACCCACGAAATTTCTGCTTGAGAAGCCTCAGCCCTCACGTCCGATGCGTGGGGATTGATAGTCAGTGCAAATGAAAAACACTCTTGATATGTTCAAGGACAGCCCCTTGGGTGTCTTGGAGAAGGGACTTCTGCACAAATGACGCTCTGGTACTGTCTAGGAGCTAATCCTGTTAGGACGTATCCACTCTAAAGCTGAAATCCTATACATTCTTCCCAGAGGGGTAGGCCTATTGAACACAGTTTAATTCTGAATAAAAAATTTATTCGCATTTATAGGGTTCCATTAAAATAGTTTTCAATGTGAAAAGTTAGTCATCGTGACCAACTGAGATCCCATTAGTTTCAATGGGACCTATGCAAGTAACTTAGGCTGCCGTCCTGTATGCACGATTACGTGGGAGTAACTCCCTTTGAACTCGATGGGGTTTACTTTGGATTAGACATGGATAGGATTGCGCTGTTAATCTGGATCCAAAAGCAGTTTAAGCGAGAGGGGAAATCCAACTTTTTCTCTCCTCAAAGCCTGCAGAGTAGCTATAATCAGAAATAGCCCGCATGGTTACGAAGAACTGAACTTTACCCAGCGATTACTCTGAAGATACAAGTCCGTAGGAGAACTTAATGTTTCTGTAGGACTCACAAAGAGGACTGCTTCCTCTACCACGGATTTAAAGCCCCGGGCAAGACTAGGCGTGAATTTATCATTTTGTTTCCATTTTCTTTCCAGCCTGCCGGTCCTAGGTATTTCCGACCTTAGGTATGTTGATACAGAAGTAAATTCCATTGAAATCAATGGAGTTTAGACCCAAACAAGGGAGCAGAGAAATGCAACTTTAGTGTAGTTTAGAAAAACAACAACAGAGGAGTAATAGCGTTAAGCGAAAATAAAAAGAAATTGGACAATATTCCTTTTTGTTTTAATAATAATAATAATAATAATAATAATAATAATAATATCTTCCACAGTTACTAGTCTTCAAAAAAGTACGCCTCGATCCCAGAACCGGATAAGGCGAGCTGCAGAATGTTAATTCGACGTTTGATCCAGTGCTTTAAAAGCAAAAGAGATCATTTAATCAACAAAGAAACCCACATTGTATTTCTTGAGAAACATTATACTGATTTTACCCTGTACGCATTTACTTGGGAATAAGACCCATTGAACTTTGTGGGACCATTTGAGGCGCGCAAAAATACCTAGGAGACAGCGGCGTTTAGGCAAGGGGAGAAAAGCCGGGTTCCCGATAAATTATTGCTCTTCTGATTCCTAATTCCCCGTTGACCACAGATCCTAATTCATTAATGCTACTTTACCTGCCTGTTTCTTTACACTCTGAATTTCTCTCCTGGGCGGCACTGGCCTTGCAACCTTGTGTAAATGAGAGGAGGGGGAACAGCTCAATCCTATTTGTGTCTACTTTGACGTAAATTTCATTGAGTTCAATGGGGCTTACTCCCATGTAAGTGTGTCTAGGATTGCAGCCTAAATCTACCTGTCCTTTGACTGGGACAGGCTCTTAAGCAGATTTGACAGCTCGACCTTTCACAATGCAATCCTATACATGTCTATGCAGAAGGAAGTCCCACTGAGTTCAATGAGGCTTACTCCCGGTAAATGGGAATACGATTGCAACTCTAAGACCCAGTGAGTTCAATCGAACTCTCTAGAAAATATGCGTAGGGTTGCAGATTTATTTGGAAGCCAGTCCTATGGAAATCAATGGGATGATTTCCAAGAATAATGTTGGGAACTTCTGACCCGAATATCGGCTGAACGTCATGTATACCGCCACATCCTGCTTGGGGATAGAGGTGCCCCTTTCCAACGCCGTGGCTAAAAAGCATGTCTCTTCACGCCCGTTCACACGGAATTTCATGGAAGTCCCAGCCGTTTCGTTCTACGCTTGCGAGTCCCGATTTGCATTCCAAGAAAGTACTCCGAATCCCGGATCAATGATTTGCGTTTGGCAGTGTACTTGGATCAGTCCCTTCTTGACAGGCACGCACCGTATATTTTATATGAAACAAAAGCGAGCTCCATTGATTTGAATGGGTCGTTGTTCCCCCCGCGCCCCGCTT
Source organism: Anniella stebbinsi (assembly GCA_029215795.1). Classification (NCBI taxonomy): domain Eukaryota; kingdom Metazoa; phylum Chordata; class Lepidosauria; order Squamata; family Anniellidae; genus Anniella; species Anniella stebbinsi. Next base: position 58,969,959 of record JARDYH010000006.1, on the reverse strand, counting down.
CCCCCAACTACCCCGCGCGCGCTTGGACCCGCATCTAACTCTTCCAGCGCCCTTTACTTTCAAGCAACCGCGCCTGGCTGGGATCGCAGCTAGAGAAACAAGGCTGGAGAAATCGAGGTGTCGGTTTCTAATCTGAGTAATCTGCCCGTTTGCTATTACGAAATCATCATCATCATCATCATCACCATCATCATCTATTATTTCCTTATGTTGTTGTTGTTGTTGTTGTTGTTATTCCCATCCAGAATTTGAGAACAAATTCCATTGAAAAACACTAGATGGGCACAATTCTGCTAAAATTAAGAGTCAAACGTCCATTTAATTGTAAGGGATAAGATTTAAACATGCGTTTAGGGGTGCGATCCCGTATGAACCCTTCCGAGTAATCCTGGGTGCCGAGCTTTGACCTACACCTCTCGCCCTCCGAAACCAGTGGGGCTCCAACGTGCTGATGTTTGGCTGGAAGGTGATCCCCGCGATGTTTTAGAACAGGCTGTGGTGCCCCCCCCCTCCCCAGTCGTGGGGATCCGTGGGTAACGTGTCTCCAGGCATTGCCTCGGCATTAAGTAGAGAACGAAAGGTCACTTTGGTAGCTATCAAAGGGGAGAGACGCATTCTTTTCAAGCTGTGTTTATGTAACACACTGTGCTTTATAAATTGCTGCTCAGTTCAGAGCAGCCCTGATAAGAAGGGACTTTACTGAAAGCTCCGGCCTCAATGCTGGGCAGCCCCCTCCCCCTCCCCTTTTCCAATGCAGGGTTATCAAGGCCACCCAATGATACCAGTATTTCCACCAGTATTTCCACCCCTAACAGCAAACCCAGCCAGGACTTCAAAGCAGAGGTGTGTGTGTGTGTCTGTGTGTTCTATGTTACCTTCCCTTTAAAAATCCATCCTTTTCACACTAGAAATGACATCCAACCACGTAGACATAACAAAAAGAAATAGCAAAAGAGGAAGGTTCTCTCTGCCTCTTGTTGTTGAACTGTTGGGTGTATCCCAACATACAACCAGAAGCTTAGCTCCTTAGAAATAAATATTTATTTAATTTATACTTGATAAGCTGTTTTGCATTCAAATCCTAATCACTTTGCTGGAGGTATTTCGGGTTTGCTTTAATTTTCAGCAGGGGCTGGATCTCACCTTCTGTCTGAGAGTTTTATAGTTGCACCCTGCATTGTAGATCCTGCATTGAGTTGAGGGTTGGACTAGATGACCTTAAAGACCCTTCAAAATCTAAAATTCTATTATTTTAACTTGTCATCTTCAAGCCTCCTCAGACAATACACTTTCCTGCACAGAGATTGATCTCTCATGGTGATTATTGACTACCTGATTTGCAAATGGTGGGGGAGGGAAGAAAATATTCATGCTACTTTTCAGTCATTAAAACACATTTGTACAATGTGTGATCCACCAAGTGAAATGCAGCTGAAGGACCTTGTTACTGGACCCTTAAAATAGGCAGGTTGCCAAGCACATGACAGGTTGCAGCATCTGGTAAGTGGGCTGTATTTGACTGGATGGATCACAAATTGGACTCTTTTGCATTACCCTTTGATATAACATAGTAACATAGGCAGGATTTACACTACTGCTTTATAGTAATATTGAAGTGCACTGTTGGGGGCCATAACACATCTACACCAAGCAGGATATAACAGTATGAAAACGGTGTATGGAATGTGTCATGGCCCCCAACAATTGTCAGTGCACTTCAGTACTGCTATAAAGCAGTAGTGTAGATCCTGCCTCCATATACTGCTTTCATACCATTTTCATAGTGCTATATCCTGCTTGGTGTAGATCTGGCCATAGTGTTATATTAAGATAAGGGAGATCTGGATTCAAATCCTGACTCAGGCACGAAGCTCACCAGTTGCTATCTTGCAGCCTACGCTACTTCATAGGGATGCTGTGATGATAAAATGGGTAGGGCAGGAAAAGGACTAGATGTGCCACTCTAAGCTCTTTAAAATACAGTTGGGATATCAGTGCAATAAGGAGATTTAAACTGCACCGAAGGAAGCGGACTTCCTCGCCCCCTCCTTCCCATGGCAGTCCGTCCAGCCCCCTGAAAACGCTGCACAGGGAGTCAGGAGAACAGGATGAGCTATGTGTGTGTGTGGGAGGGGGGAGCAGGATCCCCCAAAATTGGATGGAAGGCTTCTCAGCAAGTGGAGCCCTTCTCTTGTGAAAAGTCCATTTCTTGCATGGAAGGCAGATTCTGGATCCAACCCATAGTACCAGAATTATTATCATTATTTGCAGTATAACAACAACAAAAAAGGGAGGATATCAAAACATACCCATTCACAATAATCATTCACATCATTAATAGGAGAGAGAGAGAGAGAGAGAGAGAGAGAGAGAGAGAGAGAGAGAGAGACCTACTGCCATTTATGCATTACAATAGTTTATAAGCAGAGTAAAGAGGAGCAGGGACATGGGGACCCTGCCATCCTATCTGATGGGCATTGCAGCCGATTTAAGTCCTACAACTCCCAGCATTCTGGGAATGCTGGGAGCTGTAGGAATTTCTTCTGTCTAAACATGCATGCAATTGCATCCTTAATTAGTTTCTCATCCAGAATGTGAACAACTTCTATGATGCCCATGTTCCTCAGGTGACATATACTTCTGGTTGTTTTCAGTGGCATGAATTTCCACTGGCAAGCAAATTCAGGCCACTGCCTGTTTTTGCAAGAGAGGTGCACAGGCAATGGCCATGCAGTCTATTCCACATTGTGTCACCAGCTCAGCACAGCTGGTGATTTTAATCATTGAACTTTATAGGCTTGAAATGGTTGTAATGTTAGCTTTTCTTATCTTATCAATCACACAGGGCATAATTCCAGTCTTGTTTTCATTTTTAGTTCAAATTTCAGCCTGCAATTAGACAAGTTTTTTTTTCCAAATTGCAGCTTGAAAATGGATGTGGAGCAAGCAATAAGCTGGCCAGTTCATTCAAATTGTAGCACCCATGTAGCAGAGCCTAATTTGGGGTGGTTTCCCAGCTTTTGCATGATTTTTCCCCATTCTGAAAGGTTGAAATGCATCTCCTGAGGCATCGTTCCTGAAGGTAAGAGCATAAAGCTCAAATATGCCCCTCTTGCGTTTGGCCTCATTGTCTGTTGGAATTCTTCTCCCTGACAGCTTCTCTGAAAATGAAATTGGCCTTCAGACTGAAATTCAACAATTCTACATCAGGAGTGTTGAACCAATTTCAACACTCCTGATGTAGAATTGTTGAAGACTGTTGAGATCTACATTATTGACAATGGAGCACCACAACCAAAACAGTGCTATCTAACCCAAAGTCATGTCCACCCTCCAGAAACAGGTAGCACATACCTTTAAATACACTTATTACAGGTCAATGACAAATCAGATCCATGTAAGAAACAAGGAAGAAAAATGCATGTATTTTTCCTGATGGCCTCCAATGGCTACATTTGTACATTGTTAAAATAAATAGATGTGCATCATTAAACCATTTACAGCATAACCCTATCTGTGTTTACTCAGAAGTAAATTCCACTGTAGCCCTGTTTGATTGTTTGGTCCCAGTGGGTAACAAACAGGTACCAGCACATCCACCAGCCATGCCCCATGGCTAATTTGTATCTACATCTGCAAATTTAGAAATCCTTAGGAAAGTTTTTAAAAATTTCACAGGAGGCTAAGCCAACCAATCCATTTCTCATTCAAACCATCTCAAATAAAATAAACTCTTCAATTAATTTGTACCCTGCCCCAGATTAAACCAAACTAATGGGACCCCCCCCCCCAGCTTAATTACCTTGCAGAGGATTTTCTTTTGGAGGGGTGGGGTGTTGCTGTATATGAGGAAGGGAGAGTTAATTCTTACTTCCCAAGCTGTAACCTCCCTTGAAAATTGCCTCCATAATGGTAACTAAGGGTACAATTCTATGCATGGTTAGACAGAGAAAAAGTCTTACAATTCCCAGCATTCCTGCTGGTAGTTGTAGGACTTTTTCCCATCTAAGCATGCATAGAATTGTGCCTTAAGATGAGAAGAAACATTATATTGGCACCAATGGATGCTTAAGTTCTTGTGGAATAGATCCAGGGCACTGGGAAATCGATCCAGGGCCCAGATCTAGCAATGGCCCTGCCATGACTTACCAAGTTGTTCCATGTTGCCAGTGTGATGCCACACATTGTGCCATTTCACTAGCAGCAGAGGACTGGCTCTTAGACCAGCATCACCCCCAGCAAATTGCCTCTGGATCTTTTGATTTCTATTTTCCTCTCTTTCCCCATTCCCCTCCCCACAAATACTTTACATGACACGATGGAGACTCCACATGACACAGACTGCATGTGACTGGGAAGGTTTGTATCATCTCTAATCATGAAGTTAATGGACTACTGATTTTGATAAGCAGATGTTCAGTTATGAGTCTCCTTGTCCACGGGTTCCCCCCACTGGTTTCTAATGCGAGTTGTCAGTCTGTTTATCTACCCAGATGGTAGGTTTTTCTCCCTGCACCTCCACCCATTTTTGCATCTCTTTTATGTGTGTTTTTAATACTCAGAGAAGCTTGCAGTGTTGTTTGAAATCTGAGCTGAGTCACATTTAAGGAATGATGGTGCTGTTGGCCTCTTATCTTTATCGCGGAATTTGGCAACCTTGTGGATATGACTGGCACCACGGGTGTAATCATGCGCCACTAAATGAATGGGTGTTTGGCTATTGACATCAGCAGGATGTCAATAACCAAGCATGTTTCTCATACTTAGCAATTCTCTACTGGACCACAGCTGTAATACTGTTGGATGCGCACAATATTATCATTCCCACGAAGAGGGTTTACATGGCCATTCACCACAGCCTTTGCTAGCAATAGGAATAGCTACTGCAATGTGCGGAATATCATTTTAATGTAACATGCCTATGTAAAGAAAGAAGGAATGTTGAGTTTTACACTATCATAAATGATCCTACAGGAGTCATAACTCCTGGGTCTTCACAGTAGTTATATCACCTTCAGCAAATGAAAAAGAAAATAATGCTAATTGAAGTCAACTTGCTGCCTTCTTCTTGAAACCTTTCCACATCAACTCATCTGCCAAGGCATTGCTTTTGGCATGGAAGACATTTTGCTATCTGAGGCAGAACAGCAAATTTTGTCCTCAACTAGTAAAGGTACATAGGAACTGCACTGGTTTTCAGTGAATTTCTGAACCAATTTAAAGTGCTGGTTTTAACTTATAAATCTTCACACTGTTTGGGACCAAGTTACTTCAAGGACAGCGTTCACCTGGCCCATTTCAGTTTGCCCACACATTACGATTAGCAACAAAAGGCCCTTCTAATTTGGCCACATTTGAGGACAGTTCAGTTGGCAAGCACAAGGGAGAGACCTTTTTCTGCAATGGCTCCAAACCCTTTGAATTGGTTACCATCTGCGGTCCAGGGGGCTGTCTAAACAGCATCTTTGCCCTGCGGTGTCTGTGAATTGGTGCTGCGTCGGTTATATGACACAGCCGCCGATTCACTTTGGCAAAGAGCTGAAGCTGCACATTGGAAAAGTCAGGGCTTTATCCCAACTTTTCCTGCCAGATCAAGGTCAGCACATCTTTTCCATTGTCCGTCCTCGCTCCAGCACTGCATCTGGGTGTTCCCAGGCAGAAGGCGGTCTCCCATTGGTCGCCAGAAGCTGGGGAGGGAGAGGGCCTGGCAAGCTGAATGACTACCAGAAAGCCCACACTGCCTCCTACACCCTGCAGAAGTAAAGCTCAGGGTCCCCCCCCCCCCACCGAAGCAGGGCAAACTGGTGCTCTCAAAACAGCCCCCTCATCATTGCAAGCTTTTAGGAAGACCCATCTGTTTACTTTGGCCATTTCTTGGTTGTGTTCTATTGGACTGTTCTGAGTTTATAGCTGCAAATGTGTCTTAGATTTTAGTACGGTCTGGCCTGAATATTTGCTATTATTCTTTATAGATTTCGTTAATGTTTCTGTTTTATTATTCTACAGGATTTTACTTTGTAAGTTGCCTTGGATGGACTTTTTCCCTGAAAAGATGGCCCAGTAATTGTTATTTTGGCATCTGAGTCAGAAAACCCCACAAATCCCACTTCCTCCTTTCTGGGAGTAAAAAATACAATTCAAAATTTAACAATTTTCTGCCCCTTCACGATACCCCAAATCAGCTTTGGGAATTCTTCATTACTGAAAGCCATGAAAGAGAAAGATGATCTGAAACTAAATTGTTTTGCTCAGTTTGAGTTTGATTCAATTCTTGCCCTTTTATTTGATGAGTGGGTTAGCCCTGGTTATTGGAGGAAATCTCATTCTTCTGAAGGACACTCCAGTCCTGTTGGGTCTGTACTTTTGGGTGATTTCCACACATTCTTGGAGGATAGGAGTGAGCGAGATCTATAAATGTTCAGATAAAGTGCAAGGAAAAACAAATATAACATGTTATTATCTTGTAGACATTTGCTGTCTTAAATATAAGCTCACCCTTGGGGGGGAGAGGGAATTGTGAAGTCAGCTAGAGGTTTAGCTTTGTGTTACAGGTTAGCAAAGAGGTTAGGAAAAGTGGCAAGATGATGGCTTGAAATGAAAGCACCCTAGACAGCAAAAGTGGCATATCTACTAAAGCACAGATCTCATGGTTCCTGGCCATGTATCAGTCCTGTAGAAACTACTGGAATTTGTACAGCAGGAAGTGGTGGCCTCCAGTTTGACTACAAATCCTATCAGCTCCAGCCAAGTCAGAAAAACAGGGAGGGGGTGCAGACAAGGAATCAAGCTTTTTTTTTCTTTTAAATGTATTTAAATAACATTCTTTTTCCAAAACTCTTCCCTCAAAACAAATGAGGTTAAAATAGCTATTAGACATTTGTAAGACATTATTATGGTCTCGCTGATGAATGGCAGCAACAGAATAGCAGTGGACCTAACAGCCCTGTGTGTACAAGCCTTCTTTCTTTCTTTCTTTCTTTCTTTCTTTCTTTCTTTCTTTCTTTCTTTCTAAATAAATTAATGAATTTTACTGGAGAATGTTTCTTTTTACATTTGAGCAATATACTGCTCCTGCCATTGGCCTGGCTTCTCAGACTTGTTGTGACTTAACCCAGCTTCTTGTCTGATGCTTTGCGTTTACTTTAGAGATACCCAAGTACAAAATACACCCACACCCTATCAATTGCAAAGAGTGCCAACATGTTTCCCCTTCAAATACATGAAAGTGCCAACCAAAAACATCAATCCCTTTCATATTTTTTACAAACGTACATAAATAAAGATTAGAACTGAAATGTATGGGTGGGTGCATGATTTTGTAGGAGAGAGAGAGAGAGAGAGAGGGAGAGAGGGAGAGAGAGACAGAGACAGAGACAGAGACAGAGACAGAGACAGAGAGATGGGGTGGAGGAGGGAGAGAATCTTACTCAGATTCCAAATTTGTATTGGCAATGCTGATGTAATGTCTGTGATTGTAAAAAGCTAAGAAGAGCTCTGCTGGATCAGTTCAACAGTTTATCTAGGCCACCATCCTGTTTTCCACAATGGGCAACCAGGGGCCTCTTGGAAGCAGGGCACAAAGCAGACCACCTTCTCCCAAAATTGTTCCCCACCCCCGATGGATATTCAGGATATGCTACCTGCCTCTGATCTTGGAAGCAACATATAGCCAGCATGGGTAGTGGCCACTGATGTGTATTTTATTGATTTTGGTCATCCACCCTGGGAAAATATTTTGATGCTTAGGGTATAGTTTTTCCCTAAGTAAATACAGCCGGAGGCCTCTTGATGCTAATCAATGTGTCCACACAGTCAGCCTGCATACTTTAAAATGTATTAGCATCTGAATTGAGCAGTATAGTCAGTGCTGTCTTTCTGTCTGGCAATTGCTCACACCCTTTCACTTCATTGAAATAAACATAGGCACTCCCTGATCTTCCCTCACTTGCCTTCCATATGTCTACAGGTCCTGCTGGCTGCGAAGATGGGATGCTGTAGTGCAACACATTTGGAGGGCACCAGATTGGGAAAGTTGGCCTTAAGAATGAATGAATATATATATATATATATATATATATATATATTTCAGCAACATACGTTACAACCGGATTTGCAACAACACATGTCCGTTTCAGCTTTGAGTATTTGGATATTATAACAACAAATGAAGATCACACAGCACACTTATTAATTAGTATAATTGTTTATTTAATTGTTATTTTCCTCTTTTCCTTTCCTATTTCTTTTTTGTCCTGTTTTCTCCCCTAAAATTATATTAATCATTTTTTTCTTATATAACAGTTGTTTAGACATCAGTTGTTAGGGGACTGATCACTTTTTTGTTATTTTTTTTTAAAAAGCCTAGGCCTTACATACTTGGTTTTTGTTTTTTAAAAAAATATCCTTATTTAACTTATTATTTGCATTCATTCTTCAGTTTTCATTGTTTAAAATCTGTGATTGTTGCACCATGTCCTATTTGTGGGTTCCTGGTTGACAGCTGGTTGGCCACAGTGGGAGCAGAACTAGATAAACCCTTAGTTTGATCCAACATGTCTCTTCTTATTGTCTTATTGCCGCTGTTTTTTGTGCTTTCCCCCCTCTAGTTTTGTACTTGGCTTTAAACTTTTTAAAGTTTTATATTATGTTTGATCATGTTGTTAAATTTTATGGTTTCAGCTATTGTGAGCTGCCCAGACAGTTTCAGGTACTGGGCATGAGAAAAAAGCAATTAATTTCTAAATAAGAGTGAAGCTATCATGCAAGGGAGGGACCATTTCTCTCTCCAATCCATAGGTCTCCCCAAAAGATTTTAAATTCTACCTCTTTGCTTTTAAAAAGATGCTCTGCCAGAGTGGAGCTCTTCCTCCTGCCTCAGCCTTTGACGAAGTCCTGCCTCAGCCTCCTTTGACAGCACTGATCTTCCACTGGCCTGATTTACTGAGTGTCATCACTTCTCTGCTCTTTACTTTCACAATCACACATTCAAAGCTGATAAAGTTCAAGACCCCGAATGCTTCCAGTACTCCCAGATTTACAGGGTCTCAACATGGCTGCCTCCCGGGTTGCATCAAGGCTGATTGAATCCTCATGCATTTGCCAGGAATTGCTGGCAGAGAGAAGCTCAGAGAGGGGGAGGCCGAGAAGGTAGTTTCCGCCCACTCTGTTATCATCTGCATCAATCAGGACATCTCTTCAAAGGCGAAAGATCCCCATTCATCTTTCTGAAAGCTTCCAAAAGTTCCTCTTAGTGTTGGAGATATATTTATTCTGATTTATGTAAAAATCCTCCCATCCCATTACACTTAAGGCAGCCTCTCCCAGCGGTTACCCTCCAGCTGCGGGGATCACAGCTCCCATTGTTCTCAACAGCCAGGCTGGCTGGGGGTGATGGGAGTTGCAATCCAACACATCTTCAGGGCCCCAGGTTTGGGAAGGCTGGAGTAGACTAATTTAAAACTGAGTTTCATGGCTAACTTAACTCTTGTTGATTTTAGGGGCCTACTCTAAGTATGACTAAATCTGTAACCAATCCAACAGAAACATCAGCATCAATGGTACTTTGGAGTAAAATCACAGATGAATAAATGTAACACATTTGGCATAGCCAGTTGTTGTGGTATTGGGAATCAATTGTCTGTGGTTGCAGTGGTGTCTAATGAAGATGCAGCCAGTCAGCCCTATCATTTCTTGAATGTGGTTTAGAACAGGGATTTCCAGCTGTTCCAAACTATTAATGGAGCATGGTAACTTCATGGGTGGACTGTCCATTCAACAACAATGGAATCAGATAAAACGTAGCATAATCCCTAACATCTCTGTCCGAAACACAGTCATTCCTACTTTAGATGTCTATGCATTCCAACATAATATGGATTTAATAGACACACAGCTGCCCTATATCAGGGGTGGGCAGAAGATAACACTGAGATCCAATGATAGGTCTTTGGATGATTTGCAGTAAATTGACAAAGGTCTCATGGGGGTGGGGGGGTCTACACGACATCACTTTGGCACCTGTTTCTGATAATATGTGCTTTTTCCTATATTTGTATTTACATCTAATAGTGGTAGATGAGAGCTATTAAGGTGAATTACAGGCATCATAAAATGCACGTTTACAATTGTTTATATGCAGAGTTTCGGTGCAGAGTGGGTTCAGGGTGGAAAAATTGATGAAAGCACCACCCTGTCTTCTGATGGTATCTCCCCCGGACTTTCGCGCTGTTCGTGAACTCCGCCCACCTGACTTTCTCACTGTTGCCAGTCCAATCACGATTGAGCGTGACTTCGCATGTGGGTACGATTTCTAAACATTGGATATGCCTACAATTATAGTTGTTAGCAGGGCATCAATGGACGACCTATTGTAAAACCATAAAAGCAACATTTTTCACCCGTGTAGGTCTGCCTCCTCATTGCTCCTGCCAAGAATCAGACGCTGGATACTGGACTAACACCCCACCATGCTTGCGGCAGCTGCCCCTTATCTCCTGCACCCTAGCAACCTCGGCCATCTTGGAAATGTGCTGCTTCAAGGGCAAATTTTTGTGTTGCCTTTCTGTTACAATGTTGCATGTCGCATTGATGTCCCAGTTCCATACAAACTTCCCCTTATTCTTTCTGTCTCCGGATCCGGATCCCGAGATGCCAGCTTGCAACAGCTCTGGTAGCCAGAAAAGGGGCAGGCATTCACTCATGACATCACAAGCCCTGTCCACCAAACTATGCCCATGGTTAGCATTACTCTGAATGGTCAGTGGAGAGTTACATGACCATAATGTGATCGAACATCGGAGAAACATTAAAAGTCGTGTTTAATTGACACCTTGGAAATGCGCGTTAACAGAGGCTATAAGTCGCATAGATGTCTGATCTGCGCCCTGCTCATGTGTACAAAATGACGTCAGAATGAAGTAAAGGCGACCCAAATAAGCTGAGAAGAGGTACCCCAACTCTCGATTGTTTAACAATAGTAGTGTTGTTGTTGTTTTGTCTAAATGAAGGCTGTTAGAATCCCTGATTTGTAGTAACTTGGATGCAAATTTGTATTTGGCTATTCAGGTCATCCCATTGTATGGCTCATGGGGCATAGCTGGTAATTGTCTCTGCCCCACTGAGCCACCATTTTGGACCTGGATCCAGTTGGTGGACCTTGGTGATCTAGCAAAACATAAAGTAGATCTTGAAAGCCCTGGTTGGCTCTATACTCTTCAGCAGAGCTGATAAATCTGCATGCAAAAGGACCTATCCATTGTATAGGTTTTTCCCTTTTGTTGAAGTAAATAGGGAAAGGCTTGCAGATCAAAGAATTCTATGTGCACATCAGAGCCACTAAAGACCAGTCAACTGATGTTTTTAGGGCGTGTGCAGAAGTAAATTCCACTGAAAGGAACCAGTCAAGAATGTTCATGATCAGGTTGGAAGCGGAATTAGTTGGCCCAACGCAGGGGAGCATTGCTTTGGAGTGGTGGAGGAAGGTTGCTCCAGGTAAAATATGAACTGGAGCTGCGCTTTAAAAGTACATGACTTCTTTAGTATAAGACTCCAAGTAAACAGGTAGATTCCAAATTATTTACAAGTGGCATGGGGATGAGGATGAAATTGATTTTTAAACTGCTTTTCAGGATAAATTATCCTCCCAAGGAAGTTTACAACAGACAATAAAATAATATAATACTATTACAGAAACAACAGCATGAACATCTGAAAACAATACCAGTACATAAATAGGTCAAATGAAACAATCAAATAAAATACCAGCTGTAGATAACAACATTAAAATCTCAATAGCAGATGAAATAGTTACAGCACTATAAATAATTCAAAAGCCCACTGAAACAAAGAGGTCTTGGGGCACTTCTAAAGGTCGATACTACATTTGTATCCTTCCTCTTCTCCAAGGAACGATGAGCAGGACTTTAGCCTCACAATACTGTAAGGTAAACTAGACCTTCCATGTTGAAACCTAGTGTTTCATTCATGTATCTGTTATAGAATCACAGGATAGTTGAGCTGGAAGGGACTTATAAAACCATTGAGTCCAATCCCCAAAGATGTTGTGTTGTCATTTTCTAGCTGTTGTTGGGTTTTTTAAAAATCATTTCATCTCAATCTTGCAATACATTTCCTAAAAGGAATGAAGTAGAAATTGGCTGCTTTCAAATACAACAACTACAGTTCAGTATTCTTTCTTATCAGTAAATAGAATTTTATGTTCTAGAACATAAGAAGCGCAGAAGAATGCTGAAACAGACCAGGATCCACCTAGTCCAGCATTCTGTTGACACAGTGGCCCACCAGCTGCCTATAGGAAATCCACAAGTGAGACATGGGTGCAATAGCACCCTCCTGTCCATGTTCCCCTTGTGTACATAGGCATACTGCCTCTGACACTGGAGGTAGCATATAGCCATGAGGACTAGTAACTTTCGATAACCTTATTGTCCCTGAATTTTTCTAATTCCCAGCATGATTAAGAGTTCTGAAGTTGAAGTGCTTCTCTCAGTGGCTTTCTGTTTGGTTCTAATAAAGATATTGTATAAGAGCAGTATGATACTGGTAGTTTTTATTTTCGATTCATTCCTAATTTGGCTTCCATGGAATTTGCCTTTTTCACAGCAGCTGCACTCTTGATCTATATTTTCATTGAGCTGTCTACCACAACCCCAAGATCTCTTTCTTGGTCAGTCACCACTAGTTCAGATCCCATCAACGTATATCTGAAGTTGAGATTTGTTTGCTCTAAATTGCATCATTTTACACTTGCATACCTTGAACCACATGTTCTGAACATGTGAATGTTATGTCTGATCATGTGAATGTGCTAATAAGTGATTTCAATTCCTAGAGAAAATAGGAAATGGAGGGGGGCAGCGAGGGGGAACACACTGGTAACAAAAGTTCTCTGTGCCACCCCTGGAATGGTATTCCTCCTGGGGCTACTTCTAGTTCCAGCATTCCTCAAAAGTTTTGGAAGCAATGATCTGGCAAACTTTGGTGCTGGCAGTATTAATTTTTGGGTGAATCACAGAGCATGAGCATATATATGGAAATAAAAATCAGAAACGAAGAATGTTTTTGCCCAATATATGCTATTAAGTTTTGCAATTGTTGATTAATCTAGTGGCTAACAAAGCAAACCCTCTTAAAACAAAATATTTAGTACCCCAAAATAATACTTTTACTATCTCAGGGAACATGTATTACAGAAGCTATGGTGACAACTGCTTTTCTGAAACATCTTGAACATGACTTATTGCACAGTTTAAATCTTAAAATAGTTTTTTCTGTCTGATAACTTTAACAGAAGTTACTGATGGATACTTCCATCAGGAATCTTCAAAACAATTCACTTTCAACTGTACAACGGGAAATTGATTTCGAGGAGTGAAAAAAACATATTCAGTATTTTGTTTTCATTTTTTTTTTACCAATGCTTGCAATGGCGAACTGATTTCTCTTGGGATTAAAATGGGAGGAAAAAAGATGTCCTACATTACAAGAGTTTCCTGTGAAAAGAAAGGTGGAGTGAATGTAGTGGCAAGTTGCAATTCATGCATTTAAAAATAACAACCAAAAAACAAGGTTCTGGGTAATGGTATAATGTTGGCATATCTTCAAGACTTGTGGGGGTGGGGAACACCCCCCAAGATGAATTTTTTTATGTTAACATAAATAAATATCACGTGACACAATCTGCATCAATGAATTAAGTCATTTTTCCTATATATTTAGACTGTATCTATAATACTTTATCTTTGTGTGGTTTAAGTTAGTTTTAGTTTGGTTTCTTAGGTACTACTATAGAACAACATTTGCAATTAATAAAGCTTTGTCCCGCTACTAGCTCATGCAGTCTGACCTACAATTAAATCCTGTCCTGATTTGTGATCTAGTCCTAGGCTTTTGACACTAATATCCATATATTATTGGTACTAGTCTTTCCATAATGTTTAGTGCTAGCACTAGTTCTTTGGACCATATTTTACAATTCCCTCCAACCCAATCATTGCCCACACTTCTTCGCTTTTCCCAGAACTGTCAATTTTTTAAAAGTTGTTTGGATCTCATTTTGTGCATAATCACCACCAGGCGTTCCTCCGACCCAGTATTTGTCTTTTCCTCTATGCCCACCACACATTTTGACTGGGGTGGTATTGGTTTAAAAGCTCACTGCTCTCCCTTCTCCCTTTCTTCATTGTAAAAACATGGGTGGGAAGTCTCATATCTCTGGCTGTATGCAATGGCATGATTTTTTTTAACCCATAACATTTGGCATGATTTTAAAACCTACTAACCACAATCAAAATACAGAAAAGAGCCCAAGAGGAAGCATGTGTATCATAAAAATATAAGAATAGCTTCACTGGATAAAATGGTAACTTTTTAAAGGATGATGTTGACCTGTGCATGTGCTTTCCATTCACATGCGTAGAACACAGATGCATTTTTCCCAGAGTATCTGCACCTACTTTGTTGCTTAGAGTCATATTCCATGACATTTACAAACCTATGTAGAATGGGAGTACACTGTCAGAACTAGGAATTTGGCAGCTCTTCTGCAGAAAAGTGTTCTATTCAATATAAATGTCAACAAAAAGATGGCCAACCCCAAAGATGGGGCGGTGTCCAATGCAGCTGCTGGGTTCGTAGGAACTACCACTAATTCCGGCTAGCTCAACCAGAAACTAGTCAAAAGTACTGTTTCTGGAATGGGACAGAAGGCTGACCAGATCCCTTATGAAAGTGATTGTTTCTACTAGTTTCCTGGGTTGCGCTAACTTGTGCTAATTTCCTGTTACGCTAGCAGTCATTCCCAGTAGCGAAATTATGTAGAGCTGGTGAATTGCCAGCATGGGATATTGCCCATGGTGTTTTCAGCCTTATAGTGGGGGGTTGTTAATATGCAATTCCATGTGCATAAAATATTGAAATGAAACTATTGATTTCTTGCAGAATGGAAGGTTATTTTGTAAAGGAATAACAGGTTTGGACTTTTAAAGGTGTTTAAAAGAGAGAGAGAGAGAGAGAGAGAGAGACCAGTGTGTATGAGTGCAGGGGGCAGAGCCTAGGGCATAACTGACTTTTGAGTTGTCATGAGTAAGGAGACAGAGAACATGTTTTCATTGAGAGTGAAGAGGTTTCTTGCACAGGCATGCACAGCACATTGTATTAAGATGTGCACCTAGGAATTTTTCTTTCTTTCTTTCTTTCTTTCTTTCTTTCTTTCTTTCTTTCTTAAAGGTGAACATTTAGTGAATACTCAGTCATAAAGGACATTGTTTTTATTCATTTATTTATAAAACACTGTAGACACTGATTCCCTACTCTGTGTTCAGCTTACCTGACCATGGGAGGGCATGGCAGGTGAGGGGGGGGGAATGAGGAGACGGTTCTCAGGCCCCAACATTGGTGAGGCTTTGTGGTGACACTGGCTGGAGGAGGGTCTTATGAGGCAATAGAATCCTTTGGGAGCCCTCCTGGCCTCTTTGAAACATGGCTTCCAGCAGAGAGGCTCCCACACACACAATTTCCCCTCCCCTAAGTTGTTATTCACCCCACTGTAGGAAAAGATAAGTACCCACATTGCCTAGGCAGACCAGATAAAATCCAGTTCAGGGCTCATGTAACTTTAACAGTTGTAGAGAAAAGGGAATTTCAGCCAGTCTCATTTGTATGCAATTAGTTCCTGGTGATATTCCCCTTCATCACAACAGTTAAAGTTGCATGCACTATACTAGAGTGACTATATACAAAAGAAAGCAGGGCCCCTGCAACTTTAACTGTTGTGATGAAGAGGGAATTTCACCAGGAACTAATTGCATACAAATGACACTGGCTGAAATTCCCTTTTCTCTACAACTGTTAAAGTTACATGAGCCATGACCTGGATTTTATCTGGTCACCCTAATATTGCCCTCCACCCCTGAGGATATTTTGCTGGCTGAGACAAAGGACAAGATGGCGCCCCTTCCCATTCTATGTACAAAAGCCTTCAAGACTGAACATCTTTCTTCAACACTGACAAATAGGACAGCATCCTCCGCCATACTTGAAGGCAGCACACTAGCTTAGGGAGTGTGGGGAAGGCCACATAGCATACAATTCTCTCCTCCATCTCCTTGCTGCCACCTCCCAGCATTTGAAGCCTGAGACCACTGCCTCACTTTGCCTAATGAAAGGGCCAGCCCTGGTTTCACCCCTGCATAGGGTTAATAGCATCTTCAAGAGGTGGAGCTAACTGGGAAAATATCACACTAGGATGCAAACTAGACCTGATGTTCAATGTGTCTTTGCATTTAACTGCAGCTTAAAAAATATGCATCCACTGTGCTTTTCTTTTTATATTTAAATTTCATCATCATGTGCAAAACCAATAAAGTTGTGCTCCTGAGCACAAAATAATACTATAGTAAGATTGAGGTCATTGCATTTTATCTATATTAGCTTTCCCTCGCCTAGCATTGGAGTACAACTCCTATCATCCTTCAGATAGCATTTATTCATTTAAAGTATTTTTATCCCTCTATTTTAATGACTGTTTATATACAGTCATTAAAATAAGGCAGTCCTTGCCTGCAGGCTTATAATCTAAAAAGACATGGCACACAGCAAAAAGGGATGGGGAGGGAAGAGGGAAAAATGGACTTTCTGCAGAGCTGGTGGAATGGCCCTGTTTCCTCACTCATCTCCCTTTCTGTCATAGGGTGACCATATGAAAAGGAGGACAGGACTCCTGTATCTTTAACAGTTGCATAGAAAAGGGAATTTCAGCAGGTGTCATTTGTATGCATGCAGCACCTGGTGAAATTCCCTCTTCGTCACAACAGTTACAGCTGCAGGAGGAGCCCTGTCCTCTTTTGTATCCGGTCAAGAGGGCAAGGCTCCTGTAGCTTTAACTGTTGTGATGAAGAGGGAATTTCACCAGGTGCTGCATGCATACAAATAACACCTGCTGAAATTCCCTTTTCTATGCAACTGTTAAAGATACAGGAGCCCTGTCCTCCTGTTCATATGGTCACCCTAATATAATGCAGAAGATTTAGAAGGGAAAGGAATACTACACTTGCAAACTAAAGAAAGAAAGAAAAGAAGTGTTATACTAAACTAATGACTAAACCCCAAATGATGTATTATAAGCACTAATTTGCAATGATAGCTATCCAGAAATAATAAAAAAGCCAACAACACTGGAAGGAAAAGTGTTAATAACTGAAATAAACACATCTGAGTGCAAAGTGCCCATTGTGTTCAAAAAGGAAAAGCACTTAATTACTTCTGCTGATGTCAGTTATTCATTTGGGGCTATCAAGCAATAAGACAGTATAACTTATTGACTGCAATATAAATTGGATCTGTGCCCATAAATTCTAACAAAGACAATGTGCTGCAAAAACAATACAGAGAAGAGGTCAATCGCACAGCGTTCATGAGGCAGTTTATATAACTGAATTATGGCATGAAACTCACTAGGTGTGTCAAATGCAATCGTTAAACAACGTGGAACGCAGCAGCCAGTTCTCTGGAGTGCTTCATCTGGGTTGATGTGGCTTTTCCTATTCATACAAAAGGGATTGGGATGGGGCTACTATGTCAATGGAAGAGGATGGGAACCCTGCTTGGATCGGAGCACAACAGAGTGCAAATGGATCAGGGGAACAAGCAGGAGTGTTGGTGGAGGTCAGAAGGGCTTCTTGGCTGGGGTTCCTAGCCCCCCCTCTTTCCCAGCCTCCCCTGCAGGGCACAGGATGGGAGAAGTAGCTATTTACTCTTTACAGTTTGACTCTTCTCACTAGCAGGTGCTGATTGGCTTAAAAAGCATGCTTAACGGAGGCTAGATTTACACTACTGCTTTATAGTGATATTGAAATTGTGGAACATTCCATATGCAACTTTCATAGTGTTATTTCCTACTTTTTATTCCACATTCGTAATGATTTGACACAAGGTGTAGACTTGGCCTACATGTAGTTTGGCCCTCCATTGCACTTGCTAGGGCTTAGTTACTGTGAGCCTATCTACACTACTGCTTTAAAACGGTTTATAACAGTTTTAAACCGGTTAATAGGGTGACCAGATAAAATCCAGGTCAGGGCTCATGTAACTTTAACAGTTGTAGAGAAAAGGGAATTTCAGCCAGTGTCATTTGTATGCAAGTAGTTCCTGGTGAAATTCCCTCTTCATCACAACTGTTAAAGTTGCAGGGGCCCTGCCTTCTTTTGTATATGGTCACTCTAATATAGTGCATGCACCTTTAACTATTGTGATGAAGAGGGAATTTCACCAGGAACTAATTGCATACAAATGACACTGGCTGAAATTCCCTTTTCTCTACAACTGTTAAAGTTACATGAGCCCTGACCTGGATTTTATCTGGTCAGCCTACTGGTTAATAACCGTTATTGACCAGTTTAAAACTGTTATAAACTGTTTTAATGCAGCAGTGTAGATAGGCTCACTGCCACATTGAAAACAATCCATAGGACCAGCCTCAGGTGACTTTCTCTGGGTACTCTTGTTGAATTTTACTCATATTTGGGGAGCCCAGCTTGAATTATTTAATGCCTTAGG
Source organism: Anniella stebbinsi (assembly GCA_029215795.1). Classification (NCBI taxonomy): domain Eukaryota; kingdom Metazoa; phylum Chordata; class Lepidosauria; order Squamata; family Anniellidae; genus Anniella; species Anniella stebbinsi. Next base: position 58,951,386 of record JARDYH010000006.1, on the reverse strand, counting down.
CCAACCTGAGTCAGCTTTCTGAAACCTGAAAAATTCACCAGCATTTCAAAAGGTGCTCTGCTGATTGGTTCATACTGTTTTCCTCTCAGAGCAAGTATGCCTCGTCTGAAAGAGCATTATTCTTTAGTTGTTATGTTGATGCTTTATTAAAATTATTTATTAGAGTAACCATATGAAAAGGAGAACAGGGCTCCTCCTGTATCTTTAACAGTTGTATTGAAAGGAGAATTTCAGCAGGTGTCATTTGTGTGCATGTAGCACCGTGTGAAATTCCCTCTTCCTCACAACAGTTAAAGCTGCAGGAGCTCTGCCCTCTTTGGTCACTCTAGTGTAGCTCCTGCAGGTTTAACTGTTGTGATGAAGAGGGAATTTGACCAGATGCTGCATGCATACAAATGACACCTGCTGAAATTCTCCTTTCAATACAACTGTTAAAGATACAGGAGGAGCCCTGTCCTCCTTTTCATATGGTCACCCTATTAAATATTTATAGACCTCCTTTCATTCCAAAAGATAAAAAGGCAGTTTACAAAATAGGACCAGTGCAATACAACCACAATAAAACATATAGCAGATATCAAAAATAAGCTGGTACTAAAAATTAATGTTATGACTCTGATTTTTCTGGTAAAGTAAGTGAGTGGTATGAGTGACAGTAGGCACGTTGCATTTACATATATGAGATGATTTGCTGAGCAAGTAAGGGGGCTGATAGGGAAGAGCTAGATAGGGCTTGTGAGGAGATCTGTGTTTATAGGATTAGAGTGGGAATTGAGTGGGAATGTGAGACAAGATATATTGAAGGTTTTAAAGTGACTTATTACTGTAACTCAATTATTTATGGACAGGGGAGAGTAAAGTGGTTATTCACCGTTTAATACCTTAATTCTATAAATAATAAATATGTGCTTTTCAGACTTGCACACCTATGGTTTATGGCTACCAAAGGGCAAAAATGATAAAGGGAATAATATAGGTCAGAATAAAAAACCAGTGTGTTGTAACACTTTGAGAAGTCAAGGTGTTGTACCTGAAGTAAAGTTCCTGGTGGCAGCATTACAGTGTGTGTGGAGGAACATAGTACGCTGCCTTAAACTGAGTCAAAATATTGAACCATCTAGCCCAGTATTATCAACACTGACTAGCAGTGGCTTCTCAGGGTTCTGGGCAGGGTTTTTTCCTGTCCTACCTGGAGATGCTGAAGATTGAACCTGGGACCTTCTGTATGCAGAGCAGATGCTGTACCACTGAGCCACGCCCCTAGAAAAAAACTATTCTCACTGGTAAATAGGCAGGAATGCCACGGCCCTCCTTTGAGTCACCATAAGATAAAGTAATAATAATAAATTTCAGCTGTAAGCAGGGCCACTCCTCTCATTAGGCAGGAGGTAGCCACCTCAGGCAGCTGACTTTGTGTATGTGTATCATGACTTGCCTTGGGTACTATGTACATTGACTTGTGGGGGGGTTGGGAACACTTTGCCTGAGGCAACAAAATGTCTCGGGTTGGCCCTGGCTATAAAAAAAAAATTGCGAAAGAAGGTTCTGAAGAAGTCCTCCAAGCTAGCCTTCCCTTCCCTTGAGAAGCTTATGACTTCGAAGGGTTGGCCAAGACAAAAAGTAAGAATAAGAATTTGAATCATTTTCATCTCTGTACTGTAGCCAGCAACCTTTTGAACTCCCCCCCCCCAAGTGTTCTTTCAACGGTAACTGTTTGTCAAAAGGAATGCAAAAAATATTTTCTTTGTAAGGAATCTAATGACGCTTTGTATAATAAAATTGCACAGTTTATGTTTCCTGCTCTGAAAATGGCAAACACTTCATACATTTTGTATTTTAAATGCCATTCAACTGTGAGCATGTAATTTGGCAAGTTGTACACCTATAACTGTCAGATCAATGGTCTGTGTCCAATGGGAGCAATTATAACTAACACCCTTGTATAATTTGGCACATAGAAATGCCACTTTCTGCCAATGCAGAAAATAATGATGAGGGTTGTTATATAAATGCTAAGACTTTTAAAATTATTTTTTAAAAAAGGTAGAGGTTAATCAGTAGAGACTCAGGAATTCCTCTGATTTAAAGATGCAATTTAGCAGGAATGGCGAATGTGTCCCCCCCCCCCCAGATCAGTGGTCTTCAATTGGTCCATACCCAAGATCCACCTTGGACTCCCAACCTGCAAGATGGTGCCAATTGCCCAAAATGGGAGCAATAGCTTTGCCACACCCCATTCTGGACTGATTTTGTGACACACTTTTGGGTTGCAACCAACCAGTTGAAGACAGCTGATCTAGATCAAGGATACAGCACCTCAGATCCAGGGTCCAAATCCAGCCCTTTGGGGTTCCCCAGATGGCGCCACTCCCTTTCCCCTGACCACCTATCATTTGAGGGTTTCCCAGCTGTTGTGCAGTTTTTCCCCCATTCAAAAAGGTTGAAATACCTCTCCTAAGGCATAGTTACTGCCAGTAAGCTAAAAATATGGTGGTGCTGTTGGTATTTTAGGCCCCTCCCCTTTTGCCATCAGCCCTGCCCCTTTTGCCTTTGGCCCCACCCACCACTAGAATGCATGTTTAGTAGGTAGGCTTATCTAAGAGTTTGTTATCAATCGTTGGATAGAACCAGTAAGTGGGCAACAAATATAAGTGCTCCTGAGGAAGAATCATATGTGGATGACAGCACTGAAGGAATGCCCCCTGCCCTTCCAAAATGGCAGGAATTTTCACACAAAGGGGGGGAAAGCAGTTCCTAAATAAAAGCAAATTTTGTTTCTAGTTGATGAAGGTATTTTAGAGGTATTTCCCCTCTCATATAGGATGGAATACTTCTTCTGAGCCAGTGCTTGTCATCTGCAGCCTTTATAAGTGTGTGTGATATATGCTGCAATTAATCAAGAGTGTTTTTACTCAAAATGTTTAGGCTGCAACTCTAAATTCACTTATCTTGTGCTAAGCTCCACTGAAATCAATGAGACTTACTTCCAGGTAGACATATATAGGATTGCATTGTTAACTGATTAAATCTAACTGATTAATTCATTAAACATTACAGCCCAAATATATCAAAGACCGGTTTTCTTACTATCTGTTTCTTTGGGAATTGTTCCACCCTCCACTTTTCAATGGAAAAGGAAAATTTCCCTTCCACTGGGTCACAATGATTTGAGTATTTCTGGGTACAGAGGAGTTTTAGCTTGCTTGCAGAAAGTACCCAATGCCATAAAAAGCTATATTGTGAGTAGCACAATCAAAGTCAGAAGGAGTCAGCATAAAAGTCAGCATAAAGACTAAGCACAAAAGTTCTTCATTACTTATGGTTCTGAGCATGCTACAGAATCAATCTGGTTCAAGCTGTATTGTTCACACCCAATGTTGTTGTATTACTTGAACTAACTGTGTAGGTACAAAGTCCAATTAATTTAGGCTGACCAGATAAAATCCAGGTCAGGGATCTTGTAACTTTAACAGTTGTAGAGAAAAGGGAATTTCAGCCAGTGTCATTTGTATGCAATTAGTCCCTGGTGAAATTCCCTCTTCATCACAACAGTTAAAGGTGCAGGGGACCTGCCTTCTTTTGTATATGGGCACTCTAGTATAGTGCCTGCACCTATAACTGTTGTGATGAAGAGGGAATATCACCAGGAACTAATTGCATACAAATGACACTGGCTGAAATTCCCTTTTCTCTACAACTGTTAAAGTTACAGGAGTCCTGACCTGGATTTTATCTGGTCACCCTAAATTACATGTAATCACCAATATTTTCTATTTTAAGTGTTTTAATACCAGTTCTTATTATGTATTTTTAAATTATGTACTACTGGCCAATAGGCTGTAATAAAAAAAAATATACATGTAATACTCTAATCAGTAAAAATGCAGCAAATGTGCACCTGAGGATTTCTCTAGAACATGTGGTAAAAAAACAGAATGTAGATGAAAGACCATATCTTAAAATATCGCACACATGCCACTGATGGTGCTTTTGAACATCTTTCTCACTCTTGGTATGTACGTGTGAAAACAGAAATGCAGTTTTAGTGCACTTATATCAGGTTTTATATGGATCTATAGCCATGCAGGAAAGGGGATTCACAATGACATCTCAGCTTTCCTGCATTTTTGTGTCATTTATAAACATTTTATAAGTAAATGACTTGTTCTGTCTGAAGCACATTTTTAATCTTCCATGCACTATTTTCCCATAAAGTTGTACACAATTTTGGAACTGCTTTTAAAAAAAAAAGAAAGAAAGAAAGAAAAGAAATTTTAACCCCCTCCCCCAATTGAGCAGTGACTCTTTGGTCACTATGAACTGTCACCGAATGGCTCTGTTACCCATTCCTCCCCCACATTGTTTCTATTACCATGACCATCCACTGCACTGGCATTACTTTTCACTGCTTCTCCCATCCAGACTCTAGTGAAACTGATGAGGTTGAAGGAAATCTTTGCCAATTTTATCAATACCACCTTGGTTTAATTTTTTTCCACCTTCTAGGTTTCATGGAAGTCCAAACCCAGGTATTGCATTGATAACATTGACAAGGCATGTCCCTGATCTTGACAATTTCGCTGGAATTCAGAGAGGAGCATTGGGAGAAAATTGATGAGGCCTTCCTCCCAAATATGTCGGTTTCAGCAATGATCATAGTAAGGGCCACCATCCAAGTAGGCAAGTGGGTGACTGTTCTACCACACTCACTGGAGTGGTGTGTAATGATATCACATAAAGTGATTTGTGAAAAATTAGGCCTGTTTGCACATCACGACAGCACACTGTGGATTCATACCTGCAGAGAGCTGTTGCATCATGCTAGGCTCCCATGGGCACCATTTTTTCATGATGCCCATGGGCGCGTGGCTTGTTGTGTCATGCAAACCCAGGTGGCAGGAGTTGTTTGAGGATTAGATAACCCTCAAATAACCCTAAAACAAGCCATAGATAAATTAAGCCACAGTGGGCTGCCATGACATGTGAACCAGATCACTTCAATACTGAACAATCCTTCAAAGCTGAGGATTGTTAAATTGCCTAAAATGCATTTGTGATATCAGCCTTTCAGTTTACAGAGAGCTAGATTTGTAGGTCACTTGTACTGTAACCCTACATATCTCTAGTCAGAAATAAGTTCCATTGATTTCAATTAGGCTTATTCCCAGGTAAATGGGTAATAAGCTTGCAGCCTAAACCAATATCTAGGGCATCCATTGACTTCATTGTATTCTGATTCACACACTTAACTGTTTCATTATGGATGAGGTTCTGACCACTTCTTTCCTCTATTTCTCTATTTTTAACAGCTTCCTTATCATTTTCAAGTTCAAAGCTTTTGATTCCTAGTTGAAACTATTAAAACTTTCTCAAACACCTTCTAATTATCCTTTCCTGTCTTTCAACATTGCTTCGTTGTTCTGATGTTTCTAATTTTCTTGTTTTTGCCCTGTCCTTTAATTCACAAATCATTTTTATATTGTGGCATGTTGTTTAAGGAATTCCCTGTCTCCTGATATAGACACTGCTTCATCTATACTGTTTTTTCTACATTGACTTGGATTTATGGCAAAACATTCACAGATACGTCACTACATTTAACTCAAGGTGTCTTATTTAAATAACCATCATATAATGTTAGAAAATGATCACAAGAATAAACTATGATTTGTGTCCCTGGAGGGGACAGCAAAGCAATATTATGTGTGTCTAGACAGAAGTAAGCCCTGGTCAATGTACAGGTAAGTGTACGGAGTATTGCAGCCTCAGTGAACCTCTTTTCTTAATTTATTTTAGATATTGGCCTGGTTCACACAAAACACTAACCCATGGTTTATTTGTTGCTCTACCCAAGTTTGTCTGGTAGATGATTTAACAACCTGTGGCTTGTTTTCTCAATCCCTGAGTTGTTTCCCTCTGTCTTCTTCCATTCCCTTCTGGTATCCCAAATGTCATTGTGACACTGCAGTCCTGAATGAAGAGTGGCTGGGTTTTCTTTTACTGTTTTTGTCCATCACCTGTGTCACCTGGCAAAACAATAGTTCTGATTTGTGTGTATTCCCATAAACCTAAGAAATCTGCATAGCAAGAAGACACCAGATCTCCTCTCCCTATTCATCTTGACCCTTGTCCATCAGTATTATTTATTTGCTTGTGGCCATTGGCCACTATAAAACAGGGAAACAAATTTTACGTTTCCAGAACAGTTTAAAACATTAAACTAGCTATAAAGTGTATGATGTAAAGAAAACTAACAATAAAATCAGTCTATACACCATTAAAACATGGTCTTCCAACATTAATTTGACAGTAGAGTATATGTCTACTCAGAAATGAGTTCCATGGGGCTTTCTCCCAGATAAGTGCATTTAGGATTGCAGCCCCAATCAATTTTTGTCCATTAAACATATTTTTAAACTTCCTGTCATTCTAAACAGAGCTATATCCATCAATGGCAAAGTCTACCACAGGGCATATTTTCTATACAATGATGGCTCAAGCTATTTTACCACACAGTTGAAAATATGCACCCCTGGATTTTTGCAATATTGAAAAAGATATTAGGGTGCATCTTTCAGTTTATGGGTGGCTTTACATGATGGCCATTGCAGGCTGCAGCTTCCTACTACACGTACCTGTAAGAACAGAGTTGGTTAGGAATGCATTACTGTGTACATATGTTACAGTTTTGGAGTACATGCAAAACACTTTGGTATATCCATAAACATACAGAGTGTGAAATAGCCCTTAAAAGTCGGCAGTGCAATCGCTAAGTCTGTAACACAAGTGTACCAGCGGTGATAACTACAGAAGTAATTTGATCCCTACTCATGTAGCTTTAAATGTCCAGACACATTTTATTGAAAATGAATAAAAGCTAGAGATTTATTGCCATCCAAAGATGCCCATGGAATCTTCCCCACATCAGCAATTAGAAGAAAAAGACATGTTCCTCCCCTTGACTCTGAATCTTGTAAACGCAGTTAATATACTTGGGCATTGTGTAATGCTTGTTAAGAGAAAGAGAGAAAGAGATGACACAGCTACTGTGTTTTTTATAAGGTGTGTAGCAATATCAGTCCTGGTAGCTGGCAGGAGGTACAAGCTTTTAAATGAGTGGGGAGATGCAGCCTACTGTGGTGATATCACAGGATGAAGCCACAATATTGTAGTGCTCATTGAAACAAGAGTAGTAGATGGGGAACAAGAGTAGTAGATGGGGAAAGCAGAGGCAATAACTCTCCCTGGGCTTCACCAATAACCTTCACTAAAATAAATAATTTTAAAGCTGAAAGCTGTAGTTAAGCATGACTGCTTAACTGAAATGGATGTTCTATAAAACACACTTAACAATGAATTGCTGAGATAAAAGTGTGTGGCGGAGCACATTCCAAAGTGTTGGTGCACAGGTGAGTAATTGAGAGGCACTCCATTCAGTGGTGAATGAACTAAAGGCCCCCTCCACAAGGATGCGCTTTTGCGCCCGGTTCCGGGATTATGCGCATTATCGCGGAGGCGCATTTACGCCTAATCCCTCTGCACGGGAGGCGGCGAGAGGCGGCGAAGCGCATTAATTCATGTCCAAAAAGTGCTTTAGAAGACGTTAACGCGCATAATCGCTTGTTCACACCGCGATAATGCGCTTTAACGGCCGGAGAAAAATAAAAGTCGCTATTTAACGCGCATTCGAAAATGCGCATTATCGGGGAAATAACGCGCCTGTACGCCCGTTTTGCGCTCCGCTGGTGTGGAGGTAAAATTTATAATGAGCCTCTAAGGCTCATTAAACGTCTCGTGTGGAGGAGGCCAAAGGCAACAGAGGCAGAATTCAGGTGGGGTCAGAAGAAAGATTGAAAAAGGATCTTCCCAAACCAGTGTGCATTGAAAGCATTCATCACATTGCAGAACTGGAACCCTGACCCCTAGCAAAGCAGAGACTTTACAAGTGAATAATGATTGTTTGATGCTAAATTTGAAGACTAACCTAGTGATTTTTTGGTTGTTTATGTTCTTGCTTCTACTTTAATATTTTTTGGATATATAATTTCCCTAAAAACAACCCAAAAGTCTTTTTGTTAATGGGTGGTACAGAAAGGTGGCAAATAAATGAATGAATATTATGAAGATTTTCACAATCCTAAATACTCAAATAACTTTTGAAAATGGGTCATGTGTTGTGATCCTATGCTTGTTTACTGAGTTCAATGAGACCTACTCCCTACTAAGTGTTTTTAGGATTACAGCCATAGGATTATGAATTGCTTATGAGATTACTTCAAAAGAGATTTAACTACCATCTTTCCATTTCAGTTATGGTCCCTGTCTTCCCCCAAACCAGATGCCCACACATACTTTAACAAATTTAATTCATTAATTTATCCCATAATTTATTTCATCTCTTCCCAGAGTCAGGGTAGCTCACAGTATAGAATAACACGTGATATTTAGAAGAATAAAAATTAGGGGTGTGCACGGACCCCCCGGATCGGATCGGGACCCGGATCGGGACCTCCAATTTTGTCCCGGACCGGTTCGGACAAAATCGGAGGCCCCCCGGACCGGATCGAGTCCGATCCCGACCCAAAAATCGTAAATTTTTGGATCGGCCGCCATTTTTTTCCCCATAGACTTGCATTGCAATGCAAGCCTATGAGGAAAAAATGGCGGTGGGTGGCTGAGGGGGGGCCTAACTCCCTCCCCCCCGCGGGGCCGTCCGCTGTGGACGGCCCCGGCAGGTAAGCCCCCTCCCCCGCGCTCCCTACCCCCCCTGGGGCCGCCCGCTTCCATCCGCTGGCGCCCGTGGGCGCCAGCAGATAGAAGCGGACGGCTCCGGGGGGGGGTAAGCCCCCTTCCCCGCCACTGCTTACCTTCTCGGCCCGTCCGCTCCCGTCCGGCGCCGGCGGCTACTACCAGCGGGCTCCGCGGCCTACTCTCGAGTAGCGCGCCGGGTGATGACATCACCCGGCGCGCCACCCTGGAGTAGGCCGCGGAGCCTGCTGGTAGTAGTAGGCGCCGGCGCCGGGACGGGAGCTGCCGGGACGGGAAGGTAAGGGCCCCCCTCCCCCCTCCGCGCGCCCCCTCCTCCCCTCCACGCACCCCCTGCTTACCTTCCCGGCCCGGCGGCTCCCGTCCGGCGCCGGCGCCTACTACTACCAGCAGGCTCCGCGGCCTGCTCTAGAGTAGCGCGCCGGGTGATGACATCACCCGGCGCGCCACCCTAGAGCAGGCCGCGGAGCCTGCTGGTAGTAGTAGGCGCCGGCGCCGGGACGGGAGCCGCCGGGACGGGAAGGCAAGGGCCCCCCTCCCCCCTCCGCGCGCCCCCTCCTCCCCTCCACGCACCCCCTGCTTACCTTCCCGGCCCGGCGGCTCCCGTCCGGCGCCGGCGCCTACTATTACCAGCAGGCTCCGCGGCCTGCTCTAGAGTAGCGCGCCGGGTGATGACATCACCCGGCGCGCCACCCTAGAGCAGGCCGCGGAGCCTGCTGGTAGTAGTAGGCGCCGGCGCCGGGACGGGAGCCGCCGGGACGGGAAGGTAAGGGCCCCCCTCCCCCCTCCGCGCGCCCCCTCCTCCCCTCCACGCACCCCCTGCTTACCTTCTCGGCCCGTCCGCTCCCGTCCGGGGCCGGCGGCTACCACCAGCAGGCTCCGCGGCCTGCTCTAGAGTAGCGTGCCGGGTGATGACATCACCCGGCGCGCCACCCTAGAGCAGGCCGCGGAGCCCGCTGGTAGTAGCTGCTAGTGCCGGACGGGAGCGGACGGGCCGAGAAGGTAAGCGCCCCCCTCCTCCCCCCCCCCGCTGTCCACTTTCATCGGCGGGCGCCCGCTGGCGCCTGCCAATGGAAGCGGCGGTGGGCGCCAGTGGGCGCCCGCCGATCCGCCGATCCGCCGAACCGGTTCGGAGCCTTTTCGGACCGGTTCGGATTGGATCGGCCGATCCAGCTGCGGGATCGGAAATCGGATAATTTATCCGATTTCCCACTGGACCGGACTCGGATCGTGGATCGGGTCCGATCCAGTGCACATCCCTAATAAAAATATCCAGTGGAATTTTAGAATGTTTTTAGGATGTTTTTTATGATATTTTATTGCTATTTTAATGTTTGCCATGCTTTTAATCAGTTTTATGTATTTTATCATATTTCATATTTACTGTTGTTCCCCGCCTCAATCTAAACAGAGAGGTGGGAAACAAATAAATAAATAATATGTTTATTTATTACCCACCGCTCCCTCAAGATCGAGGTGGGGAACAACATCATCACAAAACACACAAAACTGATTAAAAATACATAAAACCAGTACATCATTAAAATACCAATAAAAGACCAATAAAACTATAAAATTCATCTGTAGGCCTGCCAGAAGAGCTCAATCTCTATAGATCTTTTAAATTCCTGAAGACTGGTAAGTTGACTGATCTCTCCCGGCAGGTCATTCCACAATCTGGGAGCGGCAGAAGAGAAGGTCCTCTGGGTAACAGTTGTCAATCTAGTTTTGTTGACTGTAATAAATTCTTCCCAGAGGACCTAAGCGTGCGGGGCGGATTGTATGGGAGAAGGCGATCCCGCAGGTAACCTGGACCCAAACCATGTAGGGCTTTAAAGGTAATGACCAACACTTTGTACTTCGTCCAGAAACTAATTGGCAGCCAGTGGAGAGATTTCAAAGCTGGTGTGATATGGTCACCCCTGGGTGTACCAGTGACCAACCTGGCTGCCATATTTTGAACTAGTTGAAGTTTCCAGACTAGGCACAGAGGTAGCCCTATCTACAGTGCATTGCAGAAGTCTAGTCTCAAAGTTACCAGCGCATGCACTACCGTCTTTAGGTCTTCCAACTCTAGGAAGGGGCGCAGCTGGCGTATCAGCCGAAGCTGATAGTAGGCACTCCTGGCCGTTGCATCTATCTGAGCTGTCATTTGGAGTGACGGATCCAGGAGCACCCCCAAGCTGCAAACACAGCCTTTCAGGGGGAGTGTAACCCCATCCAGAACTGGTTGACACACCTCCAACCCCAGGTTGTGGCCCTTGACAGTAAGCACCTCCGTCTTGTCTGGATTCAGCTTCAGTTTGTTTTTCCTCATCCAGCCCATTACCGCCTCCAAGCATTCATTCAGAGGAGACACACTATTCTTAGCTGATGCTGTTGTCAGGCATAGAGAAATATATTTGGATGTCATCAGCATATTGATAGCACCCCGCCCCATGCCTCCGGATGATCTCTCCCAGCAGTTTCATGTAGATGTTAAACAGCATTGGGGATAGGATGGCGCCTTGTGGTACACCACATAGCAGCTCCTTCTTTGAAGAGCAACTATCCCCAAGCATCACCATCTGGAATCTACCCAAGAGGTAGGACCGGAACCACTGAAGCACAGTGTCCCCGAGTCCCAATCCCCTCAGGCATTCCAGAAGGATACCATGGTCGATGGTATCGAAAACCGCTGAGAGGTCCAGAAGTACCAGCTATTATACTAGTACCAAAAACTATTATACTAGTTTTAAAATAAAAACCAGAAGATAACCTCACAGAATCCAGTTTAAGACAATAAAATTCTCTGAAATGTGTCTACCTTCTGTTCTCCAGCCTGTGCAGATTTGACTCGCCTGTTCACACAACAAACATACATAGGTCAGGTCACAGGAAGATTTCTCTAGCACAGCCTTTCCCAACCTGGTGCCCTCCAGAAGTGTTGGACTGCAACTCCCAGCTTCCCAGCCATTGGCTATGCTGTGCAGAGCAGTGGATGTGAAAGTAATACCCATGGGCAAGTTGTAATGTTGCCCTGTGTGATGATGAGTGCACACACTTCCACCTCCTTTGAGATTGGATAAACTGCAAGTCATCCTTCATGTTGTATGCTCTTGCAACCATCTAAATGTTGTAGACCTTAGCCTGAACACAAAGACGAATCAGACCTATGGTATACACTTACGGAGAAGGACAGAGCTTTCCTCCCACTCCCCCTTTTTTAAGGCTTCCTTTAAAATCCCTCTGAGGGCAGAAAGTGAGTGAGTAAAGCCAGGCCATTTCCTATGCAAAGGAACTTCATCAACTCCAAGGATCCAATTAGAAGGTATTTATGACAGAAGTTCGACAGAGAGAGGTTCAGAAATGAATGTTGCTTTTAAACTAAAAGAAAACACAGAATTGACTACCTTGCGCTTGTTTCACAGGAAACCTAAAATTGTATTAGGGGTGTGCACGGACCCCCCGGATCGGATCGGGACCCGGATCGGGACCTCCAATTTTGTCCCGGACCGGTTCGGACAAAATCGGAGGCCCCCCGGACCGGATCGAGTCCGATCCCGATCCAAAAATCGGAAATTTTTGGATCGGCCGCCATTTTTTTCCCCATAGACTTGCATTGCAATGCAAGTCTATGAGGAAAAAATGGCGGCGGGTGGGTAAGGGGGGGCCTAACTCCCTCCCCCCCCGGGGCCGTCCGCTGTGGACGGCCCCGGCAGGTAAACCCCCTCCCCCGCGCTCCCTACCCCCCCTGGGGCCGCCTGCTTCCATCCGCTGGCGCCCGCGGGCGCCAGCGGATAGAAGCGGACGGCTCCGGGGGGGGGGGTAAGCCCCCTTCCCCGCCACTTACCTTCTCGGCACGTCCGGCGCCGGCGGCTACTACCAGCGGGCTCCGCGGCCTACTCTCGAGTAGCGCGCCGGGTGATGACATCACCCGGCGCGCCACCCTGGAGCAGGCCGCGGAGCCTGCTGGTAGTAGTAGGCGCCGGCGCCGGACGGGAGCCGCCGGGCCGGGCAGGTAAGGGCCCCCCTCCCCCCTCCCCCCTCCACGCGCCCCCTCCTCCCCCCTCCCCCCTCCGCGCGCCCCCTCCTCCCCTCCACGCACCCCCTCCTTACCTTTCCGGCCCGGCGGCTCCCGTCCGGCGCCGGCACCTACTACTTCCAGCAGGCTCCGCGGCCTGCTCTAGAGTAGTGCGCCGGGTGATGACATCACCCGGCGCGCCATCCTAGAGCAGGCCGCGGAGCCTGCTGGGAATAGTAGGCGCCGGCGCCGGACGGGAGCCGCCGGGCCGGAAAGGTAAGGGCCCCCCTCCCCCCTCCGCGCGCCCCCTCCTCCCCTCCACGCACCCCCTCCTTACCTTTCCGGCCCGGCGGCTCCCGTCCGGCGCCGGCGCCTACTACTTCCAGCAGGCTCCGCGGCCTGCTCTAGAGTAGCGCGCCGGGTGATGACATCACCCGGCGCGCCATCCTAGAGCAGGCCGCGGAGCCTGCTGGGAATAGTAGGCGCCGGCGCCGGACGGGAGCCGCCGGGCCGGAAAGGTAAGGGCCCCCCTCCCCCCTCCGCGCGCCCCCTCCTCCCCTCCACGCACCCCCTCCTTACCTTTCCGGCCCGGCGGCTCCCGTCCGGCGCCGGCGCCTACTACTTCCAGCAGGCTCCGCGGCCTGCTCTAGAGTAGCGCGCCGGGTGATGACATCACCCGGCGCGCCATCCTAGAGCAGGCCGCGGAGCCTGCTGGGAATAGTAGGCGCCGGCGCCGGACGGGAGCCGCCGGGCCGGAAAGGTAAGGGCCCCCCTCCCCCCTCCGCGCGCCCCCTCCTCCCCTCCACGCACCCCCTCCTTACCTTTCCGGCCCGGCGGCTCCCGTCCGGCGCCGGCGCCTACTACTACCAGCAGGCTCCGCGGCCTGCTCTAGAGTAGCGCGCCGGGTGATGACATCACCCGGCGCGCCACCCTAGAGCAGGCCGCGGAGCCTGCTGGGAATAGTAGGCGCCGGCGCCGGACGGGAGCCGCCGGGCCGGAAAGGTAAGGGCCCCCCTCCCCCCTCCCCCCTCCGCGCGCCCCCTCCTCCCCTCCACGCACCCCCTCCTTACCTTCCCGGCCCGGTGGCTCCCGTCCGGCGCCGGCGCCTACTACTACCAGCAGGCTCCGCGGCCTGCTCTAGAGTAGCGCGCCGGGTGATGACATCACCCGGCGCGCCACCCTAGAGCAGGCCGCGGAGCCTGCTAGTAGTAGTAGGCGCCGGCGCCGGACGGGAGCCACCGGGCCGAGAAGGTAAGTGCCCCCCTCCTCCCCCCCCCCCCCCGCTGTCCACTTTCATCGGCGGGCGCCCGCTGGCGCCCGCCAATGGAAGCGGCGGTGGGCGCCAGTGGGCGCCCGCCGATCCGCCGATCCGCCGAACCGGTTCGGAGCTTTTTCGGACCGGTTCGGATTGGATCGGCCGATCCAGCTGCGGGATCGGAAATCGGATAATTTATCCGATTTCCCACTGGACCGGACTCGGATCGTGGATCGGGTCCGATCCAGTGCACATCCCTAAATTGTATACAACTCCAGAGCAGTCACAGATGGTCCAGCCCCTAAAAGGCATTATGTAAGTTCTCCTGGTGGCCCACTCAGTCCCTGGTAGCTCTGTTCCTCACAGGGAAACCCACTCAGTCCCTGGTAGCTCCGTTCCTCACAGGGAAACCATGCCCACTCAGCCTATCCCTAAAGTACCACTGAAACTTAACTCCAGCCCCTAAAAGTCATTATGCAAGCTATCCTGGTGGCCCACTCAGTCTCTTAAGCCCTACTAGGCTCTTTCATGGGCTCGGTTCCTGACAGGGATGCCATGCCTCCTCAATCCTAACCCTAACCCTTATTTGAGCATTGTGCCTAACCCTAAAGTACCACTGAAACTTAACTGCAGCCCCTAAAATTCATTATGCAAGTTCTCCTGGTGGCCCAATCAGTTTCTCAAGCACTACTAGGCTCTTCCATGGGCTCCGTTCCTGACAGGGATGCCATGCCTCCTCAACCCAGCCCTAACCCTAACCCTAATTTGAGCATTGAGCTTAAACCTAAAGTACCACTGAAACTTAACTCCAACCCCCAAAACTCATTATGCAAGCTCTCCTGGTGGCCAACTCAGTCTCACAAGCCCTACTAGGCTCTTCCATGGGCTCCATTCCTGACAGTGATGTCATGCCTTCTCAACCCTAACCCTAACCCTACCCTGACCCTAACCCTAACTTCAGCCCCTAAAAGTCATTATGCAAGCTCTCCTGGTGGACCACTCAGTCTCTTAAGTCAGACATGGGAGGGGGCAAGTCCCTTGAGGATTTGAGGGAACTCAAAAACCTTGGTATGGCCCCTGAGAAGGCCTTCTCCTGCATCCCGACCAACTGCACCTCAGATGTTGATGGGACATGTAGGAGACCATCCCCCCAGTTGAACTGAATGAGTTGCCAGATTCGTGTGAGAGGAGGTTGCCCCCCTAAGCATCCCGCACATATTAGGGTGAAAACCTATGCATGTTTAGATATAAAGAAGTCCTACAACTCCCAGTATGGCTAGCTGGGAGTTGTAGGACTTTTTTCTGTCTAAACATGAATAGGTTGCACTGTTTTTCTGTGGAACTGTCTTCCTTTACCTTCTCGGGTTCTTTTTGCCACACATCCCAGTTCACACAGACATGCAATTTGTGGAATGACCAACATGGGTCTAAGGGGGCCTTTGACTAGAAGTTTGGCATGCACGCGGCAGTTCTATGCACTCTTGTAAATAGGAAATAGCTACTTCCAAACTGAGAACATTTGCTCAAGGACGCATTCAAAGTCCAAAAACATTATCTTTATTTTTGCAGACTTTTATTCTCAACACACACACACATTACAGAGGAGAAAAATTGGCTTGTTTTAATATACCCATCCCCGAGCTCACAATTTTTCCTCTGAGCTTAGCTGTAAACTTTACAAGCTGGGAGAACATAAATTTTCTCAGCAACAATATTTTGTTGTGAGCCATCCCTATTGTAATGCAAAATGTTTTGGGGTGGCCTTGTCTTGATTGGGCAATTAAGGCCCATTCAAAAGTCCTGCTCCTGACAGAGACTATGTCTACACCATGGATTTTTCCTGGGGTAATCCTTGGGTCATCCCTGTGCATCCAAATGACCCACCGGGGATCTTGGGTGCAGGCAGAGATGACTCCTCCATTTTCCCAGGATAATTGGTTGCCCAGTTATCCTGATTTTCCCCACGGTCCCAGGACCATCCTGAGGACTGTGGGTGGTGTGGGCACTGCTCCCGGCTTGTCCTGCCTCCTTGTGAGTAGCAGGGCTCTGGAAACGGGCACTGAGCTACGCAGGGACAGTCCGTGCCCGTTGTGGGGAGGAGCGGGTTCAGGGTGATTTTTGTTTAAAAAAACTAACTTTTGTTGGTGGAGCACAATTGCATTCGTCTCCTACGATTCAAAAACAAATGGCGCCCGCGAGGTCCCTCTTCCTTCCAGGATGTCACGCAGCCGTCTAGATGCTGGGGAACGATCCTGGAAGCAGGAAATCCCGGGATCCTCCTCACTTCGTCCCGGAAGGCCCTCTGGTGTAGAAAGGGCCAGAGATGAAAGCTTCTAGAAGAACTGGCTTGTTGATTTTTGAGATAAAAGATACTTCTGAAAAAATCTTGAGCTAGTGGTCTTATGCTGATGGAATGTGTTATGTTCCTCATTTTCTCTTTCTCATGCAATCTCAGTTCCTCCAGCCCAAGTCCAACATGTGAACCGACACACTGTCTTTTTCCAGCTCACTATTCTGACTGTCAGTTGATTCTAATACATTGTGATTTATTTATTTATTTATTTATTTATTTATTTATTTATTACATTTGTTTTATTACACACACACACACACTACAGCTGCCCACATTTTTGGACTCACCTCAGGGGTATGGCTATGGGGACTGTCTTATTGAACACCTGCACTTGAAAGTTTACCATTATACCACTGACTTTTGGACTCAGAATCAACAACTAATCCATACATAATATCACAGGCATTGAACGGCTATGTAGAGTTAGCAGGTTGTGCTATGTTGTACAGGGAACCCAGCTCTGGACTCAGTGGGGCACTTTAATAGGGGGTAACACCTTCTCCGGGTGTTATGAGGCAAACAGGTCTATCTGGGACAAATGAGGTAGGAAAGTGGGGGATTCTGGCCCAGGAAATGTGGGGTAGGAACTATAGTAGAATGGAAAATGGTTCTAGCAGAGAGTCGTGAGCAATTATATCAAAATCAGCCAGACCCTGTTATTCTTAGAGCTGACATACCAATGGGATGCCAAAGCAGAAAGGGATGCCCAAGGGAAGCTCAAGCAGAAAGAATGAACATTAGCTGCCCAAACTCCAAGGCAAGGATTGAAACAAAAGGAACAAAGAGCTTGATGGCTCAGAGGCTGGTCCTAAGTCAGAATGGGTCAAAACAAAAAGAACAATGGTTTGGTTCTGGGAACTGGCTCAGGGTAGATCCTTGCCTCTTGATTATTTTGGATCTAGCTAGCTATATGAAGTAGCAGAGGAGAAGATTTAATCAAAAGGTGTAATTAGGGATGCTCTGGTACTCTTCAAATCACTGCCTGGGAGATGGGAAGCTTCAAGAATGGACCATTTCCTGCCAGAGCCATTGTTTATTATTATTCAAAGATGCCCCTTTGGGTTAGTCAACTGGATGGTGGCATGACAATCAAGCAAGCATTTGCATGTGTCCTGGGCAGGAACTACACTACTGCTTTAAAACAGTTTAAAATGGTTTATAACAGTAGTGACAACTGTTGCGGCCCAGTACACCCTCCATATACAGTTTTGAAAACATTTTCAAAGTGTCGTATCCTGCTTGGTGTAGATCGGTGGTCGAGGGAACAACTTCCTTAAATCTAATCAAGTATCTTTTGTGACCTGATTCAGACTACAGGCAATCCACCGAGGGTTAATTAACTCTGTGGCACATGCTATCCACCATTATGAACGTGCAAGCCTTGGCCTGAGGTTGCCATGGCTTGCTGTGTTGGGTGAACACTGGGTGACCATATGAGAAGGAGGACAGAGCTCCTGTATCGTTAACAGTTGCATAGAAACGGGAATTTCAGCAGGTGCCATTTGTATGCATGCAGCACCTGGTGAAATTCTTCATCACAACAGTTAAAGCTGCATGAGCCTTGACCTCTTTTGTATGTGGTCAAGAGGACAGGGCTCCTGCATCTTTAACTGTTGTGATGAAGAGTTTTAACCCTAGTTAAACAACCCACACAGAGCCCAGAGTCTAAGGTATTGCAAGGTTGTTTAACCTTCAAATAAACCCCACTACCCAGATTTGCAGGACACAACAAGCCATGGCCACTTCCAGCAGCTGGGGCTTGCATATTAATGAAGGCAGCTGCAGGTCATCACAGGTAAATTAACCCACAATGGGCTGTTGTGTCTTGCAAACTGGCCCAGAGTCTCCTGTGCCTCTGCAGCGGTTCAGAGCCTTAGCAGCTTTTTGGGATGTGCCTTCCGGAACTAAAATGGATCCTTGAGCCAAGGTATCTGGGTAATACCAATTAAATCAATAGCATACAATACATGTGTCAGTCAGAGAGCCAGCACACCTGAAGTTGCTCAGTAACACTCCTTCTCCGAAGATTTTTAGGAAACAAGTTAAAATAAGATTTTTAGGGAACAAGTTAAAATTCCCTTTGGCTTTTAAAGGAGCTTGATGGTACTTGGGTTTGGTGGCTGCTTTTAATCTGTTGATGTTGTACTGATGGCATTTGTATTAATATTAGGGAAATGTCAACATTTTAAATCAATCAATTATGTAAATTTGGTAGGAAAGGGCCTTCTCTCTCACACACACACACATACACACACACACATATACACGTATTACTGTTGCAAGCAGTTGTCAAGAGGCTTCGAAAGCCAGGTTGTTGTTGATAACTATAAAATGAACATTAATGCTAATTTTGTTCACTTCCGTGAACTTTCCTCATGAAATCCATGTATTTTTGTGTCAATAAGTGCTCCAGCCTCTCAGAAAGGCACAGTCTAAAGTGAACCTCCACTATACATAGACCGGCTAATGAACTGCCAAAATAGGAAATGTCTGGGGCAGGAGCTACCTACTGTGGAATCTATGAATAGGCTGACCTTTCTGCCATTGTTTTTCCACTTTCCATGTGGAAAACAAGACAGGTTGTAATAATATTATTTAAAGGCTTGAGTTGGTACCTCATTACTGCTCCTGAATGTTATGAATTTAGAGCTTTAGCACTCTGGCAGCACAAGTCACACTTACAGGGAAACAAAAGGAAAACACAAGTCAATTTGAAGGGAGAGAAAAGACAGAGGCCCCCTCCACAAGGATGCGCTTTTGCGCCCGGTTCCGGGATTATGCGCATTATCGCGGAGGCGTATTTACGCCTAATCCCTCTGCACGGGAGGCGGCGAGAGGCGGCGAAGCGCATTAATTCATGTCCAAAAAGCGCTTTAGAAGACGTTAATGCGCATAATCGCTTGTTCACACGGCGAAAATGCGCTTTAACGGCCGGAGAAAAATAAAAGTCGCTATTTAACGCGCATTCGAAAATGCGCATTATCGGGGAGATAACGCGCCTGTACGCCCGTTTTGCGCTCCGCTGGTGTGGAGGTAAAATTTATAATGAGCCTTTAAGGCTCATTAAACGTCTCGTGTGGAGGAGGCCTGGGTCAAAAGTAGCTGTAAACAGCAATTTTGGGACTTCTGATTCCACGTAGGGCTGCAAAGTTTTGGATTATAACTCCCATGAGCCCTCATCTTTGGCTATGTTGACTAGGGGTGATGGGTGTTACTGGTCAAACTACCTGGAGGGTCACACGTTGCCCACCCCTGATCTACTACAAGGTTCCTGTGTCTTGAAGTGCTGCATAGAAGGGGAATTTGACCACGAACAGCATTTCACTGGGATTTGAAAAGCTGCATGAGGTGATCTTTTTCTTTCTATTTTCATCATGGGACTAAAGTTCTTTAAAAAATTTGGACCTCATCAAAATTTATAACTGCTCTGCACGAAGCAAGAATAGTGTGAAACCATCACTGAGATGAATTCTGAGAGTCTCAGCCCTGGAGGAAGTGTCATCTGTTACTAGAGGAAAGAAAGCATCAAGGGATATCTTCCTCTAGGGAGCCATTGATTTTGGCTCTTTCAGCTGGCTTGAGTAAAAGGGACATGCTATGCCTAATCTGGGAAGAAGCACAGACTTAGGAATTCACAACCATGGCTAGATCTACATTTTGTGTCAAATATGGAATAAAAGGCACCTATTACTGGGCACTCGTAGATTTTCACGAGTCCTATTCACGCCATCCGCTTCCCACGGATTTCTTGCTCCTCCTGATCGTTTTCCCATCTCAAAAAAAGACCCAGCAAAATCTGATCCCCCCCCCCTGCCCCCAGCAATGCATGCTGCCATTTCCTGCTGTGTGCAGGAAAAGCAGCACAAAAAGCCTCGCCCACTGAATGGGACAGTGGTCTTTGTTTACTTCCTCTTACTACTACCTCCTCCTCTATCTGAAGAAAGAGGAAGTGCTAATCACTATTGTGGGACAGAAATGTGATTCCTCTCCCCCATCTGGAGAAGCTCTATGAAAGCAGTATATGGAATGTGGATTGTGCCCCAACAGAGCAAGAGGCAGATGTAAATGTACGTTGCAATAATGAGGAGGAAGAGCAACTCCAGGGGACTCTTGTCAGTGGGCTCTTGTTGAGTGTGGACCCTTAGCAGATGCCCAGTCATGCCTACCCTTGACGCTAGCCCTGCACACACAAAGAAAAAAAATGTCTTCTTCAAGCTTGAAGTATATTAGGCACTTCAAGTCTTTTGGATAACATTACTAGCAACATTCTGGTACCATTTAACAGTTGCAGTAGTAGTAAGCAATATAGTGTTCAAAACTTAAAAGTAAAATCAATGGCTTCAGAGTGTGAATGTACAATCAGTTACATGATCCCATCATACACAAAAAGGCAAAGAGGAAAGTGCAATGGAACTATTCTTTCCTCCCCACCCCCTGCAATTCCTTGCACATACACCCAGAAATGTTCCAGATGGTCCCCCAACCCACTGGCAAAGATTTTGGAAGGTGTGGGGTCTGCAGGGGGAAGGTGAATTGCTCCCTCCCCATTCCCCTGATGGAAGCTTTACATTGGTGGAGGGACGCTCCTTGGATTTTACCCAATGAAACTGAATGAAATTTTTGAGCTGGCCACAGATTTAGCATCAGAAAAGGCAACATATTGCAGTTTCTTGTGAGAGCCAAATCAGCAATAATACAAATAAATTCCAGTTGTGTAGAATACAAGGTTGCTGATGGTTTGGGGGATATAAAGCAGCCACTAGGCATTTGATTATAGAAATAACGGGCCTGTTATTCAGCTAATTTTTAAATCAATTCTCTTTCCTATATTTAATTAAGAAATTGCATATCTGAAGGGGAGGCATCATGGAAAGAAGAGGTAGTGGAATGTCTATTAAACCACACCACACTATCCTTCTTTTCTCTGAAGAATGCTTTAATAATGCTAATCTCATCCCTATGCTTTGACAGAAGTTATCGTTTCCTTCCTTCTCGGCTTCCTAAAGCTGAATTTTCTTTTATGGAGTTTGTTTTATAGGGGGCATTTTATTTTACTAATTATCTCATCTTCTCAGTACAAACATGCCCTTGAACTAAGAGAATGAATGGCTTTGGCTAATGTTTGCAAGAAAGAAAGAACAGAAGAAAGAAAGAAAGAAAGAAAGAAAGAATATCCACAATTTACAGGCTGTCTTATTTTGGAAACCTTAGCTCAGGGATGGAGAATGTGTGGCCCGCTGTATATTGTGGGACTGCCACCTACAAAATGCTGGAAATTGTAGGCGTTTTTCTGTCTAAACTTGCATAGGATTGCATCCTTAGTTGCTCCAAGATCATCTCGATTGCTAGCAAAGCTGGAAACAGTCTAAGGCTGCAATCGTAGACTGATTTCACACATGCCACACTGAAAACACAGATGATCCTCTCTCCTGCTCTTGGTGTACGTGTGAGAAAGACAGAAATGCAGTTTTGGGTGTACCTGTCTCGGGTTTTTAAATCAACTGATAATAGGCAAGAAGATGGCTTTGCAACCGCTCCTTCCATTTTCTGTGATTTTTGTGTAACCAGAAATATTTTAACAGAAACACATTTCTCCACCCAACATTTGTTTTCATACATTTCTTTGGTGAATGAGGGTCGTCTTATGTGACACCCATATTCTGTACCCACCTGTAAGAGCAAGTAGGTTGATTGGAACAAGGGATAGGGGTTATTCAGAAGTGTCCCCCTCTTCTTCTAATTAATGTCCATCAGGCCCCATAATTTTCTTTTTTTTAAAGCCTTCAAACAGGTCCTAAAGACCCAGGCATTTACCTTGACTTATAATTGAGTTAGAATTCTACTGGGGCCATTGTATATATGATACTGTCTATTTTTAATTTTAATTTTGTCATTGCTTTGCTTTATTATTCTTATCATTGTTTTATTGTGTTTTGTAGTTTCAAGTTTTGTTGATGCCACCTTGGGTGGCGTGAGAGAACTTTCTAGTTCAGGGGTAAAGAGAAAGGCCATGGAGGGGAAGACTCAAGGCAGAGCAGAACAAAGCTGAGGAAAGTTGCATTATGCAGGCCATTGATAAACAGCTATTCACCTTGCCAAGTTGTGTACATTATTGGTTAAAGACATTGGCTGCATTCAGACAACATCATAGTCAAGGGTGGGGTAATCTTGTCGGTTATTTCTCTAGGGAGTACTCCCCACACAACATGATAATAATCAACCCTGGTGTGGATTAGGGGAAGGAATTCTATAAGCAAGGTGCCACCACTGAGAATGCCACCCACCTAGCTTCCTTTGTTGGGGGAACCTTGTAGAAGGGCCTTGTAGGTGACTTAAGGGTCTGAGAAAGTATCTGTAGGGGAACACATTCCTTTCAATATTCTGGCCCCAAGCCATTTAGGACTATAAAGATCAATTGATACTGCGCTATATTCACGAGTGTGTGCACCAGAGCAATGACTGCATTTTTAAAAACACCAACATGGTGGTGCCTCACACACAAAAGGGGCTCTAGTGCAGACTCTCCCAAGATAGAGGCGAGGAAAGATCTGGAGCAGAGAATATAGCTGGCTGATATCAGTATTCAGGGGGAGAGTGACAATATGGGTTAGGGTTAGGGTCTGAACCCAGTTATTTCCTCCAATACTCTAATACCAGTTTCACTCACATCCTGCCTATGAGCTTGCCATAGCTGTCTGGTTGGCCACTGTGGGAACAGGATGCTGGACTAGACAGGCCTCTGTTCTGATCCAGAACAATTCTTCTTATGTTCTTAACGCTGCAATCCTTTTCACACTTACCTGGAGTTGAACTCAGTGGGGCTTACTTCTGTATTCCTATGTAGGAGTTCACTGTTAATCAGTTGTTAGTCATGACATGTGACCTTAATGGGAAAGCTTAGTCATGATTCACTTAAGCCCCAAAGATTTAAATGGGGACTAAGGGGAACACTCTTAGTCTGGATCCAAGACAATGTGCTTTGTTCTTTCTTTTTGAAAATGGAATGGTAAAGTTATTCAGTTTGATTGGATTATGCTGTACGATGTTTTTAACTCTGCATTTTCTGTGCAGTCTTTAGTCCTCCCATTCTGAATGCTGTGATTTGCTCTGTTAATTATCATGGTCAATTAAACAGCTTTAAAAAAAACATTTCCTTTTTCCTGCCCCTAAGTTTTGTTTGTGCTATGCAGTGGGCATAAGCAAGATGTGAAGCAGCCCAGCCTAGAAGGATCTGAATCTACTCTAGATAGACAAGACATAGAGCCTATCTACACACACAGGATAAAACACTTTGAAAACATTTTGAAAACTGTATATGGAGTATGTCCTGGGTCCCAACAATTCTTGAAATTGTTATAAACCGTTATAAACCATTTTAAACCGTTTTAAACTTTTTTAAAGCTGTAGTGTAGATAGGATCTATAGATACGAGCAAGAAGCTGAGGTTTAAAAGATGCCCAGTAGCACTGTAATAAGCACCTTTCTCAAATCCATGCAGTAATGATCCTTGGATTGCTGTATGTGCATCTCTCTCTCTCTCTCTTCTAGAGAGAGAGAAGAGGCTTTTAAAAAGAATCTCCCCAGGGATTGCTTAATCATCTAAACCAAGCTGAGTTAACTGGATTTGCTTGTTAACCAAACATTGCAGCTACTGACTAGTCAGCCTCCTAAACAAATGCTTCCAGAAATCTTGTCTTCTTGATGCTGCCTCTTTAATCTCAAACTGTAAGCAAGCACACACAAAGGATACTACAATCTGGTGACAGATATGAGGAAATGTAAATAATCTATTAAAGCAAGGCGGCTGCTCTCCATGTCTCCTGCGATTAGGAGCATACAGAGATATTTGTACTCTCAAGAATCTATTCTCATGATGGAGCCCTGTTGTATCAGCTGTCATCTTTTTTATTGTTTCAGTTTTGTAGGAGCTTCCTTTCCATTTATTTGCAGGATTTGAGTAAAATTATTGTGTCAGGTAGAATGGATGTAGGCATAGATTGTGTCGAACAGGGTCAAGGCAAATTTACAGGGATGCTCTCAAGTTTAGGAAGGAGTGTGTGTGATTTTACTCTTCAGTAGTTTGAAATGTTTAGAGTACAACAATACTTAGCACATAGATGCTCTCCTTATTCTTACAACAGCCCTTGTTATCCCTACAACAGGTAGGTCAGTATCATCATCACAATCTTGCAGACGGTAAACTGAGGCTGAGCAGAAGAGGCTTGCCTAAGGCCACCTCCAAAGTTCATGCATGGGTGTGATTTGAACTGGGGGCTCATCTACACCTCTGAGCCTTCTGGGAGGGAGGGGGGAGGATCCCAGGCTTTCCCACTTCTGGGATCATCCCCCAGGATCCAAACACCGGCGCAACATCCCAGAAGGAAAGAGGGACCTTGCAGGTGCCATTTTTGGGGCTCGAAAACAGACAGGAGTGTAATTGCGCTCCACTGCAGGTAAGTTTTTCTTTAAAAAAAACCCTTGAAACTGCTCCTCCCCACCCCCAATGGGCATAGACTTCCCCAACGCATCTCCGTGCCCATTTCCAGAGCCCCGCTACTCATGGGGAAGAAGGGTCACCCATGATTGCACGCCACACCGGCCGCGGTCGTCGGGGTGTCCCAGGACCATGGAAACAATGGGAAATCTGCAGTCCCAGTTGTCCCAGGGAAAGTCTCTGCTTGTCCCTGCTTGACTCGGGGATCCCCTGTGCATCATTTGGATGCACAGGGATGACCTAGAGATTACCCCAGGACATATGCATGGTGTAGACATGGCCTAAGAAATTCCAGGTCATAACTCCAGTCTCTTTGCCATTGAATTTCTCCAGCTCCATCCAGAGTACTATCAACAATTCTGCCTCATTTAAGTCAATGAGAGTTAAGTGCACTTAACTGTGTGCTGGATAGTACATACCATATTTCATAGAATCTAAGACGCCATCGAATCTAAGGTGTACCTTAATTTCAGGGCCACGAATAGGTAAAAAGTTTTGCATTGATTCTCAGACGCACCCATTTTCAGACATGTTTATATTTTTAAAAAGTGCATCTTAGAATCGAAGAAATATGGTAGGTGGTAGCAGGGCCCAGGAGAGGGAGGAGTGGCGGTGGCGGCAGCAAGGAGAAAGAAGCGGGAAGGGAAGGGCACGGAGAGCAGGGCAGAGGCAGCGGTCGTGGCAGCGAGGACCCGCATTCGCCCCCCCAGAGACTCAGCTTCCCCACTCACCTTCCTCGCACCCCAGTCCTTGCTGCCAGCACGCTGGATCACGGTCTACTTTGTAGAAATGCTGCATTTCCAGACCTTCTCTACCGTTGCCGCTGCCACCACCGAATTCCAGGAAGGGGTGAGAGAGAAAGAGCAGGTTGAGCGGGGGCAGGCAGAGGTGGTAGCGGTGCCCAGACGAGGGAGGAGTGGCGGCGGGGAGGAGGAGGAAGAAGCAACAAGTAGAAAGGGAAGGGAAGGGCAGGGAGAGCCGGGCGGAAGCAGCAGCCATGGCAGCGAGGGCCTGCATGTGCCCCCCCAGCGACTCGGCCTCCCCACTCACCTCCATTGCTGCTCTGGTCCTTGCTGCCAGCACTGCTTGCAGCAGCCTCCCAGGGGCAGGTAGTCCTCGAGGTGTCCTCCCTGTGCCACAAGCCGCTTAGGAGTGCTGCACCCTGCCCAGTGTTTATCAAGCCTCAGAGGCTCTGCTTGTGCCTTCAACGCAGCCCTTTCATCCCCAATGGTCCCAGGGAGGGAGGAGGGAGGGTTGTAAACAAAAGCCAGTGATTGGGAGAGAGATTTCCCAATTGCTAGTTCTTTACAACCCTCCCTCCTCCCTCCCCAGGACCGGTGGGGATGAAAGGGTGGTGGCTGTGGCGAAAGCACAAGCAGAGCCTCCGAGGCTTGATAAATACTGCGTCGAGGACTACCTGCCCCTGGGAGGCCACTGCAAGTGGTGCTGGCAGCGAGGACCAGGGCAGCAATGGAGGTGAGTGGGGAGGGCGAGTCACGGGCGAGCATGCGGGCCCTCGCTGCCATGGCCGCTGCTTCTGCCCTGCTCTCCTTTGTGAAGGCTCTATGAGTGGGTGGAGGTAGCTTCAAACCCATTCCAGCACTGGAGAAATCTGGCGAATCTAAGATACCATCGATTCTAAGATGCACTCCATTTTTGCAGAGGTAAATATGGGGGGGAAGTGCATCTTAGAATTGAGGAAATACGCTATTAGTGTTTTCTGACATGACTAAACTAGCTGCATTAAAAAACTAGCCTTGCTCTTTACTTGACTTGGAATTAGCTACTCTGCCATTCTGCCTTATAAAGAGTTATATGTAACTTTAATATTCACGTCCCATTATCTTAGAAAAAATAATTATTTTCCAGAAACCAGTAGGAGATCATTTGAGTATCCATTGACATTCTGCTGCTGACCTGAAAATTGCCATTTAAATGGGATTTCAAAAAGAGTGAAATACCTGAATTGGAATGACATTTGATTCTCTTTGTTTGGGACTGAATAGAGACAATAGTTATAGTACAGATGTTGATGTACTCAGCCATTCTAAGATGTTATCATCAATGATTACTGATGTGACTGAACACTGTGTTTATTTTGCATATATTTCAGCAGTAGTTGAATTCGCACAGGCTATACCTTGTGCATGTCATTGCTACCTAACCCCACATTTTTCTCTGCAGCTTTTTGTATGTAATATATATAATATATACAAAAACTCCAGTTTGCTAAGATATTTAAGATGTGTTCCTATATCCATTTTTGTGGGTGTAAGCCCCATTGAACTCCGTTTGATTTACTTTTGAATAGACATGTACAAGATTGCGCTGTTAAAGTATTGTCGTTATACATCTACAGTGAAGATGTGTCTCGAGAAAAGGGTTAAATTGGTTTATCTTTCCATCTCTTCCAGCCATTTAACTCTATGATTATCAGGAGAAGAGGCTTGTGAAGGATTTTACCAGGCATAGGTTGGCCCATCAATATGAAAAATTGCTTATATATTTAATCTTAATCATGGATAGCCCTTTAACATTGGATTACTTTTTTGAGGGCCATGTCTTCTAATTAAGTTTTAACTACAAGCACATTCTTTCTGTGATGGCTCACAGACCTCAGTCTTGAAAATTGCCTACTGCATGAATAACAATGGACGAAAAGCGTGGAGGGGAGGGCAGTAGTGCAAAAGAGGATTAATGTGTCATGAGACAATCCTGCACCAACACAACCCCTGTCCATTCCTGTTGCGTCAATGGTGCAAAAGAGGTGTGGATGTCACAGTGAAGGTCCTGCAAAAATCCCACAATGCACAAAGCCCTTTTGAACAACAGTGGACAGGTCATGTCCATGAAAGCTTGGGGCAGAATAAACGCGCATTAAGGTGCCACCAGACTCTTTGCTAGTTTTGCTGCAACAGACTAAAATGGCTACTGTGGCAATACCCCACATTTCTGTTCCCTTTAGGTATGTCTGAATGAGTATGTTTAGAGAGTTTGGAACGTTAGACTGAGTGGGAGTGGCTAGTGATGCTAGAAAAGAGAGTGTGGGAGGGTTTTGAGAGTTTGTTGTTGGTTAGAGATTAGTGGTATTAGGAGCTTAGGAAGAGTGTGGAGAGTTTAGTGTAGGCAGGTTTGAATATATTAAATTCTGAATTAAAACTTTGTTAACTAAAATAAACTTATTATTATTTTGTTAGCTACCAAATACTAGGGGTGTGCACGGACCCCCCGGATCGGATCGGGACCCGGATTGGGACCTCCAATTTTGTCACGGACCGGTTCGGACAAAATCGGAGGCCCCCCGGACCGGATCGAGTCCGATCCCGACCCAAAAATCGTACATTTTTGGATCGGCCGCCATTTTTTCCCCCATAGACTTGCATTGCAATGCAAGTCTATGAGGAAAAAATGGCGGCGGGTGGGTGAGGGGGGCCTAACTCCCTCCCCCCCGGGGCCGTCCGCTGTGGACGGCCCCGGCAGGTAAGCCCCCTCCCCCGCGCTCCCTACCCCCCCTGGGGCCGTCTGCTTCCATCCGCTGGCGCCCGCGGGCGCCAGCGGATAGAAGCGGACGGCTCTGGGGGGGGTAAGCCCCCTTCCCCGCCACTGCTTACCTTCTCGGCCCGTCCGCTCCCATCCGGCGCTGGCGGCTACTACCAGCGGGCTCCGCGGCCTACTCTCGAGTAGCGCGCCGGGTGATGACATCACCCGGCGCACCACCCTGGAGTAGGCCGCGGAGCCTGCTGGTAGTAGTCGCCGGTGCCGGATGGGAGCGGCCGGGCCGGGAAGGTAAGGGCCCCCTCCCCCCCTCCGCGCGCCCCCTCCTCCCCTCCACGCACCCCCTGCTTACCTTCTCGGCCCGTCCGCTCCCGTCCGGCGCCGGCGGCTACTACCAGCGGGCTCCGCAGCCTGCTCTAGAGTAGCGTGCCGGGTGATGACATCACCCGGCGCGCCACCCTGGATTAGGCCGCGGAGCCCGCTGGTAGTAGCCGCCGGCCCCGGACGGGAGCGAACGGGCCGGGAAGGTAAGGGCCCCCCTCCTCCCCCCCCCCGCTGTCCACTTTCATCGGCGGGTGCCCGCTGGCACCCGCCAATGGAAGCGCCAGTGGGCGCCAGTGGGCGCCCGCCGATCCGCCGATCCGCCGAACCGGTTCGGAGCCTTTTCGGACCGGTTCGGATTGGATCGGCCGATCCAGCTGTCAGATCGGAAATCGGATAATTTATCCGATTTCCCACTGGACCGGACTCGGATCGTGGATCGGGTCCGATCCAGTGCACATCCCTACCAAATACCACGTGTCAGCTTGGCTTTATTTACCTGCCATACCGTTATTCAACACACACACACACACACACACACACACTCACCAGATTATACCCACAGTTTAGTTTATTTTGCCAGAAGGTCCTGAAGTAAACCTTTCC
Organism: Anniella stebbinsi; assembly: GCA_029215795.1. Classification (NCBI taxonomy): domain Eukaryota; kingdom Metazoa; phylum Chordata; class Lepidosauria; order Squamata; family Anniellidae; genus Anniella; species Anniella stebbinsi. The sequence goes on along the minus strand of JARDYH010000006.1, from coordinate 58,922,093 downwards.
CCCTCATAGCTAGGGGGAAAACTTTATTTAACTCTCCCTCAGGTTTTTCAAATGGTGGCGCTTGGCCTGAGAAGGGTTTATGTAACATGCCTGATATAGGGGTTACGTCACTCACAGCTACCCTCTGGAGATTAAATTACCTGGGGAATTTAATACATGAAGGGCTCAATCCTGTGTATATTTAGATTGAAAAAAAGATTTACAGTTCCCAGCATTGCCAACTGGGGGATGCTGGAAGGCAACATGGCTGGCTGGGGGATGCTGGGACTTTTTTCTGTCTAAACAGGCTTGGGATTGTGGCATTATTGAACGAATGTGTCCTACATAGAGAGTCTCCTACATAGAGGCACCTTCAGAAAACCTGGAATGGAATATGGAAATTATCAGCTGAGAGAGGGGGAATGTGTCCAGCCAAAGATCCTCTGCCCAGTTCTTCACTGGTCTTTCAACTGGTGCTTCCCCCCAGGCCTGAAAATTTGCCATTCAGTTTAGCTCAGCATCATGTTTTGTGAACAGGTAAAGCCAGTACTGCTGAAGTAGCCCTTTTCTCCCCAAAACCAAACTTTGAAATAATGTATATGACCCATGAAGTAACATATATGAATTTTGAAATAACTGATATGAACTTTGAAATAACTTTTATGACATATGCATGAATGTATATATTTTATTATCTTTATTGTTAAACACTTCCTCTCCTGCCTTCTAGTGCAAAGCCAGTGCTAGCAGCACATTAAAAATGATCCAGTAGACAACACAATAAAACAAACCAATAGCAAAAAATAAAATAAGATCCAACTTTTAAAAAGAAATCTGAAACAGCATAACTTGCATGCTAAGTCCTTGTCTTTAAAAATATGTATGTTTTTGTCAGCTTTCTAAAAATGAACCAGTTCCATTGTCAAGGGGAAACTACTGAGAAAGCCCTAATCTCTTATAGCCACCCTCCTCACTTTAGAAGGTTTTGAACAGGGATTGCTTAGAAGATCTTAATGTGTTGTATTCCGACACGGTGAATTAACTGTGCAACATTCCCTTAAATTATGGGCGTCATCAGATGAGCATTTTATGGCATGCTCACGACTGGCCACTCACGGATCTTCACGGGTCATTTTAATGATGCTGATAGACTAGCACCAGGCCTCCCACGTCCCTGCTCCATTTCTTTCCCTTACACTACTAAAAACCTTGCTACAGGTCTGGGTTTAAAGCCCTGCCAAGGAGCTGTTTACAATCCTGTTTAATACACTGTTATGTTGTTACCAATTCCCTGTACGGAGCCTGAATGTGGAATCAAGGCTAAATAGACAACACACCATGAAATTAATGATATATATGTACTGTGGAAGCTTTCTGTAAAATGGGGCTTCTTTCCAGAATTTAATGGATACATCTCAGACGAGCAACATACTTGAAGCTCTGAAAAGTCACTTGATCAGGTGTGTAATGGCCAATTTTAGGAACATAGGAAGCTGCCTTATCCTGAGTGAGATCAGATCAATGCTTCATCTAGCTCTGTATTACCTACTCCAGCCTTCCCCAACCTGGTGCCTCCCAGATGTTTTGGACCACCATTCCCATCAGCCCCAGCCAGTCTGGCCAATGATCAAGAATGCTGAGAGTTGGAGTCCAAAACTTATAGAGGGCACCAGGATGTTCTAGACACTGACTAGCAGCAACTGTCAGGGACTGAGATGGGGGGGTCTTTTTCAGACCTACCTAGAGATGCTGAAGATTGAACCAGGGACCTTTGGCATGCAAAGCATGTGCTCACCCCCTGAGCTATTCTTCTGTGCTGTCTGGAAAACCAGGTCCCGGCAAAGAATAAAACCCCGTGAGAAACCTGTCCTAGGGGGAAGGGGGTGGAAGACTGAGTCATGCAAACTAACTCCCACATGCCAGAAAGACTGGCTGGCTAGGCCCACATTAATATTGTGAGGAGGAAACCAAGCACCTTTGCACATTGGGACTGCTTACAATGACTTTTGTTGCTGATGGCGCATGTTTGGTTCCCCTTGTTAAATGTTGTGAAGCAGGAAACAGATTTTGAGGCAACAGGGTCCTTGGGAGTTCAAGCTCCTGCCTCCAAATGTTCTTACAAGATGCACAGTTGGCACTGACTTACAGGAAAGATTTAATTAGAATCGGAAGGCACTGGCTCCACTGACCTTGTATTTATATTCCCTGTGTACTCTTGGCTACAATGACGTTTGCTGATAGTTTACATTGGAGATTTATTTAGATCAGCCAATGGAGACTTCTGCAGAATCAAAGAAGATGTGAATGGAAGGTGCGTGGGGGGGGGAGTGTGTACAGTGGATGGAGAGGGGGAGGGGGGTGAGAGGGCAGTAAGGAGGATTCCTATAAAAGAGAGGGGCTGTGAGTAAAGCAGAGAGAGTGACATATTTATGAGTCCAGTATCAGTTGCCTGCACTGATAAGCCATGGTCATTAAAGGAAGGAAAAGTCACCTTTGTGTATATAAAATATGCTAGATACATAGCTTGAAAAGAGTGGACAGGAAAACATTGGGTAAATAAAGGATATCCCATAAAGCATAATGTGAAAATGAAATTACCTCACTAGACAGGAAAGCAGTCCATCTATGCAACAGGAATTTAAATGGGGGGGGGGGAGAACGAATCAACATTTTTAGATTGTAGGGTGCAATCCTATGCATGTGCAGACAGAAAAAACTCCAACTCCCAGCATTCCCCAGCCAGCTATGTCTAAACATGCATAAGTGTGTATCTTTATTTGGTTTGTATTCTGCTCTCAGTCCAAGGAGCTCAGGGTATGGTACACATGCTTCTTCCCAGCGATATCTTTATCCTTACAACCTGCTGAGGTAAGTTAAGCTGAGAAACAATTACAACTCTGGGTTGTCTGTTACCCAAGTTTTGGACATCACAGCATTGACTATCTCAGTGGGAGCAGTCAGGAACCAGCATGCATACTTGCTGCTGCTCATCTTCCCAACAAATCATGGTTTATTAATGGTGGGTTGGTACGACATGCAAGCTGGGACAGTGAATGGCCCAAGGCCACCCAGCAAGCCTCATGAAATTTGAACCTAGGTCTCCCTGTTCCTAGGCCAACACACTAACTGCTACACTATTATTGATAATGCTGAAGGGATGGCCTGATCTTAATCAGAAGCCTCTTATGTGAATTGAAATTATGTTTCTCCTAAGACCAGTATCCTCTTACACAGTATAGTTTGATAGTTTGAAACCTTTGTCAGTCGTTATTGATAAAATGTTAGCTTAGTTGGCTGCAATTCCTCAAGTTTACTCAACAGTTATTGTGAATAGATAATTCATCACAGGAACAGGATTCTGGTGCACCAGAGAAAGGAACATGTAGGGGTGTGCAAAAAACAAAAGTTTTATTTTTGCTAATTGTTTTCATTTTTATTCAAGATTAACTCATTCATCGACATTTTCCCCACTGATTTCGATAGAAAACCTGGCCAGTGTTCTGCTGCCTGCAACCAGTGTTGCCATCAGGTTTTTGAGGTCTCTTGGGCAAAGCACGCTCAATGGGCCTCCTCCCTCAGTGAATTTTCACCAGCTGTAATTGCTCATCCTCATCCTCTCATTTATCATTGCACCCACTTAAGTGCTGGGCAGGCAGAGAACCAGTGAGCAAATGGGTAGTGGCATCTCCTCCTCCTCCTCCCCACTACCACTGTTGTCTGGGTCAGAGTGAGAGGCAGGTGAATGAGCAGGTTACAACAGTGAGGAGGAGGAGCAAGTCCAGGGTGCTCTTGTCAGCAGGTGCCCAATGATGCCTACCCTTGATGCCAGCCCTGTCTGCAACTTTGGAGTTTTCCATCCCAATGGCATGTATTGTCTGGTCATCTTTAACTCCTTCATGACATCAGACCTACCACATTTAGACAGATTACTAGAAAATGGGTCCCCATAAGCAATGAAGTAAAGTACACAATCCTACAATCTTCCCATTGCTTTCAATGGTAAGTGCTATTGCGTTTCTCCTGCTTGTAACATTGGTGCTTTACATCTTATTAGCATGAAATGTTTTGGTATTCTGCTACCCCTCTGAAGGATCATTTCCAATAGATTTCCTGCTACCACAATGATATCATTGGATATTACCCAAAGAGTATAAGGCTGCCTCTATAAGACGTCGCTTTGGCACCTGTTTCTCCAAATATACGCATTTTCCTTTATTTGAAACTGTATCTTTAACGACAGACGACAGATGTGAAGTCGATTTACTGGCTTTATATACTGCGCTTTACAATTGTTTATATGGGAGTTTCGCAGTAGAGTCGGATAAGAGGTGTAGGTTTGATGGAGGAAAAGTTCTTGAAAGGACTGCCCTAGTGGCTGTTGGCACCTCCCACCTGAATTTCCCGCCCTTGGTCCCCCCTGTCCACCTGAATTTCCCACCGTTGGTTACCTGAGCGACCTCATGGTACTTCGCATGTGAGTAGGACTTGACTGGTACTAAAGGTTTGGATTGCTTTTCAAACTATTATTTAGTAATAAAGACACATTATGTTAGCTCCACCCCAATCACTCCCTATCCCTCCCCATATCAGCTGTGCATAATCAGTGATCCCTACCCACTTCCCAGACGCTTGCCCAACGTTCATACAAGCACTGGCCAAACTGTGCATGCGGGTGACAGAGCCCACGCACAGCCGCCCCACCCGCAATCAGCATCAGACACTCCCCACCCCACCCCAAGTGGCCCGTCCAGGACACACAGGAAGGATGGCAATGTCAACTATCTTTATTCTGGAAGTATCATAGAAATGGTTACATGATGGGTACTTGGGCTTTGCAAAGCGTTGGCAGATTAATCAGAAAGGCAAGGTACCATCGCCCTGGGCGAAGGTGACCAGTAAGGCACAAAGGTTAGGTCATCTCAGAGCCTGGCACTTTGAAGCAGCAAGTGTCGCAAAGGGAGGGTTGGAAGGACGCTCATCATCCCAGTCCTCTAACTTCTGCATCTGTGACCACACGTCGTCTGAACACACAATCAGAGGGCATGGCGTTCCGGAGCAGAGCGAAAGCACAAGTCTACTGCACACCTTCCAGAGAGGGAATGAGAAAGCACTACTGAGGGGGGGAGGGGCGCTGTTTGGTCACTCCAATGGCACAGCTTGTGGATATATGGGGACTGCTAGATGGCAATGCCAGATAGTATATTCCAGGCATGCAATGCGACGCATAACCTCGCGCATGGTTTGTTCCATAGCTCTGAGATGGCGTGCCACCTTTCCCTGCTGCCTGCTGAGAATAGCTACATGGAGGAGCAACAGTTTCACTGGGGTGGGGAGGAGAAGGAGGGGAGAAGAGAAAAAGCAGCCATCAGTGTCTGAGAGTTTTTAGGGGTAGTCGTAAACCCCACCTGCCTATTCACCCACCTTTTCGCTGCAGAGACCTGTGACAATCATCTCCCTGAGAACACTCCACCTGCCACTGAAGTGCCCAGCATAACAGGAGGGTGGTGTCATCTCGATGGGCTGGAACTTGACTGAGGGGCACTTTTGTTGAAAACGGACATTTCTGTGAAGAGCAACATTGTAACAGAACAACGTGGCCTTCGGGGGGCAGATGTGCTAGAAGGAGGCGGTTGCTACAGCAAGAAAAACCAATAGTGCAGCCTTGAGCAAGCAAGGGGATGTGTACTGAGGAGGAATCGCAGCAGACAGGACAGGAGAAGCTAACATGATTAGGACACTATGCAAGAGATCCAATCAGAAACAAAAAACCCCACAACCTTTAATGTAAATCCAGATTATTTTTAACTGAAAACAAATTAATTGTTAAACAACAGGAAGTGCTTTTAAAAGAAAGATGGAAAGAACATACAGTTTATGACATAGATCGTGAAGTGGGAGGGGTGGCCAGGTAGAGGAAGAGAAGGGACAGTCATTCACTCATGACATCACCAGCCCTGCCCTCCAAACTACGCCCACTATTAGCATTAATCCGAATGGTCACTACATTGGTCACATTAAGAAACTGCACTCTAACTGCAGAGAAAAATTTAAAATCGCGGTAAATGGCACTTCAAGAATGTGCATTATTTGAGACTTTAAATTGGCTGTATGTCTGATTTGTGCCCCACTCGTCTGTCCGAAATGCCGCCAGTGTGTATTCAATGAGGTGCAAATAAGCCATCTAGAGGCACCCTAAGACATTCTAATATCTCATCCACTAACTAGACTTCATAATTAATAGTTACTACTTTTGAATAGATTTGTGTCCTTAAAAAAAGTTATTTCAAGTAATTAATTCCTATTCTCCCCCAGCCTCTCCCCCAAATCAGAGATCAGACTGTTTTGGACATATATGCTTAATAGACACTGTAGATTCAAGAAACTGGGCTTGGGGTTTTGGATTTCCAGTTACTCCTCTAACAGATCTTTGAACCCCATGATTAATAAATACAGGACCTTGCATCATAAAACCACTGTACATATCTCAAGGGCAATATGTTACTGACGGCAATTTCTGCAGAGGAGAGGCCCACAAATAGGCCAGGATGGAAGCTGTATTACCTCCCACTCCTGTGGAGCATGATTTCTGCCTGATTAAGGAAGGGGTCATTGGTAGGACAGCCTAAGAAAGGTCATGCAGAGCCACTTGAGCAGTAATTCCATGGACCGATTTCATTCTCCTTTCTGACAGGAGTCATCCTTTATTTTCCATGGACATATCTGAAAGCAAGATTTGCTTGTTTTTTTTCCTGAAAGAACAGTCTTAAATGGGACAACAGATGAGTGCCTGTCAACAGCAAAAAAAAAAAAAAAAAGGGAGGAAAAAGGAGTAAAATGAAAGAATCAAAAAGCCATTTCAAAGGAGCAAACAATCTCACGTATATAACAGATTTCCCCCCACTTTCCCAATATTTCCCCAATATTTTAGACAAAATATATTTCTCAAAAATTTTATCAACCACCTTTTTGCTACAAAATGATATTCAGTAGGGTAGGCCACTTACGAATCACCCAGAAAAGAGGACAAAACAGGACATACACTTACATACAATTTGCATATGCTAATTTATATGCATATATGCACATTTAGAAATAATTATTATAATTTAAATAGAAAGACACTACATCTCACTGTAGTGCGGAAGATTGTAACCAGTGTGCCTGCCTGTTCAGTCTGTTGTCCAGGTGCTAACTGGAGATATGCAACAGTTCAACTGGAATTGGACTGGGCAGCCCTTTAAAGAGAGGACTGTCTTCTGTAAAAGAGAACACTTGACCACCCTAGCACAGGCTTAACGAAAGCAATCAAAACAAAACTCCAGAAATACAATATCAGTAAAACCGCCATTGGCAGATAAAAGCAATCTCCATGAACTAATAAAAATAATCCAAGGCAATTTCAACAGCCATCGAGCAGAGCCATAACCAGCAAACTCTTCAAATTGAACAATAAACGACATAAACCACAATAGCAATGATACAGAAAACAATAATGAAGAAGCAAAATAAATTTTCACTAAGAGCTCAGGTAAATACAAGGGTCAAGGTAAGGAAAATGCCTAGACAAGAAAAACCAGAAATGGCAATAAGAATATCGGGATGAAGCTACCATCCTAAGCACAGTAGACCTGATAAATATGCATAGGATTGCCCTACTTGCTAAAGCATTAGCATAAGAATACAATAAAGTTCACTTCTTTAAGAGAACTTCTGCAGGTGAGCAGGCTGCCAGTCCCTGTGTCCCAATATTCTGCTATCTGCATTAGTATAACTTCAGTCAAACATACCGATGGGGGAAGCTTTGCTAAGGGGAACTTTCCCCCTAAGGCTCCTAACCACACATTCATGGGGGAGGGAGATTTCTATCCTGTTTGCAGCTGGAGAGTGAAGGGATTAAGCCTCCCTTCCCAGGGCTCTAGACTCAAAACAAGACAAGCATGAGTCATCCTTCTCGACAGGAGGGTGCTGCTTGTGGGTCCCTGGTCGACAGCTGGTTGGCCATTGTGCGAACAGAGTGCTGGACTAGATGGATCCTTAGTCTAATCCAGCATGGCTCTTCTGTTCTCATGATCAGAGCCAGGGCACATAAAACAGTTCAAAGAGTCACTGGAAACAAGAGTCCTAATGCAACACCCTACATGAGATGGATGACCAAGGATAGACCAGATTATTTTCCCAACAAATGAATCCCCAGACATAGGCATCAGGCAAACTTCCACTGGGAGAATGGGGAACTGGGAAAGCTTTCATACGAGGAAACTAGGGCTCAGAGTGCTAAATAGACGGCTTTGCTAGGAAAGGTTCCCCAGGTATTTACTTTATTGTTCTTTATTGTCTTTTTGGCACCAGGCAAAGGCTTTTTTGTTTTGTTTTCCCAAGCCTTTCAGATCCAATGTTAATCACACTAACTGTGCTATGCTTTTAGCTTTCATGTTGTGTACTTACCTTTTAATTGTTTCATTGTTGTTAACCGCCCAGAGAGCTTCAGCTATTGGGCATTATAGAAATGTAACCAATAAATAAATGTTCTTTCTGTAAATCACCCTGGGAATGTGATTGAAATGTAAAAATACTTCAAATACTTAGTATAAATAAATGGAAGGAGTGGACAGAGCAGAGAATGCGGTGGGCACTGGATTCCACCCTTAGGACATCATACAGGCACTTAAAAAAACAAAAGAAAAAACCCACTGGTCAGCCTGGAGCACTACTGTTTCAGTCACCCCAGCTACAAACAGTCAATAAAGATGAGAGTCACATGTCCCTATGGTTGTTGTAAGGCTCATGCTGTATTCAGCAGAAGACTTCTATCAGGAAGACCATGGCAATAGAAAGATGAATGTAAACAAGGCAGTAAATTAGAAGACTAGTTAGCAGACTCAACTAAACCTTTTGAAGTGTAGCCAGATTGACTGTCACCACTGAGCAAATCACATTTGCATTTGAGGCTGCACACACAATAACATAAAGGGTGACCAGTGCAGATCATTCAAGTGCCCACTCCAGTAATCTTAGAAGGAGAACAATAGAACCTGGAACTCTTATCCTTTTAGAGGGGAAAAAAACAATAGATAACCTAATAGCAGAACAAGCAAAAAAAATCCTCTCTCTCTCTGCTGCCAGGAGGATAAGTTGATGATTAATGTCGATTGGTGCAGTCCAGAACTGTTGAGGATTGTCACGGAGTTCAATGGAGACAGAGTCACATCTATACACAAGGGCACTGAATTATACATATTTAAAGCCTGATCCTGCTAGTTAACAATTCATTGGATTTAGGCAACATCAAACCATTCCCAAAGGGGACTACTACAATTCCCATCACCCCCAGCTAACATAGCCAACACATCTGGAAGGCTGCTTTACAGTATAGCTTATCTGTTAATTACACAAGCCACACAGTGTTGGCCCAAGACATCCTGCTGCTTGAGGAGAAAAAACAAAATGGGTAATGTATACACATACACACCAATTATCAGGGGTGTGCACGGACCCCCCGGATCGGATCGGGACCAGATCGGGACCTCCAATTTTGTTCCGGATGAGATCGGAACAAAATCGGAGGTCCCCCGGTTCGGATCGGACCTGATCCCAATCCGAAAATCGGATGTCCGATTTTCGGATCGGCCACCATTTTCCCCCATAGACTTGCATTGGGGGAAAGAAAGCTTTCCCCCAATGCAAGTCTATGGGGAAAAATGGCGGCGGGGGATGAGTGGGGGCCTAACTCCCTCCTCCCTGTCCCTCCCTCCCTTGTGCTACCTGCAGGAGCCTTCTGCTCCTGTCCACTGGCGCCCATGGGAGCCCCCGGCAAGTAAGTGGGAGCCCCCTCCCTCTTCTCCCCGGCGATCCTCCTTACCTGCGGGGTCATCTGCCGCCTTCACCTGCCATAGATCTACGCAGGTGAAGGTGGTGGATGCCGCCGCAGGTAAGTGGCCTCCTCCCTCCCCCCCTCGCGATCCTCCTTACCTGCGGGGCATCCGCCGCCTTCACCTGCGTAGATCTACTGAGCACTAGGCTTCGCGGCCTAGTCCTCAGTAGAGCGCAAGGTGGCACTCTACTGAGGACTAGGCTGCGAAGCCTAGTGCTCAGTAGATCTACGCAGGTGAAGGTGGTGGATGACCCCGCAGGTAAGTGGGACCCCCTCCCCCTCCCCTTCGCGGTCCTCCTTACCTCCCAGGGCCATCCGCGGCCACCCGCTGCTGCCCGGGCGCCCGCCAATGGCAGCGGCCAGTCCCCCCAGGTAAGCCGCCCCCCACTCCGTACCTGGCGGGGCATCCTCCTCCGTCTGTTCCCGGCTGTAAACTACTGCGAACTAGGCCTCGTGGCCTAGTTTACAGAAGAGCGCCGAATTACTAGTTTGCAGTAATTTACAGCCAGCAATGGGAGGAGGACGCCCCACCAGGTAAGCTCGCCCCTGCTGTCTGCTTCCATCGGCGGGCGCCCGCCGATCCTCCGATTTTTCCCGAACTAGATCAGGTCCTTCCGGACCAGTTCGGGAAATATTGGACGATCCAGAGGGGTGATCGGAAATCGGATAATTGTATCCGATTTCCCCTGGATCGGCTCTGGATTGTGGATTGGACCCAATCCAGTGCACACCCCTAGCAATTATATCCAAGTATTTTTGGCACCTGAGGCAGAAGAGCCAGTGCCTGCAGGAGGAGGGGACCACCATCACCCCACCCAGGGAAGAGGGAGAGCTGCCTGCCACTGCTGCCACCTGCCTGCCTGTTTGCTGCTGCTCTTTTTTTCCCTCCTCCCTCTCCTCCCCCCCTTTTTTCCCCCTGGTTGGCTTTTTCTGGGTCTTGAGCCATGTGCCTGGGAGGGAGTATACAGAGCCAAGTGGGGGGATTTGAGGGGGCTCCAATCAGTGTAGTGACAGGTAGAGGGAGATATGGCGTTGTGAGGAGGACGTGCCAGGTAAGGGGAATGCGGCTCAGACAGTTAACGGCTGTGCCATGTTCCAGTCCTCCTCGCAACCACAGGTTTGTTGGTTGCCCTATCAGCCAGCCCTCGAGACTCCGGATGCTGCTCTTAAATGCCAGATCAGTATATAATAAGACCTCCATCATCCATGATTTAATTGTGGATGAGGCAGCCGATCTGGCATTTATAACCGAGACCTGGGTGGGTGAGCAGGGAGGAGTTAGTCTCTCCCAGTTATGCCCACCAGGATACTTGGTTCAGCATCAGGGTAGACCTGAGGGCCAGGGAAGGGGGGTTGCTGTGGTCTATAGGAACTCCATCTCCCTCTGCAGGCTCGCTCTCCATGTGACTACTGGTCTGGAGTGTTTGCACCTCATTTTGGGTCAGCTGGACAGATTAGGGATTCTGTTGGTGTACTGCCCACCCTGCTACTCAATGGACTCCCTAGTTGAGCTGATGGAGGTGTTCTCGGGTGTACTGCTGAGATCCCCCAGACTGTGGGTTCTGGGGGATGTCAACATTCATGCTGAGGGCACCTTATCTGGGGCAGCTCAGGATTTCATGGTCTCCATGACAACCATGGGACGGTCTCAACACGCTATCGGCCCAACGCATGTAGCAGGGCACACTCTAGACCTGGTTTTTTCAACTGGACATGGAGATGGGGATCTGAAAGTGGGGGACTTTACATCAGTCCTTTGTCATGGTCAGATCACTGCTTGCTGAGGTTTAGACTTACAGCAGCTTTTCCCCTCTGCAAGGGTGGGGGGGCCTATTAAGATGGTCCGCCCCCGGAGGCTAATGGATCCGGATGGTTTCCAGAGGGCTCTGGGGAGTTTTCCGGCTGATAGGACTGGCTCTCCTGTCAAAACCCTGGTTGATCTGTGGAATGCAGAAATGACCCGGGTGGTTGACATGATTGCTCCTGAGTGCCCTCTCCTGTGTAGAGCTCATACGGCTTCATGGTATACCCCAGAGCTGAGAGCAATGAAACAAAATAGGAAATGGCTTGAGGGCAGATGGAGACGAACTCCTGATGGATGCAATCAAACACTGGTAAGTGTCTATAGTAAGATATATTTAGGGGCAATGAGGGCGGCAAAAAAGCAATACTTTACTGCCACCATCAAATCATCTATCTGCAGGCCAGTGGAGCTTTTCAGAGTTGTCTGGGGGCTATTACATGCCGGCCCCAAGGATGTGCTACAACCATCTGAAGCCTGCTGTACTGAATTTGCTAGGCACTTCCAGAACAAAATCTTGGGCATCCGCCAGGACTTAGACTCCAGTGTTATAGCAGGTAAATCTAGTGAGGTGTCCAGAGCACAGGCTTGTCCTGTTTTCTTGGATGAGTTTCAGTTGATACAGCTCGAGGATGTCGACAAGGTGCTTGGACAGGTTCGTGCGACCACCTCTGTACTGGATCCTTGCCCCTCTTGGCTAATAAAAGCTAGCAGGGATGGAACAGCCGGCTGGGCCAGGGAAGTGATTAATGCCTCTCTACAAGAGGGAGTGGTCCCAGGCCGCTTGAAGGAGGCGGTAGTGAGACCACTCCTGAAGAAATCTTCCCTAGACCCCGAAATCTTAATAACTATAGACCTGTGGCAAATATTCCATTCCTGGGCAAGGTCCTTGAGCGAGTGGTTGCGAGCCAGCTCCAGACACTTTTGGATGAGACTGATTATCTGGATCCATTTCAGTCGGGTTTCAGGCCTGGTTTTGGCACGGAAACAGCCTTGGTTGCCCTGTACGATGACCTACGTTGGGAGAAAGACAGGGGGAGTGTGACTCTGTTGATTCTCCTTGATCTTTCAGCGGCTTTCGATACCATCGACCATGGTATCCTTCTGGGATGACTGACTGAGTTGGGAGTGGGAGGCACTGCATTGCAGTGGTTCCACTCCTACTTGGCGGGTCGGCTCCAGAAGGTGGTGCTTGGGGAACATGCTCGGCCTCATGGATTCTCCAGTATGGGGTTCTGCAGGTGTCAGTCTTGTCCCCCATGCTGTTCAACATCTACATGAAACTGTTGGGAGTGGTCATCCAGAGTTTTGGAGTGCGTTGTCATCAGTACGCTTATGACACACAACTCTATTTCTCCTTCTCATCTTCAGCAGGTGAGGCTGTGGATGTGCTGAACCAATGCCTGGCTGCGACAATGGACTGGATGAGGGCTAACAAACTGAAACTCAATCCAGACAAGACTGAGATGCTGTTAGTGGGTGGTTCTGCTGACCGGATGGAGGGTGTTCAACCTGTTCTGGATGGGGTTGCACTCCCCCTGAAGGAGCGGGTTCGTAGCTTGGGGGTTCTCCTACAACCATCTCTGTCACTTGAGGCTCAGGTGGCCTCAGTGGCACGGAGTGCCTTCTACCAACTTCGGTTGGTGGCCCAGCTATGCTCCTATCTGGATAGGGATAACCTGGCTTCAGTTGTCTATGCTCTGGTAATCTATAAATTGGATTACTGCAATGCACTCTACATGGGGCTGCCTTTGAAGACGGTTCAGAAGCTGCACCTTGTGCAAAATGCAGCGGCCAGAGTGATAACAGGAACCAGAAGGTTCGAGCATATAAGACCTACTCTGGCCCGCTTGCATTGGCTGCCTATACGTTTCCGAGCCCAATTCAAGGTGCTGGTTTTAACCTATAAAGCCTTACATGGCTTGAGACCACAATACCTGATGGAACACCTCTCCCGACACCTCTCTCCTCACATCGAAGGTCCTCCTCCGGTTGCCTACTCCAAGGGAGGCACAGAGGGTGGCAACAAGGGAAAGGGCCTTTTCAGTGGTGGCCCCCCAATTGTGGAATGATCTCCCCGATGAGGCTCGCCTGGAGCCGACATTGTTATCTTTTCGGCGCCAGGTCAGGTCTTTCCTCTTCTCCCAGGCATTTAACAGCATATGATGAGGGGTTTTGTGTTATTGTGTTGTTGTTGTGCTTTGACCCAGAAGGATATTGTAATTTTAACTTTTTTTATGCTTTATGCTTTTAAATTTTGTATATCGGTGTTTTAATTGTTCAATGTTTTTAATTTTTGTAAACCGCCCAGACACACACCTGGTCTGATCCAACATTACTCTTCTTATGCTAAATGTGGGTACTCCTTTAAACCTAAAGAGTCATTTCTACAAAATTGAACCCAACTAAAATAATGGACATTTCTTTCAACTTTATATCCTTTCTAATTTTAGGTGGTAAAACATTGCATTATTTCTCTCAATTGGAATCCTTATCCTCACTAGCTAGGCATGTCCTAAAACCAAGTCACTCTCCAAATGTCTGTGAGTAACTTTTTCCATGTGCTGGATTTTCCAAATCTAGAAAGTTGACCTGGTGGTGGCAGCTACAAAATGTTGTTGTCAATGTATACTACTTTTGATTTTGTCCTTTTCTTTTCTGTGCAGCAAACACAGAATTATTATAAATGGGGAAGCTGATTTGAAGGCTTTCTCAAAATTTATTTCCCCCAGTGATGTACTAGCATAATTAAATGATTGTTGATAACAAAAGGCAACCCTCAAGGAATAGCAGAGGGAAGGTGAGAGCAAAGGAGGGAGAAGGCCATATGAAGTCATTCACACAACATGACAATCCAGAGTATAGGTTGAGTATGAGTTACTGTTGAATTGTGGGTTGTTGTTGAACCATACATAGTTGTGTTGTGTGAACCCAGTCACACTAACAAACTGTGGTTTGTTAACCATGAATAACCCATAGAGAGAGCCAATCATTGTTGTTGGAATGTGAATTCTGGGCTGTTTGTGGTTAACAAACCATGGTTGGTTAGCATGGCTGGTTCACACAACAAACAACCTATGATTCAACAATTCATCAACAACCCTTATTCAACCCATTCTCTGGGTTGTCATGTTGCGTGAACCAGGTCAACCCCTTTCTCTTTTTCGTTTCACCCCATCAGCTCTCCCTCTGTAGTTTCCCCAGCTTTTCCTTTCCCCTTACCCATCCCACTCTCTTCAGCTCTTTCCCACTGCTTCTGCCTCCCTCTTCCCCTCCCACAATTTCCCACATCCTACTCACCTGCTCCTCCCATTCCACCTCTCCCTCCACAACACCCCACTCATGTACTACTCCTCACTGCTCTATCAGTTCCCTCCTTCCACTTAACCTTCTCCAGTGCTTCAGGGAATGGAGAAAAATGTCTGCCCAGCAAAGATGCCAACTGTCTGGACCATTTCTTGTGCAGGGAACCTGGTGAGAATAATGGGCAGGTTCTTCCTTCTTTCCCAAAAGGACCAGAGGAAATATAGTAGAGCTCAGCAACTCCACTGACCACCCTCCCCTCTCTTCAATTTGGGGAGGGGAATTAGATGGGTTCAGGAGCAGTATATATGCATGTGAGAGCAGGAGGGGGGTAGTCATTTTGACCTTCTCCCTTGTTTTTCTGCACACTTTTACAGTTTTGCCTTCCCCCAGTTTTGTACCTTCAGTAGTTGCCTATGGACATCCAAAGTTAGTTTAGATAGATTATTTTGATAGATTATTTTGATCCACTACAACAGGGGTAGGCAATGTAGTGCCTATGGGCACCAATGCACTCGCGGACATCCACCAAGGTCCCACTTTAAAAAAATATAAATAAAAAACAACCCATTTTCTTACTTCAAACTGAGATTGCTGTGAAAATAGATTCCTGTTCTGCCGAAAACTGTGAGTTCAAAAGAGTTGTTTAGTGTGTTGGGGCTCAGATTCCACCTCTTGTACTTGTTTTTTTGCTATTTTGTGGTAGTGCCCAGGACAATGCCTCAAACTGTCAAATGTGCCCATGGCCCAAAATGACTGCCTACTCCGCGATATAATATTCCTAATGCTTAAAAAAAAGCATAAAAACAAAGGAATAATAAACTGTGTAGAAGATATAGAAAACACTGAAGTCAGTATATTACTGGAGAGAGTCCTTCAGGAAATGCCTGTGAAAACAGCTTTGGAAAGTAACACTGCCGCGAACCTTTTCAAAGTAAATAAATTACTAAATTCCTAGGCCCAAATCCAGCTAATGTCATTTTTGGCTAATTCCCACTGAAACTGACAGTTAATTGCAACTAGCCAAAGACCCATTGCTTTCCATAGGATTGATAATGAACAACTTTAGCTGGATTGTGGCCCTGATATTTATTTCGGGGGTGGTTTCAGATTGAGTCATTCAAGTGGACCAATTAAAATAGATGAGAGTTTAATTAGTTATGTCCCATTGATTTCAATGGGTCTACTCCAGCTTTCTCCAGCCCAGTTACCTCCAGATTTTGCATTGGACTACAGCTCCCATAAACCTCCACCAGCATGGGGATTATGGGAGTTGTCCAACATATATGGAGATGCAAGTTTTGGAGACTGCTAGTCTGTTCTCAGCAAGACTAAATCCAATCCTTAATATTTAAGAGAAATGTTTCAGAAGCAGAATGAAGTACATGGCATTTTTGTAATATGCAGATTGACTAGTAAATGAGTAAGGGCAAGTACCAGATAGTAAGAAAGGAGAAGTCAAAATTTCAAGTTTATGAACCAAGAACAAAATAAAATACTTGAGAGTTGTTTCACCACCCAACCATCATATTTTTTATCATTCTAGGAATGGACATTGAAATGGTGACAATTTCTTATTCACAATGCAATCTCTCTCTCTCTCTCTCTCTCTCTCTCTCTCACACACACACACACACACACACACACACAGTAAAAAGAAGAAAAAGTCCAGGAAATTAATGTCAGCTGGAAGCATATCACCATCAAATGACCTCTCTGAGTGCCATTTTTTGGGTATTGGGCATCCAAACCCAAGGGCCAAAAATCAATCAAACAAAAAATGTACTGCCTGTCAAATCCAAAAGGTGCATGCATGTATTTTCAATTGTATTCCTCTCTAAATTGCAAGTGCATGGAGGTCCCACTCCCATGAATTCTGAGAAAAGCAATCCTAAAGTTAGTGATGAATATTGGTAAGGTGTATTACCCAGTAGTAGTGCAACTAGTTAATTTGGACTCTGGATATAATGGACTTATGGGGGCAGGCTCTTTCAATGATAATGGGCCAGTTTCCATGATCACCACAGTCCACCATGGCTCATTTAATCCATGGTGGACTGCAACACATGTGGGTAGCAATTTTGAATATTCAATCACTGGTGAGGGGTGGGTTTGCCTCGGTTTCTTGTGTCATCCAAACCCAGGCAGCAGGGATTGTTTGAGGGTTAAACAACCCTCAGATAACCCTACAAAAGACTATTTGAAGATTATTTAACCCTTAAACAACACCTGCTGCCCATGTTTGGACAACAGGACAGCCACAACTGGGGCATAAATAGGTATCCCACCAATAGGCAACCCACGCACTGCAACCCACCATGTTTTACATAAGCCTTGGTGGGCTGCGGTGATCATGCAAACCAGTTCACTGTGTATTACTTTATATACTTCAAAATGTGATATGTGCTAACCCTGCTGCATTTGGGACCTCCCTGCTCGTACTACTAAGGGGAGTCCTGGACTTCTGCCTCAAAGACTTACCCTGATGGTTTTTCCACTATACCAACCTATCTTTCCTACCAACTTTCACCACTGATAGTAAGGTAAGAAAATGTTAATGGACACAGTACAAAAAGACACTTATAAAAAGGAAACTCAGCATCAAACGATAGCTAAGGTTTCTCTTTTAAAAATTCTCAAAGAAACCCAGAACAAACAAATCAAAGCCTTGAGAACAGAAACAGAATAATCTCTTTTTGTTCTTTAACCACAATTCTTCAGCCAGAGCAATATTTGGAAGTCAGTTGCTATCAACTTTTCTTTTCTTTTCTTTTTTTCAAAACCTGTAGAGAAAACAAGTGGAGGATCAAATGGATTAGACACCAAGCAAACCACTTCAGGGACAGAAGATGTTTGAAGCCAAACCACAAGCCACATTTGTCAAGCTCTTAAAAATTAGAAGTGAAGGATCAAAGTGGGAGCCTTCGACAAATATTAACATTTGTCACCTACTATAACTTTTGATGTGCTACTTTTTGGATTTTGTAAAGACAGCCAAGTTCTCCAGGAAAGAACCTTTGCGTATTCAGAAAAATAATATAATGGTAATGTTGCCAAAACAAGGAAGTTCTAAATGAAGATAAGGAACTCAGTATACCACCCTGCCCCAAAGTAAGGCATTGATTAATAAGGTCCATGCAAAGTATGTTATCTCTTACTCAAATAAGTTTCTCCTGTTTATTATTCATTTAATATAGGATGGGTTTTTTATTACCACTGGAATCCTATGTATATCCCATAAGTCCCACTGAGTTTGAAGAGACTTAGAGCCTTTCTACATGAGACTTTTATTGTGCACCCATGATTGCTCACTCGCAGTATTTTGCAGGAGCTTTACACAACATTGTCATCCTCCAGGGCCTCTCTCATTCTTTGCAACCATTTCCCCAGCTTCCTCCACCCTTGGATCAACAAAAATGTGGTATTATTTAGAAATGGTGGAATAAGACTCTTATGCATTTGCAGAATTCCACTATACCACATCACCATCTAATGGTGGTGCAACAAAACATATAGAAAGGGGGAGAAAGAAAAACTCTGGGGAAAAAACATGTGTAAAAGAGCAGACCTTCATCTCACAAAGAATCCAGAAGCAGATGCCTTGGTAAAGGTGTGGGTTAAAAGCCTCTTGTAGAAAAGCCCTTACTCCCTAGAAAGTGTGTATAGGATTGCAGCCTAACAGTGCATGTACCACTGAGTTCAAAGGTGCTTACTCCTAAACAACTGTGCATAGGATTGCAGGCTAAATGTATTAATAAAAACTACAGTTAAAATACTGTGTGCAACTTATCAGATTACTACATTTGTTTGTTTGTTTTTGTTTCTACAAAGTCATAAATGCATTAATTCCCATGTAAATATTTTGATAGGTCTCCCTCTTACAAGCCAAGTAATGTTAAACAATAAATGATTTTTGCTTATCCAGACCCTGCTTATCAAATCCTGGTTCAGTCTCCTTGCAGATCCATTTAAATGTAACTGTGTGTCTGTACTTTTAACTCTCTAATTATCAGAATGTTAAAAAATGTCTCTGCAGACATGAATTTATATAATACAACATTTTGCATTTAAACAGAGGATCACATGTATATACTATAGAATATTGTAGCCAGAACATTTAGAATCAAGATACCCACCCTTCCTTTTTCTTTAAGATACACTGACAGTGGACGCTGTTTGTTCTGTTTCAAAGCTGAAATTTTAATAGAGTGGTTCACAGAAAAACCTTCATCACTAGCTCTATTTCAGTATTTGAACAAGCTTTGTCAGCTATGAATTTCTTCTTCAGGTAGACTAAATAAGAGACAGAATGTCAGATAATTTCTAGGCTCAGAGATGTGCTGAAGTCTCAACCGGCTGGGCGCCAGTTCTGTTTTCCTCACCCCTTCAATCAGGTGCTTTTCAAGCCTCTGCTGACATCCAGAGCAGCAGAAATCCAATAAGAAGCCCAGGCCCGCAGCTTGTTTTATGAGCAACTTGATCCATACCGAGAGATTTACTGGTCTAGCTCCTAGACATTTCTCTGCATAATGTGAAATGCACAATAGCAACAATAGCTCAGCCTTAATTTAGGAAATCTAGTTATTGTCAAGTGTGGTAAATCATCTTTAAAACAAACACTCTTAACGTTTTCAAGATAAAGTCCATTCCCCTGTGATGATGTGGTAGTGTGGAATGCCGAGAGGATCTGGGCAGGGATTCAAAGCAGTAAAATCACATTAGGTAAGATAGAGCTGCCTCTTGTTGCTTGGTTTTCAGAAAATGTTGGCACCAGGATGACATGCCGGATAATCCTTAACAGGGCAAGTGTGTCTGATACATGTTTTTTGTTCCAGTTTCACCTTCATCTTTGAAAAAAACTTATAATACACTCTCAGGACCTTTCTAGCTGATCTTCGTCACACAATAAATGGAAATAAATGTTACTTATTGGTGAAGAGGGGGAGAGAAAGAGAGGATCCATACCTCTTTCCCCCAGGAAGCAATTCTGTTGCAGGTTTTGTTAGTGAGAAAACTAAAGTTGCTCTTTTGGGGTGAAAGGATTCTTTTTACTCTAGCTCTGAGGGTAAAAGCTATTATGATTCTGAGTCCCGGGTGATACACGTTCATATAAGCAGCAAAGGCACCTATTGGACAGCATTTGTGCCATAGTAACCTGCATCATAATTCATCCCTTGTCATGCTTGACAACTTTGTGCGCTGGTGTACCATTCAAGTACAGGAATGCTCATGCAACTCTTTGGGGATAAAAAGGGACAAGGCCACTCCAGGTCTGTATGCAGACATTTTGTGGTGAAGGGGTGGGTACACGGTGGCTGCCGTGTCATATAATCAATGCAGCACCACCGCATACCCACCCTGGGGCTTTCCGTGCCTCTAGGCAGCCCTCCCCCACAGTTAAGTAGGGTGCCAAATTTGAGGAAAACATGCAAACAAATACATGCGCATACAGAGGAAATACGACGTAGGGTGTGGAGGTGAGCGAGGTGACCCCGGATATCTTCCTGCTCCACTGCTGTTCCCAGATGGAGGCAGGGAGTGAGAGCCCCCACACACACTCGAGAGCAGCCACTTCCTTTGCCCTTGAAGGGCTGAGCCTAAGAACTGGTTTTGCTTTGTTGGCCATGTAGCCCCAAGGATGCAACCAGGAACCTTCTTCCAGGAACCTCCCTGTAGATGGGACATCTGTGCCTTCGCAGAGCAGACAGCTGTGTTCTGCTCCTTTTTTTTTTTTTTAACCAGACCCTCTGTCCTGATACAGTGCTTAGTAAACACAAAACAAAACAAAACCCTGTGTGCGTTTTATTATAAATGATCATACTTCTGCTTCCAAACATGCGGAGGGGGGAGGAGATTAAATGGAAAAGAGGAGCAAAATGTTTCCCAGCTTACAAAAACCTCAGCCTAGAACTGGCCTTTGGGTTTGGGTGAGGTGACCATATGGAAAGGAGGACAGGGCTCCTGAATCTTTTACAGTTGTATAGAAAAGGGAATTTCAGCAGATGTAATTTGTATGCATGCAGCACCTGGTGAAATTCCCTCTTCATCACAACAGTTAAAGCTGCAGGAGCTATACTAGAGTGACCAGATACAAAAGAGAGCAGGGCTCCTGCAGCTTTAACTGTTGTGATGAAGAGGGAATTTTATCAGGTGTTGATTGCCCATAAATGACACCTGTTGAAATTCCCTTTTCTATACAACAGTTAAAAATACAGGAGCCCTGTCCTCCTTTCCATATGGTCACCCTAGTTATGGGGGTGGGGGCACCAATTGCTGGCAGCTAGGGCCAGCCCTGAGATGGAGTAGAACTTTCATAGAATGATAGAATCATAGAATAGTAGAGTTGGAAGGAGCCTATAAGGCCATCTAGTCCAACCCCCTGCTCAATGCAGGAATCTACCTTAAAGCATCCCTGACAGATGGTTGTCCAGCTGCCTCTTCAATGCCTCTAGTGTGGGAGAGCCCACCACCTCCCTAGGTAATTGGTTCCATTGTCATATTACTCTAAGAGTCAAGAAGTTTTTCCTGATGTCCAGCTGGAATCTGGCTTCCTGTAACTTGAGCCCATTATTCCATGTCCTGCATTCTGGGTTGATCGAGAAGAGATCCTGGCCCTCCTCTGTGTGACAACCTTTCAAGTATTTGAAGAGTGCTATCATATCTCCCCTCAATCTTCTCTTCTCCATGCTAAACATGCCTAGTTATTTCAATCTCTCCTCATAGGGCTTTGTTTCCAGACTTCTAATCATCCTCCTTGCCCTCCTCTGAACACGCTCCAGATTGTTTGCATCCTTCTTGAAGTGTGGTACCCAGAATTGGACGCAATACTCAAGATGGTGCCTAACCAGTGCCGAATAGAGGGGAACCAGTACCTTGCACGATTTGGAAGCTATACTTCTATTAATGCGGCCCAAAATAGCATTTGCTTTTTTTGCAGCCACATCACACTGTTGGCTCATATTCAGCTTGTGATCTACAATAATTCCAGGATCCTTCTCGCTTGTTGTATTGATTAGCCAAGTATCCCCCATCTTGTAACTGTGCATTTGATTTCTTTTTCCTAGGTGTAGAACTTGGCATTTATCTCTATTAAATTTCATTCTGTTGTTTTCAGCCCAGTGCTCTAGCCTATCAAGATCATTTTGAAGTTTGTTTCTGTCTTCCGGGTATTAGCGATCCCACCCAATTTTGTGTTGTCTGCAAATTTGATAAGCATTCCCTGAACCTCCTCGTCCAAATAATTAATGAAAATCTTGAAGAGCACTGGGCCCAGGACTGAGCCCTGCGGTACTCTGTTCGTGACCTCCACCCAGTGTGAAAAGGTACCATTGATAAGCACTCTTTGAGTCCGATTCTGTAACCAACTGTGGATCCACCTAATAGTTGTTCCATCTAGCCCACTTTTCACTAGTTTGTTAATCAGAATGTCATGGGTGACGAATTAAAAAAGGAAGCACATCCCTCTTCTTATCTGGAAAATGCAGTAACTCACTGCTATTATCAGTGACATTATTATCTTCAAATCTTGGATATAGGTGTTTTGCAGCAGTATCATTGTTTTTAACAATGTTTGTTTCTTTTATCTTCTTTTTTAAAACTAGTTAATAAAGCATTTCGCTGATCATTCTAAAAAAGTCAAGGCAGAAGTTTTTCCAGTGTTAAAAACAAACAAACCCAGCTCTACCCCGCAAAATTAGGAAACAGTATTTTGAAATCTCAGGACCCTCATTTTTCTGGGTTTTCATTTTTCAAGCTACATCACTCTGCTGTGCTGTCCTAGTACTTGTTTTTTTCCTTCTTGCATGAGTTGGCAACCATTGACATCATGAGATGCCAACTTGTGACATCAGCAGCCCATGCCTTTGATAAGTTGGCAACCTACAACAAAGTTATTTTCCTTATAATGTGGCTTTTCACATCTACTCACCATGCAGGAATGGGAAATTGCATTATTGGTGTTAGATTTAGTCTAGTATCAGCATAGCAGTAAGAACACAACAGAACAGAATGGGTTCTTTATAATTTGAAAATACCATCTTTATACAACAGTTATTTAGGGCGCAATCCTATATATGTTTAGATGGCAAAAAAAGTTCTACAACTCCCAGCATTCCCTAGTCAGCCATAGTGGCTGGGGAATGCTGGGAGATGCAAGACTTTTCTTTGTCTATATATGCATAGGATGGAGTCCTAAATGTTTAAATTCACCAGGTAATTTAATCTGCAGAGGGTAGCCATATTACTCTGTTGCAGCAAAACCAACAAAGAGTCTTGTGGCACTTTAAAGACTATCTCATTTATTCTGCCCCATGCTTTCACAGACATGGTCTGACCATGGGAGTTCAAAAGGGCTTTGTGCATTGCAGGATTCCTGCAGGACTTGCACTGTGACATCTCTTTTGCACCTTTGACACAACAGGAGTGTTCAGAAGTTGCGCTGGTGCAGGATTTTCTTGTAACCCATTAATCCTCTTCTGCATTACTCTTCCTCTCCGTTTTCATCCATTGTTATTCTTGCAGTAGGTAATTTTCAAGACTGGGGTCTGTGAGCCATCACAGGAAAAAATTACTTGTCTTTAAAACCTAATCAGAAGGCATGGCCCTTGAAGAAATAATTCAATCTTAAAGGATTACCCATGGTTAAGATTAAATACACCTGGTAAAATGCCTCACAAAAGCCTCCCCTCCTGATAATCATAGAGTTACATGGCTAGAAGAGATGCAAAGGTAAATAAATTTAAACCTTTTCTCAAGGCAGATCATCACTGTGGATGTGTAATGATATTACCTTAAAAGTTCAATCCTATACATGTCTACTCAAAAGTAAGCCTATACACACTAGTTGCTGGGAAACATGGACAGGAGGATGCTGTTGCACCCATGTCCTGCTTGTGGGTCCCTGGTCAATAGCTGGTTGGTCATTGTGTGAACAGAGAGCTGGACTAGACGGAGCCTTGGTCTGATCCAGCATGGCTCTTCTTAAGTTCTTATGTTCTTAAGTCTATTGAGTTCAATGGGGAAATGGATGTAGGATTACAGCCTCAACATATTGGCAAGTTGGAGGTTTAGTGTATATTATATGCAGAGAAAAAGAAATGGTAAAATGTGGAGTTAGTTGGCAACGAAATGCAAATGGTATTGCCTATGAGAATTCAACTACAGCTGAAAAATATGCATAATAATAAGCACAGTGATCAGTCACATCAGTAATCATCGGTGATAATATCTTAGAATGGCTGAGTAAATTAACATCTGTAGTAGAATAAGGAACTATTGTTTCTATTGAGCCCCAAACAAAGGCCTCCTCCACACGAGACGTTTAATGAGCCTTGAAGGCTCATTATAAATTTTACCTACACACGAGCGGAGCGCAAAACGGGCGTACAGGCGCGTTATCTCCCCGATAATGCGCATTTTCGAACGCGCGTTAAATAGCGACTTTTATTTTGCTCCGGCCGTTAAAGCGCATTTTCGCTGTGTGAACAAGCGATTATGCGCATTAGCTACCTGTAAAGTGCTTTTTGGGCATCAATTAATGCGCTTCGCCGCCTCTCGCCGCCTCCCGTGCAGAGGGATTAGGAGTAAATGCGCCTCCGCGATAATGCGCATAATCGCCGAACCGGGCGCAAAAGCGCGTCCTTGTGGAGGGGGCCAAAAAGAATCAAATGTCATTATAAGACTTATTTTCTATGTGAACATGCATACGAATGCAACCCTAAACTGCTATCCCCTATAAGCCCCACCATTCAACAACTTGAGACTTACTTTTGACAAGACATGTGCAGGATTGTGCTGTTGACCTGTTTTGTGACTCCTCCCCTCCCCCACTTACAGAAATAAGGCAAATACGTTCAGCCTCTTAAAGTTCTCTCTCTTTGTTCAAAGTCTCTTTATTCACACTTGACTGATTCTGGATGTAATCCCATGCAAGCTTACTTCCAGGTAAACATGTAGGTGATTTTGAATGAGTTCTTTATCTATATTTTTCATAATGAAAAGCAAAAAGAAAGCAGCATACTGATAGTTAAAACTGGTTATGCAGGTTGTATCTGTCTGCCCTTGCACAATGTTGCCCTTGTAAAACGTTGCACTACCTATAACATGTGAACTTGCACTGCCCTCACAACATTAGGTTCATTTCCTGGGCATCACATCAAAACGGTTTCTTAGAAATTGTTAAAATACATACACTCACACGTCTAAGAAGACGTGACTCAAACCTGTTCTCTTCAAGGTAGGGAACCATAATCATAAAAATGCTCAAATGCAAATATACTAGAGGGAGTTTCTGAAAACTTGTTTCACACCTAAGCATATCTCTCTCAACAAGATGACTACTAAGCATAAAAAGCTATTTGCAATAAAACAAACTGATTTATAACGGCGGAAGTTGTGAATGGACTAAAGTGATTATCCATTCACAATTATACACAGGAATCTTGCTTATATCCTGATTGCCAAAGATCCTATTCTACGCATTGGTGTTAGTGGAGGGGACTTTGTCACTGGGAGACAGGAAACATCTAGGAAGGTGTAAATACCAGAACAGCCATTTTGTAAATAAAAATGTTGGAATAAACAGTGAGATGTGTTAGAACAACTGTTTGGGAGTGTAGACACATTTGACAATTTGAGCAACTGTCTAGGGCTCCATCACAAAATGGCTGCCATGGGAGGCATGGCAAAAGACAAGTAAACTGCCCAAAAGTTGAGTACAAAGAAAGCACAGGTGGGATCTGACATCAACACATGATGAAAACACTCCTTTGAATTCATAGTTTCCAATGGAAACCTACTTCACAGCTACACTAGCCACTGGTAAGAAAATGTGTTAATTAAAAAAAGAAAATGAGAGGGCTAGGACACCTTTGCAGACACTAAGAAATGTCCCCAGGGACACATTGGTTCCACTGGAACCCTGATGCCTACCCCTGTGTTAGAGACAACTGTGAGCAATATTTGAGAAATGATTCCCTTTCGATTTTAACATTTTATTAATAAAGACAGAAACCATCTGAAGTATAACAAAATGGGCCAGCACGGCCATTTTATAAAAACAAATTTTGAAAAAACAACTCTACCACAAATTCTTGGGAATATGGCTTCTAAGACAGTGGCTGAATTCAGACAACACAATAAGCAATGGAGGGGTAAATAGCGTACTGACCAGGAGTAAAGCAGGCGGCGCTCCCCACACAACATGTTGCAGCCAGCGTTGCACAGCACTGGCAAACGCACTGGTGGTTAACAACAAACACGGCTGTGACTGTTGCCCGCCCACCAACCACTGCTAGTCCTCCCAGAGGTATCCCAGCAGACACCGCGGCCCAAAATCCATGGGCGCCGCCATTGAAGCTGCAGGAGGACACGCCTCTCTAACCCCATTGGACGCTCAGAGGCACTGGGTGGGACACACCAGCCCTGGGCGGAGAAGCAGACAGGAGGAGCGGCCACACCGACAGAGCGGCCGCCCCACATCCCCAGCACAGCACCCAACCGTGGCACCCACACCCCGTCACACCCGATGCCCCGATGGGACCGGGCACAGGCCGGCCAGCTAGCCATCAGACAGGCACAAAACACACCTGCCCGATCCATCCCCCACAGTGCCCCACAGCCCCATCCAGAGCTGAAGAAGGCCGAGCATGGCCAACTCACGGGCAAGCCATGGCCAACATGCACACCCGGGCGCCAGAACCAGACGCCAGGCAGCCCTGCCCCGGGAGCGGCCCACAGCCACCCTACATGGGAGGCACGGCAGCCGTGAGGGCACCTGACATCCCCGAGCCCCCACCCAAGACAAACCCCCCAGTGCAATACCCGCAAACACTGGAAAGAAGGCAAGAGAGGAGGAAAGTGAAAAAACTTTATTCAGCTTGGCATATAAAAATGGTTACATGGGCACAGGGTCACTGCAAAGCATGGGTGGAGTCATCGGAAAGACAGGTCACCACCAAGAGAAGAGAAGGCAACCGGGAAGGCACAGCGGCGGGGGCCAGCAGAGTGGGCACCTCGAAGCAGCAAGTGGCAGAAAGGGATGAAGGGAAGGCGAATAGGGGCACACCACCAGGAAGCAATGGCAGTCCACAGAAGGAACCCCACAGCTGAAGCTCACACGAGGAGGGGGAGTAGTGCAGCCAGATCCAGTCACCGATGCTCTCGCGTACCTGTGCCGCTTCCGCATGGGCACGGCGCTCCCCAACAGGGTTCATGGGCCCAGGCAACAGCACATCGTCACGCTCATCCACAGCAATGGCATCAGCATCCTTGCCCAGCCTAGGGAGGTCAGGGTGCTCGGCCAGTAACACGTCCCCATGGGACTCGCAGATGTTGTGCAGGATGCAGCATCACACCATGACATCAGGGATGATGTCAGCCTGCAAGTCCAGCAAGCTAAACAGGGAGCGCAAACGCACCTTCAGACGCCCAAGGGAGCGCTCCATGGGCAGGCGGGCACAGCAGTGGTAGTAGTTGTATTTACGCTGCACGGCATTGCGGGGGTAGCGGTACGAGGCCATCAGCCATGGCTGGAGGGCGAAGGCCCGGTCCGCCAGGAGCAGCGGACTCATGGCACGCTGACACACGGAGGCGAGCCCGGAGGTGAGGAAGTGGCCCGATGCCAGTTTGCCCACCAGGGGAGAGTTCCAGAAGATGGCCATGTCGTGGCTCCGCTCGGACATACCCGCATAGACATCCAGGAATTGCCCCTTGGCATCCACCACTGCCTGGAGAACCATGCTATAGAAATGCTTGCAGTTGTAGTACTCATCGCCGGGGGGGGGGCAGGATGCGCACGTGGGTTGAGTGCAGAGCCCTGACCGCCTGTGGGAAGCCCAGGGCATGGAAGCTATGCATGTTCTCCCGCTCGCCCTGACCCGGATGACGTCGGCCAGGTACAGCTCGTTCAGCATGCTCACCATCTCCCCGAAGATCGTTGACAGCGGCAGGTACCCCACATTGAACACCAGCTTGTACAGCATCAGGCCCAGATGGTGAGAGACCGGAATGGACAGGTGCATGATGGTACACTCCCTTTGCAGGACAGGGATCACCTTGGCCACCAGCATGTCGAACGTCGCGCTCCCCCAGAAACGCTCGTCATCCCAGTCCTCCAAGCTCTGCATCTCATTCCACACGGCATCCGTCCAGGGGAGCACTCAGCGGCAGATGGTCTCACACTGATCAAGGAGGTTGGCGGATGTTGCCAGGCAGGGAAAGTGGTGCACGGCTTCCATGACCGTGCCTCTGGCCAATGCCCCCATAGTCACCATGCCCGCATCACGGCGGCGCAGCAGTGGCAGGATGGCAGCCCAGCAACAGGGCAAGGCCTCCGCAGTGCCAAGGGGCCAGCAACCGCCACCCGTCCTGAACGTTGGCCCCGCAGGCAAGGAGCCACCCAGGTGGCGCTTCCAGGCATGTAACACATCCTCCTCGTTGCCATCGCCATGGTTCCGTGTAGCCGCCTGGATCGCTGCCTGCAAGCCGGCCATAGCAAGCTCTCGACAGGACATGGCCACCAGTGCCTGGGAGGCCAGAGGGGAGGCAGGCATGATGGGAGGGCCAGTGTGTGTGCTGGAGCAGGAGGGCGGAGGGAGGGGCAGTGCCACACCCAGCATGGGACAGCCCAATATGGGAGTGTGGGAACATGGCAGCTTTGTTATGGCTGCTGCGCACCTGCACGAGAAGGGAATGAAAGGAAGTGGCCGGAGTGGGGGGACGCGATGGGGCAGCGTCGCTTCATGATGATGCGAGGGCACTACAGAGGGGGGATGGGTGCAGCTTGCACATGCTGATGGAAGGGCCTACGGCCAGCCAGGGATCAGACAGTGGCAATGCCTGATGCACCACTCCAGACGTCGAATGCGACGCAGGACTTCTCTCAGGGCCAGCTCCAGAGCATGGAGGTGCCATGCCGTATGGGCCCTCCGCCTTCTGCGGATGGCACAGCGGAGGGAGCACAGCTTCCCTAGGAGGGGGGAAGAGAAGGGGGGAGGGAGGACAGCCATCAGTGACACGGAGGCCATAGTGGTTCCCCTGCACCCAGGCCAATCAACCCACACACCAACCTCCACACCGCAGGGCCCTGTGGCGTCAGCTGGGGCGGCTCATGTGGAACCCAGCAGACCTGTAAGGTGTTGTCATCTCGATGGGATGGGGCTGCAATGAGGGACAGTGGGGCCGGGAACGCATGGAATCTAGGATGTGCAACATTGTAACAGACGGACGCAGCATCTACTTGGCCTTGAGTGGCCTGAACGGGCTAAGGAAGGCGGTTGCCAGAGCAACAGGAGGTGACAAGGAGCCCATTGCAGCATGGGGAGGGGGGTGTCTACTGCCAAGGAACCTCAGTGGACAGGCCAGGGGGGCCGTTACATGCCAGTGGCTCAAGACATGTCATGCAGGGAGGGCCCCTCCCCCTCCTCCCCCTCCTCCCCCTCCTCCCCCTCCTCCCCCCCTCTCCGTCATTGTTAGGTGGAACGTCCCAGGTCCGCTTGGCCCGGCTGCCTAAGCATCGCCACTCCTGCCCTCCGGCCTCCCCCCCCCGCCATCCCTGAGGCACCTGCTGCAGCCGGCACCACCCGTGGGACCCAGTATGCTGCGGCCGCTGGTGGAGGCAGGTACTGCGGTGGCGGCATGTATCCGTATGGCGGCATGTAGGGGGCGGGCTGCGGGAGGCCATGGTATGCTCCCCGGAAAACCTGAGCAAGCTCCTTGAGGACCTCAGTTTGGCAGTCAATGGCAGCTGTGCGCTTGTGCATGCCTCGGTCGATGATGACATCGGTGGCTGCCATGGCTTCGGTCATCCCAGTGACATGATCCTCCAGACCACGGTGCATGTCCTGCCCCGCCTCCCGTATGGCTTGGGAGCATCCTTCCACGGCTTGGGTGGCTGTGCGCATTGCCCACACAGTGAGGACAAGCTCCTTGGTGTGCCTGGACCCTCCTCTCCCACCATGTGTGTGAATAGCTTGTGGATGCGTCCCCCTGTCGCCTCTGTGGCTGTGACCAGGTCCCTCACCACCTGCAGTCGGTCTGCCTTGCACCTGTAGCGCATATGGGCACACCTCTGTGCGTTGGTCAGGGGATGGGCTTGAGCGGCTGGGCCCGCGATGTCCTCACTGCTTGGAGAGCCAGGGGTAGAGCTGATTGTGCCTGGCTGTGGCCATGATCCTCCTTGCTTCCCGGCTGCCCCACAGCTCTATGAAGTCCCCGATTTCTGCCTTGGACCAGTGCTGCGCTCTGTGTCGTCCTGGAGGGGGGGGGTCCTGGCTGCTTCCCTCTCCTGGGGTTTGTGAGACGGTGTCCTCGGGCTGGCTGCCACAGCTATCCTCTCTCTCTGGGTCCATGGTGCCGGCGGGGGTGCTGTATGGTGCTGCCGGGTGCCTCTGCCCTCACTGGTGTTTGCTGTCCCGTGTGCTTGTGGAATGGTGGGTGCTGGTGGGCTGTCGTGTTTGGTGGGAATGTGCCCTGTTTGGAGGCGGTGTTGTCGTTGCTGGCTGGGGGCACTTTGTGTCCTTGGGAATGTTGTGCATACCTTCGGCTGTTTCCCACAACATCCACAGCTGGCCAACTGGCGTGTTGTAGAGGTGGGCTGCCCACAGGTGCCCTTTGCCTAGGCGTTCTCCATGTCCTGGGGATGTCCATGGCCAGTGCACACTGTCCAGCCATGTTGGGTGGATGAAGGGGGGCTCGGTGAGCACTGCTTTCCCGGGCTGCCTGCTTCTGGGTGAGGCAAAAGGCGAGGACACGCGGCCATTGGGGTCTTCTTCGCCTGGGCTGCAGTGCTCCCTGCTGGGTGGGCGGGTGGGGCCCCGTATTTCTGGGTGACTGGAGGTGATCCCTGTCCTGTGGGCACCCCCTCCTTTGCACGGGTTCCCTTCTGGCATCAATGGTGCTGAACGGGCGCACGGAGCGTGTGCTTGCAGGAGCTGGCCCCTTGTTGAGCTCCATGCCAGCTGCCGAGGGGGAAGGCGGGCATCTTTGGTTGCTATGGCGGCGTCACCAGCAAGCTGTTGGGGGGGGGGGGCTGAGCGGCCAGCTGCTTCCCTCTATGGTCTTCTGTGATAACGCACTCAACACACTTGATTAATGCATGCACCCCTCCAAACGACATTTTAGTCAATTGTTAATGCTCTAAACAACATGCAAGTGCGTTGTTTCCCTCCATTGTTTAATTCTCCTAATTAGCGTACTGTGGGTTGTGTGTGCGTTTTGTGTTACTCCCCACACGACACGATAAGCAACGCAACATACGGTTGTTTCCCAAACCCTCCATTGCTTATTGTGTCGTCCGAATTCAGCCAGTGTTTGAGAATCTGTAGGATGGTGCAGATTCCACTTCACCATCCTACAGATGCCATGGACATTACTTGTTTCCCCACCACTTCTTTTGGTTTTTTCTTTTACAGCAGTAAATCCATTAAGAAAAAAAAGATGGAACAGTTAAAGTTGCAGGGGCCCTGCCTTCTTTTGTATATGGTCACTCTAGTATAGTGCCTGCACATTTAACTGTTGTGATGAAGAGGGAATATCACCAGGAACTAATTGCATACAAATGACACTGGCTGAAATTCCCTTTTCTCTACAACTGTTAAAGTTACATGAGCCCTGTCCTCCTTTTCAGATGGTCAGCCTAATAGAAAGAAATGCCAGGAGCAAGCACGAAGAGCATGGGAAGGGCAAGAAGGAGAGGGGAAAACTCTTCCTTCTCCCACTAGAACATTTCTCAGCTGGACTGTGAAATTTCACAGCTCTTTAATGGACTGTGAAAGATAATCCGACTCCCATGCCATAATTCACTTGCTTTTGAAAGTCTCCTCAATTTCAAAAGCAGCTTGCCCCACAGCATTTGGGGCTGCAGGGTCAGGCAGGCAAAGGAGGCTCATACCCTTGAGTTCATGGAACTATACATGTAGCAAGTACTTGCGAGTCTTCTCCTGTACTTTCTAAACTAAGACATTGGTTGGTTCTTCTTGAAGAAGCGTAAATCAGACCCTTTTCTTCCATTGCAACTGCTACAGTTCCAGCAGGGCTTCCTTAAATCAGCTCAAAAGCTGAAAACCAAATAATGAATGACCACAGAAAATGACATTGGCGGGGGTCCATTAAAAAGATTTGTTAGTGAAATTGCAGCTGATTTACCAGTCAAGGGCCTGCGCTGGTGCTCTGTAGGTTTAAGGCAAAATATTTGAAAAGTTACTTATGAGAAAAAACATTGCTGCTAATCCAGGAAATGTTCTGATGGTAATGATAGATGCTTGCAGGAAAGTAAAACTTGTTCTCTTCTAACCTGGGCAGAAGTCCCTTTTGAAGGACAATAGCAACAAAAAAAAATTGTTGGGATTTCTGAAAGTTGGTTCTCTAGAGAAGACTGTCATCCCATGAAGCTGAATGGTGGAAGATTTAGGACATATTTATTTATTATATATTAATTTGTTACATTTTTGTGAACTACCCAATACCTTCAGCTCTCTGGGCAATTCACAAAAGAAAAAATAAAACCATAAATTACACAGCATAGTAAAACATAATATAAAAACCTTAAGTTCAAAATAGGGTGTCCAGATTGCCCGGGATTTCCCGGTCCTAACCGGGAAACCTAGGCCGATCCGGGCCAACTGGGGGGCGGCGGGTGAAAAACGGGGTGGTGGGGGGTCACGCGGCAGTGGCAGCGAGCGGCGACAAGTGGCGGTAGACACGGCAGCGGCGGCGGAAGAGCCTGGGAAGCGGCCGCCCCAGCAGGTAAGTGCCCCCCCCTCGCGCCTCGCGCTCCTTACCTGCAGGGGCGTCTGCTTCCCTCCGGAGCCAGCTCCTCCACCACCGCTAGGTCCTTCACCGCCACTGCCGGGCTCGTGAGGCCAGAGGCCGCGCGGAAGAGGCGGGAGAGCGCCGATTACATCACTTCCGGATCCAGCCCTTTCCCGTCCCTTCCGCGCGGCCTCTGGCCTCCTTGGGGCTTGACGGTGAAGGACCTGGCGGTGGTGGAGGAGGACGTCGCGGCGGCAGCTGACCCGGTGGGGGCGGCAGCGGAGGACCCGGTGCGGGCGGTGGAGGAAGAGAACCCGGTAGGTCCAGGCTGGTGTTTTTTGGGGGGGTGGCTTGGTGGGGGGGTTGTTTTGGGGGGTGGCGGGGGGGGACCGGGATTTTGGTTTCCAAAATCTGGTCACTCTAGTTTAAAACAGAATAAAACCAAGTAAAAGCCAGGGTAAAAGCCAGCAAGATAAAATCCCAAAAGATCTAAAAACACACTAATGCAACTTTTAAGACTGAAGAACTAAAAAAGCCTGGGAAAACAAAACGTTATTTACCTGGCACTGAAAGGACTGCAATGAAGGGGGAAAGGAGGCTAAGGGGAGCTTGGAAAAAAGGAGGCTAAGGGGAGACATGATAGAGGTGTATAAAATTATGCAGGGACTGGAGAATGTGGATAGGGCGACATTTTTCTCCTTCCCCCATAATACTGGAACCCAGGGTCATCCCATAAAGCTAACTGGTGGGAGATTCAGGACAAATAAAAGGAAGTACTTCTTCACATAGTGCATAGTTAAACTATGGAATTCACTATCACAAGATGTACTGATGAACACCAATTTGGATGAGTTTAAAAGGGGGTTGGATGAATTCCTGGAGGAGAAGGCTATCAGTGGCTACTAGCCCTGATGGCTATGTGCTATCTCAGGTATTTGAGGCAGTAAGCCTATTTGCACGATTTGCTGGGGAACATGGATGGGAGGCTGCTGTTGCACCATGTCCTGCTTTGTTGGTCCCTGGTTGATAGCTGGTTGGCCACTGTGTGAATAGAGTGCTGGACTAGATGGACCTTCAGTCTGATCCAGCATGGCGCTTCTTATGTTCTTACTGCCCCCAGCATCTATCACCTGAGGCAGCTGCTGCACTCTGCAGTAATTATAGGGCTGTCCCTAACTTCCCTTTCCCACATGAATGGACAAGTCTTGCTGGCATCAGTTTTGTCCTCAGTCTGTGCTCCTTGGTGTCTGGAAGGGAATACATAGGGTGACCAGATAAAATCCAGTTAAAGGTGCAGGCACTATACTAGAGTGACCATATACAAAAGAAGGCAGGGCCCCTGCAACTTTAACTGTTGTGATGAAGAGGGAATTTCACCAGGAACTAATTGCATACAAATGACACTGGCTGAAATCCCCTTTTCTCTACAACCGTTAAAGTTACATGAGCCCTGACCTGGATTTTATCTGGTCACCCTAGGAATACAGAGCCTGTGCTGAGTTAGAGAGTGTTCTGGTGAAGTAACTAGGGCCAGGATTGACTCTCCCATATTTACCTAGAAAAATAAAAACAAACTTGCCTTCTGAAGTTGTCCTGGGTCCCATTGTCCAAGAGAATGGAGCAAAAGTGGACGATGTCTCCCTCACACCTTTCTTTACACTACCTGCCTCCTCCAAAGGCCTATCTAGTCCAGCATTCTCTTCACACAGTGGCCAACCAGATGCCTAGCATAAGTCCACAAGCACAACACGAGTGTAATAGCACCCTCCACAGCAACTGGTATATTGGATATAATATATAGTCAGCTTGTCTACTAACCACTGATATCCTTCTCCTCCATGAATTTGTCTAATCCAGCTTTGCAGCCATCCAAGCTGTGGCCATCACTGCATTTTGATAGTGAATTCCATAGTTTAACCATGCGTTGTGTGAAGAAGTACTGCCTTTTATCTTGTCCTCCCTTAGAAAGGTACTTGAGCGGGTCATTGCTAGCCGACTCCAGACACTTTTGAATGAAACTGATTATTTAGATCCATTTCAAGTGGGTTTCAGGCCTGTTTTGGAACAGAATCTGCCTTTGTTACCTTGTGGGATAGGGTGTCTGCAACTCTGTTGATACTTTTGGACTTCTCAGCAGCTTTCAATACCATCAGCCATGGTATCCTTCTGGATAGGCTATCTCGGCTGGATGCTGGAGGCGTTGTATTATGGTGGTTCTGCACCTAGATGGATAGCCAATGCCAGATCGTTGTGCTAGCAGTTAAGCTATGGGGTGCCACAGGGCTCTCTTTTATCCGCATGCTGTTTAACATCCATATGAAACTGCTGGGGAAGGTTATTCGGAGATAGGAACTGAGGTGCAGATAACCCAGCTCTATTTTTCTTTTTCATCAAAACCAGGTGTTCTGAATCAATGTCTGGGTGCAATAATGGACAGGATGAGGGCCAATAAACTGAGGCTGTAAGTTTGTAAGTGGTTACTCCTCTGAGATTTAGCTCCCTTTGCTGTGGCCTTGTTTTGGCTTCAGCAGCTGTTTATGAATTTTAAATCTCAAGTAACTAAATAGTTAGTTAAGTAATTTCACTTATTTATTTATTTAGGCTGACCAGATTTTAAAAGTCAAAATCCCGGTCCCCCCCGCCCCCCCACCCAAAACAACCCCCCCACCAAGCCACCCCCCCCAAAAAAAACCCAGCCTGGACCTACCGCCGGGTTCCTCCGTCGCCCGCGCGGCCGCACGGGGTCCTCTGTTGCTGCCCGCGCGGCTGCGCTGGGTCCTCCGTCGCCCGCACAGCCGCGCGGGGTCCTCCGTCGCCGTCCGCGCGGAAGAGGCAGGAGAGGGCCGGATCCGGAAGTGACGTAACCGGCCCTCTCCCGTCTCTTCCGCGCGGCCTCTGGCCTTTCTGGGGCTCGTCGCGATGGCGACGAGCCTCGAGGAGCCCAGACGCCCGCGCGGAAGAGGCGGGCGTGGGCGTCCGGGCTCCTCAGGGCTCATCGCCATCGCGATTGAGCCCCAAGGAGGCCAGAGGCTGCGCGGAAGAGGCGGGAGAGGGCCGGTTACGTCACTTCCTGATCCGGCCCTCTCCTGCCTGTTCCGCGCGGCCTCTGGCCTTACGAGCCCGGCAGCAGCGGCAAAGGTGGCGGAGGAGCCCGGGAAGCGGCCGCCCCAGCAGGTAAGAGCCCCCCTTTGTGCTTACCTGCAGGGGCGTCTGCTTTCTGGGCTCCTCCACCGCCTCCGGGTCTCGCTGCCACCGCCGCGTGACCCCCCGCCACCCCGGTTTTCCCCCGGTTGGCCCGGTTGGCCCGGTTGGCCTCTGGATTCCCGGTTAGGACCGGGAAATCCCGAGCCACCTGGTCAGCCTAATTTATTTATTTATTACATTTGTATATCGCCCCATAGCCGAAGCTCTCTGGGCGGTTTACAGAGAGCTTAACTCGGTTTACAGTTGCTTAACTCGTGTGTGTCCTGACAGTTTGTCACTGGGGCTGAGATGCTTTGTCACTGGGGCTGCTCAGAGTAGTGGCCCTGACGCTAGCCTGCTCGGTGCCCATTAGCCAGCAGGAAGATCTTGTACAGTGGAAAATTTTGTTCCATTGCCAGTGTTGAAATAAGATGCAACTGCCATTCTGGTCAGGTTCTGTACATAGAAGGGGGGACATTTTGTCTTTTGCCTCAGGCAGAAAAATGAATTGGGCCTACCTGTACCCTTTAATTAACATCTGAGGCCCTCCTCTGAATGCCTCCTCCAAAGGAGGTTTGGAGGATGGTAACAAGGAATAGGGCCTTATTAGTGGTGCCCCTCCCAATTTTGGTATACTCAATGAGGTCCACCTGGTGCCAACATTGTCATCTCTTTGACGCCAGGTTAAGATCTTCTTTTCCTCCCAGGCATTTGATGGCATATGATGGGGCTTTGCAGTTGTTAATTGTTTTTAGCTGGTTTAAATTGTTGTAAATTTTTGTCTGTTAAAAGTTTTATATTATGTCTCATCATGGTTAGTTTAGTATCTTGGTTTTTGTGAACCACCCACAGAGCTTTGGTATAGAGAAATGGAATGAATGAATGAACAAATGAATGTATCATGCCTGTCGAGTACTAATGCTGCCCATTGCAGAGCATTCTTTCCAAGCATTTCACATCTTTGCAAGAGATTGGGGCAAAGTTTTGTGTATTTTTCCAGTGACCTTGATGATGCAATTCTGTAAAGCTGCAGCTCCAGACAACATCAAATACTCTTCCACCTTGAACAGATATAAGCTTTTTTCTTTTTCTTTAAAGCATTTGGAAAATGGATAGCCACATATAGCCTGCTTCACTGTCTTCTTATTAAACTGTGCAGAATCAATAATCCAGCATCCATACATAAATGAAGAAACATGAGACTTAATAATAAAACATAAAGAATCACTGTGTAATTTTTAGAAAGAACTAGTTAAAGGGCTGTGAAATTTCAGTCAAAATAGGTGATGTTCACAGGTGAGGGATGTGGATTTCCAGCTATTTCCTTCCACCGTGTCCTGAGTGGAGGCTGGTGGCTCTGATGTCAATGAGATGGGGAATTCGTTTTGGGTTTCAGTCAGAACCAGTCAGAACTCTAAAGGAGCTATCCATGGTGACATGGTATTATTTGCCAGATTTGGGGAAACATCTAATATTATATATGTAATTATTTTTTCCTTTTCAGAGGGATTAACTCACCATTATCCCAACCAAAAAATAGTGCCTTTACCAACCAGCAGACTGTTGACAATTCAGCCATTAGGAAGGTTAAATTGTTTTTCCATCATTATCAGTCCTTACAAATTGTTATGAGTTTTGTAAATTGTTATAAACTGCTATGAGTTATGTCTATCTGAATACCCAAGGAAGACTTCCCATTCGAAATGGAATTTCACCAGGAGTTCGTAGTAGTAAACTGCCAGATATAACTGGTGTGTTTGAAAATGTCTAGACTGCCAGATACAACTGTAAATTGCCTGGTCTAACTCTTTTGTGAAATTGATTGTTAAGACCTTTACTGATATTGTTGTTTTTGAAAACCTATTGACTGTTCCATCAAATATGATAATTTTGCATAAAAAGCCAGTTACTGGTCCAGTGCATCATTGTTTGGTTCCTTGCACTCGGAGTGTTTGGTTTGAATTGGTTCTGACTGAAACCTGGATCAGATTCACCACCCCACTGACATCGTAGCCACCAGCCTCCACTGCATGTCCATCCTATTTTTTTCACTCCTCACACCCCGCCTGACATTTTCTTTCTGTTCTCTTCCTTCTCCAAACCTAGAAGCTGCATTAAATATGGGCTTGCCTCTTACCAAACCCACCACCTGGTTATTTGGAGAGGAAGCATCAGAAATAGATTGCCTCTCTCTCACAGGCCATCCAGTGTTCAGGGGGCTGTCTAAACATCATCTTTGCCCTGGGGTGGCTCTGAATCTACGTTGTGATGGTTATATTATGCAGCTGCTGATTTTGAGCCACCCTGGGGCAAAGAGCTGAAGGTGCGCAGCAGAAAAGTTGGGGACTTACCCTGACTTTTCCTTCTTGAGCGCAGTCGGTACGGCTCTTCCGCCATCTGTCCTCACTCCAGCACTTCACTGGGGGGCATTCCCAGGTGAAAGGTGACCTCCCATTGGTAGCCAGAAGCTGCGGGAGAGGGAGGGGGCAGACCCAGCGAGCCTAATGGCCACCAGAAAGCCCACATTGCCTCCCCCAGTGGGCTTTATTCACCACCACCCTACAGCAGCAACACCATGGGGTTTGGTGGAGGAGCAGTACCAACTTGGCACCATGGAGGCAGCCCCCAGGAGTGGTAATGAGATTTCCCACCCCATATAATGTTGTCCCCATAGGAATGAATATGGTAGTTCATATGGAATGTTTTAAGTCCTGGCCTTGGATATGGAATAAGAAGCAGATTTCCTCCCCTTTCTCATCTATGCTGTAAACTACACTCCATTGACTTTGCTCCATCAAACTGAATAGAAGCCACTCAGAGCCAAGCCAGCCCTTTATCTGCATATCTCAACCGATCTACATAACCCTGAATAGCCATCTCATGCCCAGATCAGGGGGGCAAACACCTTTCTTGATGCTCCACCAAGGTGCCCTGCCCCTCCCACTTTCCAGTAGCTGGCACTGCTGTGAATTAGGTTTCTGTTGGGGCTGAAAACTGTGGGTTCAAATAAGTCATTTAGTGTATTGAAACTTGGAACCTAGTCTTTGGGGCAGTTTACTTGTCCTTTGCCATGCCTTCCATGGCAGCCATTTTGTAGTGGTGACCACGATAGTTTCTCAAATGGCCAGATGTTACCATGGCCTGAAAAGGTTGCCTACCCCTGTGCTAGAGTGTGGCTGTATTTGACAACATAACGACAGAATGTTTGGAATCGGAGAGTGTGATGGAATGCTGAGAATGGACTTCAGTATATATAAATAGATAGGACAGCAATGGCACCAGTTGTTTAACAATCCGCTCTGGTGAGTTAGGTTGTTATTATTCCTGTTATACAAATGGACAACTGAAACTGACTGTGACATGAGCATGGACAGCCACTGAAAAAGTAACCACATTGCCCACTATTCACAGTCACCAAGACCACAATGGGAGCATATCCAGGTAATCAACTTAAAGCATACATGTTAG
The DNA here is from genome assembly GCA_029215795.1 of Anniella stebbinsi. Classification (NCBI taxonomy): domain Eukaryota; kingdom Metazoa; phylum Chordata; class Lepidosauria; order Squamata; family Anniellidae; genus Anniella; species Anniella stebbinsi. The sequence goes on along the minus strand of JARDYH010000006.1, from coordinate 58,882,740 downwards.
CCATTGCTAGGGTAACCATATGAACAGCAGGACAGGCCTCATGTATCTTTAATACACTCACTACTGACCACTTACAGATGTGCACGCATCCTTTAGACAATGTCATCTGCTCCCCATGCGTCTCCCGCTCCTTCCGCTCCTTCTCCCATTGCAAAATAGACCCCTTTTAATCCGACCTTTTTAAAAAAATGGAATGTGCAGTGATCTCCCGCTGTATGCAGGAAACATGGCATGATAAAAACAGCCCCTGAATGGGACACATGGACTTTGTTAACTTCCTCTTTACCCTTTGGACAGAAAAAGGAACTAATGAGGGACAAAAGTGGGGGCGGAAAAGCAACGGTAAGGAAATGTGATTTCCCCCCATGTGATGATGGTCCAAGTCTGGAAAGGTCCCTTTTCTGGTCCACTTTTCTGGTCTAACTAAAATCTGAAGGCATAATTCATTTTAATTCCTATAGAAAGCCCTCTTCAACTTCAATGTTCCTGAAAATCACCACATTTGGGGGGGGGGGTGTTGGCTGCAACAGTTATGTTGCCCATCACTCATAAGGCTCACCCCACCATATTCCAAGCAGCTCTCCAAATCACATTGGTCTATAGCATTGGATGTAGCTGTCAGCTGTGGATCCACCTAATAGTGGTATTATCTAGCTCACATAGTAACATCTTGTCAACAAGGATACCATGGAACACTTTGTCAGATGCCTTGCTGAAGCACAGAGACCTATTCCATTCCCAACCCAGAATCTGTGTAATATACAAAGCCATCCTCTGCAAATGCCCAGATGCATCATAACAACAGACATTTTGCTAGTATAAAATAGTGGATGCTAGAGAGCAAGTGAGCATATGCACAGTGGTATTTGTCCAGCGTCCTGATTGCTGGGAGAAGTATCACAGTTTCCCAGCACCAAGTTATTGAAGTCTGAGTGCTGTGAAAATGTGACAACCTCCCCATCCACAACAGAAGTGCCAAAGATATATGGATCCTGTGTAATAAATAAGCGTGCGCGCGCACGCACACACACACACACACACACACACATACACATCACTATTGTGTTATAACTGATAGCCCAGAAAGGCTCTGGATGTCAGCTAATACTATATAGTGGTGTAAGAACAAATAACACGCAATAGGTATTTTTATCTCATCCAAATCTATCTAGCTACTTTAGGCATGTAATCCAGCCTGAAAGCCTTGGAACACCTTCTTATCTTTAATATATTTACACTCCCATTTTACAGATAGGGAACTACTGGATAAAACACAAGTTGTATTTGGTGAAACCAATCACCGCCTGCAACAGATGTTCGGTGCATAAACGCCATTGAAAAAAAGAGAGAGGTCTTGGTGATATTTTGAAATTCTAAAGAGCTATTAAAAAATCCAAAACTTTAGATTTTATCTATATTCAGCAATGACAAATCCCAGCACATGTGTACCTAACCTAAAAGAGGCTCCCCTTTCAAGAATGAGCAGCTAGCGTATTTGATTCACATTTTGTTCATGCATATATATTTCTGCCTTTTCTTTTTCTAAAGACACATCTATTGATATCTTTGTCCTTAAAGTGTTCTCTCTCCCCCTCCCTATATCTATATCATCTATATCTATATCACCTATATCTGTATCTAATCTATCTGGTATATGTAGCATTTGCAAAACTGGGCAAGAATTTCCCAAGTGGCTTGCACCTCTGAAAAGATAAGCTCTGGTCAACTCAGTCCCAATTCTTCTGTCTCCACTTTGTGATATATTTTATGATCTCAGACACAGCAGATTGTTAGCCTGCAATGTTTGGAAATAGTAGATGATTAAACCTTCTGGCCAGGTGTAAATGCAACCTTTGTCTTCCTCAAGCTGTGCGAGAATTACCTTCCTCCTTAAAATTCCCACCTGGCATTGGCACATGGAGCCTTATGAAACAACCCCAGCGTACAGCCAAACCTCAACGTTCCAATATTTCTAATTTATGAATGTATCAGTGGAACATGTTCACTGGGTTACCCTGAGTTTCAGGGAAAGCGCTGAGCAGGCCACTAAAAATTAGAAAGAATGCGCCCTCGGAGGGTTGTGCCCCCCCTCCTCCACTAGAGAATTTTGTACCAGGCAAATAATAAAAAAGTGTAATGATTTACTAGGCTTTTAAAGTGAACTGAAGGTAAGTTTGCATTGCTGCTCCATCTAAATATTCACTTTGCCCCCTTTTCTCCCCCTGCCTCCATCATTGTCACATGAGAGACTATTCCTAAATCCCAATGTATTCTGGATTCTTTAAGAATTCTCCAATGTTTTAAATGGTACCTTGAAAGTCACAAACATATGACGTTGCCTTCCACACAAAGATCTGAACAGATTGTACAGAATAGTTATATTTCTTGGGATAAGAAATATCCCCCCTCCCCAATTTGATAGGGTTTCTGCATCATCAACAGCTATATGGCAGAAAGTCAGCAGGTTAGCACTTTTCCTTGTGTGGGGTTACAATGATTGGAAAGTTGTATCCGTTGGGGGGGAAAGGCAAAGAGCTCTGTTTGAGTAGGAAGGTAAAAAGCCCTGATTAAGCAAGAAAAGAAATGGACAATTCTATCCTGGGGGCTGTCTATAGATGATGAAAGCCCTGGGGTGGGTGTGCGGTGGTGTGGCATCAATTATATGACGCAGAAGCCACTGTGTAGGCATCTCGGGGCTTCCCCCTGAAGCTCCAAAGCAAAAAAGTTGGGGACTTACCCCAATTTTTTTGTCCAGGGCGCGGTAAGGATGGCATATTGCTGTCTGTCGCCATGCTCCAGAGTTGCAGTGCAGGCATGGCCAGGCAGATGGCGACCCCTGATTGGTTGCCATCCACCTGAGCGGGGGAGGGGTTGGCCAGCGAGCCAGCAACCGGAATGGCCACCAGAACGCCCCTGCACTGCCTCTGGGTGGGGAGAAGAGTCTCCCTTTTACTGGGTGGGGGGAGTTCTCTGAAAAAGCAAGGGAGGGACAGGCAGTGGCGGTGTCCCCCCCCACCCGATGATCCATATAAACCCCACACTCACTCCTTGGCATGGGGATAACATGGCGCAACCCTGCAGGAGCAAAAGCGCAGGGTTTGGGGGGCTCGCGGCACCAATGTGCTGTCAAGACAGCCCCTTGATTTCTGTTGGTCTTAGAGCTCCGTCAGATGGAGGGAAATCATTCTTCTCTACCATTGCTTCTCCGCCCCTGCTTTGTTGCTGGTTATTTCCTCTTTTGAAAGAGGAAGTAAACAACATGCACGTGGCAGTTCTGATTGCGCTGCTTCTCCTGCACAGAGCAGAAGACAACAACAACTTCCATCTTAATTTTAAATTGGACGTACTGGGGTGTTTTTTTGTGATGCGAAGAAGGCAAGAAGGGGTGGGAGGTGCTTGGGAGGCAGACGACAACATGAGAGGGACCCGCGAAAATCCGTTAGTGCCCAGCAACAAGTGTGCAATAAAACGCTCATCTGATGGAGCTCTTAGAATATAAGCACTGAAAGCACGTTATAAATATGTGCAATAAGCAGTTCCATAATTACGTTACACCAGTATCACATTAAGTGGAACCGAGTATGGGGCTATGCAAGTTGGGTATGGCTCATTTATCAATGCCCTTCATTGAATTCTATGGGCCATAGCCTGAGATACAATTGAAAGGGATCAATACTTAACCATTATACCTGACATTATACCAGACATGGAAGCAGGGGTGTTGCTAGGCACTGAAGAGATTTGGGACTCAGGCCCACAAGCCACAAATCTGCACAAAATTTGTCTATGCTAATTTGCATCTATAGAGACAAATTCAGAAATCACTACTGGCATTTCTTTACTTATTCAAATTTCACAGAGAGTACAGTGAACCAATTAATTTCTCATCCAGATCACTTGAAATAAAATACATTCTTTAACTAAGTTGCACCCCACCCCAAATCAGTAGTTCCTTTTCTGTTACAATTAGTTTGCAATTGGTATGAAAAAAATGCAAAACAGAGGAGTAGCTGTTAGTTTGTTTTTCTTTTTCAGGAACACGCACATATCTTCCTTTGGCACCAATGTGGACACTCAGGGCTCTTGGGAACAGATCCAGGGCTGGGGCCCCATTAGCTCAGACCTCACAACACCTCTACATGTTAGGTGACCAGATCGCCTGTTTCTCAGTAGATTCGAGCACTGGAAGGCAGCGGACGCCCCTGCAGGTAAGGAGCACGAGGCGGGAGGCAGGAGGGCCCCCCCACTTACCTGCATGGGCCTTTTTAAAAAAAAATATTTTATGTTTTTTGGGGGGGGGGCACGCCCCCTTTGGGTGGCCATTTTGGACCGGGATTTTGGGTTCCAAAATCTGGTCACCCTACCTACATGGAGATTATCAAGAGGCAGAATTATCCTCAATTCCCTCTGTACAGAAGCACAGAGACCTATTGCATTCCCACTCCCAGTATCCCTATAATGTATTGTTTGTATGTATGTATGTGTTATATTTATATCCTGCCTTTTCTTCCAAGGAGCCCAATGTAGCATACAAGACCCACCTCATCTCCATTTTCTCCTCACTACAACCCTGTGAGGTACGTTAGGCTAAGAGTCAAAGACTGACTCAAAGTCACCCAGGGAGCTTCAGGGCTGAGTGGGGACTTGGATGCAGGTCTCCCCAGCCCCAGCCCAATGCTCCACCACTATAGCAATGTTGACTCTCCCAAGGTCTTCCCTTGCAAATGCCCAATGCATCATCGTGAGAAGCATGTTGTTGGTATGAAATCATGGATGGAAGAGAGCAAGTGAGCACACACAATGGTATTTATTCTGTACCCAGTTAAATTGTTCAAGCCATCCTATATCTACGCTCAGTGGCATTAGCAAACTCAGCCTTTTGAGGGTCACTGTCCAGAGGCCTTTTATTTGCTCTTTAAGGTAGAATTCTCACCAACAGGCATATGTTGCAGAAAGATTATTGCTTAGCAAACAACGGGTAGTAAAGGCCCTGTCCAAGTATTTTCTTAGCACGTTGAGGCTGCTAGGCTGACCATATAAAAAGGAGGACAGGGCTCATGTAACTTTAACAGTTGTAGAGAAAAGGGAATTTCAGCCAGGGTCATTTGTATGCAATTAGTTCCTGGTGATATTCCCTCTTCATCACAACAGTTAAAGTTGCAGGCACTATACTAGAGTGACCATATCCAAAAGAAGGCAGGGCCCCTGCAACTTTAACTGTTGTGATGGAGAGAGAATATCACCAGGAACTAATTGTATACAAATGACACTGGCTGAAATTCCCTTTTCTCTACAATTGTTAAAGTTACATGAGCCCTGTCCTCCTTTTCATATGGTCAGCCTAGATAGAGGCTGCCTACCAGTCAAGGTAAAATGCGAAGGTAATGAAATTGGTCTCCAAATATTTTGATTTCATTCTGTTCTCCAACAACTCCTGGACTGTGTTTGCTCAAACATTGTCTTCCTCTGGCTCAGAAATGGGGGGTGGGGGGTGGGGGTGGGGTGGATATCAGGGGAATTATTCCTTTCTCCCATACATGCTCATCACTCAGACTGTTGAATGAGTCTGAGTGATGAGCATGTATGGGAGCCAAAAGAAGGCAACGCTCAAATGGGCCAAATGTCCCAAGAACAAGAACAATATAATTTTCTTTGCCACTTTTTCTTCCAGAAGGTCTCCTGTGCCTTTAACATGTACAAGGCTGGAAGAAATCCAGTGGGTGGGATTTTCCTGGCATAGTGATGAGGATGGCTTTGCCTTTTGAACATCTGCTGCATATCAAGCAGTTGTTCCAAGCACTGCTAAAAGGTGTAGTGCTTTCTTACAGCGTCTGTGAATATTGCACAATAGAATAGGTATTTCAAAAGATATGGCTAGTAATTTCAGATCAATATGTCAAATTTAGTCCTACCACCAATGCTACTGTTGCATATTGGTTCAGTTAGAGTTCCAACAGTGAAAGCAGAATTTTGCCATCAGGGTCTAGACTGCAGGACAGGGTTGGGCAAATTGTGGTCCTCTAGATATTTGGTAGGGTGACCAGATAAAATCCAGGTCAGGGCTCATGTAACTTTAACAGTTGTAGAGAAAAGGGAATTTCAGCCAGTGTCATTTGTATGCAATTAGTTCCTGGTGAAATTCCCTCTTCATCACAACAGTTAAAGGTGCAGGGGCCCTGCCTTCTTTTGTATATGGTCACTCTAGTGTAGTGCCTGCACCTTTAACTGTTGTGATGAAGAGGGAATTTCACCAGGAACTGATTGCATACAAATGACACTGGCTGAAATTCCCTTTGCTCTACAACTGTTAAAGTTACGTGAGCCCTGACCTGGATTTTATCTGGTCAGCCTAATATTTGGCTTACAACTCCCATCAGCCTTAGCCAACATAGTCAATGGTGAGGAATGATGGGAGCTGTTAGCCGAAACATCTGGAGAACCATTAGCTGCCCACTTCTGCTGAAGACCTAGAATCACTATATTCCTTAACTCTCTCCTTTGCCTGTCCACTTCCTTCACCCCTTCCTGTGTCCAGCCTCATTTGCAAAATTTCCCCCCAGTCTTTATTTGTCTTTGTCCCTCTCTTCTTTAACTATATGCCACTACTACTGTTTCCTTTGGTCCCAGCTTTTAAGCCTACTGTTTAATTTACCCCACTTCCTTTAGTCTCCTTCTGCCTGGAGAAGTATCCCCAGCACTCCTAAGAATATCAGAGCAGCCTTACTGGATCAGACCAAGGGTCCATATAGTCCAGCACTCTATTCACACAGTGGCCAACCAGCTGTCAGGAACCCACAAGCAGGGCACGAGGGCAACAGCACCCTCCCACTCATATTCCCCAGCAATTCCTCTCCCCATAGTATTCAGGCAATTCTAATCTTTAATGCTGTGAAGTTTCTACAAAAACTCTCTTAGTAATGCCCCCTTGCCCTATCTCACATGCCTTCCTCCCTTTTCCTCAAGCCTTATACTCTGTCTTTCGGGTTTCTTTTTCTAAGCCCATTGTTTATTCTGTACCTTTTCTTCAAACTTGTCCCTTTGTTTTCCTATTTCCCAAGATCTCTTTCTGATCTCTACACATCTGGTATGAGGTTTTTAATCTCTGCCAAACTGCCAATTTTCCTTCCCTCACAAAATTGCAATAAAATAAAATAAAATCATTGTTCCCTAAGCAACTTTCCATGCCACCAAACCAGCCACTCTAACCAATCAGGGTTGAAACCTTCGTTGCCACATATGAAATGCTAAAATAAGGATTACATTGCCAAATTATATTGGGGTTGCTTTATACTGAAGTTGATGTGATAGTTACACTTTTGAGTTTGCATGCCTAAATCACATCTCACGGTGGTTGTTTGGAGCTGGAAACAAAGGCCTCCAAGGGCTCCATCACACCTACTTTTTTTCCTGGTATGCATCTGTGATTTCCACCTCCGTTTCATTAGTGTGTCAAGCGCTGGTCACTTTCACGTGCATGCGTTGTTGTGTTATTTTGCCTTGTTTACCTGTTTACCTGCACCGTCTCACGCTTCCGCTCTCCCGCTATTGTGCTCACCCCACCCTGCCCCTTCTCCTTTCCCCTCCAGTTCATTGGTTCTTGTGGTTGGTGGACGTTGTGTTGGATGTGGGCACCTTCCCCCCTCTCATTCTGGTTTTGTGGTCTACTGTTTTAGTGATTTAGCATTTGATCAATTAGGCACCGTTTCTGCCTCACGATAGTGTGATAATGGTCCATTCTGTGTGGGGCACGCCCACTCTCCCTCCCCCTTCCTGGTTGTGGATGGATGAGAATGGATGAAAGTGAGGGTGGATAGGAGTGAGGGTGCAGTAGCGCTAGTCTGCTGGAGCACCTTGTACAGCGGAAAAAAGGGGGAAGTTGAAATGGGTGGATGAGAGAGCAATGAGAGTGAGGTTGCAGCAGCAAAAGTCTGTTTGACCAACTCAGCATGTCCCAAGCAGAATGAGAGAAGGAATTCAAAGGGCGCATTGGAGGAGAATCACCCCCCCTCTTTCATCAGCAAGACTGCCCTTCAACTAACAAAAGTGTGCCGTTCTGACCAACCCAGTTAAATTTTAAGATGTTTTTAATAATGTATTAGTTTTATTTGTTTTAATGTTTTATCTGTTTTATGGTCTTTGTATTTATATTTATTGTTCCACACCTCGATCCAGTGGGAGAGGCGGGTTAGAAATAAATAAATAAATTATTATTATTATTATTATTATTATTATTATTATTATTATTATTTCATGAGGACGGCAATACACAGGGACAGAAAGGTGGTTTTATCCAACATGGAGAAAAATACCGCACTTTCCCCGCCCTAGAAAAACATGGAAAATGGAGGTGAAGAGGTGAGATAACTGCAGGACAGGGACAATGTCATGTGAAGGCTGTGGGGCAAAACGGTAAACAAGGCAGGACGAAAGTGCAATAAAATGCTGGTGTGATGGAGCATTAAGTGACTCCAACATCATTCACTGGCCACTCTCTACTGTCATTTGCAATTATAACTTCTTTTTTAAAATCAAATCATTTTACTATTTGTTAGTTTTGTGGATGCTTTTGATGGTAGAGGAATATATTTTGTGTCACCAGCACACAAAACCAATCATCTAGCCATAAGAGACAATGGCAGCAGCCAAGAGGTAGATCAAGCACTCAATCTTCTCCAACTTAGCTCCTGGTTTCCATCTATTCTTTGTGAGCAAACTAAACATAGCAAACGTTGAATGCGGAGCTGAAACCTGTCTAGCTACATGAGCAATGGCAGCAGGAGGATGAAGTGTTACAGGGTTGATGGTTTGACAGAGACAGCAGATATATTCTGGCCCAGTAGTCAAGTACATGAACATTCTCTACAGTTCACTTTGTCCTTGGCCCTCACGATACAAGTGAGGACATTCAGTAGAGCCAAGCCCTCAAGCTGAATCAGAGAGCGCATCCGTATATGTCTCTGTTAGCCTTCACCTCCAGCTGAGGCAAAAACCTAAGCATGCACAGACAGAAAAAGTCCTACAACTCCCAGCATCCTCCAGCCAGCAATCTGGGGCATGCTGGGAATTGTAGGACTTTTTTTCCTGTCTAAACATGCATAGGATTGCACCCTATGTTTGTCATTTCCTCTGTTTTCTAACGGTTTACTGCTTCACGCTGGTCCCCCCCCATTTTTTCTAGTTCCCCCTCCTTCCCCCTTCCTTTTCCTCCCAAGACATTTTTTCTGTGTCTTTAATATGTATGTGAGGGACAGTGAAAAGGTTAGTTCTTAACTTTAGTCTTGGCAGCAGGGAAGCTGCTGGGAGTTGTGCCACAGTTTCATTCACAGTGAATGAAACGTGCCTCATCCTGATAACGTAATGTAGCCATGGCCTTGGGGACTATACCTGTACGTGAGCAAAGAGAGAACTCCAGTTGCTCGGTCTGGCAAAGTTTCCCCTCAGTGCTCAAGAGAATTGCTTAGTGGCTATGAAATGCAATTGGAGATGGTTAGAGTGATGGTGTAGGAAGACTGAGGACAAATCTGAAGGAACTTGAGTGGCAGCTCATTTTAGAGCACAGAACGCCAAGCCATGGTGGTTTGCATGCATTGCTCAGAGCCACAGTGGCCCAAGCCTTCCTGCCATTGCAAGTCCGCTGCTCAGCCCCATACCCCGACTATACCTACCTTTGATGCTGGTCCTGGGGAAGGAAGGAAGGAAGGAAGGAAGGAAGGAAGGAAGGAAGGAAGGAAGGAAAGGGGAACCCAGGTAGTGCTGACTCTAGGTTTTTGAGGGCCCTTGGGCAAGATACCTTCCATGGGCCCGCTCCCTCAGTGAGTCTACTGACTCACCCTCATTGTTACTAACTGTTCAGGAAAGAGGCAGTGAGCAGGTAAGCAGTGTCATCTACTGCTTCTCCTTCTCACAACCATTGTTGTCTGGGCCACAGCAAGAGGATGGTGAACAAGCAGGAACAACTTCAGGGGATTCTTGTCAATGGGTCCCTGCAGGAGTGTGGGCCCTCAGCAGGTGCCTGACCATGCCTACCCTTGACATCAGCCCTGAGCCCAGGTCCTTCCCCCCTCTGGATCTGGCCCTACCCACTGTCAACATACAGCCCCCAACCCACCATCTACTGCTGCATGCATGCATGCATGCATGCATGCAGTCCCCACGGGCAAAAAGATTGCCTACCCCATTTCAAATAGTAAAGATTTTTTTTACATATGGAATCCAAAGCTGGAGAAGGGAACTCTTAGTGGCCTGCTGTGATCAATTTGCCAAACCCTTTGTCAGCAAAAGACCTTGCATTCACTCTGACCTGGATTCTAGATTCAGAGCAGGAACCAGGGATGGTGCCCATGGCATATGCTTGTTCTATTTTGAACGATAGCTTTCAGCTTCTTCAGCCTGAAGACTGAACATGCTTGGAGGTTTGAGAGTGTCCATGTGCTTGTTTGGCTACTGCCCATCCCAGCAGTTCAAATCCAGGCTTTCTTGGATGATACTGATTTTTTGGATTCTTTCCAAAATGGTTTCAGGCCTGGTTATGGTCACTGTGGTGGTCACCTTGGTGGATGACCTATACCAAGAATTGGAGAGGGGGAGTGTGTCTCTGTTAGTTCTACTCAATCTCTCAGCAGCTTTTGATACCATCAACCATGGTATCTTACTCGGGTGTCTTGAGGGACTTGGGGACACCATTCTACATTGGCTTTGGCCTTACCTGGTGGATAGGTCCCAGAAGGTGGTACTGAGGAATTGCTATTCAACCCTGTAGACTTTAGCGTTGAGGTCTATCACTTTCTATCTTGTCTTCCATGCTACTTAAAATCTACATGAAACGACTGGGAAGCGTGTCCAGGGATTTGGAGATGAGTGTCTTCAATCTGGATATTGGACCAAGGAAGCTGTGTGGCTGTTAATGATGGACTGGATGTTGGCCAATAACATGAGGCTTAACCCAGAAAGGGGTGGGGGGGACAGAAAACCAGTTTGGAAGGGGAATGGAACTTAAGAACATAAGAAAAGCTATGCTGGATCAAACCATCTAATTCAGAATGCTATTCACACAGTGGTCAAACAAATGCCTGGGAGAAACCCATAAATAAGACATGAAAGCAATAGCATCCTCCGAGGGCTCCTCTACAAGGTTTTGGTTTGACACAGGGTTGCCCGATTATGCGCATCTCCTCACAATCGCTTTTAAAGTTGTTGACATGCATGCAAATGTTGCTGAAAGTAATGCGCTTTGTCCCGAGGAAACTGCCCAAACAGGTTTTGCACCCTTTATTCTCCCCGCCTACTAGAATCTCCCACCTTTGGTTTCCTAGGTTACCTGTGGAATGATGTGGTTAACCTGTTTCGCTACCTCTCTCCCCTCCAATTTTGCCGCCAGCTGAAGTTTGTCCCCACTCCCAGAACTGCTCAGGAGTAAATAGAATGTGCCTCAGAAGTTTCCCCCTCCAGCAAACTTTTAAAAAGTATTTTCAGCTGCCTCTCTCTGCCCCCCACCATTTGCCGGAGAGAGAGGAAGAGAGCGAGAGACCAAAGAGAAGGAGCAAGACAGCAAGAGAGTAGAGATCTGCACAAACGCATGCCCAAACAGACAAGGGAAGCTGCTTTGTTCCTTCCTCCTCCTCCTCCTTATTTTCCCAGTGAGATCAATTGTTTTCCCTTCTCTCCTCAATCATCCGTTGTCGTTTTGGTAATGTAAAACATTCAGACACGCACACACACACCCAGCAAGCAAGCGAGGGGAGCAAGTGTGTGTGTGTGTGTGTGTGTGTCTATGGATGGAGGCAGGCATGCAGGCAAGCATGAAAACACCCTCCCACTGTCCGCCCCCCTTTCCCTGCTTCCCGTCTGTCAGGAACCCAGCAAGAAGCGAGGGGATGAGTTGTCTAAGCGGATCACTAATTATCCACACATACGCATGACAACAAGACCATCTGATCATTAATGTGCCTCCTCACAAAATTGTTTACACGGACATAAGACGCTCTTACTCCCGCGTAAATTAAAACTTGCTATTTAACGCGCGTTCGAAAATGCGAATAATCGGAGATTTAAAGCGCCTGGACCCCTGATTTGCGCTCTACTCTTGTAGAGGTAAATTTGGTAATGCGCCTTGAAAGAGCTTTAAATCGCTCTTGTAGAGGCACCCCCACTCATGTTTCACAGCAACTGGCATACAGAAGCAAACTGACTCTAATATGGAAAGCAATATATAGCCATCAGGACTAGTAGCCATGATAGCCTTCTCCTCCAAGAATTTGTCTAATTCCCTTTTAAAGCCATCTAGGTTGGTGACCATCACCCCATCTTATAGTAGCGAATTCCATAGTTTAACTATGCACTGTGTGAAGAAATGCTTTATTTAATCTATCCTGAATCTCCCACCAACCAGCTTCATGGGATGACTCTGGGTTCTAATACTGTGAGAAGGGGAGAAAAATGTCTCCCTCTCTACTTTCTCCATATCACATGTAATTTTTGTGCACCACTATCATGTCTCCCCTTACTTGCCTTTTTTCTAAACTAACAGTTCCAGATGTTGTAACCTTTCCTGGGGTGGGGTGGGGTGAGGAGTCCAACCCCTTGAAAATTTTGTTTGTCCTAAGTGTCCTAAATGGGATCATTCAATACTGTAACATTTTGTTGCAGGTTCTATGACTAATAACCATTTGAGCTAGTAGCCATTGCCACATCTTGTGACGGTGAATTCCATGATTTATGTACGGTATGAATAAGTACTGTATTTTGTCGGTCCTGTATCTACTGCCAATCAATTACATTGTCATACTCCAAGGTACAGTATTATGAAGAGAGGGAGGGTGGGAAATCATATGCATTTACACACACAAAAATGTCACTGTTGCTTCCTTCTAAATAAAGCACAGCCTCAGGTTTCTTTTAAACTTCAAATTCATATTTTAGAAAAAGTACCTAACGCAAACCAAAACTGATACACAGAAGAACAAACTAGATGAGCATTTGTGGCCAAACATTTTGTCGGTCTGGGATTTTCATTGGAATCCTAGAGCCTCAATTTGAACTCATATGTTCCTAGTCCCCACAATGCTGGAGAAAATCTTGGAAAATTTAACCTTCACATATGCCCACCTCTCTCTCTGCCAATCTGCGTCCGCATCCCATTGCTTTAGAGCCCAGTTTGCTCCGTTTGTGTACCAAGACCAGTGTCCCTGAGTGCTCTTTTGTGCCTGTTATAAATAGCGCTTTATATCTCAACCACTCTGCTTTCTCAGGAGGCTTTATTCACATCTGTAAACCTTTGATAAGGTTGTCGAGCTGAACACTGGAAGAACCTGTTAAAATCTGAGAAGGTTTCAGTCTTGTAAAAATGTCTCAAACTTTATTATTATTAATACATTATGCAGGCAATCAAAAATAAAGAAAAGATTTAAAAGAAAACCCAATTTTTAAAACGTTTCAGTATAATACATGTTTTGATGACGTAACTCCCTAAGGGTTGCTATCAAATACCTGAAGCATATGTAATTACCATTATCCATTCATTCATGTATTATATTTCTTACTGCCGCGTAGCCAAAGCACTCATTATTTGTGATGCATTGCAGTTTATGAATGTCATTAGCAGAGTATCCCACTTTGGTGTACTCATATGTGGATAAACGCTTGGGGAAATATTAGATAGCATCATTACTGTACATTGCACTTTTTGGAATAATTTACAGAATAACATCAATAAAAAATGACAGGTCTCTGCCCCAAGGTGCTTTTAGCCTAAATTTTGTTACTAAAAGATGACACAACAGGGGAGAGGCAAGAAAAATAAATGATCACTGTGAGCAAATGCATTCACATCTAATTAGCCTTCTTTTCATTTGTGAATTGTGAATCAAAATGATTGGAGATTGAGCTAAGCATCAGATTTAAGCTTAAACTCAATCTAGACAAGATGGAGCTGATGCAGGTTCAAGGGTATCCCCAGGCTTTGGAGGCAATAGTGCTGTCAGGCCACAACTATGAGCTCCATCACACCAGCGATTTAGTGCACTCTCGCCATGCCTGGTGTGCGGATTTGCAGCACGGTACTCACATGATGCCATGCCTGTCCTGCTGATATCCCGCCTCTTCCCCAGCCTTTTCTGTTTTTTCCTAGAACACCTAAGATCTGGATTATTTCCCCTAAGCGTGTTTAATGCATGTTTAATGCTCTGTGTAGTTTTAAAGGAATTGGGGACATGTGCTGTGACAGGGATCTTGATGTTAGCTTGAATGGATTGCATCAGGTCCTGGCAGGGAAAAGCAATCTTTCCCAGCAGCCGGCTCCAAGCCTCAATATAAAACCTAAACCTTGCATCCCAGGCTCAAAAGCGTTTTTAAAATTATACAACGCCTGAATCTCTGCAGAGACAGGATTGTACTCCCTCGATGCCCCCAAAGAGCCAGACTAAAGGGTCATTCCATTTTTGTCTGGCAGAAAGGCAGTCTGGTTGAAGTGCTCATCTGACTGGACCTGACCTGAGGGAGAAAGAGAAGGGGAGGGGCGGAGTGGAGTGGAGTGGAGTGCAAACGAGCGAAGGAGTGAAAGAGCAGCTATTCAGGTGAAAGGGATCATAAGCTTGATGTGCTTCTGCATCAGAGGTATAAAAAAAATGCAGAGGCAAACCTGGTGGGGGGGGGGGGTGGATTAGGTGTAATGGAGGTCTTTAAGGCACATATCTGGGGGCCTGCTCAGCAGAAGGGGCCCAAAACATAACAGGGCTGGCTTAGCACATTTTGAAATCAGTGAAAGAATGCAGCATGTTGCATCTGAAGAGCCTCCCCCTGTCCCACACTAAACACGACTTCTAAGTCCAGAATCTCAACTTATTTAACCTCACTACTGTTTGGAAAGGGTAAGTTTGGCTGTAATAGGGAGAGTTGAAATATCTCTACCTCAACAGATTTTGGAGTTCTAGGACTTCTCCAGAAACCTGCTTTTTCTTTGGGTAAGTTGATAATAGATGTTACCAAGAACATTTTTCATAGTCTTCATTACATAGACTCTGTCCCTTCTCAGAGAATGGGAACCTTGCTATATGAAGTCCATGCTGTTGTAACATCTAGGATTAAATACTGAAATGTGCTTTACGTAAGACCACCCTTAAAGACACCTACCAAACATTCAGAGCCGTGAGTATATTATTCAACCAATGTTGCAGCAAGTCCAGTCACTGCTTGTTTGCTCTTGATCCCAGTTCAAGATGCTAATGCTTATTTTATTTTTTATTTGTTTACTAAATAATTTTATTTTTAATCTGCCCAATAACAGGTGTTCTTTGTGAAAAGCTGAAGGAATAAATTACAATACAAAACTACAAAAGCTAAAGTGACATAATACAATACGGAACAACAAAACAGCACAGGCGGAAATATAAAATATATAAAAACATTCATAAAAACTAACCCCCCCCAAAAAAACCCTAAACTATAAAATGCTTTGGAGAAAAGAAAGGTTTTCAAGACTTTGGCTGCATTCAAACAACACAATAGTCAATGGTGGGGTAATAAATAATCCATCAACAACTGTTTATCTAGGGGGTATTCCCCCCCACAACATGATAATAATCAAGCCTGGTGTGGATTAAGATCAGCGCTGAGTTTACTGTTAGTCCACACTGAGTTGACTCGCTCATCCCCTGCCCTCTCTCCCCCTTCAGTCCTCCTGCTAGTATCCCATCAGCCATTGCTGCTGACAATCTATTCTGCTAGCTGAACTAGAGCAGCAGCCACTGCTTTGATCGCTCTTACCTTGCAACTCTATTGCTAATGAAATAACCAATGGTGGCCCAGGAAATAACCAATGTTGCCTTCCACATAATACAATAACCAGTGGTGGTTCAAATAGCCAACTCTGATCAGCTTTGGTTATTTGTGTTAGTTATTTTGGCCAAATAACCAACCGTTGGTTAAAACCTCCCTCTACATATCATGATAACCCATGGTGGGTTAAATAACCAACAATTGATTATTTAAACCACCATTGGTTTTTGTGTTGTCAGAACCCAGTCTTTGTCTGGTTCCAGCAGGCAAACCTCTTTGGGGAGGGAATTCTATAAGCAAGGTGCCACCACTGAGAATGCCACCCACCTAGCTTCCTTTGTTGGGGGAACCTTGAAGAAGGGCCTTGTAAGGGTTTGAGAAAGTATCTGTAGGGGAACTCATTCTTTTAGATATTCTGGCCCCAAGCCTTTTAGGGCTATAAAGGTCAGTTGATACTGCACTATATTCATGAGTGTGTACACCAGAGCAATGACTGCATTTTTAAAAATAGCAACACAGTGGTGCCTCACACACAAAAGGGGCTCTAGTGCAGACTCTCCCTAGATAGAGGTGAGGAAAGATCAGGAGCAGAGAATATAGCTGGCTGATATCAGTATTCAGGGGGAGAGTGACAATATGGGTTAGGGTTAGGGTCTGAACCCAGTTATTTTCCCAGTGAGATCAGAGGGAGAGTGACAATATTTAATATTTTTTGCAATTTGGAAAGGATCGAAAAGGCTCCTAGGCACATTACATAGAAAATTAATCACTGTAATACATTGTTTATTGTGTTGGGAAATTATCCAATGCCAGCTGAGCATGAAAACTCTTCATTATTGCCTGGCTGGAAAGTAAAGAGAATGGAGTAAGTTTGAAAATAGCTACCCTATGTATAAGGGTCGTCTGACTCTATCCAAAGTAAATGTTGAGTTGAACATTTACCCTTCATTCTTAACAACTGTGATTCTTTTTCCAAATTTCACTTCCAGACTTTCTCACCCCTCTTTTCTTCTTCCTTGCTATGAACTCACCAGCAACTTGTGCTACCATAACTGCCCAAAGTGATATCTTGAAGATTTTGACTTCTAAGTAATTTTCTGGTTATTGTCTCTTTCGTATTTTTGGTATTGAAACCTTGGAAAGATGTTATTCACTACAACAGCAAAAGTGTAGTAACAAGATAGGCAAGGTCAGACATCTGCTGCTTTCTCCACTTTCTTATCCATGATGTCACAAGCATCAAGGACTTTCTGCTCATTAGCACCATCAAATCCTTGCAGAAGTTACAAACTGACTAAATTTGCAGCCTTCTGCTTTAGTCATAATAGAGGCCCACTTGTTAGAAAATGAGGCATGTAATTCCACTAGAATCAGTGGGAACTCTGACATTTACAACAAGTAATGTGCATCGCCTGCCCCTCCGTTCTGTAACTGAATCAAGGACACAGAAGAGACTGAAATTAAGAGCTTTTGGCAAATACATGAAGAAGTGAGGTGCTCTTATTTATTTGTTTTAGATTTATAACTCAGCCTATCCATAGAAGCTGAGTATTGGTAACAGCTTTAAACAGAAAATAATGTATCATTTTAATACAAATCATTTAATACACAAAGGACCCATGCATTTTAGCATCTACTACTAAAATCATCCTTACCCAATCACTAAACACCTGAGTTGCCCTACTATCACCACCAAAATATTTTACACTACATCTGGTTGACGCTGTAATCTATTTGAATGGAACAGGAGACAGGAGGAGGAGACAGAATAGACATTTCAAGGATCCCACATGAGGAGCCATGAGTGGAAAACAGTATTTACCCATAATCCCCCATTGGGGGTTCTGTGCACTCAAATGAGACCTTGTGAATGCTTACAACTGCCTTTTCCAACCTTTGTGCCTTCCAGATATGATGAACTACAACTCCCATCATCCTTGACTATCGGCTTGTTCAGACTGATGGTCATTCGAGGTCCAAACATCTGGAGGGCACCATGTTGAGGAAGGATGCCATAAGAAGTAATAAAACTATCCAGTAACTCCAAAAACTCTAACATTCTCTTAACTGCACTATTAAAAATTCAAGAAGTGTGTCCACATCTCAGCTCAGAATGGTTGCAGTGAAGCCAGAAAGAAAGAAACCCACACACAACTCAATAGAAGGCTAAAACAACCTTTTTATGTTATTGGTAAAACAAAATACAGAAGGAGGGGGAAAACAGTGGAGTGATGGCTAATCTACTTGCAATCGGAAAAGAGGAGTCACTGTGTTTTCCTTTCTACGTAATACATGGGTTGGTTAGGGCGCACAATACTAGGCCGTGCAAAGGCCTTGTAGCCTTCTGTTTCAATGGCTTGTTGACATAAGGTGGAGTTTGGGGTTATTGTGATGGAGGCAGCTTCCTGCCACAGTTTCTGATAGTCATAAATCAAAACAGTGTTATTGGCCTTTTTATTCACAATGCTAGGTAGCACAATGCTAGGTAGCAGTAGAATTTTAAAAAGGAACTTCAAAAATGAAAAGAAACCAATTTGTCCATAATTCTTCTGTCTGTATGTTCTATTGATAACTCCTGAGCTAACTCTACACTAGTGCTTTTTATCAGTATTGAAGTGGACTGATAACTGTTGGGACACATTACACATTCCATGTACCACTTTGCTAGCATTATTTCCCTCTTTTTATTCCAAATTATCCAAAGCACTGCAAAAAATGTCAGGCTCCAACACACCTATTCCCCCACCCCCCCAGTTTGCCTCCACATTTTGTACCTCCATTTCAGAACTGCTGCAAGCGTTCCTCTCTTTCACAATCATAACTATACCGGAGAACTCTTTTTTTGCTCTCCCGCTGCTATTGCACCTGCCCCACCCCACCCCTTCTCCTTCCCCTTCCAGTTTATTGGTTCTTGTTGTTGATGGACATTGTGATGGACATGGCAGCCTTCCCCCCTCTCTCATTGGAGCTCCTATTAGAATGTACAAATATGCTTACATCTGCGTGATTTTTAAAGAGATGAGTAAACAGAAGTAAGACATCAGAAGTAAGCATAGGGTTGCAGAGCACTTCTTTCCAGTTTGCTGTTTTAGACTTTAAAAAAAAGCTTCTGAGTGACCACACTATTGAAAATCAGTTCTATACCTGTTTACTCAGAAGTAAGAAACTCTCTGTTCAGTGGGGTTTACTCAAAGGTAAGCCTGCATTGCCCTGCATTGGATTTTAGTATGACTTGGATGTAAATGCAGTCGAAATCAATGGGATTTACTCTAGAATAAGGGAACCAGCAGATCTCTATTTTATGAACTGGAGATGCACAGCTTCGTATGATCAAAGTAAAGGAAAATCGATCCTTCACAAATACAAAGAGGTGGAAGATCGCACTTGTGAACTATCAGGAAAAGGTTTTAAAGGGGAGAAATTATAAAATTCTTTAAAAATCAAGGGGTGAACTGATCTGATTCAAACCTGGCATACCAAAAGCTCTCCTGAAGACCTATCACCATGCCAAACTTCAACTCTTTATCTATAAAAATTATGCAGATATAAGCATTTTGGTTAATTTGCATTTTAAAAATTCCTAAAAATCAAAGCATGGACCTATCTGAATCAAACTCGGTATGCCTAAAGCTCTACTTAAGAGCTCTGAAGATCCCAAGTTTCATCTCTTTATTTTAAAAAATGAGGGAGCTGCAGGCAAAGAGAGTGCGGTTGGATCAGCAAAAAGTCCAGTCATTTGAACATTTGACACAGAGGAGTACTGGAGGAGAACTATCCTGCCCTCCCCTTTCCCCTTTCATCAGCAGGACTCCATTGAAAGCACACACACCCAACAAGGAAAAAGTAAGGGAACAGCACTAGACGAAGGCTTAAGAACGCATTGAAGTCGCTTTGGGAAAATAATCCAGACTTTCCCCGCACCAAAATAATATGCAAAACAGAGGAAAAGATGCAAAATGGGTGCAGGACAGGGACGACTTCATGTGAGTTCCTCACTGCAAAACCTGATACCAGGCATGGCAAGAGTGCATTAAACCATTGGTGTGATGGAGGTCATCATTGTGTATGCTACGAGGTATAAAACGCACAAGAGGGATACAGCATCACCATGATGAATCGTATCAATATGACATGAGGTGTAGACCTGGCCTTGGTGACATCAGGCTTCTTTATGAGGCAGACATGTTATTTGCTTGCCCACATCTTTGTTCTGAACTGATATACACAGAGGGCTGGTTCACACAATCAAAACAAGCCACCCTGGCTTAATGCCACTGCAGCTTGATGTGAGCCACGGTGTGTGCTGGGTGCAATTTGTATAATCAGCTGCAGCTTATTGTGTCATCCAAATCTGGGCTGCATGGCTTGTTGGAGGGTTAAACAACCCTCAAATAACCTCTGACCTGTTTCACACAATCACTGCAGCTTATCAGGGGCTATTCTAAATATTCAACCCCAGCAGGGGGTTGCCATGGTTTGTTGTGTTGTCCAAACCTGGGTAAGAGGGGTTGTTTGAGGGTTTAACAACCCTCAAGTATCCCATGGTCTCTTGTAGGTTTATTTGAGAATTGTTTAACCCTCAAACAACCCCTGCCTCCCAGGTTTGTTTGACACAACAAACCATGGCAATCTACCGCTAGGGGCTGAATATTAAAAATTGCCGCCAGCATGTGCGGCAATCCACCATGGCTTAAATAACCCATGGTGGGCTGCAGTGATCATGCAAAATGGCCCTACAACAGCCCACGGATTATTTGAGAGTTGTTTAACCCTCCAACGAGCCTTGCTGCCTGGATTCGGACAATACGATAAGCCACAGCTGGGCAGTGATTATGCATTATTATTTGCAAGATCATTGTGGCTTGTTTTGATTTTGCAAACTGGGTCAGAGAGAGCAGAAGCCTCCCAGAGGCTTGACATGGAACATACTAAACAGTCCCATCCCTCCTTAAATAACCCACTCCCCCAAATAGAACATTTGACTAGATAATATTTAATGAGTATAATGAAGACATGTCTTTGTGTAGAACAAAAAACTCTAGTGCAGAGATCTTGAACCTTTTTCACACCGAGATGGGCCAAGCTCTATTCTGGAGAAGATATCAGGGGCTGAATTTGGACTTCAACTACCAGCATTCCTGACCAATGGCATGGCGGCAGGCAGGGCCGTGAAGAGCTAGTAATATGCCTAGGCCAGATGGGAAGTGTGTGCCCCCCCCCATTTCAAACTGCTCATTAAGTATTTTTAATGGTTTTTAATGCCCACCAACATGTCCGTTCTATATAACACCTTCATATTAAACCTGTTCTACAACACCTCAATGTTGAATCAGAAATTAACATTTATTTTTAGTTGCTGTACAAATACAAGCAACAACAATAGAACACTCCATCATTATCAAACATTATCATCATCATCACCCTCACGGTATCATCATCATTATTATCATTAATAACTATCATCATCATTACCTCACCCTCCACTCCAGAGATTATATGCCATGGAGAAGATTGAGGAAAGAGACGCAGTAAGGACAACCATCGCAACTTAGGCACATATATCCCCGCTCCGCATGTGGCATGGCCCTCTGGAGCTTGTAGTCTGACCGTGGTATTCACGACGGATGGCTTCTGCGCTGTTTCCGCAAGGTGGACTCCTTGCTTCTCGATGGGCCACTTGCGCTATGGAAGCAGTAGCGTAAGCTAGGGGGGACCTACTCGTCGGAGTGCCCCCTCCAAATCGTGGGCCCCGGGCCAACTGGCCCCACTGGCCCCCCCTGCCCTGCCCTGGCGGCAGGGGCTTCTGGGAGTA
The DNA here is from genome assembly GCA_029215795.1 of Anniella stebbinsi. Classification (NCBI taxonomy): domain Eukaryota; kingdom Metazoa; phylum Chordata; class Lepidosauria; order Squamata; family Anniellidae; genus Anniella; species Anniella stebbinsi. The sequence continues at coordinate 58,861,157 of JARDYH010000006.1, read as the reverse complement.
GAGGTCCCAAACATCTGGAGAGCTATCTTCTGCCCATCCCTGACCTAAAGCTTGACATGAAACATACACAACTATCAGAATTCCTCTTCAACGATCTACTTCATCAACTGTCTTCATTTTTTTGGAATTAGCCATCAGAACATTCATTTCGGTCTCTCTTCCTTTCATGGGAAAACCTTCAACATGTCCTGTCATGTGTGAATGCCTCTGGCCTCTGGCCTCTGAATATAATGAGTGCTAACTTTCCATACACTGGAGCAGAGCTTATTGCAACCTGTTATCTACAAGATGTTGCTGGACTGCAACTCCTGTTATGCCATTGCCTGGCCATTCTGGCTGGAGCTGATGGAAGTTGAAATCAATGACAACTAGATTCCCCATCCCAGGCTTACTGGAAAATAAAGCTTATCTGGTATAATTTTAGTGTGACAGGAAATGAGTGTTATAAGAACAAGTTCTCATTCAGCATGGTAGGGATAGGGCTCGAAGGGCTTCCATAATAGACCAAAAAGGGTTCTAGTTCTCTTCACCACGAGTTCTCTATTATCAGTTATCTTTACCATAAGTTCTCTATTATTAATTCTCTTCCCATCTGCTCTGGATGGCACCAACAAGAAGTCATCATACGTGCAACTTATCTCGCTGTTTTGAAGTTAGGTTACTCCTAACTCAAACTTCAAATAATGGAAACTAGATTCAAGTTGCTTTAAATAAACACTGCCACACCTTCCATAGTGTAGGGGAGAAGGGGGAGGCAGGCTTCAGCTTCTATGGAATTCATTTGCTTGGTCAACATTGCCTCTGGTAAGCAACTTTCAGAGAAAAGTGTCACTAAAGAGACAATGGTGGTTAAGCTGACAGCTGTAGTTTTATGTATCTAAATGTTTGCTGATACTTGGTAAAATACCCTGAGCCTTAGAGGATGATGGTCCCTTTTTGCTGACTGCACTTGTTTAAGGAGCTAATCTCTGAGGTACGCTGAATGCAAAGCTTTTTTTTATGCTAGAGTCTTTCAGGGAAGCACAGCTAGACTGGTTTGGAATTATGTTATACTATAGATGCATTTGGATGACCGGACAAATCTAATGGTCTTAAGCTACAGGATGGTAGATCTTGGTTGAACATCAGGAAATGTCTTGATGGTAAAAATAGTTTGACAATGGAATCAATTACCTAGGGGAATGGTGTTCTCTCCCACACTGGAGGTCTTCAAGCAGAGCTGTTGGGGATGTTCTAGCTCTGGATTTCTAGCATCAAACATGAGGTTTGACTAGATGACCTACAAGAGACCCCCAAAGCTATGATCTCACCATACTGCATACACACATACATGACTCTCTTGAGACTTTCAGAAATAGTTGATGCTATAATTTATTGTCATCATCATTGAGAGACATATGCTCCGACCAATTACCTATTCCAAATGTGGAATCTTTGGTGTGGTCATGGATGCCCTGAATTTGTTCTGTATTAATTTGTGTAAGGATATATTACTTTACATATATGGAATGAATCCCTCCATTGAAATTAATAGAGACCCCTATGAGTGAAATAACTTTTCTATACGAGACATTTATTGTTCGCTCGTTGTTCCCAACTCAAGATTGTTTATGGGTTCTTTAGATGATATTGTGACCCTCTAGTTTTGCTTCTGTTTTTAAAGAGTACTGTGTCTGCGAGTTCTTTTAGAGCAGGGAAAATGCAGTATTATTTATGAAAGGAAAAGAAAATGCCTTTTCTACTTACATATTTATGCTATTCTGCTATACCACAATGCCACTTAGATGTTATATAGCAAAAAAGCAGGAAAGGAAATGCTGTTCGTGCAGTGTTTGTTTTAATTTTGTGACAAAACTGAAAATAGATATAGTGGATTAACAGCTTTGTGTAGAAAAGCCCTAAGAGAGCTTTGTGTACCTCTGATCTGATATCTGCGGATATTAAGGTCAAAATAATCACAAAATCCATTAAGTTCCTTTTAATATAACATTTTAAATCCCAGGCTGTGAGTTAAGACATTCATTAGATCAGCACAACATGGGTTAATGCCATAAAAAAACCACCTGTTACTCTCTTTATACAACTCAGGCAGGATCTACACTACTGCTTTAAAATGGTTTATAACAGTAGTGACAACTGTTGGGGCCCAGGACACACAACATATACAATTTTCAAACTGTTTTCAAAGTGTCGTACCCTGCTTGGTGTAGATCTGGCCTTACTTTATGCAGCGTTAGTAGGCTGGTGAAAAGATATTAGGCTCCAAAGTTCTACTTTAGCCCCCTCTTTCAATAATTTTTAATATTAATTTAGTCAGTTCCGCATTGAAAATTCCCAGTAGTTTGCTTTGATAAAAAAACAGGTCATTATCTTGATAATGACCAGTCCTAAGTGGGGTAAGCGAGATCCTCCATCGATCCGCCATGGCATTCAGAGTCCTGCTGGCATACCAACACCCAGGGTGAGCGGTGGTGGTGGGGGTCCTGATAGGGTGGTTCTCTTTTTAATTTAATTTAATTTATTTTTATTGTTTTAGAGGCTGGTACAGGCAAGGGGCCTGCTCCTGGGGTCTCATTGGGAAACAGAAGGATTTTGGATTGACTGGACCCGAAGTTGCTCCTATCTTGCCCCCAGAATACCCCATTTCAAGGAATACTACTGCCTACTAGTGGTGATAGATTTACAGGAGTCTCTTAGGAGTTTGTACTCCCCAACCCTCTCTCTGCCACTGCTGGCAGAGGGGCTTTCCCGCTCCATCCTAACCCAGTTGATCCCCTCTCAGATGGCCGTCTGAAGAGGTTAGGTTTGCAGTTTGTTGTGGAAAATAAATATTTATTTAGGTTTTGAAAACAGCATTGTGCAAGCTTCTTCTTCCATACTATAGAGGATCATTTGTGCACAACAAAATAAGTACTCACACTACAGTCTTATACTTTTCTTGTGTGTTGATATATATATAGACATAGATACAGTTGGGGTGTGAGTGTGTAGCAACAGATGTCTATTATTCTTTTCCCCCCTACTCTTTTGTTATAAATTTGTGGTGTCAAAATTTAATGATCCTGTAGCTATTTGTCATTCAGTGACTTTAGTGAATGTTCAGATGATAAATAGAAATAGAAAGTATCACTCTAAGTAATCATTAATATTTTATTAATATTGCAAATCAACAATTTTTGATATTTTATTAACTTTTTATTGCATATGTTCTGCATATATATATATATATATATATATATCATATTCTGGCTTTGACATGTCATCCTCATCATGTGAACAAAATGCACATTAAGGATGTCACCACTCTTCATTAGGTAAATTTATGTCCCTCGTTCCTTTGACCATTCCATCTTATTATGATACTTGGATGCGACTCCTCCTTGACTGACCTTTTACCCTTCCATTGTTAAAAGGTTAGGTGTATGTTATTTTCCAGCCTTGCCCACTATCAAAAATGGATTTATTTATTTTAACATGAATTTATTTTATTTATTTTAAAATGAATTCTGGGATGCTCCAAAAATGTTTAGATGATGTGTTCTGCTCATGTTCAGCACTCTTCCTAGCAAAACATTTGGATGTGTTCTAAAACAAAACCTTGCTCTAGGATCCTCAACTGATGCGTACCTAAACCTACTTCTTTCTCAAAGTACATCATGCATATAGTAAAATAGGCCCTTTCCTATCATAGTTCATGCTGTCATACAAGAGCCTCTAATGGACTACAGTCCTGTTTGAGCTGAGAATCAAGACATCATCAAGATTATTTGCTTGACCCACCACAGATCGGCTGTTTCTGCAAACATGAATATGATGATCAGAGAGTGCTTCAGCATGTCCTGTTTTTTCCCAGTGGGTAAATAGACAACCAAAATATCCAGATCCGTGGCAGCTTGACCTTTCAGTGACCCTTAGCCTGACCTTACACTAGTCACTCTCACCAGCAGATTTGTTTATCTTAGGTCCTCAATGCTCTGAACCCGAAAGCATTGGCATTCCCAGTCTCTAAACTCCTAAATCCCACTATAGCCACTTGCCAGTTACAGTTTAAGTGCATGCAGTCACCTTTATGGCAAAAGCCATTTTTAGTTTCAACTCCCGATCTTTGATATTCATGGTGGCTGGTGACACAGTTTCCACAGAGTGCTGAAGATTGCCCTAAAACCATCCAACAGAATAACTCCTCTCACTACAATACTCCTCTCTCTCTCTCTCTCTCTCTCTCTCTCTCTCTCTGTTTCTCTCTCTCTTGTTACCTCTGTCTCTGATTAGGAGTCTCTTTCTCTCACACTCAAAAAATTAAATATACACCCTCAAAATGAAATCCTGTGGCAGTGTCTGGCTTTGTGGCATGTTAAATTAATGCCTCGGTTACAGTGGTGTTCTTATATCAACAGAATATGGTCACCCAATTAAAAAAGGTCAGGTGGTAATGTATCTAAACATATCCATTTTTTTTTTCAAAAACAGAACCCTACCCCTGCAAATAATGTTTTTAATCCCAATGTTGCCTTCATGTGAGGAGAAATACATGCTGAGGAGAAATATATGTTGTATTCATGTAAATACAACATAGCCCTCCAATAACAGTCAGAAGGAAGTGATATTCTTTTATGGGGATGGATGATCTACCAGGGAACATTTGGAACATTAACTCTAACATGCATATTATTTACCTCCTACTCAGGTAGCACATTTTTGTTTTAAAAGGGAAAGAAATGCATATTTTATTTATTTATTTATTTATTTGATTTATATCCCATCTTTCCTCCAAGGAGCCCAAAGCAGTGTACACATAATCCTCCTCCTCCTCTTCATTTTATCTTCACAACAACCCTGTGCGGTAGGTTAGGCTGAGAGTCAGTGACTAGCCCAAATTCACCCAGTGAGCAACATGGCTGAGTGGAGACTCGAACCCAGATCTCCCAAGTCCCAGTCCAACACTCTAACAACTACACCAAGCTGATTACACATTTCATTACTGAAATGCTAATACATTTAGCAATTCAAACCTCAGTAAACGCTAGCAATGCCCCGAGATCAGTTCTCTCAGATAAGATGGTGAAAATATCTATTCTAAATGAATGTTATGCTGCACCTAATACAACACTGCTTAGTACATGATTTTCTTTTTTACTTTCTTTCCCACAAGTTATAATCACAGACCACAGGACAAACATGTAGGAAGGAGGAAATGGAAATGAAGACTGAACACGAGAAAAGACAGTTTCCATTCTATTGAAGAAATGCTGGTGCTGCTTTTTGAACTTCCTGCTTGGTGCTGAAGTGCAGCCGTCTCTCAGAATAATACCTCGCACCCAGGTTAAATTAACACTGCCTCCAGTACCCATTAAAAGGCAATACTAGATTTATCCCTATACATTCCTCCTGTGTTACCCTACTTGCAGGATGATCTTTAGAAAAGTTGCATGGACAATCCAGTGCACAGCGCACATTAATGTTTATAACATAGGGTAAGAATGATCACATACCCAGAACACGAAGTTTCCATAATTATGTTCTGGATTTGATGTTTGAGACTTCTTCACTCAGACAACCAGCAGGTGCATTCCCATGCTGCATTCCCATTTTGCAAGAGAGTACTTACGCCTAACACAATCACATCAGCATGGCTGATAGTATGAGCCGTTCCCCCTGATGGTTACCTTCCCTTCTAAGCAAGATGCTCATTGTAGAGGAAAGATCCATGCAATTAGCCCTGCATGCATGATAACATTATTCACACATGTCCCCTGATAAGATGGCCATGTGTCCTCTTTTACAGAACACAGTCCTCGATTGGAAAGTGTCCTCTATTTGAAGGGCTGTCCTATTCCACTGTAGTTTAAAGATAAAGAATCATAAGAATGGTTGTCCATCAATAGTTAGCACCTGGACAGAAGATTGAACAGGCAGGCATACAAGTCACCTAGTCACAGTCTTCTACAGTATGGTAGATGTACTGTACTTCTATTTAAAATAATAACTATTTCTAAATTTATTAGCATTTGCAATATACTCATTCTGTCTTCCATATCTACCTCCCAAACTTTAAGGTAGAGTGTTGTTGCCTCATACAGCCTATCTTTCAAATCCACAACAGCAACACACTGGGCAAACTCACTCTGAGAATAGATTTTAGAAGACAAACCAACCTTCTCCATGTGTAGTACTATATAGAATGGGGGGAGGGGCGCATCAGGCATGAGAATGTCTGCTATCCAAATAGTGACTAGAAACATCCCATCTCAAATACAGGCCCATTATCAAGCCCAGCTTAAATAAACTTCACTGGGCCTTCTGTGATCAACCTCCCTTGGAGCTGCTGGATCCATTCATCACTGCCACCTTTTCAAAGTGACTGCGATGACAGCTCATGATCATTAACCTAGTAATGGTGTGCTTTACATTAAAGTGAAGGCACATCAAACAACAAGCCCTTACCATTCAAAAGGTAACTAAATGATAGAATTGACATTCTCAAGCTAACAACATACAGATGGTGACAAAAACTGGAGGAAGAGAAAACATGGACTTTTGTGGAGGAAGAAATGCCCATTATTTATGCAATCATCCATTGTCCCTCCCCCATTTGTTAATATTATTTTTATGACTTATTTGCTAGGATAATAGGATGAGGATTAGGATACATGGGACTTAAACTGATTTATGTTATAGACATGCATGCTGTATTGTTGGAATTTAACAATGAGCATTATCACGTGGGGGAAATTGCGTTTCCTTACCATCACTTCTTCGCCTGCACTTTTGTCCCTCATTACTCCCTCTTTCAAAAGAGGAACTAAACAACATGCACATGGCCCATTCAGTGGGCCCTTTTGATCGTGCTGCTTCTCCTGCACACAGCAGGAGATAGCGGCAAGTTCTGTCTCAAAAATAATTCAGATTTACCGGGTAAAGTGTGTGTGTGTGTGTGTGTGTGTGAGAGAGAGAGAGAGAGAGAGAGAGAGAGAAAGAGAGAGAGAGAAAGAGTGAGAGAGAGCAATGTATGCTGTCCCAAGCTCCTTTGATGGAGCTTGTAATACAGAAATAAAGAAAACAAATATTTTGGGTTGGATTTAGGGTACAACCAGTGGCATATTTTGATTGTGCGAACCAGGTCAATAGGTGTTATTTTTCTGAAAGTAAATTGAGATATAACATTGTATAATGGTGACTAGTGTCAGGATAATCAGATGGCTGGTTTCCAGCAGTTTCAAAGCGTGTGATACTAAAAAGGACACATGAAGCCATGTTATTTGCATAGAAAAACAAGTAAGTTTAGTAACCGTTAATGCAATGGAAGTACAAGTAAATATTGTGCATAGCAGAATATATTGTTGTGCGATAGACTATCAAAGTGCAACACTGCAATCCTCAGTAGTGGGGGGGGGAGCACAAAGTGGTGGATCATCTACACGGACACACACCAAGGTTTAAGCAGCCTAAGCTCTGCTGCCTTATGCCAGCCAGGGTAGGTGCGGACGAAGCAGGCTTAACTTGTTTCGTCTAACACAGACCTTTGTTTTCTTAATTCCATCTCAACCCACGGTTCCATTGGTTCCAATCAGGGGGCAATTAGTTACCCTAGTTTCAAGCTGGTGTGGGGCTCCACTGAATAAAGGGGCCTTGGGTTCAGTGGATTCAAGGCCACCTCCAACCTGGCCCTCCCCCAGAAATCCCCACCCACATTTCAGGGCCTACCACAGGTAAAAACACATCCAACAATACAGCTACAGCTGCAGAGACTTCTGTGGACATAACTGGGGCCTCTAGGATGGACATGCCTCCACCAGTGAATTGTAGGGTGACCAGATAAAATCCAAGTCAGGGCTCATGTAACTTTAACAGTTGTAGAGAAAAGGGAATTTCAGCCAGTGTCATTTGTATGCAATTAGTCCCTGGTGAAATTCCCTCTTCATCACAACAATTAAAGTTGCAAGAACTATACTAGAATGACCATATACAAAAGAAGGCAGGGCCCCTGCAACTTTAACAGTTGTGAAGAGCGAATTTCATCAGGAACTAATTGCATACAAATGACACTGGCTGACATTCCCTTTTCTCTACAACTGTTAAAGTTACATGAGCCCTGACCTGGATTTTATCTGGTCAGCCTAACTTTTGTCCATCCATTGTGGGAGAACTCTTAATTCAAAGGACATAAGACATTATATACTATCACCCAGTGGAGGTTGGTGTATCTTATCTGGGTTTCAGTCAGAACTCTAGAGGAGCAATCCAAGGTGCAAAGCTATCACTGCTATAATCTTTCTTTGAGATTTTATTCATGGTATTAAGAAGTGTGTCATTTAATTTCTTCCAGTTTAGCTGTATTTGGTACCTAAAACTTTAGCTGCATGTATGGCTCAGAAGGTATTTCTTTGTTCTTTCTTTTTTTAAGGAAGGAAAGGAATAAGAGAAGCACCAATGACTGCACATTTACAAAAATTAATGACAACCTTGGATTAAGCTTTGTTTGCATGAATTCATAATTCATCATTCCCATTTGTGTTGCTTGGATTTCAGGAAAGGGTTGCCATCTCTATTTATTTTGATTTACTAATGAAATTTCTCTCATTGACTCACAAAATATTCCCTTATTTCCTATATAAAAGTGCTAAATTCTAAATAAATAAAGTATTTTTATAAAACAATGGGATTTACTCCCAAGTGTGTATAGAATTGCAGCCTTAAGAAACTTACTAGTAATGACCTATGAGCCAACAACCTGGCACACATTACTACAAGTAGAATGTGAACCTATTGGGATTAACAGTATTTCTACTTTAAGCTTCCTGGTACAAGACCTGTCTCCCAATGTGCCTTCCACAATGGGGTTCTGTTCTCAGCAGGGGAGAAACTACAACACCAAGTGGTGGTGGTGTTTGTTTGTATCTGATATTTATTTTATTTTCTGCTCTCAGCTTCCATTGGATTAAGCCTTCCTCAGACAATAGATCCAACTCTGTTTAGGGTTGGGTTTTAAAGGTCAATCAAGTTCTCTTTTTCCCCAGGAAAACTTCTTCCTTCCTCTTCGGTGTTTCCAGAGTTAGAACTTCAGGGTTGGTTTTGGTTCAACTGGATTTGGTCATTCCTGCTCATCCCCTTCTCCAAAGTTTCTCTCTTGCAAGCAAAGAGGGTACTTAGATTTCATTAATAATAGACACATAAGGAACTATGTCTGTCAAAGTCTTATAAAGGGCTGAGAGCTCCAAGACATGATTTGAAGTAGACCAAGTAGGGTATTTGATCAATTTGATTCTTACACCCAGTGGAAGAAGTACCTTTGCCTTGAGTTATAGAGGGCTGCAGCAACATTGGGTACCTCTAGACAGACAGTATCCGTCGCAGTGGCTTTGGAATGGCAGCAGTTGCGTTACATGATGCTGCCACCAATCCAAAGCCATCTAGGGGCAAAGGGGCTTTGCTGCGAACTAAAAAAGTTGGGCATTTAGCATGACTTTTTTTAGTTTGCGGCGAAGCGACGACAGCTTCTGCTGTCTGTCGCTTTTTCTCTGGTGCTTCTTGGAGGTGTGACAAGTCTATGGCAACCACTGATTGGCTATTGATTGGCAACCACCCTAAGCGCCTCCAAAAAACCTGTGGCTCCTCAGTCCTCCCCCCTTCTGCGAATAAAAAAATAAATAAACCTAAACTCTGCACCTCCTCGGTCCTTCCCCCCCAATTCTGCAAATAAAAAAATAAAACTTACCTTCAAGGAGGCAGCACGGGTGCAGCAGCTGCGGCAAAAAAACCCATCGCAATGCTGCTGCTGGTGAAGCCAGATGGAGGGAGTGCAAATGCGCATCGCTCCGCCTGCCGTCGTCACAACATCAAAGGAAACATGTCCAAGGCCATCGATGGTAGAGTTACTTGCTTCTCTCTAAGCAGCACTTCACATGGATTATGCTGTGTTTGTATCTGGTAGTTTGTTATTCTGCATGCTTCTGTATTAGAAGGGCTCTGTGTACCATAAGTACCAGGCTTAGAGAGCATTTGTCTCTGGACCCGCAGGCAAGAATTCCATGTGCTTAGATATATGCATTCTTTGCAATAAGCTATTTCTACAGAGCTCATCTAGCAAATGTGTGCAATTGTACATAACATAATAAAGAGAGAGGGGGAGGGGGGAAGTTTCATATGGGATAAGCAAACTTGCAGGAGAAAATGGTGGCAACACGACAGGCTCTGATCACAGAAAAGTCACACTACCTGAAGGATTTCTGTTCCTACCAGGTTTGGAGCATAGACAATTGCAGAAGGAATTGTCTGAGGTGATGCAGAAGCTGCAAATCAGCACTGACACAGCAATAAGTAATACATACATATATACATACAGTCTAAAGCTGACATTTTTCAACAGCTTGATGTATTTTTTGTCTCTGAAAGCTATCTATACATGTTCACATGCACACACACACAGAGAAAGAGAGAGAGGGAAAGAGGCAAAGAGAATATCTGTTTTTGTTCCTGTTTTGTGTTTGCTCTAAAGCAACCTTCCCAAATCTAGTGCCCTCCAGATGTTTTGGATTACAACCCTACAGTCTTTCAGCATTTGGGTTAAGACTGAAATTTCCACTTTACATATAACAAACTTAAAAAAATACATCCATCTACAAAACTGCTTTCAGAACTAAATCTGGGTTTCCGGGATGCTACTGCACAGCCCTAATTCAAGACCTAATGAGAAATGTGCAAGTGAATCAAGGCCATTGCTAGAATCTTTTTAAAGATGGGAGGAGATACTCCAGCCAGATGCTATGACAATTATTACATGCAGAGTGATGCTGCTGAATTAGCGAAGACTGCAGCAGTGACAGATAAATTAATTAGCCACCACTAGTGATGCGCCTGCGTGAGGGCTATGGAACATTAATCTGAGATTTAGAGTAATTATTCATGAGTGCAGAATTCCAGACCTCTTAGCAGCCTTGCTGAGCCTTCAAAATGAAGCTGCTGCTACATGTCCATTGGGACCAGCTGGATCCATTAAACACAGCAAGCTTTGCAGGGCCAAAAGAGGTGGGCTCTCCAAGGAGATATCGCAGACTTCTCCAACATGGCACCCTCTCCAGATGTTTTGAACTACAGCTCTCATCATCCCTGACCATTGGCTGGGTAGGCTTGATGGGTATTGTAGTCCAAAGTACATGGAGAGCAGAACACTGGGGAAGGCTGAGTTTAGGCTGACCACATGAAAAGGAGGACAGGGCTCATGTAACTTTAACAGTTGTAGAAAAAAGGAATTTCAGCCAGTGTCAATTGTATGCAATTAGTTCCTGGTGATATTCCCTCTTCATCACAACAGTTAAAGTTGCAGGCACTGTACTAGAGTGACCATATACAAAAGAAGGCAGGGCCCCTGCAACTTTAACTATTGTGATGAAGAGGGAATTTCACCAGGAACTAATTGCATCCAAATGACACTGGCTGAAATTCCCTTTTCTCTACAACTGTTAAAGTTACATGAGCCCTGTCCTCCTTTTCAGATGGTCAGCCTAGCTGAGTTACCTGGTATTGTCTTGAGAGAAAAATTGTATGGCCCACCTCCAAGCCCACCAGAAAGGTAAGGAATAAATCTACTTACTGGTGAAATTTCCTCCCTCCAGCACACAAAACACACACACAGATTTTTAACAGGGTTATTGCAGATGACGACTTGATATGGAATAACCACTGGCAGAGGGTAAATCCCACCAGTCTACACACACACACACTGCTATATTTCCAACAGATAATCAGGTTAAAATATTAAAGCGAACCCAGCCCTGAGCGTTTCTGCTCCTTCCACCCCCTCCCCATCTAATGGAAGGCACACTGGCTTCATTGTTACTGCACCACTTCTAGTAACTCTACCATGGCCAATATTTGGCAGAACACCATGGCTCTGCTTCCCACATCTGATCAAATGCAACTACTGCCGAATGAGCACCCAGGAGAATGAAAGGATTTTTAAAAAGAGAAAAGAATGAAACCTCCCCTGCACAGGCAGGTGACCTAAGCCCATTGCACTCCCTTATATGTCAATTTACAAGCAAAACATAATGTATAAATGCAGCTATTGTTAACCCAAAGAAGCCATGGTGGCTGCCACATTAGGTTACTGACCCGGGGGGTGGGGGAGCGGGGGAGAGGAAAATTGTGAGATGGATTAGTTGAGCTCTATTGTCTGGCTGTTTACTCATCAATTTGATTTTTTTTAAAAAACACAGTGGCCAATACGAGCATAGTCCCTTTAATTGGGGCAGCTCAATTTATTGCTTGCTCATGGTTGCCAGAGATCTACCAATCTGACTGTAAAACAACAGTAATCTAGTTAACAAAGGTGTCTACTGATTGACTTCTACTGATCCACCACTTCAATATTCTAGTCCAGCCTTTCCCAAGCTGGCACCCTTCAGATGTGTTGGACTACAAGTTCCACTCTCAGATGATAAGAGTTGTAGTCCATGAAACAGTGAGAGTAAAAGGACCAATTGTATCCAGAAATAGTAATTTGAAATAGAGGAAGAATTAGCAAGTTTTTGCAAGATAGATGTGGAAAAAGACGAGTGAGCCCCTGAGGAAGGAAATGTCTTCCTGAAACGCGTTGGACTTATTAACGCTTTTTTTTTTTTTTTTTGGCACCAGGGAACATTTTCTCTTCTGTTTATGGAGAGTTGTAGTCCAGCACATCTGTTTTCTGTCTGTTGTTGTAGTGCTGTGTTAATGTGTGAGGGGCTCCAAACTGTCTGAGAGAAATTCACTGTCACTAAAAGCTTAGTCAAGAGCTTACCGTCAGTTTCCCCCCACACACTTGCAATTTAGACAGGAATTGTACAGAACTCCCAATCACTGACAAATTGTTACATTTCAATGTTTTTTGTGTTATCCTTCCGTTGGCCTGATTTGTGGTGACTAAAAATGTGAAAACTGCAATTGCTCCTATAGGCACAGCTCTGTCAAGGCTTTTCAGAACTCTTTTGTCTTTAATTAAAAGCTTCCTGCTTGAAGGTTCTATCCTGTTATTTCTCCCTGCTGAGCACAGTAGCAGAATTACTAATAGCTGTTAATTAATTGTCCCAGGTAAAGCCTTTGTTGCTTCTTGAAAGGGGGGAGGATTAATTACTTATTTCCTCACTTTTCCCCTCATTTTTATATAGTGAAATATCAAGAGGTTTTTGTATTTGCATCCCCAGTTCCAGTAAAGTTGAGCTTCATATTGGGCATTTTTGTCTGGAGTTCTGAGTTGGAGTACTTTTATGGGTTCTGGGAAGATAAGCTTGAGCACTATGCCCTTCCCAGTTGTGTATTAGAACTAGCTGTTGTTTGTACCAAATGCCCTTACCATAATGCTGATGATCACCACAGTTCACAGTTGTGTACTCTAGGTTCTCCAGACATAAAGACAGAATATGTACCTTATTCCCTGTTAGCCAAGATGTGTATTCCCTGTCTGTAGTTTAGCTACATTTGTGGGTGTGCCATTATTGGCTACAGAATGAGCTAGGACTTTTTAGTATAGCTGCAGCTGCAGAGCAGGAGGGAGTGGGGAGTAATGGTTTGAGACTCTTCATTGACTTCAGTTGGAATATATTAACACAGCTTCTGTTGCTGGCTTAACCACATGCCATCTCCAAGGACAGGAATAAGATTTGACATGGGAGTCTAAGTCCTCCTCCCCTCCACACCCCCAACACCATCTACTTTAGGCCCTCACATTGGTGGAATTACACGAACATTGTGCACAGCTGGGCAATAACTTTATTAGGACCAACCAAGACTCCAGAAACATATGCAACTTCTTCAAAACTCTTCATCAGGCTAAATCTTGCAGGGGGGGTTGTAATTCTGGACTATGACTTCAGATTTGTTCCAAGTAGCCTACCATATCCTATGCCAAATACACATGCTTGGAATATCAAAAGATCTTTTGATTACATATAAAATGCACATTTTATATGTGGATAAAACACATAATAAAACACATAATTTTGTTAAAATACATTTTTAAAAGGTGCTAATCCATATTCTAAACTTGCATGCTGCAGTGAGCCAATCCTCACTTAATGCTCCAATTGAAGGCCAAGCATTACACAAACCAAGAATGGCTACCACTGCCTGAGGAACTGTTTAGTCAATTTGCAAGGCAACAGCCGTTTATGCTTGCTTAGGCAAAAATATCACACATGGCATGGGGCAGGGCAGTAACAGCATTGTTATTAAGCTGTTATTAATTTCCATACAGCACATTAATTCTGTGCAAGGAAGGAAACACAGACTCTCTTAGAGCTCTCTGCAGATGGCAGATTCTTTTGTTGAAAAATCTTTCTGTCCATTATGGGACATGAAATCAATCATATAAACATAAAATCAATCATACAAAACCTACACCGTAGCAAAAAGATCAAACAAAAAGTCAAAAGGCTTCTGGACAGATGAGCTGGGTAAAAATAATAAACTATCAAAGTGCTCTCTTTTTATGCAAAATCATGCCAGTACAAACTTGTATCCACTATAAAATCCGCTGATTTATAAATCTTACCATCTATAGAAAATAGTTTTCTATGTGTGCCCTCTGTAAAGTACATATTGTATGAGTAGAGTTCATGTATGTTATCAGCCTTTAAACACACTGTTGGTGTTATTGCCTTGCAGGTAATTAATTTACCTATTGTGTAAATCAATGTTAAATATGCATTAATGTTAATAAGGGAAATGTTAGCAGCTTCAATCCTAAATATATTTACTAGGAAGTAAATCCCATGGAACTCAGTGAGACTTACTTCTAAGTAAAAAAAATGCTTAGAATTGCACTGTTAGATCAGGAAAAGCTTGATTTAAGTCTTATTACATGTAAAAGATAGACATGGCCAAGTTTCTATCTCTCAGCCTCCTATTAGAATAAGCCTGCTTCACAGGTAGTTGGGAATATTAAAGAGCATAGTTGTAAAGTACAGTGTTGGTTCATCACATATTTATTTATTTATTACATTTGTATACCGCCCCACAGCCGAAGCAGTTGATATCTGTTCTCAGTTTTCAAACATTATTGTATCACTAATTGGCTTATGAAGAGTGTTTAACAAGGGGTATTTTGGTATTTCATTCTAGCGCTATAGTCCCTTTAAATTCATAATTCTTCATTTATAGTAAATATAACTATCTCATTACCGAGCTTGTTGGTTATTAACCGTTTCATTAGGTCCTTCCCTTTGATCAGTTTGATAGTGAGAGTCCCTCCCCCCCTTTTTTTCTGCTCCATTTTATCCTCACAACAACCCTGTGACAAAGGTAAGTTGATAGTCAGTGACTGGCCCAAAGTCATCCAATGAGCTTCATGGCCAAGTGGGGATTTGAACCTGGGTCTCTCAGTCCTAGTGGAACACTCTAACCACTACAACAAACAAATACATAATTATAAATGTTTCTTGAGGTAACCTGGCCGGCAAACCATTTAGGGCTTTAAAGATTAAAATCAGCCTTTTAAGTTTAGCCTGGAAACAGATAGTAAGTGTATCAAAACTGTGTAAAACTAGAGTAATACAAAACATAAGAAATTGCCTTATATTGATTGACTGGGTTCACACAATCTAGGTTTTACTCACTGGGCCTATTTGCACAAACACTGTGGGAGAAATAAGCCACAGTGGCTTATTTCCCCCACCGCACGTACCATAGCCCATGGGTTCTAGGTGGCTTGTTAACCATGGTAACAAGCCATCCTGGCTGGGGTCACATGACATAGGAAGCCGTCACTGAGGATAATTATGCTAATCTCCCCAGAATGTGACCGGCACCTGCAGGGTGCTTAACAAGCCACAATGACTTATTAATCACCCAGTAATCACGTGAACGGGGCACTGACTGGCAGTGGCTGTCAAGGATTTCAGCAGGAGTTTTTTCTTGCTCTACTTGGACATTCTGAGGATTAAAGATGGAATTTTCTGCTAAAATCTTCAATTCCCAGAAGTATGTCATAAACAATATGGATTAAAATTTGTTTAGATTAAAATATGGTTGTGTAAAATTTGTAAAACACCCAATGATTTGGAATAAGAAGGAAGGGGTATCTTTGTGCAAATGGATGAGTTATAGCACATAGAACATGCAAATAGAAACATTTGTGAAACCCTTCCAATTAATGCCAATGTTATTACACTGCATCGGTTTGGAAAGACAAATATACTTTGTACCGCGCACGCGCGCACACACACACACACACAATCACAAACTTTAGTCACTGAATAATTAAATACATAGTAATGATATGCTGTGATATTAAAGACAAATATGCTTGTCAGCTGAGCTAGAGCAGTGAGCTAGACATATGAAAACAAATGTAGCATCTCATTTTTTACCCCACAGCTAAATTTCCTCATCATGAACAGCAACAGGTAATAACAGAAAGTAGCGAGTATTAATATCGCTGTTGCCCCTACCAAGGAATAGTGTTTTAATGAACATACAAAGCAACTTTATCAGTCCTCATAAACCTTGATTGAACACACAGTGATAAGGTCTGTTTAAACTGCCATCTTCATGATAACACACACAGAGCCAACTTGGATCTTAGCAATGACCTGTGCAGAAGAGGCCTCTCTGAAAAGTGCAGGCCCCGTTGTGCGTAATGTATATCATATAAACAATTCAAAGCTTCTGTGGTTGGCTTGTGTGCATGATTATGGGTGGCTGAAAGGTGGGGGTTGTCAAGTGTGTGTATATACATGTTTGTGGCACCAGCTTTAAAGGCCATTTTCTTCAGAGCAAGTCTGGCTTTGGTATAAAGGTGAATAGCCTAAAAGGGATGGGTGCTTTGAGCCAGAATGACCTTCAGCACTTAGATCTGCAAATACAAGCAATTTCACAGGGAAGGCCTCTCGTTTTAACCATCATCTTAAATGCTAACACACAGCTGACGAAAAAGAACTGAATTAGTGTGTGGCCCAATATTTCAGCTCACTTCACTAGAGATGAAGTGACAGAAAATCCCTGCGGAACTAAGTCTTGATTTTTTTTTAGTTTTCTTTGAAAGACTCAACAGCTCCTACTACAAAATCCAAAGTTAGTAAATGGGGTTATGTTTTTAAAAATCCGTTCTGACGCTTATCATCAGTGGCACAGGTTTTTTTTTTTAGGCTTTCATGTTTTCCAAATCCAGTGACCACAGCGACACCCAATGGTACTGGACGGCACAGACCCATTCAATTGTTACCAAGAGAAAATTTAAGAGATTCCAACCTGTTTTCAAATGAAGAATATCCAAAATATATAGGCACAGGGGAAGAATTGAATATTGGTACAAATCTTTGATCAATGATTTTCCTCCTTACTTACAGTGGCCATGTATCCTCTTTTACAGAGGACAGTCCTCTATTTGATTTTGAAAGACCATCTTCTCTTTTAAGGCATATTTTTAAGGTGCATTGAAGTTGTTTTTATCTGTTACTGTCTGTTTTACTGATACTGTATTTCTGGAGGTTTGTTTTCATTGATTTTGTTAAGCTAGTGAGGGTGACCATGTGTCCTCTTTTACAGAGGACTGTCTTCTATTTGAAGGGCTGCCAGAGAATTGTGCTCTTTTGAAAGCACCCTCTATTTGAATAGCTGTCCTGTCCAATTCCAGTTTAAAGATAAAGAACCATAAGAACTGTTGCCCAATAACAGTTAGCATCTGGACAAAGACTGAACAGGCAGGCACCTAAGTCACCTGGTCACAGCCTTCCACAATATGGTGAGATGTACTGTATTTCTGTTTCAATTATAATAATTATTTCTATATTTGTATATATACAATTGCTGGCCCCCGGCTATGGAACGATTTGGCAGTACAAGTTAGACAGGCTCCCACTATACACCATTATAATCGTCCGTGCAAGGCGCTTTTATTTACACAAGAGTTTGGGGAGTGGTGGTTTGAATTTTAATGTGGATTGAGGGCTTTTAATGGTAACTGTTTTTATGTGTTATTGTAAAGTGCCATGATGCCGGCATTTTACAATATATCCTGGAGAGTTTAGAAAGTATGACATTGGGCTGAAGCGCCGCTGTGCAGGCATACTATGTCCCAGGTAAATTCATTCCCTGTAAATGCTATTTCCATTCATAGGAATTCAAACCATTCATGTGCAGGCAGGAAGGATATTTCAGTGAAAGGTTTGTATTCATGCTTACATTCAGAAAATCATAACATTGTATTACCCCCGAGATCTAAAGAAAAAAAAGCTTGTCAATTACAAGTTTGCTGTTAGTTGTGTTTTCCTTACTAATACATTTAGCTCCATTAAAACAAACAGAATTCCAAAAAGCTATGTTTTTAGTATTTTTAAAAATACAAATGTGAAGATAATGGAACTACCAGAAATCTTATACTACGAGTTAAGAGGGAAAAGAGGGAAAGTGAGCATTCTAGAGGAAACAATTAAAGCACATTGAATAGCTGAACCAGAAAAATAGGAAACAGTTTGAAGTGTGATACTGCACGTTTTGAAGAGCTGGAAGATCCTTAATCTGTCCACAAAATGCTAAAAGTAAAAAATCATCTAGAAAGCCTGTAGTGACTGGACAGGCCTTGGTGAATATGTTTGTGTCCTTTTTGAGAAGCAGAGGATTGTTGCAAAGGCAAGCATTTCTTCTTGCTAGAACATCTCAGCCCCAGCTTCAGGATGTTCCAGCAAGATGTTCAATCACTCATAGTACAAGTAATTCTTCAGGAAAAACATGACACAGATACTACAGCTGGCTAAAAATGTTTGGAATATTTTACAAGAGCAACAAGCATCTAGGCATGAGACATTTGGGGCTGCTTTTTAAGAATATCAAGCCATCCATACAAGAGTAGAAAGCTCTATTCTTATTTCTGTTTTTCAGGCTCATAAGGATGCATGATAACATGGTCACAAATTAAGAAAGCTACTTTACACAAGCCCCACATTTTGTTTTATTTCCTCACCATCTTTTGGGAAAGCAGGGCCCATCCTATCTTGAACAATTTTTGAAACTCTCTCAAGTTTCAAAAGCAGTTTTCCATGTGATATGGGGGA
Source organism: Anniella stebbinsi (assembly GCA_029215795.1). Taxonomy (NCBI): domain Eukaryota; kingdom Metazoa; phylum Chordata; class Lepidosauria; order Squamata; family Anniellidae; genus Anniella; species Anniella stebbinsi. Next base: position 58,842,132 of record JARDYH010000006.1, on the reverse strand, counting down.
GAAACATGAAGTCCAAAGTCTTGCTGGACATGTGAAGCTATATTCTTGGGATTACTAAATTATTTGAGAAGTACACACTCAAATGGTACTCTGGGCTACTTCCAGACTAGACATTTAGTGTGAAATTATCATGGCCCATTCACTCACATTTTAAGTGGGTCCACACAATTTCATCCATTTGTAATCCTCCAATGTTTCCCGTGTTTTTTCTCTCCCTGCAGAAAGCCTAATATTTTTAAAGACAGGAGTACTACGATCTCTGCAGCTGTTGATGCCCACAGCACTACTTTCCCATCTTTTTAAAGAGCCATTGTTTTAATTTGGGCAGTGATGCAAAACAGGTGAATATGGGGAGGTATGTATGTATGTACATATAGACAAGATGTAAATTGAAAAGCAAAAGTTATAGGATAATGGAGTAAGGAAGTTGCCTGGAGAAAAGGTGTGAAGAGAGGACTGTAAGTGCAAAATTTTTCAGGCACTAGAAGTATTTCAGAAGCCAACAAACAGGACATGAAGGCCACAACCCTTCCCCACTGTTTCCCTGTAACGGATATAGTGGTGCACGACTTTTGAAAATGGGAGGTTCCATTATCAAGGGACAGAAAATAAGAGGAGAGAAATAAAGTGGGGAGAGACTTGAGTCAAGATTTGGAGTGGGGCTGAGAAATGATCATGGAAGAACAAAAAGAGTAGACACACTCCAGCAAAACAATATGGCCCAGATAATGGTAAGGGTACCAGGAAATGGCACACACCTTTCGTAGGGCTGGGATGAGACTGAAATGTGGTGTATATGGGAGCAAACGAAAATGGAGAGAGGTGGACAGAGCATTGAATTGCGTTAAAGCCTCAACAGTGTCTGCCAAACACTTTTGCTACCTTGTGCACCATCTGCCGAAAGGATCAGCTGAGGTGTCTATTTGCTCCTCCTCTTCCTCCATATGTCCCAATCAGCCGTGACTGCTACTTGAGCATCTTGATTGCCTGCTAGATACCCCCAACCCCATCCCTCCCCTCTACAAAAAAGAATATTGACACACCTGGAGGCTTACTGAGATCCAGGGCACTCAGAAAAAGGTTCAAGGCATGAACTTGTGTGCCCAAAGTTAGCAATGCTCAGGCTTGCCAATCACAATCATTTTAGCAATGTGTTTTTCCTAATTAAACTTCCACTCCAAAACAAATATTAAAACACTTTGCTTTTTGTCATTTCATGGGTACCAATGGGCAATCACACTTAAATTAGAACTTGGTTTATACGTTTTAAGAATAGTTTGGAAACCTCCCCCCTCAATCCAAATGGTCATTCTGGTGAATTTGACTTTTTCCATCCTCAGGAGCTATTTCGCACCAACATACAGAAAAAGTACCATCTCTTCAATAGTTAGGAAAGTCAATTGTAATTCCCTTGTAACTTGCTGCAAAAGAGTAATGATTTATTAGTTATAGGAAACACCCATCTGGAAGCACCCTTGGAGAAAAAAGAAAGAAAAGGAAAGCCTCTAGGTCACCAACATTTATGCAAGCTTCGCATTTAGCTAAACATTTTGCTTTTTGATAGGATATTCTTCTTACCAGTAGACAGCATTACTGCCCCCTAGTGGATAACATATATAATCAAGGAATGCCTATTTAATTAACAACTCAGGGTTGCTACCAAATTGTGCAATGCCCTGCATCATTCACAGAATTTTACAGGGTTCCATATATCGTCTTAATGTGACCCTTTTGTGCTTTCCCACCAGTTCTTACAAGAAAAACAAATCAGTGAAGAAAAAGACTGAATAGCTGCATAATGCATTTTGATTGGTAGCATTATTGTCTGAAAGCACCCTAGGTTCCATTTGAACTGCTGATAAATATAAATATATATTTAAAATCCCATTGCAGTATCTTTAATTGCTTCTGTATTTTTGGAGAAATACATTGCTTCTAAAAAATAAAAGCATGGTTAGGGTTAAATATACAGATTAATATTAATTTTAAAATCCACACATTGCTTTGAAATACTCAGCTAAAATGTATACCAGAAAAAGCATCTTCACTAAGATAGAACACCTAATTCTGCTTTCACTTTCAATCCACCCTCTGAAATTTGGAAAGGGAAATGTATTTACTTAAAATGAAAGCCTAACAAATATTGCTTTTGATTTGCCTCTGAAAAAGCAAAGCAAAAAGGAGAAAAGCTTGCCAGCAAACAGTGATGATAGCACTTTCAAAGTGAAATTTCAATCTCTTTATCCATTGCCGATTTCTTTAACATGATCTTCCTGCATTGTTTTTAACACACATGCACACACATACATAGGACTGAGGAAATATGGATTCATAGCCCAACATGGTTATTAAGTTCAGTGGGTGATCTTGGGTCAGTCATTATCTCTCAGTTTAACCTACTTCAAAGGCTTGTTGCAAAGATAAAATATGAGGGTAGTCATGTACACCACTCTGAAGTCTTAGAGGAAGAGTGGAATAGAAATAATAAGCAAATTATGCCTCAGAAGGTTTGACTTTATTGCAAACAAGTGAGTTAGGACACAATCCTTTGCATGTTTAGACAGAAACCCTGGATCCCTGCTTATTTGGGGGGAGGGGTAATTGTCTTTATTATATGTACAAGCATGGGAAGATCTTTTCCTTCACACACCTACCAGCATGCTAAATTGTTTGATGGTTGCTCTACCATAGCCCAGGTGATTTCTCGGGGCAGAGCCTAGAAGCAGTGCTGAAGGGGAACATCTTCTCTCTAGTACACACCCAGGCTATAAACAGGGGGTCTGGCAAAAGCTCCAGTATTGCCATTAGCAATTAAACTCAATAGTGGTTCTGCCCAAAGTGTGCATCATAATTCATAATTTCTGACTGCTTTCAGTTGAACAGCTTCGTCAAGGCATTAAGACTACAGCCTCTATTCATTTATCTGGTAATAAGGCCCAATGAACACAGTAAGACTTACTTCCAAGTAAACATGCTTAGGATTGTGCTGCAAGTCTCCCATGATTTCTGGAAGATTATCTATGAATGGTGTTTCAAAGCCCTGGCTAAATTCTCATACAGGTTTCCTAGATACTAAAACATTAGCAGAATCTTGACATAAGAAAACACATATTAAAACATTTTATTTATTTATAGCAAACAGCAAGAATGTACAGCATTGCTTACAAGATTTATCCCTTCCAGCTTTATATAAGGATAGCCGAAATGTGACTTGGGAGTACATGGTCACGTCATTTTTCCTTCTCAAGTTCTACCTCTCTGTAGAGGTGGTGTTTGGACACAGTGATGGTAACAGTTTAGTCAGAGCCAATGTCTCCATGAAATCACAGTCCAGGTGATGCACAGGGAGAAGCAGCAGACTGGGGCAAGAAGAGGTTTCTGAGAAGGCTAGGAAAACCACAGCAATGAAGGGGCCTAATAGACAGTAAGATGCTGATCTTATGGTCCTTACTCATGTGAAATTTTCTGCTTTGAGCACTTAACTAAAAATAATTATGCAATCTTTCATAAAATTCAGGCACTGGAGAGTAGTAGTGAGAGGTCTGTCACCTTTTGATACTGAGGCAAACTCTTTGCTAATGTAGCAGGTATAGCTATTGGTCATGGCATTTTCACGACTGCCATTATACTTGTACACAGCAGAGGGATACCTGTGCCATATTATTCATTGGCCACTTTACCACTCTAGCAACACAGCTGCTGTAGAAAAATGTAGCTTTGATCAAAAATAAGTAGCCCTCATTTTTTCCTCTAAGGTGAATGATGCAACACTGCCAAACAAAAGGTACCACTATTTCATTAGCACTTGTAATAGTCCAAAAGAGCCTGATAAACTGAACTGGATTGTAAACCAGTATAACCCAAAGTGTGACATGCAGCAATTGAACGTTATGCTACAATATCATTTAAACTTACAATATACTATGTAGAACCCAAGATAAGAATTAGACTCAATAAGCACCATTAGTGATACACTTGAAAATGACAAACTTTTAGCATGGCAGTTTGTAATATTAGAGCAGTAGCATATTCAACAGCTGAAAACAAAATGTCTTTGATAATGGGTACATTACACAAAACAACATCACTGCACAATCTGAATTTATTTCAAAAGGCTTGCAGGGATCCCCAAATGCATGTCACACTCAAACTAACAGAGATACGGTAGCATTTCTTGGTAGGCTGCACCCAGAGTTTTGCAAATGCATTAATGTGTGTACAGAGCTCCCAAGCATCTGAGTATTTCTCATTTCAGTGAATGGATTCAATGTGCATGGGGCAAAGACTCACACATGAGGAATGTGGATCTCTACCATTCTAATGAATAGGGAAGCCCTTGAAGGTTGTGGATTTCCATGAGGTTCTACACCCATTACAAATTGCTGAATAGGGTCAGCAGTTTATGCAGGTAATACAATCTAATACTGTTATACATAGGGACATACATTGGTCAGTTCTATAAAATATTTTATCCCTATCTTATCAGGCAAGAAAATCTATTAGGATTTGATAATCAAATTCAATAATACATATTAAGTTTACACTAACAAGGCACGCTTTGTTTAAGATTTACTAGATTTCTACTTGTGTCAAAGTTAGGACTAGCTTAGTTTTTACAACGATTAACAAATTGGTGTGTCTATTATTTTCCAGCTTACTTCTTCACACCCATGTTTTTAAATGAGATGTTCTAAACTAGCCTAGTGCAAATATTTCTACAGCATTAAAGAAATCAATATATAACTATACATATTGATATCTTTGTGTGCAAAGACAACTAGATTCTTCCATTCTAGATGCAACAAGAAATACATGATTACATCTTCAACTCAGGACCTTTTTATTTTAAATTCAAGAAGCTAGCTGAGGAATCGGGCAATCTGTATCAGGACCACAAGAAGGGTGAGGAAGTCAATTCTCCATGCCACCATCATTTCCTGATGAAAATCACTCCCAAGCTTATATTTTACACAAGGAAGAAGCACATACACAGCAGGCTTATGTTTTTCTCCCCATGGTAAACAGCTTTTCGGGGAAAGGTTAATCTCGTCCGCCTGCATCCTGATCTCAATCTACAGTGTGTCCTTGCCTGATTAGAGAAATGTAATCACACATTTTTTGCTGTGTTTGAACCTAGAACTTACTATTTCAACATACTCACAATATTGTATTGGCAAAGGCTCTTACATTTTGGGGGCCACAATCTTAAGCTCTGGAAAAAAATAACTTATAAAAACAAAAATACCTTTGAAATATTTGTGTGCAACAGTCACTTCTAATCTGAACTCCAGTTCTACATATGAACAGGTCTTTGTAAAGGATTAATTTTAATATATTATTGAAAATGCTTCTCTAATCAACTGCACAAACATTAGATTTTTCCTCTAGTTTTTTTCAAGGAAAATAGCCATTTTCCAGTTCTATGACTGTGTCCATATCAATCAGTCAATTATCAAGTGGTTCAGAAACTTTTTCTGATAATATGCTTAACGTTATCTTCCTTGTGTTGATATTGGCTGCATGGAACACCTATGCAACATGCTTTTCCATGTCAGTACTGCATGTAACTCTGGTATTAAAATATGTCAATGATCTATCAGCTAATTCAGGGTTCACACAGGCCTTTCCTTCCCAGGTGGAGGAAGAACAGAGTAACATAACCTAATAATAGCTCAGTGGCATAAATGTCCCAGCAATTCCCAGTGCACAGCACTACATGATTCACTGAAGTAGCACCACCTGTAGCCCATCCTCTCCATACCACTACCAAGAGCAGATTCAGGTAAGTGGCACCATCTCTACACTAGGTGTGTGAATGTCAATGTGAGAAAGATCTCCTGCAATTGCACTTTTCTACTGTACATTAATAGAAAGAAACATGTAGTTTCCAACTGCTGCAAGGCACAGGTTCTCTTTTCACCCATTGGCTGCAAAGTAGTGCCAGCTACTCTGACCAATTTCCTGTAATCTTTTACAACTGCTTCCCCTTTTTGTAATTCTTATTTGTACAGCTGCTATTTAGGCACAGGCACAATGCAAAACCTTGGAGCTGGGATGGCGCATGGACAGATCGATGAGAGTACATGGCTGGATTAGCCAGATAACCAACAGTCGTCAGACTCACTACTCCACCTCGAACACTTCCCTTGGTTGTCCTGCTCATGTAGGGGTGAGATTCATGTGTGGTACTCTGGGCGAGACTGCAACTGCAGTTTCTAAGGTGTATACAAAAGATACTATAATATAGTTTGACACAGCCATGCACCTCAGGTTTATATTTACATTTTAATAAAAGTATAAATTCAAGTCTCAACATCTGACTTCATGTACTATAAAGGTTTAACAAAGTACTTATAAAATAACTTAAGAAAATTTAAAACAAATGTACTGTTTTCTACTGGCTAAGGGAAATTACAAATACTCTACATGGTGAAGAGAATGGCATAAAACAGAATCAAAGTAACAAAAATCTTAGTCTTCCTAGTAACTAATATAAACAAGAGTGCTACTTTGTCCTACTAGATTTGAGATCAATGCAACATCTCTCGTCCATTCTTTCAAACATTGAATAACTTACAGTGCAATCCTATCCATGTCTACTCAGAAGTAAGCTCCATTGCATTCAAAGAGAAGCATTCCCAGGTAAGTGTATACAGGACTGCTGCCTTGGTCACCTGCTTACAAGACTAGACATGCTATAAAAACTTTTGCAGAACTGGTAGAGGGGACTGAGAAGACAACATATTAATAACATCATCATTCAGTTTTTCCAGCTGTATTGAAGTAATAGAACTCCAAGTTACATTGACCACACAGTCCTTTGTCACCAATATTTGCCCCTTTCCTATGACACATAACATTCAGTACTTCCTTTATGTTTCTATGTAAGATCACTTGAGTGGCTTAGTTCTTTACACAAACATAGTCTTTAAAATCAATTTGATTATTCCTGCATTATTAAATCTGGCTCATAGGTGATCTTTGAAAATCGTTTACTGTTACCCATCCTAGGGAAACTTTTCTATGCATATATATGCAGAGTTTTTTTCAGGAGATTGCCCGTAGGAATATTTATTAAGTTGGAACCAGTTAGTTTGCTTTCCAAGTTGCAACTATACAATTCAGAAGCCAATTTCAAACCAGAACATACATGTCAAATATTTTATAAGTGTTTAATCATTTTATAAATTTAAGCATGTTGACCAGGAAGTCAGGCAGCTCATATTCATTTATCACGTTTATTTCATTCCAATACACATTTACTATGTATATCATTTTTTTAAAAAGACCCATTAATTTCTACGTAACTTAAAGATAGGTATGCTTAGGAATCAAAGTCCAATTCTATATATGTTCATTCAGAACTAAGTCACATCAAGTTCAATGGGATTTATTCCCAAGTATGCATAGATCTGTAACAGTCATTTCACTATAACTACCGATATAGATATCCGGCCATGCCATGAAATAAAATCTTAAACCATTCTAGATTGGCAACAGAAGAGAACATTGCCAAAGTATGAGGTATTATGCCATTATGCGAAAATACTATTTCTTTCTGCACTTGTTTCTGTCTGTAAATAGTATTCCTAATACATGATCAACATTGTTCCAAGCAATTTGCAAATATCTGCAAAAACAAAATCTCAACCGAAATTTATATGGCACAGATTACACCCACCAGAAATAGAATCTTTTGCAAGCAATAGATATCCTAGGTTAAGAATTTAAGAGGAATAAAATTACTAGATAGAGGAAAGGCAATTCATTTATCTAATGTGTTTCTTCACATGCTCATAAGAAAATGGAGATCAATACAAAGACTAGTATACCTGTCAATTATAAAGCTAATTTTCTGCAATCATGCATCATCTCTAGTATGTGGTTTAATTTTTGGGAGTATCTACAGCCTACCATAGAACTTTAAGAGCAAGTTGCTTTCCCACATCCTTCAGTGGCATATATATTTATCCTAAAAGCCTTATCTTCCCCAAGCAACTTCCCAAATTGAAGAAATCTCACAAACCTATCAAGCACTCTCTTGCTTATTGTTAACTGAATATTCCCAATGAAATTTTAGAGATATTGACAGAAAATGCAGTTCACACATAAGTGTGTAACAAACAGGATGATTACAGAGGCTATTATTCCTACATCTTTCCAATTAGAGTAGACACAATGAAATGAATAGAACACAAATTAGTCATAACTGACTTAAACTGCATTCATTTCAATGGGTCTATTTTAAGTAAGACTAATGTTGGCTACGACCCTTGCTATATATTTCCTTTTTGCAAAGTGGTGCTCCAGTCTAGTTTATTAGACTAAAGGCACAATCCTGTGCATGTTTAGACAGAAAAAAGTCCTACAACTCTCCGCATCCCTCCAGCCAGCTATGCTGGCTAGGACACATTCGGACTAGTGGGACTATTTTCTTTCTAAATATATAGGATTGAGCCTTTAAGATGTTGAATTCTAGTCTTTGGGTTGGCTCCAGACTTAGTCCTGTTTAGAGTAAACCCATAACATCAATGGGATGTAAAAGTTAGTCATGACTAACCTAAGGCCCATTGATTTCAATGAGTCTACTCAAAGCATGACTAAGTCTGGATCCAACCCTATAGATAAAATGTTTTTCTTTTATGAAGTATTCCAATAATAATACCTACTCTGTCACCATTCTAGAAGTTGGTTTCTCAGCTGAAAGGATTATGGTTGAGATTACCACCGCCTTAAAAATAAAGGATGTTTGCTTGTGTGCATTTGTTTTTTTCTTATTACTAGCAGAAACTTGTACTGTGTCAGCCTCACATCTGGAGTCTCCCCAAGTTTTGAAGGGGGCTTGTCAGATGACTGATTCTAGAAGGAACCTTCACTATGTTGTGTAGAGTCTACCAAGCAGCCCTTTTGATAAGGGATTGGGTTTGGTTTAATGTTTGTACTCCTTCGAACTAGCTTGGAGCAAAAAACAGACCATACAAAATTATAGGCTTTCAGATTTTAGAGGCAACATGTAATACTGAAACACTATTCATTTATTATGTAAACTTTTAAAAATTTCTGGACCTAGCTACAAGGCTTAGTTTGCTGTTGGAATTTACTACTGACACCACTATGAAAAAAATCTTAAAACAAATACAATTAGAGAATTAAAAATATTTATACATGAAAGCAACTGACAGTATAAAAATCAATGTTGCTGAAAGTAGAGTTCATACATATAAAATAAAAATGCCACGACAGAAAATCAAGATTGTCCCTTTAACATAAAGGGTTTGGGGAGAAGGACAAAGGCAAAAGATATAAACAAACTGTACTGTTAATTAACCTAACCTTGGTTTAGCTTTCTTAATGATAGGAAACCACTTAAATACTGATTTGTGTTGTTGTCATCAGCACTTAAAATGCAACAGACTCCACAGCATTAGAAATGTTTTCATAACAACCTTTAGCTCTAGTAATAACGTGACAAGTTACCATAAGACACTTTATATTTTAATACAAAAGGATCCTTCGTTCAATAGCCTTTCGGCAAATGGGGCATTCACTCATTCGATCACCACACAGCTGACATGTTCCATGACCACAGAGAAAGATCATGTTCTTCAGACGGTCCAGACACACAGGACACATGGTCTGTAAGAGATAAACAAGGAATTGAAGAACTATAGAAATGAAAACAATAGCAAAATATAATACCTCATTTAGCATGTTACTTTGCAAATGCCATCTCAAGATACTGAGACTGGAGAAACAAATGGCAAATAACCTCTGAAGGCAACAACTATCTGTCTAAAAGTAATTTTGCTTAGATTTACTATAGCATTTACTAAAGCCATCTAGCAAGTTCATGGCTAAAACTTGAAAAAAGGAACTTCCTGCTTCATAGCTCAGTCTCTTAGCCGTTAAACTAAACTAGTTCTCTAGTAAAATTTCACAAGTATAATTTTACTTCCTTTGCTAAATGTTCTGTTCATATGTGTGTGTGTATTCCTCACTGCTAAGAACAGAGCTTTGAAAACGCCAGTTATTTTCTATAGTAAAAATATATAGAGATGTATTTCATGCTCCATTGTCACACAAAACCACACTGCTGCTCGAAGGTTCAGCTAAACAATTCTGAAATACTGGATACACACAAAAACTATTTTAGCATTTCTAATGATTAAAAACAAGTTTTTAGGAGTAATACTACTTCTGAATGGCAAATCTCTTTATATTTCGATGTATTATGTCCCTTATTGAGTTTACAGAACACAACAGGCATGGGCATAAATTAAGAAAGGGGGCCATTATCTTATTAAAATCTGTCTAATACCCATGTTTCATTTGCAAGGGGGCAGGAATGGTTGGAACTGCCTACAGGGCACAAAGGAAGGTGGTTTGAACAATTTATCTGATTGTCTTTGTCTCTGTGGTAGCCCCCCAATTGTGGAACAATCTCCCTGACGAGGCCCGCCTGGCGCCAACATTGTTATCTTTTCAGTGCCAGGTCAAGACTTTCCTCTTCTCTCAGGCGTTTGGCAATATCTGAGGAGCCTGGGTTTGTTTTTGTTTTTGTAGCTTTTTGGGTTGTTGTAGTGGTTTTAAATGTATGTGTGTATTGTGTGTATGTTGTATGCTTTTGCTGTTTTAATTTTTGTATATTGTTTTTAATTGTTTTAATCCTATGTAAACCGCCCAGAGAGCTTCGGCTATGGGGCGGTATACAAATGTAATAAATACATAAATAGCTAGAGCAGTTCAAGCAATTCACTGTTCCGCTTGATGGTCAAATGCTGCTCTGAAAAGAAGTTTAGATAAAATTTGCATTCCAGCCTGTTCTAAAGAGTACATCCAGCTTTTCCTCTATAAGTTCTTTTTTCTTCCCTGAGGAGAAAGTAGTGGTCTTTCAGATGCTTGTGAGAAAGAGTGTCAGTAGATTTCTGAGGACCTGGTCTCTTTGGTTTATGTCTTATGGGTTGTGTGCATAGGGGATGGGGTGGGAGAGGAGATAGAAAGAGGGAAAACAAGGCCAGTGCTAGACTCTATCTAGGGAAGCTGGAAATAAATGTCCCATCTTCTTTCTTTGTTTATTTGATTTGTATCATGCCTTTCTACCAAGAAAAATGGCACTCAAAGTGGCTACCCCATCTTCCTCTTTGAAGCACTTGGTGCTTAGTCACTTGTCCCTTCCTCCTAGGTTGTCTGTGGGACATTCCCCCAAGTCAGGAGGATTGGTGTTACTGTGTGAATGGCCACCAACTCTGGTGCCACGTGCAGCATGACCAGGATCAACTTTTCTCTGCCAGCTGTTCCAGCTATGGAGATGGGAAAGTCATGCCACTTCATGACTGTCCTTGCCTCTCAACACAGGCAAGAGCATGACAATAAGGAACTGCGAAACTGCATACTATGGTGCCAGGAATACCTGAGATAGGTAGGTTTGTTTCCCCTCTCCACATCTCTGAATACACAGGTGCAATTTGTCTTTGATTTGGGGCTAAACTAGATTTAATATGGGAGACCCACAAACAGAATCTACTATATTTTTTCAAGATGTTAATTGCAGCTGTTGGGAAGGCAAAGAAGCAAACTGGACCAGTGCTGGGAAAAGGAGGTTGAATCCCCATTATCCCAACATAACTTTTCCCCACCAGCTATTTGCCCCACAGTGCAACACACACAGGTATCCAAATGATATTTGTATGTTTGCCCTGTGGGGCAAACCCCAATATTCTGATGTCGCTCAACAGTGACCCCAAGTGTGTCTGGTAAACTGGCACCCTGCTGAGCAACCTGAACAGGCTTATCTTATCTCTTTCTTTCCCAATACAAATCCAAAACCTTAAGATTTTTTTTTAAAGAGTGGGCTAACATGTGTAACCTGGCTTTGCATTTTGAGAAATAACATTAGGAAGATGGGTCCAGTAACAAATTTTCTGATTTGCTGGCTAGAGCACTGACAGCAGAAATGGAAGCCATCACATTATTACACAAAAGAACAACACAGTCCTGATATGAATCAGGGGTCCCAATTAGGATGCATAACCCTCCCTGTGCTCCCCTTGAAAAGGAGTGTTATCTTTTACATATGCTTCATGCATGCTTCATGCACCTGCAGCAGTCTCCACATCCCCATGCCCTCCCACAAGGGCCCAGCTATTTTTCAGAGGCAGCAGGGAAGATGCTCAGCTCTCTGGTGGAGCATCCCGTCCTGTTAGGCAGGGGCATGGACTACAAGTTCCAGCAAGAAACTGACCATCACTAGAGAGCGTTGCTATCTGTCACTTATTATCAAGGCCAGAGGGTGACCACAGGGAGCTAAACTGTCCACTGCCACAGCTAAGTCTTTATGCCTTTGGTGACAGAGGAAGTAGCAGTGAAGATGGTGCTCAATGTTCAAGTCAATGAGGCCCTGATTGAAGCCTGCTCTTATCAAGCCACAAACAGGACCCTGTCCCAGTAGTTGCTATTAACATGGGGGGGGGGGGGGGGGAGAGAATACAATTTGATTCTGTTCATGAATCTTCTGTGCTATATCTATGTTGGCTATAGTTGTTAGCACTGGGGTTGAGGGGCAGCCATCGTATCCATTTTTGTTTGACACAGATAACTACATCAAGAGTAAGCTGCTCGACAAGAGAAATAGAGCTAAAGCTACAAAATGTTTTCTTTAGTAATATACAAAAGAGTCAATTGAAAGGTATAGAAAATCCCATCTTAAGGAACATTAGAGAAATTTGGGAAAGATATAAGAATAAATTAATGCCAGGAATTTCCCCTCTGTCCCCAGTGGGTTTGATGGAAAACTTCCCAGGTAACTTGAGAGGAGAATTGGAAGGTTTATTGAGGGGGAAAAAATAATTAAAGTGAAAGATTGGGTAAGGAGATTGAGTACTAAAAAGCAAATAGAAGAGGTTTTAATAGGGCAGGAAAATTTATGGTTTAAGAGTTTGCAATTGGAACACTGGACACTAAAATGGAAAAAGAAAAATAAGGAGTGTAGAAAGGAAACAAGTTTTGAAAAGCTAATTGAGGCTAGAGAAAAGGAGGGAGGAAATAAAAGTAAAAGTAAAAAAGGTTTAATGAGTGATATATATAAGATATTACTAGAGGAGGACGTGGCTCAAGAAGTTTGAAAACAATCTGGGAAGAAGATTTAAAAATTCAAATTAATGGGGACAGTTGGGGAAAGATATGGAAATCAAGAACATTAAAGTTACTTTCAATAAGGATAAAAGAAAATCAGTATAAAATAATTTGGAGATGGTATCTCACCCCTGTAAGATTACATCAGATAGACAAGAAAATATCAAAGTTTTGTTGGAGGGGATGTCAGGATGTGGGGACATATTACCATATGTGGTGGACTTGTGAATATGTTTAAAAAATTTGGGATAGAGTGTTTAAGGAGATAAGTGAGATATTAGGTAAGAAGGTAGAAGCAAGTCCAAATATAGCTTTATTGGGGGTATTTGATAAAGATTATGGAAATAATAATATGAAAGAATTGATAAACAATCTCCTGACATCGGCGAGACTAATGATAGCTAAAAGCTGGAAATTACAAGGGAATTATAGTATAGAAGAATGGTATAAAGGAGTGTGGGATATTGCAATTAATGATAGATTAACGTGTATAATGAAAGTTAAGATGGAATTAACTAAAAAGAATGATTTTGGAAGTATTTGGGGAGTATTTTTAGAATATGTTTTAGAAAAGGGGAGAAGATGTACACCTTCAAAAGAATCAATGCAATTTTGGAAAATTGTATAATAGAGTAAGAAGGTCTCAGGGGAAGGGGAGCACGGGGGGTTGTCGAGGGTTTATAAGTATTGTGTTTATTTTATGTGATATATGTTGAAAATTAATAAAAGTATTATAATAATAATAATAATAAAAAAAGAGTAAGCTGCTCGCCTTCTACAATGGGTGTGATGGTATGTAAAAAAAATGGCAGTCTCATCACCTCCAGGCTTCACTGTCTTTGCTACTGCTCCATTCATATAAAAACTAGATTTGGAGAACTGTGGAGCCAAGAGTTTCACCTCATGTAGGATCTGACCTACCACATGCAGCTTAGATCTGCTATAGTGTTTGTGTCATGAAGGGATGGGGGTAAGAAGAAAGGAGTTATGCTGTGAGGTGAATGAATAGGCTGTATGGTGTGGGACTGCCTTTGCAGCAATTTGCCACAGGAGCAGCCCCCTCCTACCACTTCCTTGCTGTTCTTGTTCAAAAGGAATGGATTGGATTCACTGCTGTCCGTTATAGCTTCAAGTGAAGCCCAAAAAGGACTGTTTTCCTTTCCTTTTAGTTATTCATTTGTTTGTTCTTGCGGGCGGTAGAAGAGACTGTTTTCATATAGAAGACAGGGGAAGTTCGGATGAGGTCCCAATTCTCAAGAAGTTGATTATTAATTTTGGCTACCAGTTCAAGGGGTAATATCTCTTGAAGAACTGACTGTTCTTTTGCTTCAGTGAGAATAAACTGGTTTTACACATTAAGATTTCATTATTTACAAAATGTCTTCACCCCATATTAAATACATCATACATTTTAAGAAAAGAAATGGGATTCTTCAGAATCATTTGGCTTTAGTTTGGCATTCCTGTCCTTACTTATGCAAGCATGATTTTCCTTTACAAGATTATGTGTCCATGCTCTCTTATTCTGAAATTCAGCTTATGCCCATGCACATTTTATGTGGAAATGGAGGGTAGATTATGTCCTAACTCTTTCTCTACACTTTACTCACATTTATTTTGAGTATTTTAAGCATAGGTTTCAGTAATGCATTCAATTTATTACTGAAACGTATACTTAAAAAGACTATTGCCCATCTGATTACTATGAATGGTAGTGAACTATATCTCTGCTATCTGTATTTTTTCACGTATATAGCACTTATTCTGAAAACCTTCACATAATGGCTTCAAATACTACAGCTTAAGATTTCCTTTGATATTTATCACAGAAATCTATTTGTTTTACCTGTTCCTTTATGTCCTGCAATTGCTGCTGCAATTTCTGTACATCAGCATTGACATTGGTATTGTCCTTGTCTTTCTGCAGAACAGGAATGTTTCCACTGGCTACACAATGCAGAGAGGGAGAAATGGTGATATACAACACTTGCAAAAATGAAAAGAAAAAACCTAAGCCTATTTGTTAAACACAATAGAATGCCTGAATTATAGTAGTTTTAAAGAAACAAAACCTTATTAAATACGGCTGGCTTTATAATACAGTCCAAGGAACAAGTCATGAATACAAATGTTGTCAACTGTTTCTCTATATCAGAGCTCCGGTGGCTGGAAATTGCTTGGGAACGCTGCACTATAAATATTTGAACACTGTGATATAGTTTTAAGACAAATTTGAAGTTGTAAGCCACACACAGTTATTAAATACAGGGCATTAATATCTTTCCCTTTATACAGGCCTTGTTCTGAAAAGAATGAAACAGAGGTAAGATCATGGCTAAAGAAAACACCACAAATTATACTAGCAATTATATTAGCCCAGATCCAGAGGACTGAATGCACAGTATGTTAAAGTTCCAGCTACAGAAAAAAAATCTGCATCCATCACACGTATTAATCTTCTGAATCCCAATCGGTGCCTTCAGAATTCAGCTCCAATGTGTGAATGTATACAGATTATTGGAACAAACTGACTATTTTCTCAATGGAGAAAAGGAAACAATGGGGTTCCCCCAAGGATCTGTATTGAGAGAAATGATGTTTAACTTATTTATAAATTATCTGGAGTCAGGGCGACCCATGTTCCCAAGTTTGCAGATGACATCAATTTTTTTTTAAAAAAATTATGTCACTTTTTAGACTCAAGATGCGTAAGGTGGCTCGCAATATAAGCTAAGACAATCGATAAAATATTTCCAATAATTAAAAGTGAAATAAAGTAAAAAGAGAACAACAGAAACAAAGCTTCACAGAATAGGAGAAGCAGACACAAAAACATTAGGAGAAAATACTTACTGATGGGTCAATGGAACAAAAACGTCTGAACAGCCAATCTGTCAAGGGGAGGGGCAACTGAGCCTCCCAGGGGAGGAAGTTTCACTACCATTACAGAAAAGGCTCTGTCCTACATTTCAGTGAAATTTATAGCCACAGGATGAAGACCAAGCCCCCAATGACAAATGCATGTGCAGGCTGGTTTGCGTTGGAGAAGACAGTCCTTCAAGTACCTTAGTCCCAAACTATTCAGGATTTTATGGCTAATGATCAACACCTTAAATTGTACCTGGAAACCCAGTGGTAACCAATGCAGATGAAACAAGCCCATAGTATTAAAGTGCTCCATAAAATGGCTCCAGATACAACTCTGGTGGCTGCTTTAAGAATGGTTAAATCTACCATGAAGAGCTGCAAAAAGCTCTCCCCAAATTGGAGAAATTACAAGTTAAATTCAAGGAAACAAAGTAGGTCAGCTGAGAACAAACAAATCCTAACCACATATTCACTGATGGGAGTTTGCACTGGCTGGAAAGAGATCTTGGGGGTATGGTAGAAAGCATCGGTGAAAAGGATAACCAAAGGGATTATTAGGAACTATCTTTAGATAAGTCTGTGTTGCAGACACATTTGGAATACTGCGTGTAGTTCTGGTTCTCCCATCTTTAAAAGTATATCCCTGCTTTGGAAAGGGTACATAAAAAGGCAACCTGTGGACCATCTTCCTTATGAAAAGGGGCTGAAGGTTTTGGGGCTCCAAGTCCTGAATACCAAATACTGAGAGCAACTTTGAGGATACTTTGCTGCCTTCATGCACTGCTTATAAACTTCCCGGAGGTACTGTAAGAAACAGGTTACTGGACTAAACAGGCTCTGAGTCTGATCCAGAGGGCTTCTTGTGTAAACACAGAGAATGGAATTCCAAAGAGGTATGGATACAATACAAGGAATATAATACTTATATGGGTTGTTGTGAATATCATATGTAAATTTGGGGTTATTTTATTTAGGTATTACGTCAATAGAATGTAAACCTTTTACTGACTTATTCACCCATAGTTCCTAATGTCATATCTTATGATGAAGTTTTGTTACGAAACCTGTGATACATACAAATTCCTTGAATTGTAATATCTGAATACAAAAATTTAGCATTTTCTAGGACATAACAGCAGCATCTGCCATCAGTTCAAAGGTGCAATATGCCACTGTTTGCATAACTAGGAAAGGTAACAATTGTTCTCTTGGAAACAGGACTTCCCTCTTTCCGCCACTGTCTGCTGAAGGCACAGGAAAAAACTGGGAAAATTTGGGGGAGGAGATTGTTTTCTGTTATTTTTCTCAAAAAGGCTTTCTTAGCCTTTTTTTCTGAAAAAGTGATAATGGATAAATGCAGGTTGCTTACCTGTAACCGTAGTTCTTCGAGTGGTCATCTGTGCATTCACACCCTATGGGCTCGCACTGGTGCCGAGCCTCATCGGAAAACTTCTCCAGCCTAGACTTTTTGGCGGGAACCCCTCCCCCCACCGTCCTATCGCGCATGCTCAGGTTCCCGCCTACCTCAGTTCTATGAGACCGTCATTGCCTCACGAACGAGATAAGAAACCAACAATACATAGCAAAAAGAAAACTAGAGCAGACATGCGCAATAGTGATCCCTATGACCCAACAACAGCGAGGCCATGAGGGGACGGTGGGAGGGTTGTGTGAATGCACAGATGACCACTCGAAGAACTACGGTTACAGGTAAGCAACCTGCATTTCTTCTACGTGGTCTCTGTGCATCACACCCTATGGCCGATTAACCAGCAAGCACTTACCGGAGGTGGGTTGGCCCGCTGCTCCTTATTGAAGAATTGCAGAGAGGACCGCTCGCCCGAAGGAGGAGTCCTTTCTGGCTCTGACATCCAGCTTGTAATGCGTGACAAACGTAGAAGCATTCGACCAAGTCGCTGCTCTGCACACTTCTGGAAGAGAAATACTGTGGTCCACCGCAGTTGACGTGGCCTGTGCCCTAGTGGAATGTGCCTTCAACGCGTCTGGGGGATCTTTGCCAGCGAGTTGGTAGGCCAGCGTAATAGTCTGAATGATCCACCGTGCAAACCTCTGTGTGGAAACAGGGTGGCCCTTTCTCCGTCCACCATAGAAGATAAACAGTCTATTAGACTTACGGAACTGCGCCGACCTTGACTTATAGAAGGCAAGAGCCCGACGAACGTCCAGAGAGTGTAGCTTGACACCAATAGGGTCTTCCGGAGAGTCGAAAAATGTCGGTAGAATAATGTCCTGATTCAAGTGAAACGACGACACCACCTTCGGAAGGAAAGATGGGTCCGGTCTCAAGACGACCTTGTCCTTGAAGAATCGTGTATATGGCGGATCGACAAGCATAGCACAAAGTTCTGAACTCCGTCGCGCTGACGTAATAGCCACTAGAAAGGCGACCTTAAAGGTCAAAAGCCGTACATCAATCGTGGCCAATGGTTCAAATGGCTTCGAAGTTAATGTAGTTTAAACCACAGACAGGCTCTATTGTGGAACCGGTGGTCGAGACGGAGGATGGAGATTCCACAATCCCTTGAGGAAACGTTTCATCAACGGATGAGAAAACACCGAATGCTGATTGATCAGGTCATGGTTTGAAGAAATAGCCGCAAGGTAAACCTTAATGGAAGAGATCTTTAGGCCTGTTTCGTGAAGAGAATGCAAGAACAGGAGGATGTCCTCAATTGGGCAAGATTCTGGGCGCTTCCCTTTCTCGATGGCAAAGGTGGAGAAACGACGCCATTTAGAGACGTACGATAACCTCGTCGCCGGTCGAAGCGCCTCCCTCAAAACGTTGAGTATCGGGGTCGGAAGGCCTATGTTGCGCCATCCGGCCGTATGCGCCACGCGGTCAGCCGCAGTTGATGTATGTCCGGGTGTAGTACTTGGCCCTGACCCTTTGAAAAGAGATCCCGGTACGACGGTAGGTGCCAATACTCGCCTTTGGCCAGTGACATCAGCGGGGTGAACCAGGCTTGCCTCGGCCACCACGGGGCTATGAGAACGGCGTTGGCCCGATGCCGAAACATCCTTGTGATGACTTTGGCCACCAGTGGAAAGGGGGGAAATGCATAGAGAAGCCCTTTCGGCCAGGGTGTGTTGAAAGCATCTCCTAAGGAGAAGTTGCCCACGCCCGCCCTGGAGCAGAATGCGTCGCAGACAGCATTGTCCTGGGTTGCAAACAGGTCCAGAAGGGGGGTCCCCCACTGGCGAAAGTGGATGAGAAGGACCGCAGGGGACATCTCCCACTCGTGAGCATCTGAGAACTGTCAGCTGAGGAGGTCTGCCTGGACATTCTGTGTCCCTGCAATGTGTACTGCTGAGAGTAGAATTCCATGCTGGACTGTCCGCTCCAGAATTTCCAATGTCAATGCTAGCAGGGCAGGTGATCGCGTGCCCCCTTCCTTGTTGATGTACCACACGACTGTGGTATTGTCTGTTACGATACGTACATGATGGTTCTTGAGGTGCATCTGGAAGGCATAGAGCGACTTCTGTACTGCTAGGAGCTCCAACAAGTTGATGTTTTAATGCAGTTTTAATAATATTTGTCATGTTTTTAATTAGTTTTATGTATTTTATCATGTTGTTGTTCCCCGCCTCGATCCAGACGGAGAGGCGGGTAAGAAATAAATTGTTATTATTTTTATTATTATTATTATTATTATTATTATTATTATGTGCTTTGTCCTGTCCTGGAAGGACCATGTACCCTGGATGGTTAGGGGGCCGCAGTGTGCCCCCCACCCCTGGAGGGAGGCATCCGACGTCAGGAGACGACACGGGCCGCGCCCTAGGAACGGTAGACCGCCTCTGAGATTGTGCAACTCGGTCCACCATTCGATGCTCTTTCTGAGTGTGCGAGGGGGCGACAACTTGACGCGTCGAGGGTTGTCGTGAGGCGCGTAGTGGGCCAACAAGAATTGTTGAAGGGCTCTCATGCGCATGCGTGCCCACCGGACCAAGTAACTTCAGGAGTGTCAGCGCCGTCAGCCAGTTGGCTCGAATGACCCTGCGAGACAGTGCCCGTATTGCGAGTGTGCGCTCCAGGGGCAAGAAGGCTCTTCCTATTGTCGAGTTGAGGACCACTCCGATAAACTGAATCATCTGCGTTGGTACAAAAACGGACTTGGCGACGTTTACCATCAGACCAAGGTTGTCGAGGAGCTGCCTTACTGTATCGCTGTCCCTTTGAGCCTCTGACTCGGAGTGGGAAACGATTAGCCAATCGTCTAGATACGGGTAGAGTTCAATGCCCGACGTCCTCAGATGGGCGCAAACCGCACCCATGCATTTCGTGAACACCCGTGGCGCTGTCTTCAAGCCGAAGGGTAGGACCCTGAATTGGTAGGTGTTGCGTCCAATCACAAATCTCAAGAACTTTTGATGCGGTTGATAGATGCCGATGTGAAAATACACATCCTTGAGGTTCAGCAACGTGAACCAACTGTTCCTGCGGAGAAGAGGGAGGATCGTCGCCAGCGTTATCATCCGGAACTTCTTGGTAGCGATGAAACGGTTGAGGCCTCTGAGGTCCATTATAGATCTTAGGCCCCCATCTCGCTTTGGGACAGCAAAATAACGAGAGTAGAACCTCTTGGAATGGTCGGATCGAGGCACACGAGTAATGGCGCCCTTTTGTAGGAGCTTGGTCACCTCTAGTAGAAGAGGTGCGGATGGAGGAGTCACCTGTGGGCGACCAGGAGGTGGACGGGAGGAAAATTCGAGGCGATATCCGTTTCTTATAATGTTTAGTACCCATTTGTCTGATGTGATATTCTCCCAGGCGGTATAGAAGTGTGTTAAGCGGGTGCCAAACAGAGGAGCCTTGGGAGGGAGGACCACCTGGCGGTCAAAGCCACGGCTTCTGGCCGTGGTCCTGTCTCGGACACTGAGGGCGGTATCGTTGTTGCTGAAACGGCCTCCTGGGAGGGAGCGATGGTTGGGGCCGCTGCTGTTGGTAACGCTGACCCCTACTAAACTGCTGCCGGGGCTGGTACTGCTGCGACCTAGGCCAACGGCGGGAACGGAAAGGTTGAGAAGTCGTGGGGGCGTAGAACCCCATATTCTTGGCCGTTGTTTTGGCCTTTTGAATCGTATCCATCGCCGTATCTGTCGTGGCGTTAAATAGGCCCTCCCCATCGAAGGGAAGATCTTCAATGCGCGACTTTGATTCTTGAGGGAGGTTAGAGGACCTCAACCAAGCATGCCTCCGCAGGGATACTGTCACGATAATGGCCTTTGACAGGCAGTCTATTTGGTGTCTGGTAGCTGTGAGCTCTTGCTTCGCCAGCCGCGACGCTTCTGTTTGAAACAGCTGAGCCAGCTCCTTCTTATCTTCAGGCAGGTGGGTGATGAGGGAAGCCATCTTCTCCCAGAGGTAGACCTGATAACGAGCCATCATGGCCTGATAATTCGTGATCTTCATCGAGAGCGCTGTGGACGAATAGATGCGTCTGCCGATAGTGTCTAACTTCTTACCCTCTTTATCTGCCGGTGTCGAATGGGCTCGGGAGGAGCAGCCTTGCGCCGACTCGACAATGACGGAGTTTGGCGCTGGGTGATTAAAAAGAAATCCCACATCTTTCTCTTGCAATTTGTAGAGGGCATCTATCCGTCTAGAGACTGCTCCCATCGTGGATGGTCTCTTCCAAGACTCCTTGATAGTCTGTAGCAAGGTCGGTATCAGAGGGATGGCCACTGCGGAGTCGGTATCCACATACATAACATCAAAGATGTTATCTATGCACTTCTCTGGAGGTTGTTGGAGATCGACCCCGAGCGACTGCGCCATTCGCAGCATCTGCTCCGTGAAATTTCCCGTTTCAACTGAGGGGGATGCCCTCTTCTTTGTCCCGACATCCGCATCCGGCGACGGTTCCGATCGCGGGGCAGACACTGCGGAGGAGGAGTCAGATTCGTAGTCCTCCGCCGACTGTGGTGACTGTAGTGGGAGATCCTCGTTGTTGGGTCTGGGAGAAAGCACAGGACTCGACACCTCCGGTACCGAGGACACCGGTACCGAGGGGTCTGGCGGCGGTACCGAGACCGTAGCTGACGGTGGCGCTTTCGGAGGTCGAGGTGGTATGAAGCCTCCCCGGCTCTGGAGACGTTGACCCGTATAGGGGTCAAAAAGGTAGTTGCCTTGTCTGTCGCTTGCTCGCCTTCCACTTCTGTCCGAACGCGATGACCAAGAATGACCAGAGTGATCGGAATATGCGTCCCAATCTCTCACTGGCACCGGGGAGCGGGATCGGTATCGATGCGGCGACGGTGACGGTACCGGTGGGCGAGCGCCCGGGCTGCTCCTCGGAGTTATCGAGCGAGACCGGTGTTCATGGCAAGAAGACAGTGCCGGTACCGATAACTCTGTCGGTAACGGCGAGCGGGAGCGTTGGCGGCGACGACTCGGCGGCGTCAGTATTTGGAGGCTTCCCGGAGTCGAGGAGCCTGATCGGTGCCGGTGGCGAGTCGTCGGTACCAGAGATCGGAAAGAGCTGGGCGATGTCGGCGTCGGGACCCGTGGGGCAACCGCAGCCACGATTGAAGCCGGAGAGCCCTCTCGGCGACTGGTCTTCTTAAGCTGTGGTGCCGTTGAGCGCACCGACCCCGGACAGGGTGCCGCCATCGCAGCGCCGATAACTGGTAAAGAGATGGACACAGACGGCGATGGAGCAGGCTGCACCATCGGTACCGGGGGGCGCGTCGGTACCGAGGAGGAACCTGACGGTACCGGGAGTTGCGGTACTGAGGAACCCGGCGTCGAAAGCCGCGACGATTTTAGCGGCTTCTTAGACTTCGCCCCTTCCTTAGCACCCGACTTCTTTCTATGTGGAGCCTTATCGCCCGAGGTCGAAGGCTTCGGTTTCTTAGCTTTCGGCTCTTGGGCTGAGGTAGACCCCTCCGCCGGCGTTGTGCGCGACTTGGAGACCTTCCCTGAAGGTGGTACTGCGGCCGCCATTTTTGGCTGAGATGACGAAGCCGGGGCGTCCACTGCTTCCAGGGCCTTGCTCCAAAGGAGGAACGTCAGTCTATCGGCCCAATTTTTCCAGGTCTGCCAGGAGAAATTCTGGCAGTGGGGGCAAGTCTGCACAATATGTGTCTCCCCCAAACAAAGGAGAGACACAACAAGTGGCCGTCGGACAGCGTAAGCTTCGCCCGACAAGAGGAGCAACTCTTGAAGAGCGACGACTGCGCCATCCTACCCGCCACCAAGAAAAAATTTACTTAAGCTTATCTACAGGGGTGAAGTAAGAAAGCCCAAAAAGACGACAGTAAAAAAAGATATATATATATATATATATATATATATAGAAGAAAGGAGAGAGGAGAGAAACGTAGGAAATCTAAAGGAAATAGAGTCTAGTACAAATAATAAAAAAACTACAACCAGTTCTTCGGAGAAGCTCTACCGCGAGGCAAACAGCACAGCGGTCGAAAAAGAACTGAGGTAGGCGGGAACCTGAGCATGCGTGATAGGACGGTGGGGGGAGGGGTTCCCGCCAAAAACAGTCTAGGCTGGAGAAGTTTTCCGATTAGGCTCGGCACCAGCGCGAGCCCATAGGGTGTGATGCACAGAGACCACGAAGAAGAACTAAATATTCCACCAATGTTTCTATTATTATTATTATTATTATTATTATTATTAAAAAATAACTCTAAGGCTCCAGTCTATGCATCTTAATGCCACAGTTTTAAAATAAAGTTTCCAATTAGACCTAACCATTGAGAATAATGTCTCAGCTATAAAGCCTTTTAACTGCTGTCACCAAAATACATTCTCTGTACCTAAAAGAAACACAGTAGCCTAGTTCCTGGTGGCAACCTTTCAAAATAAATAAAAAATAACATTTATTAAGAGAACCTATTCACAAAATGAAATAAAATGTCACTCTTCAAATAACAGGTTGAGATTGCTTACAGATTTTTAAATTAAATATGCTTGGTTACCATATGCTCTAATAGGTAATAGCATCTTCCTCAGAGAATAAGCTCTCAGCAGCTTTTCTGTGAGACCAGATGCCCCTAAACACCACCACAACCAATTCCTCACAAACAGGATCAGCTGTTGTACACCAGGCTTCCTCTGCCTCCAAGTCTTCCTGTTTCTTCTGACCTCTAGAATGATTCAGATGTTTCAGGGGCTACTTCCTTACTTTTCCCTTGGTGTAACGCAAAATAGGAATCTAAATTGTATTATGTATTGATCTGCTCATAAAATTATGTTTGTTATATGAAATTTAAAATTATAGTTTATTTCAGACAATTGCAAATTTACTGAGTTTTTAAGTGTAGGAAAGGGTAGATGAGGAAAAAGAAAGGGAGAAGACATGAGTTTACTAATAGAGCAAAACATATTTGGAGAAACATAAATAACTCACTAATATCATCTGTGGTATCTTCTGTACCTTTCCCACCACAACACATAATGAAAGGCACTCTTCGCTCTACCACTGCCCGACACTGCACACATTTTTTCATCAGGCTGGCACAATCTGGAAAAAAAGTTTGCTACTGAGAATGACGCTGTGCTTTAAACAAACTTGGTAATTAATAAGGAAAGATTGCCCATCAGTGGGAGAGACAGGTGTTTTTAAGTCTCAGGATGGTTGCAATTTTTTTATCCCCACCCCCACAGCAGCAAAAGTCAACCATTCATTTTTATAAGTATGAGTAAAGGGATGCAGTCAGACACATCTAGGAGTAAGGTTGTCCTATGCTCTGGCAAGGGAAAGGGGACAGAAGACAACACATATGACTCCCCACCCCCACCCTTGCCAACTGGAGTCCATACACTATTTACTTTCCCCCAGTATACAACGGAGATCATCTAATTTATATAGGAGAAAATAAACAGTTTGCAATCATAGGAACAGCTGAATGCAAAGCTGCCCATCTGCTAAATATATGCAAGTGTGATGAACTCAGAAAATTGCTTTTATATTTTAAACACTACCACATTCATCACCTGATGAACTCCGTCAACTTCAATAAGTGAATTAATTAACCTTACAAAACAATTGTTACCCACCAAAAGCACTTACTTTCACAAGCACACATGTGTCCACAAGGCTGGAAGAGTACGGCTGCTTTTTTGTCTGAGCATACCACACATTCTTCAATCTGCAAAGAAAAACTGAGCACTTTAACTTTTCATATAGTAATATTTATTTCCTCAATTACAGGGCAACTAGCTTAATGGCTGTTTTCGGTAAACTGACAATGCATTGCTAAAGGTAAAATGATCAAGCATATAGGAGGACAGGTCTTGCTGAAGCAGAATCAACACAGCTTCTGCAAAAGTAAGCTCTGCCTCAATAACCTTTCAGAGTTCTTTGGAAGTGTCAACAAGCATTCAGACAGGGATGGTCTGGTAAACACTATAGACTTGCACTTTCAAAAATCTTCTAATAGAGACTCCTGAGTAAATTTATCAGTCATGGGATAAGAAGATAATACTCTTATGGTCTGGTAACTTGTTAAGACCAGGAATAAACTGTCAGTTTTCAGTTCAAGGTTAGTTCTAAATAGAACATGGTGCTTTTCTTGTTCATAAATGATCTGAAGTTAGAGATAAGCTGTGTGGTGGGTAAGTTTGCAGATGACACCTAATTATTTGGGATGGTAATTACAAAAGGGGTTTACAAAGAGCTTCACAAGGATCTTTCCAAACTGGATGACTGGACAATAAACCAGCAAATGTGGTTCACCATAAGGAAGCACAAAGTGTCACACAATGGTGCAAAAAATTCTAACCACATGAGGGGTGAACAGGCACTAACTGACCAAGAAAGAAATCTTTTGGCTGTGTTGGATAGCTCAATGAAGATGTCAACCCAGTATGCAGCAGCTGTGAAAATTGTGTTTTCCATGCTAGAAATTATTAGGAAACTTATTGAAAATACAGCTGTTGTTACTGTAATGCCCATATATTGATCTATGTTGAAAGCATACTCGCAATACTGTGCACAGTTCTGGTCACTGAATCTCAAAAGCTGGAAGAGGGGCAGAAAAGGGCAACTAAAATAATCAGCATGATTTCTATGAGGGAAAGCTACAAAGTTGGGGTGTTTTAATATACAAAAAAGGCAACCTGGGGGCAGAGGTTAACAGAAGTACCGATGGTGTGTAGGAAGCACATAGAGAGGCTTTTCTCCTTTTTTCTCCTAGAACTCAGGGTCATCCAATGAAACAGACTGGCAGAAAATTCAGGACAAAAGATAGTACTGCTTCATAGAGAACATAATTAATCTGTTTGACTTTAAAAGGGTTTTCATCTATCAAATGGCTACTAATCATGAAATTATGACAATGATATGCAACCTCTAATTTCAGAGGCAGAATAATAGCTGCTGGGAGCAAGAACAGGAAATGACTATTTCTTTGTGCCCTCCTTGCAACTTTTGATTGGCTATTGTGGGAAATGAGATGCCAGACTAGGTAGACCATTGGTCTGATCTAGTTGGACTCTTATGATAAGACATGTTAGACAAAAATGGTTGTCTATATCTGCTCTAGGCACAACAGAAACTAAAGATATTGACCTAATTCCTCCCCTCTAAAGCAAGCAAACAGTTGGAGGGATTCTTGTATGTCATCTAGGCCAACTCCATCAATGCAAGAAATCTAGAGCTAGAACATTCCAGCCTGGCTGTCTACTCTCTGCTTGAAGACCTGAGTACTTTGCTGATCTCAGGAAGTATGCTTAGCATATAACTTGGCAATACTTATGCGTATCCCATGTTCACACAGATTAAAGTGCATGCTAGAAAAGTGATCTCATGTGCTACTCATTGACTGTGAATTACTTTTTTTCTCATTTCCACCTAAGTTGCTATTGCAACTGATAGGTGTCACTAGGTCAGACCTTTGCACACTAGGCTAAATAGAATAAATTCTAAGATTAAAACTATGGAGAAAAATGCTATCGTAAAGATGGCTTATTCCTTCTGAGAATACAGACAAGAGGCTAAATTATAACACTGGGAATCACTGTAGTCTCAGGTCCTTGTTTGAGTATGTGTTTGAACTCAACTTTAAACAGAGCATTTTAAGATATTGCATACTGAAATGAGCAGCAAATGTAAGCACACACCTTTGTTCTCGATTGAACTTGCTCTTTGCAGATGAGGCATTTCTTGACTCTTGGTGAACAGAGGGAACAGGTAGCAATATGCCCACATGGGCCAAATAAAGTATCTCTCTTCATATCAGAACATACCATGCATTCTTCTAAGGTTTCTGAATCGTTGCTGATCATAGAAGGACTTCGGGAACCAACCTGACCACTAAACACAAACATTCATTCAGACATGTTATTATATAAATATTCAGCATTATATCTGTAACCATACTGTGCTATATAAAACTTCATCCTGTTGCTTACATTTTTTATTTACTCATGTGCACTTAGATTCAGGGAAATAATAGTATGATCCTTCCTGTCTCACTAACAAACACATTTTGAGAAAAGGTAGCTTGTGCTGCAATCTTATCTGCTTCTCTGTAAGTCCCACTGAACTCAGTAAGACTTACTTCTGAGTAGACATGCATAGGACTGCACTATATAAAACCATTAAATAGATTCAGTATAGCTTAAAATGAGACAAATGGAGGTTGGGAAACCCCCTTTAAGCTGGAATAATATATTAAAACAGACTGGGATATTTTTTAAAAATGGAGCAACACAGGCATGTAGTAAACAGCAGGGTAAACCCAGAAGAGCTGGATTTTGATCCTGGCTCATATTCACAAATTCTCAACTTCCTGTATTAATCCAGAAAATAAAGAATATATTAATTGTTCTCAAATTTTGACCACAATGCTGTGCACAGCATGCACAAAACAGCCTCTGTGGACTGTGAATTCAGAAGCAATACCATTGCAAAAAAACAGTAAGTTAAATGTCAATAAAATAAAATAAACTTAATAGAAATGTCAAAATGATTAGTTAGTGCAGGTTTTTCCTGTTTAATTTAAACAATGACTGGGTTTGCATGATATGACAACTGTTGTATTGTGCGAACCCAGACCACTTCCCACAGGGTGGCTTGTGCATAGGGAACAAGCCACACTAACAACCAATGGCTTGTTTTAAGGGGTTGTTGTACCCATGATGGGCTGTCGTCCAAATCTGGCACTGCCAACTCATCATGAGTTGAAAGCATTGGCGAGCCAGCTGCTTAGCAAGACCAACAGAATCCTCTGCCATTGTTGTCATGTGATTTCGCCTGTGCCACCCAAGTGGCACTTTGGAGGGGCTGTCACTTGTTTGGCAACCTTTTTTTAAAAAAAAAAATTGTGCCCTGGTATTTGAACAAAACGGGGGCAAAATTTCATTTTATTTTTTGTTTCAGAACCAGGCATGTGCGCAAATGTCTTCGCAATTTTACAAACACAAGGTAATTGACAAGATGGAACTGCATATACTCTAGTTTGACAGCTGACAATTGAGGGGGAAAGGGGACCAGAACAGCCCTTAGCAAAATTATCCTTAAGTTTTAAAATGTAGGATTTGCCACTGGGGGTCCTCCCATCCTGATTCTCCTCAATATTGTTTTAAGGGTAATCCAGGGTCCAACCCAATTTCAGAGCTCTCTTTTTACCGTAAATTGGACCTCTGAAATTGGGTAGACCACAAATCACTTGGGGAGGGGTGGAATTGAAGGGGAGACCCCCAAAGATAAGATCCATACCTCAGAACTTGACGATAACTGTGCTAAAGGTGCAATCCACTCCCATTTCCCCAACCTGTTAGTGAGTAATTTGCGTACACTGATAGCTGTCAAGTTGAGGAAAGGGGATCAGATCACACCATTGGCAACCTGATCCCCAGGGTTTGAAGTGGGGAACTTACACATCAGGGGCGCCCTTTCCATTCCACCCCTCCCCAAGTCTCCCCCAAGATAAATACAAAATTATATTATAAATTTATGCTTTTTCCCAAGATAAAATAAATTACAAATACATGTGTGCATATTCCCAGGGCCAAAAAAAATAACAAAAAATTCAGCTCCGTTTTGTACAAATGTCGGGACACAATTTTTATTTTTTAAGTTCCAAAGGCAACCAGGGTTGCAGTCAGAGGGGGACATGGCAGCAGACTAGATGGGTTTTGCTGCCAAGTCCCCTGGGATACATTTTGGAGCCAGCTGGAAGACCAAGGGAGAGTGAGAACAACCCATGGTAAGCCCAAATGTCTGTTGGGCTCACTGTGGATTGTTTCAAAAAATAACCCACATAGCATAGCTTATTTCGCAGGGTGGGTTGGTGTGTTGTGCGAACTGAACCTATGTACTTCACAACTTTCTGATGCACACTGAATGGCAAAGGAAACATTATTCCCTATAGGTGATTCAGTAACCAAAGAGGGAAGAACCTACGACAATGATTTAACGCATTAAAAACTGAAAATAATTTTGTTCATATTAAAATCAAGTGTCTAATATATAGAAAATAGAAGATTGTAAAGTGAAGTGTTTGTAAATCCCAGCGCTTTGTTACAATACAAACCTGACTTTTTCTTTGTGACATTTAGCCAATGCTTTACAGAGGCTAGGATCAGGACACAAGTCAAGGGGTGACTGACCCTTCTTATTACGGATACCAAGGTCAGCTCCGTTGGCTGCCAGGAAGCAGGCAATAGATGCTGCACTCTTCTTCTCTGCTCCCTGAGTACCCAGCCCCATTATCAACTGAAAGAAAGTAAATGGCGCAAGTAACTTGAGTTTCTCTTTATGTACCTAGAAAATAATCCCTTAAGGAGCAAACAAAACTGATCAGACAAAGCTATAAATATCATTAATAGATCTCAGCAAATAGTAACTTTGTACAGTTAGTACCTTTCACTCACAAAGTAACTTGAATAGAACAAATCATGACATGTCTTTAAAATGGATGCCTTATGCTGAAAGTCCCAAGCCCTTCTCCCAACCGTTCACCTCAATCAACAATTCTGGCATTGTTTATATTTGTATGTTTAGCCACATCCCCAGTCTATCCCTCAACTCCTGTTAACACTATGACAATAATATTGTAAAATATCCCCACAATTATTTTTCCTATTGTTCTGCCTCAACCAAACTATTTAATAAAAAAAATCCAATCTCATTCATTATATATACAACCACATATACAAATATGTAAACATGTACATGTACTCACTCAATGTCAGTTTCTACAGTTTAGTACAAAGCATGCCATTGAAAAGTTAAGAGCCATGTGTATTAGAAATGCTTTAGCCTGTTTTTGTTCTGTATTACTGCTTGTTTGTTGAAATGATATTTTATGAACTTTTTAAGACACGTTAGCAAAATCCAATTAAATTGAAACACTTTGGATTTTTAAAAAATGTGTACCAATCTATTTTTTAAGTGTCATTTATGTTTGATGGAGCAATATCTTTAAATAATTGCTTTTCAGAGAACAGAAAGCAGTCCAAAACAAAACAGGACTTTTTTGTAACACACTGGTAAGAGAAAGTATAGTAGAGAAGTAATAAATTCAATTTATTTACTGTGTTCTTCGATGGCTCCCAAGCAGTATCTACCTTGCCCACATCTTGCATGTCTTGGAGCTGGCGAAGCTGTGACAAGGTATGATGCCTCAGGGCTTCATGCAGGGGAGTATCCCCATCTTTATCCTGAATATCCAGTTTAGCACCTGCACGGACTAAGAGCTGAGGAGAAATAAATAATGCAATGTTTTAATATATTTTTTACGTAATATGAATAGACAAATTAGAAACAAACTTTAAAAGTAAAAAGCCATACATAGGTTTGCTATGCAAGGCCACTATAATATTTGCATCTATTAGACTATACTTTAACTACACTTTGTTTTCGTTGAAAACTAACTTATATTTACAAGCGGAGCAGTGTGGAATGCTCTTATTCTAGGCTCCAGCCATTCTACCCCACCCCAGTTTTCCATCACTCTGCCCAACAGACAGTTAATATTCCATGTTCATTGAGTATGCTCAGTCCTTGCTGGATCATTTTGGAGATTCTCTTCATTTGAGGGGTGGGGGTTTCTTGCGGGTGGAGTTGTAAGCATTGCATGATCACTGGGCTGTTTCCCCACCTTTAGGATTTTTCCTCTAAAGATCTGTCCTACTTCTGCAAACCTCAGGGTTACCCTGAATGTATTGATACCTCCACTCTTGTGCATGGAAGAATTTAATCCAAAACAGAAGGAACCAGTTTTATTGTGAATATAAATATATGTAGACATTGTGCATTTTGAACAGAATTCAAGCATTACATAAAGGAGGGGGAGAGAGGGAGAGAGAGAGAGAGAGAGAGAGAGAGAGAGAGAGAGAGAGAGAGAGAAAGAGTCCTGTCTCTTAAAGGGGCCACCATACACCAATAGTGTTCTATTGGTGAAATAAAAAAGCCCATGAAAATGGGGGGCAAAAGCCCTTCATGATAACACACACACACGCGGAATAAATTGAAAACTCCTCTTTGAAAAGCACCACTTTATAGTATATTATAGTATATTATAGGTACCTTACCCGCACTATTTGGGTGTGCTGTCGTTCAACAGCAAGGTGCAGTGCAGTTTGTTGGTTTACGTTCTGGATATCCAGGTTAGCACTGCCCTGAAAGAGATAGCCTAATTGTCATTCATTAGTGTTATTAAAACAAACTAAGTAAACATGAATTGGACTCTTCCTCGGATACTATTGAGAAAAGGTGTCGGGGAGGTAGCAAGAGAGAAGAGACTACTTCCCCCAAGTTCCACAAAATCAAAATCTGAAAGTTACTCCTTCATCTTGGTTTATGGAACTAAATTAACACATTTTTCAAACCATTTATAATCACTTGTGTTAAATGTTCAGTATCTGATGTAGAAAAGAATATTAAATCTTTCCATTAACTGTTTCCAAAATCGAGCACTATCCAACAGAACATGATTTACTGAAACAGCTTGACATTTTTCACAGTTAATGCTAATTCCAGGACAATTTATGAATAAAAGTTCGATATATTTTTTCCAAACTGTGATAACCCAAAATGTCACTGTCCAGCTAAATGGGTTCCCAAGATTAACTAGTTCAAACATCCAGCTAGCAACCTACCCACAAGCTTAGGGTAACTACAATTATTTCTGGATGAGCATTTTACTATATGCATGACCTAATCTGCGAGGGGACACAAAAACATTCAGGCAAGTAGAACTGGAGGTGGTAATTCTCTATGAGACTAACTAGCCTCTACAAGACAAAACAAACTTATTTAAATGAGATTCATAGCAAAGCTCTTTTAATAACATCAATTTCATCCATTTCAGAGCCTGTCCAATCCTACACTTCCAGTTCACAAACATACTGAGGTTGCACCAGAAGCAGCAAAAAGAGGGAGCCACAAGAAATCCAAGTATTGGAACTACTGGTAATTGAATCCCAAGAACTTTTTATGGTTTTAAATTTTGTATATTGATTTTTAATGTTCAGTCTTTTAATCTTTGTAAACTGCCCAGAAAGCTTTGGCTATAGGGCGGTATATAAATGTTAATAATAATAATAATAATAATAACTTGTGGTTACTATAAAGCTGCTTTAGGGGGCAATCCTATTGGGATGGCCATAAACTTCCGAACTTGGGGGCTTACAGCTAGCCAATG
This sequence comes from Anniella stebbinsi, assembly GCA_029215795.1. Taxonomy (NCBI): domain Eukaryota; kingdom Metazoa; phylum Chordata; class Lepidosauria; order Squamata; family Anniellidae; genus Anniella; species Anniella stebbinsi. Next base: position 58,809,498 of record JARDYH010000006.1, on the reverse strand, counting down.
CAGAGCAGGAGGAGCAACAGAGGCTATCTTTGCCTCCGCACTCCTCCTGTTCTGTATTTTGGCTAGAAGGGCTTTTTACTCGTCTAGCTGGGGCTCTGCAGAGCAGGAGGGAAGGAAGCTGGCGAGGCCTGAGGATACACCGTAAGCCAGCCTCCCCAGTCCCCTCCCCTCTCACCAGCATGCCCTTTCTCCCCAAGGTCACTTTTGCAAGCTCAGAGAGGCAGCCAGCACAGTTCTCTCTGTACCGTCTGCAAGCGGCAGGAGGCAGGGAGCTTGGATTTCTAGGTCTAAGCACTGTCAGCTACAGGAATCCGAAATATCCTATAGCTCCCCAGACTCTGTCTAGGGGGCCATAGGATCGCTCCTTTATTTGCTTTATAATCACAGTCATAATTATCTCCAGTGAAATAAGAGCAGAAATCGTTTTAATACTACCTACAGAAGTATTTATCACTAAAAGCATGGGTCACTATTAATTACAGTAATATAATTCACAAAATGTAATTCCTATTATAATAAAATTGGTGCCTATACAAAATAAATATCAGAAAGTTATTTGCATTTTCTATCTCTGTACATTTTTGCAAACAAACCAACATAATACATAATATCCAATGTGGCATCTCCAGTTAAAAGGGTAACACAGCAGGTGATAAGAAAAAACCTATTCCCAAACACCTTGGAGAGCTACTGCCAGAGCAGACAAAATATGTCTAGATGTACCAATGATCTGACTAAGTAACAGACAGCTTCAAATGTTCATATGGATATAGAAAATAGTTTGGCATCCCATATAGGTGTCTGTTTCGAGTAGATATTGTTTTCAGACACAAATATTAATAAAAAAACTTTACCTGATGCACCAAGAGTTCTGCCACTTCCACATGATTATTAAGTGCGGCCAAATGCAAGGCAGTATACCCATCATCTTTTTTCTCATCCACAATCCATGGTCTTGGGAGCTTGGACAGCAACACTCTCATTGCACTGAAATACACAAAACATACAATATTATTATCTATTATCCTGTAATTGTAGCCCAAACTATTTATCCAAGCAGAAAATCCCAAAATGCAATGGGAAATTGTGAGTACTGGAAATCATTTCTTCTAGTTTTAAAACCACTTTAAACGGAACAATTTTATTTATTAAACTTTAGCATAAAACGTATATTCAGTGAGAACAATGTGAAGATATTCACATTATTTTCTTAGTTATTCCAGTTAATAAGCTGGTTTTCCAAAAGTGTATCCATTTTTTCTTCCTTCATGTATCCCCAATGTAGTTTGCTACTCTGGACATTGGTGCAATGTATCCTCATGTACTTCTAGTAGCATGAAAAATAGCTATTTTAGTAACCATCAATAAGCTTAAACTCCAAAGTGCATTTTAGCTACCGCATTGTCCAGCAATTCAATAGCAGACAGTTCTATAATATTTTATATCACAATTTTAGCACAATATGAAAAGATTTTAGTTTAAACATTTTCCCCAATCTCATATTTCCCTACTCTCTTTTTCCCCTAGTCTCTAATATCACTACTTCATCTTCAAGAATGATGTTCATGGAGCTCATGTACCACCTGGTGTGCTTCAATCTGCCAGCCTGACATGACATACCTTCCTCCGCTTAATATATATGAATAGAATTCATTACAGGGCTCCATGACAGCAAAATGAATTGGTTTATCTGAGTGTAGTTTGGTTTTAATTATTATTTTTAATAGGAAAAGGTATGTGGGCATTTAGTTAATCTGTTCCTCTTAAATAAACTTTTAGTCTTATACACTACTCCATTGCTTTTGCTTGTTTGCATGCTAAGACAACTTCCCTCTCTTTCAAACCTCCCTGAATCCTCCAGAAGATACATGGAACATGAGGTTGCTAGAGAAGGAGACCAAACAGCAATGGCATGAGTTCACATTTATTTAATTATATATATATATATATATATATATATATATACACACATACATACACACACACACACACACACACATATCTCGCCTCAAATGCTTCTTCAAGGTGGTTTATAGATTATAAACACACACACAAAATAGATACCAGCAAAAAAAAGAAGAAAAATACTAAATGACCTCAGAAACAAATCAAATAATCTAGCTAACCATATCTACACACAGCAGCCAATAAAATACAGAGTTAAAAATGTCTGTGCCAAAAAAAATGTTTCTACCCAGCACCTAATGAAAACATTCTAAAGTTGAAAGTGCCTCACAGAAAAGGGCCGTTCTCTATTATCATTCACCTAATGTTAACAAGTGGGAACATGGAAAGGAGCCTACACAGATGATGATAGAGCACAGGCAGGTTCATACAGAAGCATGTGGTCCTTAAAATACAGGTATAGGTAAACAATATAATTTTGTATATAAATATAATTTTGTATATCTAAGACACTACTCTTTCCAAATATTTTAAAATATTTAACGGGGTCCAATCACTTGACACGTCCTGTCCACCCTCTCTCTAGAGCATTCGTTTGCAGAGGAGAGTCTCTTGCTACCAACCATCTGCTAGCAATCCCCCAGTCAGCAGTCCTCCCACAAACCAAGAGCTATGATCACATGAGTGCTGTATGAAAAAAGAGTCCATCTTACTAGGGTTCACCACTAATTGTTACTTTGCAATAAGACGTTTGATCTAGACCCGAATAGGATAGCTTATTTTAGCCAAATTTAAATATAATGAAAATAAGGGTAATTTTTTTAAGCTGCTCTTTAAACATCAAGCACACTATCTCTAATATACATGTAAGTATTTGTAAGATGTACTGCAGTATTTCCTAAAATAAACTGCCCTCCAGTTGCAAAAGGTTTTAAAATAAAAGAGTGTAGGTTTCTTCCATCCTGCTTATTAAACCAATTTAGCCCTGATTCCTTACTCCAATATGCAAGTATTTCTAAGGCTAATTTATTGCCTTCTAAGGCTAATTTATTGCCTTACTGCCTTTATTGCCTTACTGCCTATTGCCTTACTGCCTTTATTGCCTTACTGAAGAGTCATTTTAATTTTAATTCCTGGTTATCCTCAGATTTTCCGTGTTATTCTCCCCCTTATTTTGATCTGTAGTGCCTCTAAATGCGCTGACAGATGCACCAGGCTTGTGAATCTTAGAAGAAAAACAATATAGAAAAACCTAACTAGAAATACAAAACCCCATTTCATTTGACATTGCTAAAAACATATCAGCACAAATGGCTGAGTACTGTTGGGACTGCAGGATGAACAATCAATAGACAGAGAAAAGGATAGAGTCACCCTCTGCTCCTGGAACGACAACCAACAGCCTAGAGAATATTTTTTGCAGTGGTTGACTAAATATGGTCAGGGAAGAGAGAGGCAGAAGAGAGCCTGGGAGTGGATGTTTCAAATGCCTAGCTGCCTATAAAGCTGAAACAGTTTTGCTTGTGCCCAGAGTGGCAAATGGATACAGCCTAATAGCATGCATGTGGGAGCCCTGACCTCAACAACAGAATTTGACCTCTGAAGACGGAAAATAGCTACAACAGATCTATCTGGAAACTAAAAGCCAAGCACGAAGAGACAAAGTAAAATATCTAAGGAGGAAGAAAGAAATAATACTTGCTTGTGAAGGGGTGGTAGTGAAGGTGCATGCTGAATTTTTAAGACCTCATGAACATTTTCTTCTAGCTATTTTCAACTGACAAACAAGATGAGTTTATCCTTCTTTGGGTTTCCTAGCAGCCATCCCGGATACTTTAATTTCAGTCTTGCAAATACAAGGAACTTCTCTCCACGTATCCACACTTTAGTATTTAAGGAAAAGTAGCAGATACTATTAGCATACCTGCTTGCGTTTTGGTTATAACTATTTTAGAAAGTGAAATATATATTCACTTTTACAACCCCACTGCTTTCCCCTCCCACATAATGAAGAGCTGAATCAGCGAATAGAGTGAATACTCAAGATGAGATGGCTGCTGCTGATGTCTCTCTCTAGGTCATTACCTCTCTTCAAACTGCAAATGCTGCATGATAGGCTTACAGGTAACAGAGCATTAGAAGTCCTGAATTATTGCACATGTTTAAAAGACTCCTGTCTGCATGTATCATTTACTAGATTGGATTTTTGTTTTATTAATCTTTATTGCCAGTGTGCTTAAGTATCAAGCATTTGTAGTGTGCTTGATTTGTAATGTAAAGAGTATGTTTGGAGAAATCATGTTTAATTGAAATACTATAGCTGATTATTTGTTTGCCAGGAAATCTCATCTTAGCTGTGTTTTAAGTACTGAATCCACTGCTGTCTAAACATTTTAAAAAGTATTAATTCTAGAGAAATGCATTACCTTGCTCTCCCTTTCAAATCGTATCTAGCTAGTATTTCATTATTCATAAGAAAACAGGATGGCAATGCATTGTTTAACTACAAGGTATTTTTACTAAGAGAGAACATTAGAACTATTTTATTCTGAAGCATGACAACAATACAGTTCAAATCTGAAACGAGCAAGTTATAATTCTTATGCTGCATTGCTGTTTCTCCTTGTAGTACTGTGCTAGCTATTGCTAGGCTCTCGTTTGCTAGGCTCTGATTTGCTCTCTATCAGCTGCACTAGCTTTTTGTCATGGGCTGCAGGAAATGAACGTTCCCAGTTTTCCTCTTGTCTCAGGACCCTTCAGATCCTCTACTTGAGTTTTTCTCTAAATGAATACTCAAATGAAAATGTTTCCTTATTCACATTACAAATCAACTTTACAGACATCACTATGCATTCTTCAGAACTATAATCTACATATTTCAGCTGTTTGAAAAAATGTGACCCCACAAACATGAACAAAATTATACTGGTTCTTGAAACCTGATCTTGTACTGTCTTTGCCATACTAAAGGATTCAACAGAATGGAATTGATTAAACTGCTAAAAATCTCAATATAACTAAAGTGGTACACGGGCAAGCCTGCAAATGATTCTTTACTGAAACAAATGAACTATTGCATTAAGTTACCTATTCTGGAAGTGTTCAGATGAGGACCAGCTCACATTACGTGAAATAGAAGCAACTAAAGGCCAATAGTTATATTTAGAAGGGTTTCTCCCTTTGAAGTTTGTCACCTTTTAACTCAGAACTATCTTCAAATAATTCTTTTTTAAAAAAACTACAGCAAAATCCTAGAGCTGGGACTGTTTATAAAGACTATTCTTTCCATTTCGTTTGAATTGCCTTTAAACTCTAGTTTAAACAGGCTAAAATACGGATAAAAGCCAATGGTGATCCAACTCAAAGTAGAATACAATTACCATTTCATGAAGGCATTTTATACAGCCAACTTTTAGTGAAGTCCTATTTCTCTTTATAAATATCCTTAATAGAAGGTAAGAAGCAACAGACGTCTGGACAAGTACCTGAGATCTTCATTACAGTACAATGCATTTTAATATGCTTCAAATTATTGTGCAGGTAAACCACACTGTGGATTTTAGAAATAATGGCAGTTATTAAAAAAACAAGGACAAAAACATGTTCTTGTGACTAATTGGGAACAATTATTTTGCACCTTAGGACAAAGAGTGAGGAAAATGATTTTCAGCTACATCCAGCAGATAGCTGCTACTAAAACCTGCCCAGAGCACATACTTCTTTATGTACCCATATGAAAATGCAATATTATGGAATGTAAAGAAGTATGTATTTTTGGCAGGTATGAACTACCAGGAAAAGAAAACCGAACTAAACTTCTGATCAAAGTGTTGTCACCTAATGTAAAAGGATCCAATGAATAATAGCATGAAAGTACACACTTCTTTACTATTTGTGCAACATTAACATTTGTTTAAAATGTGTGGGGTATTGAGTATGCTACTCACTGGCAGTACATTTGTGCTGCCAATATTGTACAGGCATAAGTTTTATTTTCTATCAATTCAAAATCTAAGAAAATAAAAGCAACCACTCTAGAACACAACAACTCATTAATCTTATATGTAAAAATATTACTGAACTATTTCAGGATCATGGTAACTTTGATTGCTTGATTAAGTGGGTTTTTTAAAAAACATTTTCTAGTTTTAAATCTCTTTACGGAAGCTTTACAAAAAAAATTCTACAGTTGAGACGTTTTTCCCAAATTATCAATATCTAATATGCCAAGTACTACATAAAGGATTTCCTTGTCACCTAATGTGTATCTACATTAAAAGACCATTCAAACTCAATATTATAAAAGAGGACTTTTCACACATTTGTCAAAGTGGGTAAACTCAATGTATTAGGCAAAGGTTTGCCCCCAGCTTTCTGCTTAGCATGCCTTGAATGTTCAGTTAGAAATCTGTCAAGTATTCAATTGCTTAATAGTACCTTTGCTGTAATTGGCAGTTTTTCCTTTTGTGCTTGCCCTTACTTGCCTTGCTTTCATTGATGACATAACATAAATATATGCATGTGCTCTGAACCCTATGAGTACAGTCTAATCTTTACCCCTGCCCACACTACTCCACTTGTGAGGCATAAGATCATGTGCCACTAGGTGTCCATGCAGAAAAATCTCTTCTTGATTTAAAAATTACAACAAAGGTGTTTAAGCAGACTAGGCAGGGTGTGATTCTGCAGCCACCCTGTGCCTTTCATTTTCCCAGTTTGGCAAACATGTCAATCGGACTTGAGCAGTTTGATCTGGGAGAAGACACAAGACCCCAGCTCAGTTGCTAAAATGAAATAAGCAGGGTGTTTGCTGCAGGGTGGAATTATTTAAAATCAATAATTTTTTCATACTTCATTTAGATCTAAACAATAGTGAAAATGTTAATTTAGAACTAATAGAGTATTATTTATACTGTTTGATTCTTACAACCAGGACATTCATCTTTTTTTCCCCCGCACTGTATACATTTTGCATTCTTTCCTTTTTTTACATATACACAGAATGCATTTTAAAATATTTTTAAATAAAGTATTTCCAGGCTGTCAAACAACCACAGCCTTCTTCCTGATTTGGGGGGGGGGGGGGGGAGAGAGAATCACTGCACAGCTGCAGAGACAAGCTCCACTCACCTCTGCAGCTTCAACACTGAGAGGGGGGTTGCACTTTGCCAGAGGGTGGCATCACACTTGCCATAGCTGGTGGAATTGTTGAAATCTGAATGGGAATACTGGAATCTGTACACTAATATTTTGCCTTGTTTCCAGTATTGCTCCTTTCTGCTTCACTCTGCCTTGGCCTATCCTAACTTTTACAAATATATATTAAAAAAAATAAAGTCAAGAAAATCTGATTTAATTTCTTTTAATCTAATTTAAACATTTTTAAAAATCAGGGTTTTTATACATACCGATTAGCCACATGGAAAGATGGCTAACCAGCTTTTATGGCATCTAAGCATTACGGCATCGTATACGCAATTTCATTGCAAGCAGCCATTTGAAGTTCCTATTCAGTTCACGTATGCATAAAGCTTTCTTCTGCCAGCATACATATGCCATTACTTTCCAAGATTTTAAAGAGGAAAGACAATTGTTAAAGTGTGAAAAATGCTAATTAATGTCTTGAAAATTCAAAGATGGCAGACTGAATGTCCTGGTAGAAACCCCAAATGCCATTTTTATTATTAGAGGCAAGATCTTTTGAAAACACAGAACTTAAACATCAAAGGAACTTTCATAAAACAGATATTATTTCAGTTCAGATAGATTAACATTATATATTTCACAAACCTAACTATTTATACATTTGATAGGTTCTCTAAACTGAAATCTGGCTGTTGTTAGGTGGCGCTACATTGAACATTGCTATTTCAGTTTCAGATGAAACTAGACTTGAATGAATGTTTCTCATTAGGCAGACACACAAAAACCCTTAACTTTCACTTTTATCTTGCAAATACATTGTGTTCAGGCCACAAACATCTAAATATGATTGATAAAGCAAATGTGCTGACCAGTAGTCAATATCTGTAATTGTGACCAACACAAATTCTATTCTACAACCAACAGATTTATTACCAGGGAGCAGTATTCACTAGCAGTAGTAGTAGTAATAGTAGTATTTCTTATTATTAGAAATGGCACTACCCATTTCTAATAATAAGAAATCTGAGCAACAGATTAAAGATTAACTTCCTAATCTCACATTTTAAAAATTGAACATTGTTTAGTCTAAGGAACAGACTTTGCACTATTGTAAACAAGGAGCAAAACAAACCTTAAATAAACTATACACAGAGCTTCATAAAAATCATGTTAATATTTTTCTTAGAATATTGTCACATTGAAATGTCACCTCCCTTATTTAGGTCAGCTGTTGAATTCTAGCTAAGCACTAGTTGAACTCTGGACATTTGCTGACACAGTTGTGACTCAAACATCTCAACCATTTGACTGACAAGGATAACAGATGCTGACATTATCAAATGCTACCATGCTTCTTTCCATAGTCACTTTTTGTCCAGATATGGCAAGTACATAAAACTATTACCCTCCAAAAGAACACTTGAGCAGCAGTACCAGTACAAGTTTCCACATAATGATAAAAATAGATGCAAGTTTTATAGCCCCCTTAAATGCTCAAGTTCAAGATGCACACATGCAATGTTTCTGTTGAAGCAAGAAATAAAAATGAATATTTACAGAAATCTCATCGCCACCAATAGACTTGCAACAGGCTATATTTAATGCATGCATTATTAACATATGGGCTGAAATTCTATTGTGCCTTCTAGTTTGGCTCAACATTTGTCGCTTTCAAATAAAAAAACTGCTTTACTACATCTTACTGCCATGTTTGAACTAATTATCTTTTATTAACCAAACCACATGCATTTTTGAATTCTGAGTGCAAAGACTATGTGGTGCAGTATGCTAACTGCATCCCAAAGAGAGGTAAAATAATTGTTTATAACATACAGGACCAGATATTCTATACAGAAAAAGCAAACATTACTAGTGGAAAAGGCTTTTTAGAAATATTAACTGGGGTTATACTTGAGAACAACTGAAGAAGTGTTACAAGCCGCAAACTACAATACTGCACATTTACCTTCCCCTAATCAGCTTTCTGTCAGTAGCTGCTGTAATTAAGACCAGTACTATACTTGTATAAGTATCGGCCAGTACCTAATGCTGCCCCTACACTAGCAGCACTCACCACTAGTGCAATGGCAACCAGAATGAGAGGCAACCAGAATGAGAGGAAACATTCATTTCTGGAACGAGGCATACCAACAGAGCTTGCAGAAGGGAGCTCCACTGACCTATCCTGCTCCAGAAACAAGTGTTTCCACTTAATTCCAGGATTGCTTTTGGAAGCACTAGTTCTTGTTGCGCTAGCAGTAGGTCATGCGGATGCAGCAGAACTGGTGGAGGCACAGCAGCAGTATTCAATACTGTCCACAGTATTCCCTTTCAGTGACAAGTTCCATTTGAGTAATAAATATACTTGCCCAGATAGCCAAGAAAAGTGCATTATTGACATTTTATAGTTCAACGGTCCCAAGGAAAGGGGCTCAATTTAAGGCCCTGCTTTCATTAACAGTTACGACTACAAAAAGGTATAACTGAAAAGGACAAACAATGAATTAATGCAAGCCTTTAAACATTTGGAGTTTCTCTTTTTCTACTTTTTTATAATGCAGAAAGGAGTCGTTGTATGGAAAATGCTGAAAAATTTCCAATTTAAAACCATGTAAATATAATTTCTTATGAAGTATACATGATAAGCTTTGATTAACAAAACATGAAAACAGCTGTATGTTTCCTAAACTTCAGTGCTTTGCTAAAGCTAGTAAAATGGAACCAAATCACTTCTTTAATGGATTTGGTCCCCTTCAACCAGCTGTAGCTATGTATTGATCACTACAGGACAAATCCTTTCAACAGCAAGGTATGAAAAAAGGCTCTTTAAAAATAGTCAAATACATAATTACAAACCATCAGCACCTAGTCTACATTAAGAGTAGATACTTTGCTTCTAATCCATAAGCTATATATTGGAAATTAGTGCTTCTCACCCCAGTGCACATACTGTCGTAAATCATTACGGGCAGTATCCAACGTTGACCACCCACAAGCTGTTGACGGAGCTCGCATAAGTGGTAGTGGGCCCGCTCTCAAACAGACAAGTTCGATACTGTTCTATGATCTTGAGAATCAATGCTCCTACTTTTTAAACTGTCATTTCCTTTATTTGTGTTTTGTTTTGTTCTGTTTAAGAGCAAATTCTAAGGCAGTTCCTACAAAATAAACTCAAAGCATTCAAATATATTTGATTTATGATCCTTCTATTTTAATGGTATTTTTGCTTGTCTCAAGATCAGAGAATAGCATGCAATCACCAAGACTTCTTTTCCATTATAATGTACAAAAATTAACAGAGAAGTGAACAAACTCTACTAAAAGGCTAATACTAAGATGTTTAATACCAGTAAATAAATGTTTCAGACAGGATTTATCCTTAATTGTATTAATCTGTCCAAGGGCATTGTGGGATCAAATAGAAAAAGCATCCTATTGTAACTTATCAAATGGTGGAATAACCTGAAAGTTAAGGGTGACTTGCTTACAATCAATTGTCATTAATGTAACTACTACTGCAATAAATTTTCTGCCATGTTGTTACTTGTCACTTAAAGATACTTGTGTATATACACAGACACATTGGGCTCCAATTCAATGTCACATGTGTGGGCCTCTGCTTGCAGGGTTAGACTTCCCCTGCACTACTATGCACTCTCCAAATCAGCTCCAGATGTTCCCAACCATCTGGAGCATATTTGGGGGCATACAGGGAACTGCAGGGAAATCCATTCCACCAGTGGTTTCCATTCCGCTGGTGGACAACAGCCTGGGATACAACCCTTAGATATTTAATCACTAGCCAACATTTTTGCTCTCACATAGATGGATATATATACACACCAATTATAAAGGAGTACAATATTCTAAGACAACTAATTTCATACTATACTTAAATAATATACTTCATTTACTTTGAACAAGGAGACAGAATATAAAACATATTATCAGTCAGTGCCTGAATAGTTAAATGTCTATTTGAGAGAGGGCTAAATCACACAGATGTTGAAGACAGAAGCTAGCAGATAAAGAAAATATTTTATTGCCACACAAAATATTTAAACGTGACAGTTCTTCCTTATGGAGAAAGGATAAAACATGGAAGCAATCTTTAGGGTAATTATACTCTCTTCCAGGTTCTACCAAAAGGGATGAACTGCTTCATTAACATAGCATGTACAAGAACAACATTCTGTTCAGACTGCTGTTCACAGAGATTATGTTCCTCCAAGTTTGTTCAGGTTACACAGTTAAAGAAAATTTCAGTATTTTATACCACTAATACCAAGAGTTGGTTCAGATGGCTATCATGGCCAGTAAAATCTATATGCAATGAGATCTCACATTTCTATCCACACGGTACAACCATCCCAACACTGGAACCATTATATGTACATGTATGAACTATCATTTCCTTGGGTTTATGTGCACAGAGACCTGATCAAAAACAGCAAAGAGTCTTGTGGCACCTATAAAGACTAACACATTTATTCTGACATAAACTTTCAGGGATTATAGCCTACTTCATTGGTTTAGAGTTTCAAGTATGTATGTATAGTAGAAAGGATTTTGGGGGGGAGGGGAGAATTGTGAACAGTGAGGACAGAAGGAAATTAAATGCAGAAGGAACTGATACTGACAATCACATTATTAACAAAGGCCATCCACAAAATAGTTGCTACTGATAACACACACATCCTGGCACTAGATGAACCAATTAACAAATGTAGTGTGATAAAAATCCTTTCTCAAAATTCAAGATTCTAAAGACAGATCATGCAGTCAATATTTCAATTACAATGCTGTACACTTCAGGCCTACATGTGTAGAATTTTATGGACACTAGTTGTTATGCAAAAGTTAGGTCCAATGGGTATGCCTTGAGAGTGAGATGCAGCGTGAGATGGTTTTGAAGTTGATTCGTAAATCATAATTATTAGGGATCCTGGTTTCAGCAGACCATGGTATGTGTACAGATGTAACACTAAACTATAACATAGAAGGAAAAGGAGAGGGGAGGAGGGAGACAGGATCACAATTTGTAAATAGTGGTTTAGGAAGATAGAGTCATATCTGCACCAGACCTTTGTACAACAAATTACATGATGACTGATTACATACCAGTTGGCATGAGCTTCATATAGAAGATATATGTGTTGAAAGAGAAAGATCACTCTTATCCCAAACCATGTCTGCAAAAAAGGGGGAGGACTATAAGGGAGGAAATGTTCCAGATAGGGGAGGATGGAGTACAAGATTAACTATATCATGTACTCTTGGTTTTTTTTAAATAAGCTTTGTTATACAAAAAGGTTTACAGGACACTAATCACCCCCGTTACTGATACACCTCTGACCCAAGTACACAGGTCAGATAGTAACCAAATCTCTGCAGGATCACTCTCAGGTGTTGATCACCTTTCAAATTCAAATTTTCCTTTTATGTTTTCCTTATGTTGTTGAGCAACTGTAAAATGTTTTAAAGAAAAAGACAGGTTCAATAATGAATGGTTCACCTGGCTATTCAGAGCTCTAGAATCTAGACAGCATAGTATGGGTTCAGTGTGGATGGAAATAATTTTTGGAGTGAGAAAGTGACATTGTATGTCCAGAATGATATCCCTACCTACACTGGACTACAATTATATTGGGTCAGACCCTGAGTGTTCAGATGATTGCCCGGCGGGGGGAAGGGGGAGAAGCCACCTCCACTGCACCGCACACCAAGTTCTGACAACATACCAATCCGCGCTGTGGTAATTATGTAAACAACGGCTGCACATGTGGCACGCACAGGACCAGGGAGGGGAGGGGGAGAGAACCCAGACACTGGATTTAATAACTGGTTCAGAATAGCTACCTGCTTTATTGCACTGCAGAGATAAGTTACTGTATTGTACCATGTAAGTCACTCTCTCAAATCAAATATCACATAAAATCATGATTTGCATGACTCGTAGTTTAGAACTAAAACCATGGTTTGAGCATCCAGGTATATAAATGTACCAAACTTTAGAGCTCAATGAGCAGAAGCCAATGTGACGCTTATGTCCCCACCAATTTTCTTACACCCTGAGAAAGTAGACCCAATCGGTTTGCAATGGCGATTTAGCGCTTGCAGAGCAACCCAAAACAAGCAAAAACACTTGTTTCTAGAAGAAGGGAGATTGGCGGAGCTCGCATAAGGGAATTCCGCTGACCCTGCCTTCTTACAGAAATGAGCATTTCCACTCATTTCAGGGTTTCCCCTAGGAAGCATTAAATCTCCCTAGCATAAGCAGTGGATCCCACTAGCACAACAGAATTGGCAGGACCCATTGCATGCGGAAGGGAATCAGCGGGGCAGAAAGGAATTGGTGGGGGTGTAAGTGTCCAATGGATTCTGTCCAATATATGTTTTCATTTTTTGATCCCTTGGCACCCTGGTACATAAATTCATTCCCACCTCAAGTGTGAAGAAACAGCAGCTTTAACTATGACTTATCCATTCAGACATTCCAACAAACAACAGTTAACGCAAGCTATGATTTGCAAGCTCACTTCAAAACATGGAGGTTTTTTATTCTCATTCAGTGGCCGTGTGCAGAACATATTTTATCAGTTCAGGCAACACCTCCAACCATAAGTGAGTTTCTGTAACCATAGATTGCCATGTCTAAATGAGCTCTCTCTGCCCATACCCAGGCAACACATCTCTCTATAAATGGCTGTTCCATATTGGAGATAAACTACATCGGTCTAATAATAATAATAATAATACAGCTATTCTGCCCAAGAGGTATCAGTATTTTAGTTCTCGGTGAGGGACAATTATATCTCACTATTAGAAATCTATCATTGAGAAATTCACCTCTTAATAACCTTCTTCAGATAGAGCTAAACTCAGGCACAACTCAAATGTTACTCTTGCAACATGGTTGCTTTGCTAAGTGCCCACCCACGATTGGCTACCAGACTGCACTTGGAATGCTCATATCACATAGAGATTTCCCATGCTAACTAGCATTAGTGTTCTGCTGAAGATGGAAGGTGCTGGGACTGAAACATCAGTAAGGGAAGTAATCTAGCCTACCCATGCAATATAAAAATGCACAAATATTGCTGCTATAAAAACAGCTGTAGTACAGTGGCTACGGTCTGTATCTGTTGTTTTTACAGAAACTTGAACAGCAGCTCTAATTCATTATACGGAAATATGACTTTATTTCCAAATCTGTGAGAATTGCAGCCATAGTTTTCAAGCACCAATTACATTAATAGCTATTTCACCCCATTATGATGGTATAGAATAACAACCTGATTATACACAGAACAATTCACCATATAGAAATATTTAAGATAACCTACTTGTGGCAGCCATAATGTGCAAACATGCTCACCTGTGCTAATATTAACACTTCAACTACTGAGCAATAGAAAAATGAAACTCTCATCTGAACAAATGTATAATCTTCCCAAAAAAGAAATTACTTCTCAAGTAGTTATTTTCCTTACCAAACACTAGGAAGCAACCAATGTTAACTGTACCTTGGATTTCCTCTTAGTGCAGCATGATGTAGAGCATTAAACCCATTGTTGTTTGTAATAGTAACATCAGCTCCAGCTTCCAGGAGTACTGCCAAGATGTCATCGCGCTTTTTACTTATTGCATCATGAAGAGGTGTATCACCCTCAGAATCCTAAAAATAGGCATTAGTTAATTTCTATAAATACCTAACTGAAAAGTATAGTTCCAGAGAAAACATCTGATTATGAAAAGGCTACATGTATAATTTGACTTAAATTGGCACACTTAACAGTAACTATATAATATAAAACATGCTGAATTGTTAAATACCCCACAGCAGCTGGGTTTGCACAACACAGCAATCATGTGAATGCCCTGGTCAGGGTTGCATATTCAAGATGTTGCCCAGCATGCACTTTGTCATGTCAACTGGGCTGTTGTGTTTGAACCTGGCTTTGCTAAAGAACAGTGGGTTGTTAACCAGCCACAAGCCAGAAAGAGAACCCATAGTTTGTTGTTAGGTTATCAACTCTGGAGTTGATAAACCCATGGGTTGTTTTTATGTCCATACCTAGAACAACGGGTTGTGTCTGGTTTGTTTCTCCAGTTCACTGCCATTGAACCAAGGCAGCTGTCAAGAATGGTCTCAAAACCTGCAGCTCTTCCCCCTCTTTTCCGTATGTTTTCCATATACACATTACATATATTTTCATACATCTATGTTTCCATTCATTCCATACCTTTTACTGGCAACAAAACAAATAGCAAACAGTAGCACAAATTACCTGAAGACTGGGATGGCAACCAAAATCCAATAATGTCTTCACTACTTGGAGGTGACCTTTATTAACAGCAATATGAAGTGGTGTCTGTCTACGTTTGTTACGAGCATTGAGATCTGCGCTGCCTCTATGCAACACTTCTATTACAGCTCCTTCATCACCAAAAGCTGCATGGTGAACAGCCCTGTCTCCATCTTTGTCCTAAACAATGAACATTTAACTGAATTAGTCATTATTACTTTTGTTCTAGACGATAGTTATAATTTCTGGTAGATGATTAAGCACTTTCTACACCATTGGTGAAGTGATACACTATTATTCTAGTCTTTTATATTTATTTATGTAAAAATACATAAAAACACACACGCCTATGCACATGAGACTGACACAAAATAAAATGCAGTTCACTTGAGATTTTGTTGAAATGTAAACAGCATTCACTTATCTGAGTACCTATATATCACAACAGTTATTTTGCTATTAAAACATATTGCTCCATGCAAAAGTCTGGTCAAGCTACAACACAAGGAACAGTGCAGCGAACTATGGTTTAGGGGTAGCACAACCTTCAGGCTCACATGCTTCCTCCCTCTTCATGTGCAAATGACTTTCCTATCATGGTCTGACATTATATATGACTGTTGCTAATCCTGATTAATAAGGCAACTGTTAAATAATGACAGATGGGAATAAAATGAGGAGTCAAGATGATCTTTACCAAGAAGCAATAACTGAAGTTATAAATGATTGATTTAGAGAACATAAGCAGTTGAAATTTAAAAAATTATTGATAACTTCAACTATTATGCTGAGAAATTAAACATTAACTTACCTCTGCTTCTACATCCACATTCTGTTTCAGAAGCAATTTCAAAATGTCAACATGTCCATTCTGACTAGCAGCTTGCATAGCTGTGTGTCCTGCACACTGCCCATTCACCTGTAAATCAAGTCAAAGAAGCTTAGAAACATACATTCATTATACGCACAAGTGCTCGTGAACTGCACTATATATTTTAGAGGATAAATTCAATTAAATGGAGTATCAAGTAGGCAAACATATTTTACAATTTAAAAAAACCCAAAATAAACCAACCCTAGCTCAATTGACATTATTGATTAATTGCCTTTTCAGACTCCCGTACCTCTTTTACTTACTAACTAGGCTAATAAAATACAACTTATCTTTCTAATATCTATTAAAGGATTTCAGATTTATATTAAAATGTGGCTTTTATAAAGTTGCAAAGGGATTGAGAAGTGGGTGACAGCATTCATGCTGAAGGCAACTTAATCAAGTTTGATTAATTTATGACAAGGTGAATATCTATTCCCCTCTCAAAAATCCTTATCTAACTATTTTTAAGATACATTTTAAATACATTTATAATATTCATTAATGTATTGCCAGTACTAAAGACACAGTAAAATCCAAAGCAAGAAATCAGCTGAAGACCAACAAAGCATCACATGTCCATAATTGTCTTTTACCTGGATGAATTGGGGATGCTATCCAAAAACTTAACTTTTCACAGGGTTCATTAAAATATAAACATTTTAGGAGACAAGTTTTGGCATTGAAATAAATTATCAGAAAATATCACAAAAACCTTTCAAGACAATATAACGGCCCAGTTCGCACAATTACCATGGTGGCTTGTTTAAACCGTGGCACATGCCAGGTGCCATTTGCCTAATTACCCATCCAGGCGTGGCTTGTTCTTTCGTCTGAACACAGGTGCCATGGTTGGTTTGAAAGGGAAACAACTCTCAAACAACCCAACAACAGACTGTGGGTTATTTAAAGGTTGTTTCCCCCTCAAACAAGCCCTGCCACCTGGGTTTAGATGACACAACAAGCCGCACCCGGGCAGATAATTATACAAATGATACCTGACATGCGCCAGCATGCACCTCAGTTTTAACAAGCCACAGAGGCTTGTTTAAGCTGCAGTGATTATGCAAACTGGGCTAAGTTATAAACAAAAACAAAATACATGTACTGTGGAAAACCAAAGTTGGGCTGGTTCTTCTTCTCTTAAGTACAATGTGATTAAGTTGTTAACATTTCTCATTGCTATCCAGCAATAAAGATTGTAAAAGGAAGATGTATTCTTGCTTTGAGGATTAGGAAGTGCCCCACTTCTATAAGAATGCCTAGTAACGAATTGAAAGCACTTTTTGCATTAAAAGTTAGAAAACAAGGTTACTCACATCCACATCTGGTCTCTTAAGCAAGTCTTCCACTTTGGCTACATCTCCATTAGCAGCTGCTTTAACAAGCTCTTCATTAAGATCTCCAGATTCTTGAGTTTCAAACAGTTTCTTCAATAACTGGGACAATCTCTCTGTGAATATTTTATTTATTGTTATATTAACTACGTTTGATATAAAAAAAATGTATTAGCTTCACCGTGCCTGAATGCTGTGTTGTGCTTGAATGAACTTCAATCTATTTCTAATTTAGGAAGTACCATATGGAAACATCAACATAAATAAAGGTGTTGCCCTTAACCAAAAACTATGCAGTATATATCCAAAAACGTTAAGGTAGAATATAAATGAGTTTAATACAATTTTTCATATATATACAGAAGTAGTTGATAAGCACTTAAAATATGGCATACAGTTAAAATGATACAATAAAAAGAATGCTCCGACAATCTTCACTGTTATGGCCAGACGCGTTTTGACACGTATGTTCTCCTCAGTGGCCACTTCACACAGTTGGTTTAAAACTGAATTGGCTTTTTCCTTTTGCTAATCTTGCACTCTGCTGAGGCTGACTAAAACCTTTTTCAACAAGTGTATGTATGATAAAGAGCGTCACTCCCCTGCTTTGAGAGATGTAGCGTTTTTTGATATGGAGCACCCACCACTCGTGTGCTCCATATCAAAAAACGCTACATCTCTCAAAGCAGGGGAGTGACGCTCTTTATCATACATACACTTGTTGAAAAAGGTTTTAGTCAGCCTCAGCAGAGTGCAAGATTAGCAAAAGGAAAAAGCCAATTCAGTTTTAAACCAACTGTGTGAAGTGGCCACTGAGGAGAACATACGTGTCAAAACGCGTCTGGCCATAACAGTGAAGATTGTCGGAGCATTATTTTTATTGTATCATTTTAACTGTATGTCATATTTTAAGTGCTTATCAACTACTTCTATATATATATATGAAACATTGTATTAAACTCATTTATATTCTACCTTAACGTTTTTGGATATATACCATATGGAAACATGACAGAAATCAATATTCCAAAACTGTTTAAAAGCTGTTTTGTAATTTGCTACTTGCCTATATACAACGATTACCTCTAGAAAAGCAGTAACGATTCCCTACAGCGGAAAAAAGCAGGCAACAGCAGGTATAAGTCTCAAAGCAAGACTGATTGAGTATACACTATTTTATCACCTGGTGGGTTGTCAAGATGAGAAGAGTCATCACACATATCAGTAGAGAGGTGTAGGAAGACAGTATATTTAATTTGGGGGGGGAGATATGTATGTTTGTGAGGAACACAAAAAGACAAAGGGGTAGGAAGCAAGTATCAGGTGCTGAAAATCAAACACATCTACTTCAAGTGCTGGAAGGAGCAACTACACTTTGAATAATGGTGAGTAGGAAACTGGTAGGGAAAGAAAAGGGGGGAGGGGTTTGAGATGAGTGGAAAGAAGCAGATGAAGACTGTGCAACAAGGGTGTATTTTGGCGTGTGTATTGGGTTAAAATAGAACCCAGCTGCAATAGAAAACAGGACAGATAATAGGGGTCTAATAGTACAATGAATATGGAAGTGAAGACTGCAGAATATTGGTATAGAGGGGATGGAGAAGGAAAGAATGTGAGGACAGAAGGCGATGTTCAGTGTTTTTCTATTCTTTTGAAGCAGCTTTCATAACACAACAACAATAAAACATAGTTAGAATGCAGTCTTCTCATATCAAGCAAAAACACTCAACTATCCTTGCTGTTCTACATCATAAAAAAGAAATGTTCTTCAAAGTTGACCAAGTACTTTTGTTTCATATTATTTCTCTTAAACACACCTTTCAAAATTTCAAATCATGTAGACATTATCAGTTTCTAACTTACCACCAGATGCATTGCTTATAGCAGACCCTGCCGATGCCACCTTCGACACAGCAGCTGGATTGTATGTCCATGAAGTTCCACAAACCTCTACTTTTAAGTCACTGTCTGAATAGATCTGCTGGACCCTTCCAACTTTACCTAAAGTCTAAATTGAAGACAAGACAAACCTCAACATATATTATTTGTAAAGTTATGTAAACTAGCTTTTCTCTAGTTCAGTCAAGTTGTGTATACACTGTTGCCTGAACCATCAAGATAGTCCAGGTGAAAGCTAAAAAAAAGTGTAGAGTGGATAGTTCTTCAATCAAAATTCATTTGTTTCTGTTATGAACTTGTTCAGTAAGACACGCTAGTTTCCAATGATTTCAGACATTACATAAGTGAACCTAACTCTACTGGCAAACCATTTCAGGCAAGGATTTCCTGACCGATGAATACATTTCAGCCATGGTTTTATTCATTTGCTTTTACTGTAATATTTTGTATTTTAACTTATTGTACATTGCTCCAATATCTCTCAGTGTGGAGGAGTTTGAACATTTTATAATAAATAACCAAGTAACATTGTGGCTACCTAAGCAGTTATTGTTGGATTTTTTTTGGTCTACATGATGAAATGACTTGGAAAATAATTGTTTTTAAGAATACTTTGGCATCCTGGTTGTGGAATGAGCTTCCCAAAGAAGCTTGCCTGGCATGTACATTGTGCTTTTTTCGGCATCAGGTAAAGCCATTCTTTTCCCAGGCATTTAGCACACAAACCAAAGGATTACATTGGAGAACACCCATTTACCTCACCAGAGACAAATTTGCTTATGAGATTAGAAAAATAGCCCACAAGACCAAATACATTAGTTCTCTAGTAACAACATTTTACTGAAATTTTACCATGTCAGTTTATGATACTTTTCTAATATTTTGAGTTTGAAACATACTTCTTCTGACACCACAAAACACATTGATGTTCATGGAACATTTTAACACCCCAGGACATACTGGAAAACAGCTTGGGGTAGTAAAACGCCCCAACAATCATATCTGTATATATCTCTTTAGAGTTCTGCATGGTTTAATAAAAGCATTTGTATAAACTTACAGGAAGCATTGCTTCAGCCCATTCACCATGTCCTCTTTGAAGCAGCTTGATTCTTTCTAAGTCATAACAAACTTGGACAAGGTCACCCACTTGAAATTGTGATGTACCACCTTCAGCACCTTGAGCAGCATCTCCACTTCGGACAACATTGGCTTTGGTGAGAACAGCAGGGTTAAAGGTCCACCTAAAAAATATGAGTAACTTGAAATATTATGAAAAGTGATATTAAGTATTTTTATGAAACTGTAATGGGATAACTACACTATTAACTAGTCTGACCCCACATTTCGCCAGTCTGCAACTGCTTGATTCTGCAAGAACCCAAGTAAGGTGACAGGAGAATGCCTAAAGTTTTAAAAAGAACGTAAGGATTCATGTGCAACACTATTTTTTTTAAAAAAGGATCTTGGAAAGATCCAGGAAATTACAGGCTGGTTAGCTTAATGTCTGTTATGGATAAACAGGTTGAAGGCAATATTAAAAATAAAATGGTGCTTTTTAGCTTATACATAAATGATCTGGACTTAGGAGTGAACAATGAGGTAGGTGGCCAAGGATGGTAAAGCAAAAGAGCGATAGTCAAAAGTTCCAAAAAGATATTCCCAAATTGGGGGAATTGGCATTAAATTGCCAAATGTGGTTCAAAGTAAGGAAATAAAAAACAATATACACTGGGGCAAAAAAACCCTAACTTCACATATACACTGAGGATTCTGTGCTGGCAATGACTGATCAATAAAGGAAACTTGGGGCTGTGGTGGACAGTTCAATGAAAATGATGACACAATGACCATGTTTGAATGACATGCTAAGCGATGGTAGTTAAGCATTTTGAGCTAAACATTATGGCTTAGCATGTCACATGAACCATGACTTAGCGTGTCGTGTGAACCATTCCTAACCATGGTGGCTACATAATCATGGTTTAAACATGCTCACTAATCATTTGCTGCAAAAGGGTTAGCAGCCCAACCATGGCTTAGCACGTTGTCTGAACAGGCCCAGTACATGGCAGTTGTGAAAAAGATAAAATTGATGGTAGGGGTCATTAGGAAAGGGACTGAAAATAAGATTATCAATACTGTAATGCCTTTATATAAATCAAATGTATGTCTATACTTGGGATTACTCTGTACAGTTCTGGCTGCTGGACCTCAGAAAGGATATTGCTGAGCTGGAAAAGATGCTGAAAACTATGATGATCCAGGGGTGAGCAACTCCACTACAAGGAAAGATTGCAGTGTGTGTGTGGGGGGGGGGGGTTAAGGAAAGTAAGAACAGGACATGCTAGAGATATATAAAATTATGCAGGGTGTGGAGAAAGTGGATAGAGATGTTTCTCTCCTCTCATAATATAAATAGCAGGATCATCCAATAAGCTTAATGGGGGAGATTCAGGACAATCAAAAGGAAGTACTTCTTTACACAATACATAGTTACATTATGCAATGTATCAACACAAGACGTAGTGATAGCCACCAACTTAGATGGCTTTAAAAGGAGATTAGACAAATTCATGGACAATAAGTCTTACAATGGTTGTTTGTTATCATAGCTATATACATCCTCCAAAATAAGAAGCAGAATGCCTTTGAATACCAGTTGCTAGGAAACAATGGGAGAGGCTCTCATGCCTTCAGTGGGCTTCACAGAGGCATATAGTTGGCCTTTGCAGGAAGCAGTCTTTGGTCTGATCCAGACACGTTCTTCTTATTTGGCCTGATCTCTGCAATTGTTACTGATCACATATGCTAACTAAGAATGCAAATAGATAACCAAGTAACCAATGCATTATTCAGCATATTTACAGTCAAAGTCAATAAGAACAGCATCACTTACTTTCAATTCTGTTGCCTGACTGAATGAATTATTTGGTATAGAATGCAGTGATACTGGAGAGGTGGATAAAAGTCGCTTCTGTGCTACTGTAACTTTTGTGTTTCTGATATTCTATCTGAGGTTTAAAATGCAAGAAAGCCAAGAAATTTTCACTACTGTATTTTCTGGTATGTTTCTATGCAATCTATGACCAAAACAAATTGTGTTTCCATTCTTGTTTTGGGATATGGCAGGAGTCAAAGCGAAACTTAAAGTATTAAATAAACACATGCAGCTTAACCAAAGTTTGCCTCATAAAAATATGGGATTAATATACCTATTGCCACTTGGATATTGTACAACAATGTCATGATCTTCATCTATGCCACAAACTGTGCCAGTAGTAGTTAAAGTCTCAAACATTCCATCAGTCCATCCTCCATGTCCATGCTGCAAAGACTGAACAATTTCTAAGTCAAGATCAATATTTACTAGATCACCGATCTGCAATCCACCAGGATTCCGGTTACCATTTTGTTCGCCTATATTTAGAGTAAAATGACAAGATATTTAGAAACCCCAACACACTCTCACAAAGAAAGGAATGGTGACTTCAACATTATACAATAGAAGAATATTGCTATTCTAACAACCTAATCCTATTCATACTGTACACAAGTTGACTTCAGTGAAGCAGTACACCTACTTAGCAGTGTAATATAGCTGCACATCTGGTCACTAAGCAATTTCGGTAACAGTATTAGATCTTACACAGCTAAGGGCAGAATGCTATGCATGTTTAGACAGAAAAAAGTCCTACACCTCCCAGCATTTCCCAGCCAGCCATGGTGTCTTGGGAATGCTGGGAGTTGTAGAACCTTTTTTCAGTCTAAACATGCATAGTATTGTGCCCTAAGTTGAACAGACTGCAAATTTTCATTCTTTCATTCACATGACATTTCTAAACCACCCAATAGCCAATACTTTCTGAAAGGTTCACAACATGATCAAACATAATATAAAACCTTTAATAGAAAAAAATTAAATCAGTTAAAATGGTAAAAATGGTAAAAACTAGACAAAATGTTATTACCTTAATTTATGGTTTTATTTCCATACCAAATTGTGCATACATAAATCCACTGACTTAACTGAGTCTTATATACTTCTCATACCAGAATTCAGATTATGTTTACTCCAACTCACCAAGCACAGGACAATGATCTCGGTAGAAGGATCCTCCTTTTGCATCCTGGACACATTTAAGGTCTGACTAAAAAAAACACAGGAAGAGAACTTTAGCTTTACCCATTTGAATACAGATTGATGTGGCTCCTAATGAGCCAGTATTTGCACCATACTGATTTTGTCAGACAATATCTAGAATTACCTCATATATGGGGCTTTTTTAAAAACCATGTTTTTCACTATTTGTCCTTACTTTGTCTACTTCCTTCTATGGCCCATGGGAATTTGAAGGGTAGATGCCTTATCACAAATCCTATGTAATTATCCAGCTCTGTACATGCTGTTTGTGAGACAAACCTGGTTTCAAACTAACATTCATATGAACAGGAAGTTAGTGGTCTGTTTCATTTAATTTCTTATATTTCTATATCGCCCCATAGCCGAAGCTCTTTGGGCAGTTCACAAAAATTATGGCTGTTGATATATGCTGTCATCTCCCCATCATCTTGTTCATACCATGTCATATTCCCTTTCCACCCACATTCAACTCATAGGAGGCCTTGTCAATTCAGACATACTTATCATCCTTTGCCACACCAGTTGAATGGCACAAATCACAATGCTGTTTCCCAAAATAGTTCGCCAAAGCATAGCTCATCTCTTTTTTTAAAAATAGTCAAAATATTTTTACACACGATAGTTAAACAGCATTACAGAGATATATTGTTTTAATAATATGTTTCACTACCACAACACAAAATTATTTTAAGAATGCACTTTACAGGATACACAGACAAGTTATTTAAAAACTAGCCTCTATTGAATATACCTAGCAACAAATTCTAATATGCTTCTCCTCCCTAACTGTTGTTCTCGCGATTCCTAATTCAAATAGTAGCCATCTGGTGTTATCTCTGAAGCAAATCCCGTTGGGCAAAGGTTGTTCAATGCATGTACACTAAAGGGTGGAGTGAACAGGAAGAGAAGAGTCCTCTAATTCATATAAGCTGGAACTGAGGGAGCAAACAAAGGGACAGGTGGTGTATAGGCCAACTATGTACTGCTGCAAAGATCTGTCTGTTTCTTTATTACTTGTGGATAAAAGCCCAGAACAGTAAGCTTGAGGTACTGGCAGACTGCAGCATGAAAAGAGTAAGTCATCCACTGAGTTACAATTAATGTATTACACAATTTATGCTATTCCGCTTCCACAATTCAGTGGCCACAAAAAAATCAAAACATGCAAAGAAGTATGCACATGAATAGTAACTTACTGAGCTGCTTCCAGGAGAAAGACTCATTTAAATGCAACACCAACTTGACAAAGATTCAAGCATAAATTCAGCAAAAGCATATTTACTCATTAATCACAACTTTGACACAGAGTATACAAACTTTTCCTCCATGCGAAATAAAGCATTCTGTTCAGATGAGAAAGGGGAGCAAAGATTTTGTAGAGGAAGGGACAACTTGCAAATCAGTAAGCATTCTACTTTGAAATAGAAAATGGGAGTAATTTGAGGGTTGATTAGAATATACTGGCAGTTTGCACAAAAACAAAAGATTGCATAAAATCCAAGTTTCAAAGGAAAGGAACAATGACTTCACTAATGCCAAGAAATACATTTGCTAAGTAACCATAGAGTTATACAAGTATCTTCATGTTGTTTAATGAGTCTCATTTAACATATTAAGTACAATATTCTAATGAGTAATGCATCAATGCTATGCATCAAATATGACCTATAATTAAACTTAGTGGGCTAAAGAAAACAACTATCCGTCCCACTTCTGTCATACATTATGTTGCAATTATGCCGGAGCACTACTGAAATCAACACGAGAAATTTACTGATCAAGCTTGAACTTAATCAAAGCTCACTGAGCACTTCCATGCCATTAGAAAGATAGATAGCATTATAAACATATTTACAGATTTGGGGAATTAAATACATTTTAGCTATCTTCTCATCTAACCATTTCTACCTAATTTACAAAAACAAATCAAGAAATATCCTATTTACAATAGTATTTGACACTAAGATTGCAACAGAAGCCAGCTAAAAAGTTTAAGGTCTGCATGTTTAATAAACCATGACTAGACGTATGCATATGCATGAGCCATCTTACAGCTGTAGGAACAATGAAGTGCCTAATAGCATGCAAACTGACAGAAGGATATCACAAAAGAAGATAATGGCACAGCACAAGCCATTTTTACTATTCCTCCATGAAGCAATTTTATTCTTTGTATTGCTTTACTCCTTACCATGCCCTCAAAGCCAACTCTGTAAAGGTTTTTGGCTCCATTGTCCCATAAAACATATGCTGCACTGTGTGGACTTGATGCACTCCAGTCTTGAATTTCAGTTACCTAACAAAGTAAAGAAGAAGGATGTTTGTGCTGTAAAAGAGTATATAATCTTCATCCACAACCTACAGAAAAGAATGTTATATTTATTCTTTATTTAAAACATTTATGCCTTGCCTTTCCAAGAAGTTCAAAGCAGCTAACAAAAAAGGAAATACAATATAAAAATACAATAAAAATACTAATAAAAATACAACAAAACATCATCCTTACTTAAAAGTAGCAATAGAGAAGCAAAAACCAGAAAGATCGAAGCAGAAGAACAGCAATAAAAACAACCCAACGCTCACTAAAGCCTCAAACAATCAAAGGCCTTTCTAAAAACGATGGCCTTTACACTGCAGCAGAAGACTATCAGGGAAGCAGTGAGACAGATATTGCCGGGCAGATAATCCCAAAGTCTTGGTGCAGCCATCAAAAAAGCTTGTCATCCACCAAAGTGACCAAATCAATTTCTGTCCTGAAACCAGGCAAAAATACATACTGGAATGGATATAAGCGATCAGTGTCATCCAACACAACCTGCAGTTAAGAGACTACCCAAAGGAGATCATTAGAAATGAGACTACAGTTATTAAGGTCCAGCAGCTCCACTGTTACTGATTTTTTTTCCAGGAGTCTCTACACTGCTTCCTTTAATGCAGTGGGGGCCACACCTCTTACGCAACCTCTATGACAAAGGTAGTCAAATCTTCTCAGGCAACTCTAATTAGTCAAAATGGGCAATGATCAAGGATATTTGTGGTAGGCCACAACCTCCAAGTAACCTGGCCATGTCCTCAGGCTGCATAAGTTAAAAACTATCCATTATAAAAGGACTAGAAGATGGTACGTTGGCTGCATACATCTTTGATTTTGCTTCAATCATGACAGCTAAGTTGGTACTGATACAAGCAATTTTATCTGCGATATACATTGTGACTCAGTCACAGTGGACGACAAAGGTCACCACCTCCAAATTCTTTGAGTCAGAGTGTACTACACTCCTTACCATTCAGAAAAGGACCACTGGACAATACTGTGCAGATATAATAGTGCAAAGAAATTTTCTTCACCACCATCACTGCCCTGCTTGGTCATATTCATTATGAGTCTTCTGCCACTGGTTCTCTAGCTGCTGACCCTATTTCTAGCTGCTGATCTTATCATTTCATCACCTCAGCATACTAAGGATTTACCACTTGAGCTCTACAGGTCAGGCAAGGGGATCTGAGCAAGGATGTCTGAGCAATTCTATCAACAGCCCTTTATTCAAAGGGAGAATAGGACCTTAGCAGAATTTCCCGCCACATCTGTGGAAAAATCCCCCAAAGACACCATGAATCCATTCGGGTTTATACAGTGCCTTGCTTAAGTATTCACTATCCTTGGACTTGTCCACATTTTGTTGATTTTAGTTCCAGGTTGTAACACGAGTTAATTGGCGTGTTTGTCATTTGATTTACACAAGATAGTTAACATTTTGAAAGTACAAAATATTTTTATTGTGGCACAAAAGTTAATTAAACAAAAACTGGCATTTGTTGGCTGCATAAGTATTTACCCGAGTCAATACTTGATAGCAGCACCTTTGGCAGCAATTACAGCTGTGAATCTTTTGGGGTAAGTCTTTGCTCATCTGGAGCCTGCAATATTTGCCCATTCTTCTTAGCAAAGTCAATAGAGGTGTCAGGTTGGATGGGGACCACTGATGAACAGCAATTTTCAAGTCTTGCCACAGATTCTCAATCGGACTGAGGATTGGACTTTGACTGGTCATTCTAAGACATTCAGAAGATGAACCTCCGCCACAGTCCCAGGTCCCTTGCAGACTGAAACAGGTTTTCCCCTAGAATTGCACTGTATTTGGCTCCATCCATCTTGCCCTCAATCCTGACCAGCTTCCCATTGCCTGCCAATGAAAAGCATCTCCAAAATATGATGCTGCCACCACCATGCTTCACCGTGGGGATAATGTTCTCAGGAAGATAAGTACTGTTGGCTTTGCACCACATATAGAGTTTTGTGCTAAGGCCAAAAAGTTCAATGTTGATCTCATCAAACCAGAAATTTTTCAATATGTTCTGGCAAAATCTAAAAGGGATTTGATATGGGTTCCCCCCACCAACAACAACAACGGCTTTCTTTTCGCCACTCTTCCATAATGCCCAGCTTTATGGAGTGTCCAGGTGATAGCTGTCCCATGAATGGTTTCTCCCATCTCAGCTGTGGATCTCTCCAGCTCTTTGGAGTTACCATTGGCCTCTTGGTTGCTTCTCTGACTAATGACCTCCTTACCTGGTCACTGAGTTTTGGTGGACAGCCTTTTCTAGGCAGAGTTGCTGTTGTACCACATTCTTTCCATTTTGTAATAATGGATTTAACAGTACTCAGGGGGATATTCATAGCTTGGGGTATTTTTTAAAATAACCCAACCTTGATTGGTGCTTCTCCAAAACTTTATCCCAGACTTGTTTTGATAGCTCCTTTGACTTCATAATGCTGTTTGTTTAGATAGGCTCTCCAATAAACTTTAGGATCTTCCAGAAACAGGGGAATTTTATCTGAGATCATGTGACACCTGAATTGCACACAGGTGGACTCCATTCAACTAATTATGTGACTTCTGAAGGTGGTTGATTGCTCCAGAGATTTTTTAGGGGTGTCACAGCACAGGGGATAAATATTTATGCCATCAAGACCACTTAGTTTTGTATTTCTAAATCATTTTGTCAAACAGGTAGATTATTTCCCCACTTCAACATTATGGACTATTTTGTGTAGATCTATGAGAAGAAATCCTAATTCACTCAATTTTAATTCCAAGTTGTAACACAACAAAATGAGGACAAGTCAAAGGGGGTTGAATACTTATGCAAGGTGGTAGACCCAAAATAATGGGTCTGCCACCTTGCATAACTATTCAACCCCCTTTGACTTGTCCTCATTTTGTTTTGTAACAACTTGGACTTAAAATTGAGTGAATTAGGATTTCTTCTCATGGATCTACACAAAACAGTGTAGACTCAAAAGAATGGGTCTACTGCCTCTGTAGTCCAAACCTCATGAGATAATGATCTGTCCATAACATGGAAGCTGTCATAGGTACTCTGAACACTTACTTTTCCCCTACGTCCATTGCCACCATCTTGATCTTCCCATTGCCAATCAACTCCTCGTACCACTCTGGCACTTGTGAAGATTCCTCTTGCAGTGATTTTCTTTGATTTACGGCGAGATTCCAGTAATACCCTAAAATTGAATATCAAATGACAGTTTAAAGGATGGCCAGTTGTTCAAATTTCTTTCATTTTCAAGAAGTAAAGATACCGTTTTAATTTTATTTAAGTCAACTGTTAATTTCTTGAATGTCTCAGCATTTCTAGTGGTGACAAGACTTTTCTATATCTGAGTCACAGCACTATCTCATGACTATATTATTATTATTATTATTATTATTATTATTATTAAAATGTGAATGCAAAAGTTACCTTTCACTTCCTGGTGTGGTTATTCTGTAAAAGCGATGTCTCAAATGATGTTTATCCCCATGGTAACATACAGTACATAAGTCATAATTTGTGCATTCTGCACATTTCCATCGAATGCCAATTATTGGTTGTTGGCGACATGTATCACACATTGTTCCATCATGTTTAATTCCTGTGGAAAAGAGTGTAATTTGCACAAAAAATTGGAATGTACATAAGGAGGCATATGCAAACATAGTATACAGAAGAACATGATAGCATATGCTAAAAAAATATCCTAAGAGCACCATTTCAATATAATTACATACTAGATTCATGTATTAACCATGGCAAGCGTTCAATCATAACTTTGTTTCACAAAGCACTATTTCATATAAGCTGATGGGAATGCAACTACTCAATAAACATCAACTCTGCAGCATAAGCAAATATAGTATTATTTAGGTGTTATTAGAAGCAACTAAAAATAAAACAGACAGTATTATAATTAAAAACCTTCTGTGCGAACACACGCATGTAGTTTTAGCCACCCTTTTTAGTTACTAGAGTTCTTCTCTGCATGTGCAATGCACAAGCAAACAGCAGTAGGCTGCATTCCCTGGATATTAAAAGGCACATCTGTTGAGGAAAATTCCATATCTAAGTGGATTGGTTGAAAGTTTTAGAGTCCTGAAGGACATATCAGCCAGCTGCAGGCAATAAGGTTGAGAGAGAGTTTTTTCTGTGTAGAACTGGAAAGGTCAACCTGATTATTGCTAAGTGTCTAATACGATAAGATGATTAATCTGGGCTGGGCTGATGTCTGAAATGTATATAAGTGAGCCTTAGTTTAATGGCTACTGTGGGTGTCAGGCGTGGTGTATTTGGACGTGGAGAGATTTATGAGGAAGGACTGTACATATCTGGATGGAAATTGTTGTGCTGCTGTATATATTGGACCACGAGTAAACAATCTGTATTATACACAAGATTTGGTGTGTGAGTATTTCTTCACTCCTGGGTTGCTACTGGACTTATTACTAATACAAACGCTCGCAGCGTTTGCCCTCTTTTGCTTCCCCTCCTCAACAACATCTATATACGCATAGGAAGGGCATACACGGTTGAGAAACCTGAAAACACAAGAGTTCCTGAACATGTGGAGTCCTTCCACCACACATCTGTTTGTACACAAGTTGCAGATGTGCCTATCAACACATGGGGGCAGACCTGAGACCACCCACACATACATTGAATGCAAGGAAATGTAAGAAGAGTGCTTATCACAGAGCTAGAACAGGTACAAGAAAGAAGAAACCACACTGATCAAGAGGTGGGGAAGACAGGAGTTTTTGCAACTTTTTAATTTAGGGGAAAGAAGAAAAAGGGGAAACATGATATAGGTTTATAAAATTAAGCACTAAATAAAGAGAGGAGCTAGATTTTCCCCTTCTCTCAAAGGTCACTGAATGAATTGTTTGGCAAGGGGTTAAGAACAAAGCAGAAGAAAGGACTTCTTCAGACATCCAGTGGCTCAGCTCAGTGGTGACTGCGCCAAGAGGAGCTCCAGGCCTACTTGGTGATGTGCATACTCTATGGTGGTACGCTGTTAATGATACCAATTTTGCCCTTGATTTACACACAACAGGGTGTGTTGACTTCATTATTAGGGCATCTCTGGCCATCACATGTCCACTAAGTGGGGTGGAATTCAATAGGTTTGTCAAGCCCCACCCAGACAATGCTGAGCAGATCCTGCCGGGGCTGCAGTCTGACTGCGGAGTTCCCAGCTCACATGTGTGCACTGGCACCACCCTATTCAGGATATTGTCCCCACCACAAATGTATGCACATCAGGACTGGGACTGTGTCATTAACAGGGCGGAGCCAGCTACGACCCATGTGCTGAGTAGGTCCAGAGAACTGCTCATCAACCCAGCCCACCAACAACAACTACATGTTTTAATCTCAATAAAGTAAGTGAAATTGCATAATTTGCCAACCATAATTCCCCCTCCCCCTTGCCAAAACTAACCTATAAGCAAATAGATAGTGACCCTAAAGCAATAAACACACACAAACACATTTTTTGTTTTATATGAAGACCCTATTTTGCTACAAAACATGAAACTTTTAAAGGGTCTTTCAGACAATAAAAATGCACCTCTTTAGATGAAAACTAAAACCAATAAGCTGTAGAAACTTTCCTTCAACTTAAAATGTATCATGTGAAGCATTTTTCTAATGCAAGATGTTGTTGTAGTTTAGAGGTCATATATATAGGTGCCACATATTTAAGTCATCAAATTACTGAAAAACGTTTTTCTTTTCTCAAAGATTATTTTATGTCAAGTTCCAGCTTTGGGGCACAACAGGTAAAACAGTCAAAATAACTTGCAAGTCTTGGGAAATATTTCAAGGACTAGCATATTATTTTAGTAATAGAGTATGTTATTGGAATATGCAAATGATATGTTAGCCATAAACTATTTAACAAGAAGTTCATCATTCAGCTGCACTGGGCATCAAAGTCCACAAGGCAAGTCATTCTACAATCACCAGGCAAGCCCATCAAACATACAGAACTCTACTGCCCACCTGAGTAGATTACTAAGGAAATGGTTTTTAAAATTCTGGTCAGAGGGCATCTTTCGCTATGAACTACCCTAGCAGGAGGAAGCCACCATGAACTAACACAAGAGGAAAGCAGAAGCTTCAGGGACTAAATCCAGGCTTCAAATAGCCAACTGTCTGGTTGCCTAAGGCAAATAAAAAATTGTCTCCAAGCAATAAGATGAGTCCCCATTCTCCTTTATGGCCGTAAAGTTAGTCTTCCTGGAATGGAGAAAAGAACAACCCTCCACCTCACCAAAAGATCACAGCCTTGTTGTAAACAACCTGAGAGAATCAGACTGCCAGACCACCTTGGCTCACTCCATTCTGAGACCAAAAGGCAAATTTGGAGGGATCAGTCTGCAGTGCTGTAGTCATAAAGCCCCACTTCTTCCATACACTGAAAGATGTGTGGAAAGAGGGAAAGGAAGTGGGTGAGAAACAGAAGCCAACTGGACAAATGGAGCAGGGGGAAGGGCATTTCCCTTGTCCAGCCAAGTATCCCTGAATTTTTAAACTACAGCTGCAAAGGACATGCAGAATAAGATAATAAAATAACATTGTAGGCAACATCAGCATTGTTTCCACCAACATAGAGTATGAGTTATCAAACAGCAACAATTTTAGAAAAAGTATTTTAAGACTTTAGATTTTGAATAGGTCAGAAAAATGTTTCCTTTTAGTTAAATAGTGGTAGATAAATTTCTGCAAATAACTGTATTTCAACTTTGTAAATTTGAAATATTTTTAACATTAAAGAGCTGAAAAAACATATTACAGAAGAGAGCAACAAATGAAGTGTTAAGCAAATTAATAATTCATATTTTCAATTGTATATGGGTACAAAAGAAAGGAGTAATTTAATTTTAATTACTAGAAAGTCAATCAAATGTTACAACAAATCCTAGAGTGGGTTTAACATATTTTGACTTTTTAGAAACCCTGCTACATTTATTTGCAAAATACCATGAGCAGTATCCAATTCTGTCGCTGTGCTCCTGCTGAGCTAGCAAGACCTACTGCTTGTGCAGCAGGATCTAGCAATTCCAAGAGCAATCCTGGAAATGAGTGAGAACTGTAATCTCTATCTTTAAAGCAGAAAGTATGTGTGTGTCATGTATATCTGGAAATGTTCACCCACTTCCAGATGACTTAGAAAATTGACACGGTGACACAGTGATAGATCTGGCTGTACAATGTACCAGAAAAATCTAAAAACACGAATTTGGGGGTTTTAAGTATTTTTAAAGAATTTAATAAAAACCAAGGTTTACGCCTACAACTCCTAGCATGCCTTGGGCAGAACTCCCAGCATGCCTTGGGCAGAAGGCCAGACTTATTGGCCTTTGGCGGCCATTGTGAGTGGCTGCTGCGTGTCTTTTAAAACCCCGACTCCTAAGGTTGGTCTCGAGAAGTCAACCCAATTCCACGTAAAAGGAAACAACCCTGCATTCATTTGTGATGCCTCCTCCCACCTCTGCGTGGTTTTAAAATGTAACCAGACACAACAGCATGACTTTGAGGGGCCAAAAATGCTCAAAGGCACTCCGTCTTGATATCGCTGTTTTCTCAGAATCTGGGGGAAGCAAGCGTGTAGCCTTTGCCCTTAAGACAGAGGGAGGAAGGGGAGGCACTCTGCGCATGCCCGGAAACAGACCCAACAAAGGGGGAGCAAGTGCCTGGCCCAGCCCCGGCCCTTCAGTACACGCTCCTGATATAGCACTTGGTGGGTGAGAAGCACAGGCCAAGGCAATCCCAGCAGGATTGGCTGGAGCTGGGTGCGTCCACTGATAGCCGCTTACCTCCCCTCCTTGGCGATGCTACTCCTTGATGCTCTATCGAAGAGCAGCATCAGCAACAAAAGGATGTCTCAGAGGATGCAGGCATCTGTGGGCTGCCAAAGGCATGCTGGAAAGTGTAGTACTGGCATGTAGAGTGGCTGATTTAAATAAAGTATGGGAGAGCAAACCCTGACCTCTCATTAACTGGCTGTGTTCTCCTACCTGACTTTCTCCAACTGCCACTAACCCTGCCCACCATTCCATTCTAGCCTCAGCTATATCAGTCAATCCTCCATTCACTCTCCTGTCTCAATGGTATAGTCAGGCTGTTACATAAAATCATAAACTTTATTCAGAAATCCACAAGCTGGGTGCCACAACCAAGATGGCCTGCTCTCCAGTTGTCTTCCACCACATCTCGATGGTGTTCAAAGATTAACACGTTATTCCGAGTCCTAGGCCTATGCCTACAACTCCCAGCATGCCTTGGGCAGGAGGGAAGACTTATCAGGCTTTGGCAGCCATTATCTGGGTGTGGCTCACTTTCCTGGGCCTAAACGGAAAGCATCTGGGGCCAGCTGCCTCAGTTGCTAGGCCCCATCGGGAGCAGGAGGGGAGGAGGCTGCAGCACTGGGCCCGTTGTCAGTGGCAACCAAGCAAATCGTCAGTCAACAAGCCAGCTCCCTCACAGCCTACCCATGGGCACTGATTGTACAGTGTAGTGTGAACTGGCTCAGCCAGACTTTACTTCCCATGAGCTTTAGCAACAGGAGTCCCATTGGGCAAGTTGGGCACCACAGCAAAAGGCATGTTGGGAGTTGTAGTTTTTGTTTTCTGTGAGGACAAGGAAAATTATGGTGACAGCTTCAATGCAGCCCTGGCCATGCACTGAAGGTGAGAGAAAGAGAGGGGGGACAAATTTAATTTGTTTTAAAGTTACCTCACAGACCTAGGACTGGCCTACCTTGAAGGGTTGTCATGAGGGTGAGAGAGGAAAAAAATGAATTTAATTTGCTTAAAGTTTAATTCACAGGCCTAGCCAGCCTGCAACTTTAAGACGATTACCTCACAGAAATTTATTTTAGGGGGCCTGAGCAACGGCAGGTAAAAACTTGAAATCTGGCACGCTGATAGGTCTGGCTGTACAATGTACCAGAAAAATCTAAAAAACATGACATTTTGCATTTTAAGTATTTTTATGTCAGATAAAAGGCTCAAGTCACCAGTTTCCTTGACCATCCTGGCTCTCTGCCAAAACCTGTTAAATGTAGATATTATATAGTAAATTATGCCAATGAAGTATTCTGTGTTCTGGCTGCTTTCCTTTTTTCATAATAACAACTTCAGAGCACATGCATACAACAGTTCCTCACAGAGATCCGCTTCCCTACTATATGTTATTCAGATTTTGGGCAATGCCGGGTATATTTTGAAAACATATTTTTCGGTTTGCATCTTTTTTAGCTGGTAGAAAGAGTGCTATGTGTCCTGGTTGTTTTTGAAGTTTAGACGGCTGCTCCAGCCAAGGCATGATGGAAGGTGTAGACTGTTCTCTTCTCCCAGGCATTTAACAGCATATGTTGAGGGGCTGTTGTTGTTGTTGTTGTTTGACCCAGAATAGTTGTTTTAAATGGATATTGTATTTATAATATGTTTTTATGCTATTTAAATTTAGTATATCAGTTTTTTAATGTTCAATGTTTTTAATTTTTGTAAACCGCCCAGAGAGCTTCGGCTATGGGGCGGTATATAAATGCAATAAATAATAATAATAATAACAACAACAACAATAATAGGCATTTGAGGTAAAACAAAAAATGTGGTTTATCATGAAGCTCTAATTTAAAATACAGTTTTTATTAACACAATTTTCCATTTATTCTAACAAAACAATTTACAAACTCAACCAAACTAAAAAAAACAACCAACCGAAAGACGAATAAGTTGCAGAGAAATTTATTATTTCTCAAATAAATGTCATAAACATTATTCACGGACCCGAGCAATGCGAGGCATATCAGCTAGTTTCCAATACAGGACAGATCAGCGGAGCTCCTTTATGCAAACAAGTTTCTGATTGCTGCAGGATTCACTAACTTCCCATTGCGCTAGCAGTGGGTCCCACTAGCATGAAGGCAGAATTGGATACTGCTCTGTTGATCTTTCAAATCAAAATGTCAATCAATAATAAACAACGAAGTGCCCAAATGACACAATACCTGGCAAATTTTGCATGAAAGTGATCTTTTAGGTAGGTTTTTGTATATGATTTCTTACAATAATGAGGTCCCTTCTACTGAGACAGATTAACTGTCCACTTAGCCAGTTATTTACTTAATTGGACCAAAAGCAAAGTCTCAAATAGCTTTTGGCAGTCCTACTACTCTTAATCTTTCAACCAGAAATGCTATGGATTGAACCTGGGACCTCCTGTATAGACAATATATTTAACATGGAGTGTCATATTGGTTAATGCCCTTGAGGAACTGATTATGTGATCTGATGTTGTAAAGTTCAAGTGGGAAACTCTTCTATCTTTGAAAGACCTCATGCACCTAAAAGCCAATGACAATTCATTTCAAAACTTGTTGCTTATAATATTTTGTTTCTAACTTACTATGATGTCATTTGCATTGCCCGAGTAATACAATGCAAATTCAATTAATGAATGAATGAAGCAGTGGTATTTAGAAAGGCTGGATGGATTTGGTAAAGCTATTACCCTGAAAAGATTAATGCATCTGAAATTGTGCAACAAAAGCTTGTTAGAATGCATGCCTATCACATACCAAGGACAAAAGTAGGCAGATCCCTAACAGCTGGCATCTGTATACCGATTTCGCAATCAGCTTCAATTAATTCTAATACAGTAATTCAAGGTTTAAAAAAGGTAATAAAAGTACAAGCTTGAAAAGGTAAAAAGGAGGCCGGAATTAAAACACACAAAAAATGCAATCCTAAACTCATTGAACTCAATAGAGTTTATGCCTAACTAGACAGGTGTAGATTGCACTATTAAGGTGCTTTAGAGTGCAACCCTATGAATTATACTCCCCTTAGAAGGCAGCCTCCAATCTTGGAGGCTTCCAAATGTCCAAAGGCCAGCCTTGCTGCAGCTAACAGTGTGGAAGGAGCAACAGAGGTGATCTTCACTTCCCCTATGAAAGCAATTTCCTCAAGACCAGGCCTCTGAGCCCGCCTAGAGATGCTGTGCTGCCAGAGTTTCTCATATCTGGCCCCTCTCCTTCTCTCCCTGCCCACCAGAATGCCCCCTTTTCTCTCCCTCCAAGGCAGTATCTGCAACCCCAGTAAGCAGCTGGCATAATTCTTTCCAAGACATCTGCAAGGGGCAGCCAGGGAGGGGAGGACTGGAACTCACAGTCCCGCTCCAGAAGTCATAGCAGTGTGTACAGCCTCAGGAAGGGGACACTGAACAATCCTATGTCCCCTGGGATGCTCTCCCTGGAACCATAGGCTTGCTCTCTTAAGTGTCATATTCAAATTATTCAAAGCTTTACTTAGAAATTGTTTTTATTGAAATACTTGTCTTTAAAATGTTTACATAATAATTCAATAGCATATAATTTCCTTACATTATTTAAATTTTATACACACACACACACAAAGGCATTGAAACTCTTACCAAGCTAATTTTAACATGCCCAAAGAACTGTTACAATTTTGAAACTACATAATTTGACTGATATTGTATTAGTATTCATTCATTATGTTGTCAAATTAATTTCATAAAATACATATTTAGAAACAGAACATTTTCCACAGAAAGATACAGCCCCACATCACTGGCCTTGGCCTACTGGAGGAATTCTACTAGAGTGATAGAAATGTACTTCTGTTAAGTGATTTGCACAAGTGATAAACAGGGTCCCTGAAGAGACTGTAGTTAGTACAACCTTGAAGAATTTATCATACCACTGAATTTATCATACCATTATCATACCATGCTTTCCATAAACATTACTATCACTGTGTTTGTGTTTCTGTAAAAATAGAACATCTGCCATCAACAATTGCAATTCTGAAACAGCAGATTCACTTCCATGGTGTAAAAACCCTCCCCTTGACTAAGCAGAACTCAAAACATGAAGTTTTCCCAAGTTTTTTTTTGAAACTTTTGATCACATGAACAATAAGGAATGTATTCACTATATCACCGAAACGAGCTCTCCAAACCTCTCTCTAGAAATATACATAACATCATGTCTACTGAGTCAATTCATGCCTACTGCTAGATGAAAGATGTTCAATCTAAAAGTTGCTTCTGCTTGAGAGAACTGATTTTTTAAGTTATCGAGTCCAAGGCTGTAAACCCATGCACATTAATCTGAGTAAGCCCTACAGAGTACTGCATTGTAAAATCCCAATCCTAAATACATTTATTGAGAAAGAAACTCAAAAGAAATCAATCTTTCCACTGAAATGTTCTTTGAATGGCATGGATACATCTGTAGAACTTTTCTTCATTACTTAAAGAGGAGTCTTTTAAAAGGTCCTCCCCGTCGCCAACAATAAAGTCCACTTTTTCTCAGGGGCTTGGATCCAGGATCTGCCTTCTGTGGACAGATGGCCTGAATTCACAGAAAGCGGCTCTCCCATTTAGCAGGGTATCCCAACCTTCTGTATAGCACTTTCAGGGTGCTGCAGTAAAGAGGAGGGGGCACCTTGGTCCATATTCACCACCCCAGCTGCAAAAGCCTAAAGCTGGATCCAGCCCAGGGTTTACCCAGGGTATCCTTCACAGGCTTTACCTGGAAATAAATCCCGCTGAACTAAACGGAGCTTGTTTCCGAGTACATATGCAAAGAATTTTGCTCTCCCCCCTCACGTTCCATCTCTATGCCGCTGACTGTTGATGGCTACAGGAAAGAATCAAATGGATTACCATCCATTGTTAGTCTAATTTAGGTTCCATTCACTTAAGTGGGTCTACTCTAAGAAGGACTAACGTAGGATATAACCAACTGTATTCCCCAACCAGAGCCCGCAACAGGCTTCCCCGCCTAGACAGTTCTTGCATCGCAATTAGGAGCCCCGAGGGCTGACAAGCCCTTGGCACACGGACACGGCCGCCCGGCTGTCTGGGCAGTCTCCAAGCAGGCGCCCCGGTGGCGCTGGACGCCACGCCAGCCACGGGGAGCAGAGAGGCCTTAAAGAGGGGCGGGGGTAAAGTCCTCTCGCGTCTCCCCTTCCCCTCAGCCCAACCCAGCGCCCCCTCCTCTCACCGGTGGGCGCACTGTCGAGGATGCGCAGGTCGTAGGCTCCCGAGCAGCGGTAGTTAGCGGCCGTGCCGTTGTCCCAGACCACCACCACCTCCTCGGGGCTCTCGAAGCTGCGCACGGTGCCCACGTGGCCCTCGCCGCCGTCCTGCTTCCCCCACTTCCAGTCGGGGCCCCTCACGACTCGAGCCCCGACGCCCTCCACCATCACACGGTTATTCCTCGAGTTGCTCATGGTCGTTTAGCGCCTTTGGGCGTCCCTCACGTGACGGAGAAGGCCGCGCGCTGTTGACCCC
Source organism: Anniella stebbinsi (assembly GCA_029215795.1). Classification (NCBI taxonomy): domain Eukaryota; kingdom Metazoa; phylum Chordata; class Lepidosauria; order Squamata; family Anniellidae; genus Anniella; species Anniella stebbinsi. The sequence goes on along the minus strand of JARDYH010000006.1, from coordinate 58,770,216 downwards.
GATAACGGGAAAAAAAGAGAGTCGGGAGAGACGGAGGGATCCTCACGGAAACGGCGGAACAACAAAGACCGGGAGACGGAGCCGGGCCGGCCGGTCTCCTATACTTGAGGGGGTAGGGTTGGATGCGGCCTCCGCCAGCGGAGCGCAACGTCCCTGACTGACTGACTGAGCAACCCACCCCTTTACTCCCCGATGGCCTCTCCCTACTGAGGACGCTTGCGCCGCTTTTCCTAATGCAGGGGCGAAGCTTGCGCGTCTGCTACTACATCCGGGCTCCGTGACGGCAGCACCACCACGGCCTTGGGAATGGAGGAAGAGCAACAGACTCTCCTGCGCATGTGCCGATTCTGTCATTTCAACAAGAGGGCGAAGGAACGGCCCCGTTGCGAACAAAGAGTGGAGATACTCCTTCGCGACACCTAGGGTGCCGAGACGTGTATTGCAGTTGACATGGCAGAAGGGCTGCACTTTTGTATTTTGTTTAAGGTTGCCCAGTCCGATTTGGTGATCACCATAACTGCCCCGTGTCATATTGTTCCATATCAGTAGTGGCAGCCTGTACACGCTTGTTTTTAAGAAGAGAGCCATGATACAAGTATGTTGCATATCACTCTTAGAGTGCAATCCTATAAATGTTTACACATAAAAGTCCTACAACTCCTAGCATTCCCCAGTCAGCCATGCTGCCTGGGGCAAGCTGGGAGTTGTGGAGTTTCTCTCTCTCTGAATACATAGAATTGTGCCTTATTTGCTCAATTTATACAGCTACTAATTGCAATTTACACCTGTATGTTCAATACATATGTTTTATCCATACATTTACCAGAATATATGGATTTTTATGCCCAGCTGTGTGCAAGTCGGCAACACAAAAGTAATAGCCCTTTGTCACAAAGGCTAATAGCAGAGAATTTAAACCTTGAAATGTATAGTTCTCTTGTTGCTTTTAACACATAGCCAAAGACAGTATTTGCATCCCCATAGTAAAGCTTAATGGTTATACTTCATAGAAATCTTATTGCTCCACATTAGTTATAGGCCCAAGGCTTATTAGTTCAAGACATAGTCCAAAGCCCATTAACTACAACAGTGTCATAGATAAATCTAATGATTATTTCCAAGTCACAATTCCAGAATAGAAGGCAAGATCAAGGGTCACAATAAATCCAAGCAGGACAACATTCCAGGAAATTCAAGACATGGTTCAAAAGCAAGTTAGAAACTAGAATACACATATACAAGCAGTAATCAGTCCAACGATAGAGTCTGTGTTGGAATTTCCACATGATGTGTGTCTAGGCAGATCAAAGATCAAAGGACATGATAAGTTAAAGCTAGAGGGAATAAGGATACCAGGCAGTAGAGACCTGTCCAGTCTATGCTCTCAGGCAGACTAAGTCCAGGTTTCAAGATAACAAGCAGACAAGTGGAAGTCCCAAGCAGTAGAGCCATTCCCCCTTGGGGCCTCTACTACACTAGATCCCAGTCAGGCTAAAAACGCAAGTGTCGTGATGATCTCCGGCACTAAAGAAAGGTTAAAGAAAGTGGTCCAGGCAATAGAGATGTTGAGTCAAGCATTATATTCCATTGCAGGTTCATTATATTCCATGCAAGGTTCAAACAGACATGGGTCTAGACTGAATGGAGAGTCTAAGTGCAAAGTGGTTTGAGTGGCTCAGACAGTGGTAAGTCAAAACAGAAAGGATTTGGGGCAATAAAGATGAGAATGCTCCTAGCAAGTGCTGTAGCCTCAGCATCTGCTTAAATGCAAGGATGGGGGCTGCAAGAGCCTCCTCTTAGCCCATTAAGCTTGCACTACATTAAAGAAGACATTTATACTCTGCTTTTGATAGACACTTTTGTTCGGAAAGGCAAGTTTGAAACCCCTTCATCCTTTACTGAATCTCCTCCAACCTGTCCAGTTCCGATAGAGAGGCTATCAACCTTCTTGCTGTAAGCATATCATTCAAGGTCAAACTTTGCAGCTGGCCAAGAGTGATTCAACTTCCTTCCTTGTGAAAGCCAGGCAGAGTGAAGCTCCCACCATTCTCACATTCAACAGCTTGAGCAAGCTCAACCAGCCCCCCACTCTCTTGGCCTGCTATCAGATAAGAAAATAGGCCTAGCTAAACTTTCTCAGGCCTCAGGCTTTCTGAATTGGATCTTTAAACCATCCTGGTCTACTTCTGAATTCGATTCTGGCACCCTCTAGATAGATTCCGTTTGACGCCTGGTTAGCCGATTATGCGCATAATCGCTGAAGCGCTTTATCGCAAATGCTGGTAATTGAGCACTCAACTGGTGACCTACAAGCTTTACAAGTAGTTAATGTGGAGAATCGCTTATTCACATAGTCAAAATGCACTTTAACGGCCGGAGCAAAATAAAACTCGCTATTTAACACGCATTCGATAATGCACATAATCGGAGAGAAAACGCGCCTCTACGCCCGATTTGCGCTCCGTTCTTGTAGAGGTAAATTTTTTAATGCGCCTTGAAAGAGCTTTAAATGCCTCTGGTAGAGGCAGCCTCTCACTTTAAAACTATGGGGCCCATAGTAGTGCTTAGGCAATCCCAGCAAGAGGGGTAGCTGTGTTAGTCTGTTGTACCTTATAGCACCTTAAATTTATTCTGACATAAGCTTTTGTGGCTTTTAGTCTACATTAGGGTGACCAGATAAAATCCAGGTCAGGGCTCATGTAACTTTAACAGTTATAGAGAAAAGGGAATTTCAGCCAGTGTCATTTGTATGCAATTAGTTCCTGGTGAAATTCCCTCTTCATCACAACAGTTAGAGGTGCATGCACTGTACTAGAGTGACCATATGCAAAAGAAGGCAGGGCCCCTGCAACTTTAACTGGGTGGAAGAAAGGGAGACAGGTTCTCCCTGACTCCAGACCTCAGGAGGGATTTTTTGAATTAAGCCCCCGCCAACGGCTCCAACAGGCAAAAGCTGCTCAGCTTCAGGAGAATCAGCTGGCAACTCCCCCGCCTGACTTGGAGCCTAGTGAACTGAATTTGACTCCACGGCACCTCCGCTCCCAGGGGGCAGCTACTGAACAAGAATTTACAGGAAAGGAAGCCAGAAATCAAAAGGCCGCCTCTGAGCATTCTTCCCTGTCTAGTGCCATGCCGGTCCTTTCTCCACAGGCTGGCAGTGATAGATCAGGGGAAGATGAAACTGCAGCCACAAATCCTCCTTCTTATGAGGGCCTTTTGGAAGAGGCTAGACAGGCTGCTAAACCCCTGACTCCTCAGCCGACAGCTTTGAGGAGGGGGGGGGGGGGACAGGATTTGACACTCCTGTTAAAGAGATGCCCTTGCGACAAGTAATGACAGAGGGGGGGCACATTCCTTTATGTCCTGTTCTTGACTTCTGACCTTTTTAATTGGAAAAATCAGAATCCGTCCTTTTCTGAGGATCCTGAAAAAATGATCACGTTGTTTCAGAGTATTGGGAGAACCCACCAGCCAAACTGGGCAGATTGCCAAATGATGCTAGATACGTTCCTGACAGCTGCTGAGAAATGCTCAGTGCTAAGTCATAGCCGAAGTATTGCGGCTCAAAGGATTGCTGATGCTGGGGGAGCAGCAGCAGGCTTGAATGTGATGTGCCCATTAGAGGACCCGCGTTGGGGTTCAGAGCCAGAAGATCGGGCGCATTGTGCCACTTATCTGGGATTGGTTGTGGAAGGCCTCCAGAAGGCTGTGGTTAAGGTTCAAAACATGTCTAAGATATATGATGTCAGACAGGAAAAAGATGAAAGCCCATCTGCTTTTCTTGAAAGATTCTATTCGGCTTTTCGGCGCTACTCCTCCCTTAACCCTGAAGACCCTGAGAACCAGAGATTAGTGAATGTGATGTTTATAGGTCAGTCAACCATAGATATAAGGAAGAAATTGCAGAAAATAGAAGGGCCCCCCGGGAAACCTCTGTCAGAATTACTGGAGGTGGCGCAGAAAGTTTTTGCATCAAGAGAGCAAAAAGAGGAAAAGAGGCAGGATAAGAGAATGAAGCAGCAAGTGAATTTGATGGCGGTGGCCATGGGCGGAAAGCCAAATGAGAAAGAAGGGAAAAGGGGGGCCAGACCGTTCTCACTTAATAAGAATCAATGTTCTTATTGCCAGCGTTTTGGTCATTGGAAGGCAGATTGTCAAGATATAAAGAAAAAGGGCGGCCCCAAGCCTGCAGCAGAGGCGAGAGTGTTTAGAGCAGAAGGTGAAGAGCAATGATGGGGACCAGGGTCCGAAGCCACCACCTTCCAGAGCAGAAGCTCTAAAGAGGACCCTATGGTTGTTTTAAGAGTGGATGGCCAAGAATTAAGTGGAATTATTGATACTGGCGTGACCTTTTCTATGTTACCCCCCCCCCCGAAGAAAAGAACAAAGCATGTTGTGGTGGAAGGCATAGAGAGAAAGAAACAAAGATTGAATGTCAGTCCTCCCCTTCTTACCAAAGTTGAGGACCAGGTTTTACAGCATGAATTTGTGTGGTCTCCCTCTTGCCCTGTTGCTCTGTTGGGACGAGATCTACTCACCAAATTGCAAGCCCAAATTTACTTCATTGGATCCAAAATGTGTGTAGAGATTCCTAAAAGACAAGGGTCTAATTATCAAATGGCTCTCCGAGGGAAACATGCCTCTCTAGCTGCAGTTAACCCTATCTTGCCTGGAGTAAATCCTCAGGTCTGGGCTGGAGAAGCCCCAGCCAGGGCAAATCAGGTTGCCCCCATAAAAATTGCCCTTAAAGAAGGAGCTGGCCCTGTGAGACTTCGACAGTACCTATTGAAGCTAGAGACTCGCAAGGAACTGAAGTCTTTGATTGAAAAGTTCAAAGGATATGGATGGTTGGAAGAAACATCTTCCCCCTTCAACACCCCAATTTTGGAGGTCCCCAAAATTAATTCCTCTTGTTTTAGACTAGTTCAGGATTTAAAGAGCATAAATAAAATTATAGTGGCTGAACACGCAGTGGTACCCAATCCACACACCCTCCTGACGCAAGTGCCAACCTCAGCACGGGTCTTTTCAGTCTTGGATTTAAAAGATGCCTTCTTTTCAATACCGCTCCATGAAGAGAGCCAAGACTTGTTTGCCTTTGAATGAGAAGACCCAGACACGCATAAAAAAGTACAACTGAAATGGACCGTTATGCCTCAGGGGCTAACGGTCGCTCCATCTATCTTTGAGAGACGCCTCCAGAAAGATCTGAAGCCGTGGAAAAATTGTCACCCAGGGGTCACTTTAATTCAGTATTGTGATGACCTGCTCCTGGCTACCCCTGACCAGGCTACCTGTTTATCAGCCATGGTGTCCCTGTTGAACTGGCTAGGAGACAGAGGCTACAAAGTGGCCCGGGAAAAAAGCACAGATTTGCCAGGAAAAAGTAGTCTTTCTGGGATATAAGCTGTCGGCAGGAAACCGAGCCCTGAGTACAGAGAGAGTACAAGCAATTCAAGAATTGCCTCCCCCTTCTTGCCCAAAGGAATTAAGAGCGTTCCTGGGACTGACTGGGTTTTGCAGACTATAGATCCCAGATTATGGAGGGAAGGCTCGGCCATTGTATGAATCACTTACAAAAGAGGGGCTCCTACAGTGGAAATGGACTGAACTGATGAATAAGGCATTTAAAGACCTTAAGCAAGCTCTTGTTTCACCACCTGCATTAGCCCTTCCTAATCCTAGCAAGCCCTATCGTCTCTATGTGCATGAAAACAAAGGCATAGCATCAGGAGTTTTGACTCAACCCTGGAGAACTACCTGGAGGCCAGTAGGTTACTACTCCCAGGTTCTAGATCCGGTTTCGAAAGGCTGGGCCACATGTCTCCGCGCAGTCACTGCTACAGCTCTCCTAGTAGAAGAAGCGCAGAAACTAGTAATGGGAGCAGACATAGAGATAATTGTGCCACATGGAGTCCCTCAGATTTTAGGCAGTGAAAGAGAAAAACTGTTGAACCCTGCTAGGCAGTCCAGATATGAAATCTCTTTGCTCTCAAATCCCAGCCTGACCTACCGTCGAGTAACTGCTCTGAACCCAGCTACCCTGATGCTAGAGCCCACCAGAACTACACCTCATGATTGCCTCACTGTGCTGAACCAAGTCACACAGGCAAGAGAAGATTTGAGCGATGAACCTCTGCCAGATGCTGAACTCACGCTGTATGTTGATAGATCCAGCTCAGTTGAAAATAGAACCAGAGCAACTGGATGTGCAGTAGTAACTGACTCTGAAGTCTTGTGGCAAGAGAAGCTACCAAACACCTTCTCGGCCCAGGCTGCTGAAATAATTGCTCTGACTCGCGCAGTAGAACTCAGCCAGGGGAAATGGGTTAACATATATTCCAATTCACGGTACGTCCATTCAGCCATGCATGCACATGCAATGTTATAGAAAGAAAGAGGATTCATCACCTCCTCTGGACAGAAGGTTGCAAATAGACCCCAAATCTTGAGACTCTTAGAAGCTCATCTTCTGCCTGAAAAAGTTGCTGTAATGCATGTAAGAGCCCATGGGAAATGTCCCATTGAAAAAAACCGAAGAAGAAATCAAAAGGCAGATCAAGCCTCTAAAGAAGCAGCCAGAAGCGGGACACAGTACCAGTTCACAGCACTTGGAAACTTCAACCAAACCCGCCCTGTGTATACCCCCAGAGAAGAAGAAACTGCTAAGGACAACCACGGAGTGAAAAATGAAGAAGGATGGTGGATCATACCTGGAGGAAAAGTAATGGTCCCTCGCATTCTACTAGTCAAACTACTGACTGAATTTCATCAGCAGGCACACATGGGTGCCAATGCAATGGGAGATCTCTTCATAAGGACTATAGTGTCACCTGGATTATACATGGAAGCACAACGCATTGTGGCTACCTGTCCCACTTGCCAGAAGATGGGAACAAAAAGAAGAACTCCTCCTGCCCCAATGGGAGGAAGACCTTGGGCCCACTACCAGAGACTTCAAATTGACTTTTCAGAATTGCCCCGATGTGGAGGATATCGATATCTATTATTAATAATAGATCAGTTAACAGGATGGTTGGAAGCATTTCCCACCAGGACATGTATGGCAAGAGAAGTCGTGAAAAAGCTTGTGAATGAAATTGTGCCCCGGTTTTCACTACCAGAGACTACTGAATCAGTTCAAGGAAGGCCCCCTCCACAAGAATTCGCTTTTGCGCCCGGTTAGGCGATTGGGCGCACTATCCCTGAAGCGCCTTTACGCCTAATACCTCTGCACGAGAGGCGGCGCTCCCCTCCCCTTCCCTCTGGCAGGCTGTCAAGTCCGTTTCTCTCGCTCTCTCGCTCTCTCTTCCCCCGCCACCCTCCCGATGAGCTGTTCTTGAAGCGCCCCCCGCGTTTTGCGTTTGATATTTTTGAACCGTCGGTGGGGGAGAGCTTGTGATCGGGCTTGGCAGCGCTGGGTTTGGGGAATGGGAAGGCAGGAACCTTGGGGGCAGAGCGGCGGGAGGGAGGACGGACGGAGGGAGGAGCAGGGAAAGCACACACACACACACACACACACACGGCTTTGAATGACTGCAGCAGCAACAGACAGACCTGCCAAGCTTTGCCATCTGGCTCCTTGCTTTGGCTGCTGCAACGCTGGGGGGGGGGGGAGGAGGAGGCGGAGCGAAGGAGGGGCCTCGATCACATTATTATTAGAAGTATTAGTGTTATTCTTGCGAGGATTTCTCTCTCCCCCGCCGCCCCATCCTCGCAATTCCCTATTCCTCCCGCTCTCTTCCTCGCCAACCTGAGCTCTCTCTCTCTTTCTCTGCGTGGGGTGGGCTGTGGGGGGCGCCGCCAGCACGCTCCGCATCCCTGTTTGTGAATTGCTCGCTCGCCCCCCCTCCCGGCCCTGCAGAGGCTGCTGCTGCCGGGGGCGAGGAGGAGGAGGAGGAGGAGGCGGCAGAGAAAAGTTGAGCCTTCCTCACCCCGCGAGCCGAAAGACAGAGCGAGGAGCGACCTCCTCGAGAGCTCGCTCGCTGGCTGCACATCCGCCACGACTGGCTGATCCCCCAATCTGCGCCGTTGCAGCTTGGGGAGGGCTTTTGACAGCGGCGGCAGCAGTCAAAATGCGCTTTAACTGCCGGAGCAAAATAAAAGTCGCTATTTAACGCGCATTCGAAAATGCGCATTATCGGGGAGATAACGCGCCTGTACGCCCGTTTTGCGCTCCGCTGGTGTGGAGGTAAAATTTATAATGAGCCTTCAAGGCTCATTAAACGTCTCGTGTGGAGGAGGCCGAAGTCATTTTACTTCCTCACTAGTGAAAGGAGTGAGCACAGCCCTTGGCATCCAGTGGAAAGTGCACACCCCATGGAGACCAGAATCATCAGGACAAGTAGAGCAAATGAATCAGACTGTTAAAACCTTGTTGACCAAGCTATGCACTGAAACCAAATTGAAATGGGTTCAGGCATTGCCTATAGTTTTGAGCCAAATCAGATGCATGCCCCGCAAAGAGATTAAATTGACCTCATTTGAATTGTTATTTGGGTTTCCACCAAGAGTCTTGCCACCTGATCAAAGAGAAATTGGGGGGGGGGGAATTGGGGAATGCAATGTTAGAAGAACATATAACTGCCCTCCAGTCTGTTTTATCTTCTCTCCACAGTTTTGCAGCTTCGTTCCAGAGTCTACCTCTTGATGTGCCGGTGTTGATAAAGAAGTAGAAGAAGCAACCCCTGACTGAAAGCTGGAGTGAGCCATTTCAAGTGTTAATTGTGACTCATTCAGCCCTTAAGTAAAAGGTTCTGATAAATAGACACATTTTTCTAGGGTGAAGAAATACCGAGAAGCAAGCATCAACCCACAGGAGCCTGTCACTCCGGAAGCTGGTGGCTCCTCTGGGGAAGAATCCAGCAACTGGACTTCTACCCCATTAGACAATCTAAAACTGAAATTAACACGCCATGCTCGATGGGCCACTGATTATAGTCTTAATCATAACACTGATTGTAACTAGAATAGTAGTGGTGTGTTGTTTCAAGCCTGAACAGTTTCTTGGCAAACCTCACCAAGATGTACCCCTTTTGGTCATTAATTCTGATAACCATATGTTTGAGTAAAACTGTAGTTAAAGAAGAGCCCAATCAATGGGTCCAAATCGTGAAGCAAATTGCAGCTGTATTCACTAATAGATCCTGTGTAATCTGTGCACTTACTCTCAGGTCTCACCAAGATAGACTTCCCTTCTTGCCCATTCCCCTCAATAGGACAGAGATTGTAACAGATTGGGGCTTTCAAAAGGTGCCCTTTAAATATACTCATTATGATTCCAGCAGAGCCCTCAAAGTAATTTCCTTGCCAGGACAAATCTGCATTTCACAGTATGGCTCAGGGTTGTTCATTGGCCAGTCAGTATGCCATGAGACTTGGTATTCTGACCAAACAGCCCCTAAAGAGGGAACCTGGAATTGTAGCAACTTAAGTGAAGTACCTTTCAAAGATTGTGGCTGTTCTTTGAGCAAAGAGTGGATGCATAATTGGGAAAAAAACTGTACTCATTTCAAAAATGGGACCTGCATAACAAAGACTTCCACACTATCCTCTGTGACCTTAGCTCTTCTCCAGTCCCTTGACAAGGGACATGGACATCACTTGTGGTGAATTTGTGGAGAGTGGTCTTATAAACAATTACCCCAAAATTGGAAAGGTTGTTGTTATTTGGGGGTTGTGGTTCCAGGACTGTGGATAATTTCCTCTGATAGCCACAAAAGAGAAAAGAAATCTTTAGATCTAAAAGACATAGCTGGAGGAGGGAGTCAGTAATGGAATGATGAGGAATGGCCGGCTGAGCGTATAGTTGAGTGGATAGGTCCCGCTACCTGGGAATCTACTGTATCTCGCAGATCCAGCCACTATTTGACAAACCGGCTGATACGTTTACAAGCAGTAGTGGAAATCATAGCAAATCACACAGCTGATGCCTTAGATTTAATTGCCACTCAACTTACTCAGCTCCGGACTGCAACTTTACAATTGAAATTAGGATTAGATTATGTATTGGCAGCACAAGGTGGCCTTTGTGTTGTCCTGAATTTTTCTGATTGTTGTTTCAAAATAGATGACAATGGAGAAATTATAAAAAGCCTAGCTAGAAACATAAAAGAGGTAGCCCATGTGCCAGTCCAAAAATGGAATAGATAGAGTTTGGATTGGCTCACATCTTGGCTCCCTAATTTTGGATGTCTTAAAACTGCATTCTTAATACTTTGCTTAGTTATGATTTTAATCTGCATTTTGCCTTGCTGTATTCCATGCTTTATGGCTTTAGTGAGACGAGTAGTAAATTCTATCATAGAACGTGAAATGTATTATCATTATGTATTGCTGGCTATGCAAGAGAGGGGAGAGTATGAAGAAGTAGAAAATTAGACATTATCATATATATATATATATATATATATATATATATGTTATGTCTTTCAGGAATGGCTCTGAATTAGATAAAACTACAGAACCATGTAAATCAGGAACCCATCCTCCAGTCAATTCAGTGGATTGAATGTGATCAGGGTCATGAAGAGATAGCTATAACCATTCTGCAGTATAACCAATATTTTGATGTGTATGACCCCCTGATGAACTGTTGTGTTTGCAGTGTTTTAATGACAAGATATAAGGTCTTTAAATTCCTTAAGGGGGGATATTGTTAGAATTATAATAAGAGCCAGAGCCACTCCATTTTGTTTTTGTCTATATTTAGTTCCTTGCTTTGTACTTAGCACATGCTCTAATACCTGCCAGCTTTTGAAACATAAGAACAAAGAGCATTTGATGGGATTTGTTGTAACACACTGTCTAATCATCTCTCTCTATAACTCCAAGAGACCTTAGAGCAGTCTTCAACTGTGCTGCTTTGAAATATGACTGAGATAAAGATTCTGGGCGTTCAGCCAGAAAACACTGTGTTTCAATTGTATTTAACTTGCCTGCATTCCTGAAATCTTTGGTCAGATTTTGTTTGGGACATGAGTCCGCATGGTCTGATCCTTCTCAGGAGAAAATATAAATAAAGCTTTCTGTACCTCCACTTTGGTTCTGCTTCACTTTTCTGAGAAAGATTGGGACACCTCCAGAAAAGAACTCTAAGAGCAATTTATGCAACAATGCTTCCTTTGCCAGTGGGGCTGGCTGGATGAAGGGAAGAACAGAAGAGGAGCAGCTGCTGCAGCACTACTAATAGTCTGATAGCAGCTGCAGCAGGGCAGGACTGGGCCCTTTTGAGTCACTGGGCCCTTGGCAGCTGCCAACCCATGCTGACCCCTGACACTGGGCCTGATTGACAGTATATAATAAGCATAGATGTAGAGGGGAAACATTGTACAAACTGAGTTAAATTGTAATGAAATGCATATTAGAGACAATCAGAATTCAACAATAAGGAAAATAACTACAGTAACTATTTGCAAGAACAGTAACAGGTGATAATATAATCATTTTAGCATTTCTATGTACATTTACACTCATAGAGGGACAGCCTGGCAATGCTACTATATTCAAACTCTACCCTCTTGAGAAAGCTAAGAGCACTTAATTCCCACTGATTTTATCAGGCTTAAGAGCTTAACTATGCCATTAAGCACAGAAGTACATGTTATGGGAGGCACATGGCTACACCAAAGCCAAAAATTCCACATCTCCAAATCCTCCTCCTGTTTCCTGCAGTAACATGCCAATGGCACAGTACATCTCATCATTCATTCTCTTTTACTACACACGTTACTTGAGAACACAGGAGATCTCTGACTTCTGGTTTGCACAGCAGCCACAGGTTTTCCACACGTGTTCCATTCTCAGCCCCACTTCTTTTAACAGGACTTAACGTGCTTACCTCAAGTTATAGCAAAAAAAATTCCAGTTAATTTTATATTTTCACCTTCTCTATTAAACACTCCTCAATAACCAGTAGCTCAAATGTTCTACTGTTTAGGATTTTGCGTACTGCACAGCAGAAACATGGAACCTTGGAAACCAAACTTATCACCCTTTCCTTACCACTTCAAATAAAGGACAAATACAAGTCAAATTCCACCCAGTAGATGGCAGGCTCTAGCTATCTCAAAAGGCGAAAAATATAATTCCAAAGTGAGAAATTGCAGGTGGCAACCACCACTGGATTTTCCAGCCCTCCCTCCCTTTCAGGTCTTGTGCCTCACTGATTCCATGGAACCCCCACAGAAGTTCCATGCAATGTGCATTGAGTATCAATTAGGGGATCCTTTTGTTATAACACCAAGCTGCCTTCTGCTTCTAAAAAGAATAGCTGAACACAAAGCAGCCTCTGCGTATGGTAGCTTCCCCAGCTGTGTGCATACAATACATTTCTTGGTACATCAAATGGACTCTTCATGTAACACATGCTCCTAACCCCTGCTTCCATTTTCATGCTGATTGCAAGGAAACACTTCCCTTTAAACATTGCTAATATTCCTGTTGTATTTCCTTATTGCTTGGTGGAGCCTTCCTACCATTCTGTCCCAACCCACCTCACTTTTCCACTTTTGATTTGCTTCACCATTCCATCTATAGCCGTTGTAAATAAGCCTCTTATGACCCTAGGACTCACTCAAGTTGGGGGTGGAATTGTGGAAGCTGCTAAAACTGGGAAATTGGATACCATATCCTTACATGGTTTTAAAGGGAGATTAGACTAATTCGTGGAAGATAGGGCAATCTATGGCTACTATGCATGATATCTAAATGAGCTTAATAGTTCAGTGGCAGAGCACATTCCTTTATTCATTCATTACATTTTTATACCACCCAATAGACAAAGTTATCATTCGCAGTTTAAGAGTGTGGTTGTGTAAACGTGCAGCATCTTGCAAGCCTTTACTTTACCTAAAACCAACATGTTGAGAAAGCCAAATGCATCAAAGGTAACTGGGTGAGAGGTTGTGCAAGATGTGGTAACTCTGCTAGGTTTGTTCCAAGCTGCAGAGGATGAAATATAAGCAGTGGGAGAGATAGGTAGAGAAAGGCGGGGGCAGGAGAAAAGTTAAGGGGTCCTATTCCTGAAGTCAGGCAAGCAGACAGACAAGCAATAAACCTTCCACCTCTGTGATGAGTTTATCACATAGATTTGGCTAAAGTTTTATATTATAATTTTTATGTGGGCTCCAGAAAAAAGGTTCCAGGAAGTTTAGGACTAAATCGCCAGAAAACTGATGGTGTCCAGAAAGACAGCTGAAGGGCAGGGTTGTACAAGCAGCTTTCAAATACAAACCACCAATTATATCAAAAGTAGGAGAAAATGTCCATTTAAAATCTGAGATTCTTTTTTGGGGAACTACCAAAGAGAAAGAGAAATACCAGATTTTTATAAATAACCTTCAATTGATTGATTGATTGCATTTCTATCCTCAGCCAAAAGGCTCCCAAAGCAGCTTATATACAAGCAATTAAAAAACAACAACCCTACAGTCCCTGCGCTCAAGCTTTCAATCTAAAAAAGCACAAAACAAAAGGAAAAAGGAGATGGGGAGGGAAGAGGAAAATTATTATAAAATTGATAGTTTCAAAAGAGATTGGAAGAAACCAAACTTATCAATATTAGAGTTATGGGTTCGAAGTGCCTGGCTGACAGACTTTGATAATGAAAACAAATTACTGACTTCAAAAGACTCTGTGGCAATAGACAATCCACACGCATGGACAATTCCAGTAAGGCTATGCACACTTATTGGAAGTAAGTCCTATTTAAATCAATGGAACTTACTTCTGAGAAGATTTGGACAGGATTGCACTGTTAGAAACATTTTATTACACACACACACACTCACTCACGAGGAACAGAACTAAAACCTACCAAGGTCTGTGTCGGGAAGTATTGAATATTGCATAATTATTTTTCTGTATATAAGTGGTTACGGGACGGTGTAAAAGCCGGAACGGAACGGGCCGGAACGACCCCTTTATATTAAAAAAAAAATGCCAAAAGCAATGGCATGTGTTAGAAACACTTGAGAACAATATTTTAGGACTAAAACCATTGCAATGTTATATTACTATTAACCCCATAACTCCCAGAACAACATCCAGAACAGAATGGATGGCCCACTAAAGTATTTCAAGGTGGGACAGATACAATAAGCCACAAAATAGCCACGAAAACTTTGTTACCTGTTCCAAACCATAGTCCATATTGCACAAAACAGGCTGGAACGGCAACTTCCAAGTGAGCCAACTTAACCAAACTCACCACTCACACATTACTAGGTGGGACAGATAGAACAAGCCACCAAATATCCAATAAAACCACATTCCGATACCTGTTCCGGGCCATAGTCTATATTGTGCAAAACAGTCCGGAACTGCAGCTTCCAAGTGAACCAACTCAACCAAACTCAACAGTCACACATTACTACATGGGACATATAGAGTAAGCCATGAAACATCCACGAAAACCATGTTCCAATGCCCATATTGTGCAAAACAAGCCAGAATGGCAACTTCCAAGTGAGCCAACTCAACCAAACTCAACAGTCACACAATACTACGTGGGACATATAGAGTACACCATGAAACATCCACAAAAACCACGTTCCGATACCCGTTCTGGGTCATAGTCCATTTTGTGCAAAACAGGCCGGAACGGCAGCTTCCAAGTGAGCCAACTCAACCAAACTAAGCAGTCACACACTGATTCAAGGGATGATGCAATAAGCCACCAAACATCCATGAAAACCACGTTCCAATACCCGTTCCGGGCCTTAGTCCATATTGTGCAAAATAGGCCAGAACGGCAGCTTCCAAGTTCCACATTGCTAGCCACCCTCATAGTCGGCCGCCAGCTGCATCACCAGCGCCCGCCGCATCGCCTGCTGTGACCAGGAAACGCAGCACTGCAATGAGAACTGGAGCTCTGTTTAATAAATCTATTGCCGGAGCTCTGTTTAATAAATCTATGGCTGCTATAGTTTGTGATCATAGATTTACTAAACAGAGCTCCCACTATATCTTGAAATTGTAGTCTGGTACTCATTGGAGTGCCGCATTTCCTATATTGCCAGCGATGAGGGTGACCAGCGATGCAATGGACACTGGCGATGCAGCAGCAGCTGAGTGGGGAGAGACAGGAGAGGGAGGTGAGTCCATCACTGGCACCAGGGACCTGCAAGCCTGAGTCGCCTTGGGGCCCCAAATCTTGCCTCAGTTTGGGCACCGAGGCAAGGCAGGCAACCCCCAAGGCACCCCGAGTTGAATCGGGGCTGTTTCAGGGGCTCCAAAAAGGCCTCTGAGGCAAATTTGGGGGGCATTCACAGCCCTACTGTTCACTCCATAGAAATCATTTCTCATTATGGCAATAGCAGTTGTAAGGATTAAAGCACTACTAGCCCTCATGATAGAGTTGCAATGTGGATTACCCCTAATTGTGCTAGTATGGGAGTAAATTATATCCATTGCATTTGATCATAGAATGCTGAAGAAGGACCTAAGGGCTTAAAGGCGTTGGAGTATTTTCATTATATTAAAGATCCTTTTTCTACCTCTTTGACCTGGACCTTTTTGGCAGAACACTTATATCCTACCTACCTCCCAGAAATTCATGGTTAACTATAATGGTCTTCCCCCCAATTTTGTCATTGCAACTACCCTGTGGGATAGGTTAGGCTGCAAAATGTGAATGGCCACAGGTCATTGTAAGCTTCATGATGGAATGGTCATCCCCCACACATCCTAGTCTGATAGTTTAAGCACTACACCACACCACACAACAACTATGGGCTTCTGTAGGAAACCATCTTTGCAGATCTTCGGTCTGGATTCTGTGAAAGTTTATTAACTGTTTCATTTAGTACAATCAAAATTGTTTATTGCTAGCCCAGAATGACAACTTCTGTGTGAGTGAAGGCAATTTTCCAACTATAGTTTGTGCCTCATTTTACTCACCCATAATTTGTTTTTCTGGCTTATTTTGTGGAATATGAACTATGGCCCAGAACGGGTATCAGAACCCGGTTTTCATCAAAGTTCTAGAGGCGATTATATCTTTCCCATCTAGTAATGCGTGACTGGTGTTTGGCTGACTTCCCTCACTTGTCTGTTTTGCATAACGGGTATCAGAACAAGGATTTTGTGGCTGTTTTGTGGCTTATTGAATCAGTCCCTTGAATCAGTGTGTGACTGGTGAGTTTGGTTGAGTTGGCTCACTGGGAGGCTGCCGTTCCAGCCTGTTTTGCGCAATATGGACTATGGTGCGGAATGGGTGTTGGAACATTTTTTTGGTGGATGTTTGGTGGCTTATTATATCTGTCCCACCTAGTAATGTGTGGCTGTAGAGCTTGGTTGACTTGGCTCACTTGGAAGTTGCCATTCCGGCCTTTTTTGCACAATATGGACTATGGCCCACAACGGGTATCGGAATAAGGGTTTTATGGATGTTTTTGGGCTTATTAAATCTGTCCCACTTAGTAATGTGTGACTGTTGAATTTGGTTGATTTGGCTTACTTGGAATCTGCCGTTCTGGCCTGCTTTGCACAAAACTGACTATGGCCCAGAACAGGTATCAAGACATGGTTTTCATGGCTGTTTTGTGGCTGATTGTATCTGGCCCATCTAGTAATAAGTGAGTGGTGAGTTTGGTTCAGTTGGTTCACTGGGAAGTTCCATTCCAGCCTTTTTTGCGCAATATGGACTATGGTTTGGAGCGGGTATCGAAACATGGTTTTTGTGGAAAGTTTGGTGTTTATTGTATCCCTGCCATGGAGTTACATGTGCCTGGTGGGTTTGGTTGATTTCAGTCATTTGAAAGCGGCCGTTCCGGGCCATCCATTCTGTTCTGGATGTTGTTCTGGGAGTTATGGGGTTAATAGTAATATAACATTGCAATGGTTTTAGTCCTAAAATATTGTTCTCAAGTGTTTCTAACACATGCCACTGCTTTTGGCGTGGATGTATTTTTTTTTTTAATACAAAGGGGTCGTTCTGGCCCGTTCCATTCCGGCTTTTACACCGTCCCAGTGGTTACCTTTCTTTTTCGCCTGATGAAAGTAAACGGTGGGGGGGGGGGGGGAGTTCTATATAGAATTTTAAAATGTTAACTCAGCTCAAAAGTCTACAGTTGGAACGAACTTTGCTCTTGAGGGAGAGATTGACAGATAGGAGGGCGGTGGGTCTATACACGCATTCTCCTAGTTGCGGCCGCCTCTGAATTCCACACCCCGAGAGACAGGAGGAACGAGGGCGGAGCAGCCTGGGTTTCCCTCTAGTTAAGCAGCAGTAGCAGCAGCAGCAGAAGCCGGAGAAGCAGAGCCTCTTGCTGTTGTCGCTGCTGCTGCTGCTACGGCAAGTGGCCGCCTCCTTTGGAACGCGCCATCCCGGTTGGGCTCAGCGGAGGCGGCAGCAGCATCTTGGCGCCCCGATATAACGCCCTCCGGCCCCGGGGCTGTAATGTAAGCTGCCGGCGACGACTTCTGGAGATGAACCTGCAAGGGCTGACCCGCGAGCTCTCCTTGTACCTGGAGAGCCGGGTCCGGGAGGGCTTGTGGGCGTCCGGCGTCGCTGGGTGGTCGCTGGTGCTGTGCTTCGGAGCCGCCTACGCCTGCTATTACCTCAGCAGCATCGCCAAGGTAAGGGGAGGTCATGCGCTTCCGCCAGGGGCCGCTTTTGGGAAGCGCGGGGGGGGGACCCCCACCTGGCCGCCGGTGGTGCTCAGCGAGCGAGGAGGAAGCCGGACGAGGAAGCGGAAAAGGCCAGCCGAGGTCACCGTCAGGCTAAGCCCCTCTTTTGAGAAGTGTCCTTGGCTGGCGTTCCGGGAAGCGCCTTTAGAAACAGCCCGGGGAGGCAAGGGAACGTGTCTGCCGAGCCCAGCGGTCTATTGCAAATAGAGGTGCCTTTTGGCGGTGGGAGTGAAGGTAGGTATGGGAGGCAGGTATGAGGGTGAGGTGACCTCTTCACTTCCCCCATTCCCGCCCCTCATGTTTAACGAATAAAATGAGATTCGGTTTGACTTAGCTTCCCCACCCGCCAAGTGTAACCTGGTGCTTCAGTCTTTGCGCAGTACATACTGCAGATGAACCGACGGCCAGTTTGTGGGGAAGGAGGTGGAGGAGGGGGGGGGGGGGGAGAGAGACAAACGAAAACACAAATGTAGAGTCTTAAACCAGGACTGGAACATGTTGTAGATGTGAATGCCTTTTTTATTTTTATTTTTAATAAACAAATTTGACATGGGTAATGATTAGAGGCCATTCAGGATAATTTGAACAGTGGAGGCTGGTGGCTCCAATGTCAGTGGGGCAGTGGATCCACATGGGGTTTCGGTCAGAACCAGTAAGAACTCAATCAAGTTGATGAACCCAGTCCCCAAAATAGGTTCACTACCTTGGATAGTGTCTTTATAGTTCTGACAGATTCTGACTGAAACCCAGGCCCCCTCCACAAGAATGCGCCTTTGCGCCTGGTTCCGCGATTATGCGCATTATCGCGGAGGCGCATTTACTCACAATCCCTCTGCACGGGAGGCGGCGGGAAGCGGCGAAGCGCATTAAAAGATGCCCAAAAAGCGCTTTCCAGGTAGTTAATGCGCATAATCGCTTGTTCACACAGCGAAAATGCGCTTTAACGGCCGGAGCAAAATAAAAGTCGCTATTTAACGCGCGTTCGAAAATGCGCATTATCGGGGAGATAACGCGCCTGTACGCCCGTTTTGCGCTCCGCTCGTGTGTAGGTAAAATTTATAATGAGCCTTCAAGGCTCATTAAACGCCCCGTGTGGAGGAGGCCCCAGAGTAGATTCACAGACATCAAAGCCATGAGCCTCCCCTAAATTTGGATACAGCATTCCTTTTTGTGAAATATATTTCTTTTTGCTCCATAAGAAGATCCCTGCTGGATCAAAAGGAAGATTCCCTATCTAGCACCTCCCAGATCTCTTGGACTACAATTCCCATCATCCCAAGTCAGCATAGCCATCACATCTGGAAGGCACCAGATTGGGGAAGGCCTATCTAGTTCAACATCCAGTTTTCCTCCCATAGTGGCCTGCTAGATGCCTCTGGAAAGCCCACAAGCAAGATATGAGGGCTGTAGCCTGCTTCAGTTGTTACTCCCAAGCAACTCGTACTCAGAGCTAAACTGTCTCTGAACCTGGAGGTTGCATAGAAGCATCTTGCCCAGTAGCTTTCAATAGATCTCTCCTTCATGAGCCTCAAATGTTTATGTATATATACCTTTTATGGAGCAAGATCATGAGTTGTGCAGGAGATTCCCCCACAGGCTTCAGGGTTCACAATCCCGTCTTGATCCAGGGAGTTCCATGCATCTCAACACCTCAGTACCATATCAACACATGCTGCTCATATTAATTTGGGACTCCATCGGATAACTTTTGTAGTTAACACATCAACTGTTAGGCTGCCTCTACAAGAGGCATTTAAAGCTCTTTCAAGGCGCATTAAAAATTTTACCTCTACAAGAACAGAGCGCAAATCGGGCGTAGAGGCGCGCTATCCCTCCGATTATGCGCATTATCGAATGCGCGTTAAACAGCGAGTTTTATTTTGCTCCGGCCGTTAAAGCGCATTTTGACTATGTGAACAAGCGCTTATGCGCATTAACTACTTGTAAAGCGCATTTTGGTCATCCGTTAATGCGCTTCGCTGCCTCTCGCCGCCTCTCGTGCAGAGGTATTAGGCGTAAATGCGCTTCAGCGATTATGCGCATAATCGCCTAACCAGGCGCAAAAGCGAATCCTTGTAGAGGGGACCTTATACTCTATTTCCAATACTAATAGTCCTTGCACATTGCTGTGCAAAATGCAGAACTGACACAACAGATAGAAGACCGTGAGCAACAGATTAAGGGTGCCTCTACAAGAGAGGTTTAATGCGCTTTGAAGGTTCATTAAAAATTTTACCTCTACAAGAACGGAGCGCAAATCGGGCGTAGAGGCGCGTTATCTCCCCGATAATGCGCATTTTCGAATGCGCGTTAAATCGCGAGTTTTATTTTGCTCCGGCCGTTAAAGCGCATTTTCCCCGTGTGAACAAGCGATTATGCGTATTAACTTCTTGTAAAGCGCTTTTTGGACATCTGTTAATGCGTTTCGCCGCCTCTCGCCGCCTCCCGTGCAGAGGGATTAGGAGTAAATGCGCGTCTGCGATAATGCGCATAATCGCACAACCGGGCGCAAAAGCGCATCCTTGTAGAGGGGGCCAAAGTCAAGGATTTAGAATTAGTGGGATGGGCTAGGGAAGAAGCGGGTGGTGATAGAGAAACTTTTAAGGTGAGGCTAGTGTAGATCAGAAAAACATCCCAGGAAAAGTAAGTCTGTAGGATCCCACCCCCTTTTGTCACATTCCCCCCCCTACAGATTTTATTTGTACTTCTGCAAACCATAGAGTTCCACCTATTCTGTTCCATTGGGACTTGGGGCTCTCAGGGGAAGTGGATATGGTCAGACCCAGTTTCTTTCATGCGGGCCAAGAAGGGCAAGGCATGATCAGGTCAAGTCAAGGGTATCTCCTGGGCAGAAGTCAGAGAATTCAATACCAAGGACAGTTTCCAGGGGAGGGGGGGGCTGCTGGCTATTGCAGCTACAGAGTGGAGTACCTGATGCTGAGCCAGATGTTTTGGAGTACAACTCCAAGCATTAATGACCATTGGCTATCCTGGATGGAGCTGATGAGAGCTGAAGTAAAAAAAAAACCATCTGAAGGGTGCCAGGTTGGGGAAGCCAGGATATTCTCTCAGCAGAGAGCTGAAGTTATCTGAAGACTTCTGTAGCCTGTACTATAGTTGTCTTGGCCTCCCTGGAGCAGAAAGCTGTGTTTTTAAAAGGACTTTGTAAGAAAGGGGAGGTGAGGGTGCTCTTGAGCAGCTGTCTCCTGAGTCCAAGTGTGATGGAAGTGCCACGTCCTCTAGACAGGAGGGTGTGGGAGAAGGCACTGAAGGTTCACCCCTGAGTGGAGCAGCTTAAAACTCATCCACCTCTGAGCCTTCAATGGGATATTTTGGGCCTTTGGCGTCACGAGTGCTAATATCTCTCTCTTGTATGTGGACAATGCTGTTTGGCTAAATAAGGATCCATATGCAGAGAATGAGGATGGCTCTCTCACTGCCTCCAGTTTTCCCACTTTAATTCATCTTATCCCTCTTACCTTTTTTTTTTACTACTAGCTAATTTTGTTATTAGCCCTACTGCTGATCTTTTCTGGTTTGCATGGCTTTCCAAGTATATAGCAGTTTCTCATCTCAAGGGCTGACCCAAGAAATGTTGGTGTCTGAGGGAGAAAATCCAAATGGCATCCACACATACGTATGCAAACACACTGGACGTTCTCTTGAGCAAGTCTCACTGAAGATTGCACAAGAGCTCTGTTGTGCTCTTGTTCTGTGGGCCCTCAGAAAGCAAGGTGGTAACCTGTGACAGCCATCTCACTTTGCCATATAGTAGGAATGACCCTATTTTGCCTATAACCCGTGAAGACTGATGGCTCCAATTTCAGTGGGGCTGTGAATCCATTCCAGGTTTCAGTCAGAACCAGCCAGAACTCTAAAAGAGCTATCCAACATGCTGAACCCCCTCCCCCAAATAGGTCCAGCACCTTGGATAGCTCCTTTAAAGTTCTGGCTGGTTTTGACTGAAACCCAGAGTGGATTCACAGCCCCAATGAAATCAGAGGCACCAGCCTCCCCTGCCTATAACATATGAAAGACTTGCATGTGTATTGCTGTCTTACTAGCCTGAAATTGTTTCCTTGATGTATTCATTGTATTATGACTTAAAACTATTGAACTGATCTATCTTCCTTTCCTCACCACCTTTTGGTGCCAAATACTTGCCTGTTTTTCTCTTTAGAAACCTCAGCTGGTGACTGGAAGTGAAAGCTTCTGCCGCTTTCTGCAGGACCATTGTCCTGTGGTGACAGAAACGTACTATCCCACTGTGTGGTGCTGGGAGGGCCGTGTGCAGACCCTCCTTCGCCCTTTCATCACATCGCAACCATATGTGCAATACAGGAAGTAAGTGCCTCTCTCCTACTTGACCATTCTCCAGCAGAAGCTTTAAGAATGTTTATTCCATGTATAGGGTAGTATCCTATACAATTGCTGTGCGCCTGCTTCCTGTTGCACCAGCAGGACCCAATGCTAATGCTTCCTAAAGCAACCAGGGAAATGTTTGTTTCTGGAATGGAATAGGTCAGCTGAGCTCCATTCTGCAAGCTCTGCTTACCTGCCTTTTTCTGGAAATTAGTGTTTTGGCTTGTTTCCATTTGCTTAAGGATCCACTAGCTTCCCATTGCCATAGCAGTAGATACTGCCCATAGCATGCACATACTTTAAATACTGACTCTATTCTGTTACATCAGTCATGTAAGAACATAAGAAGAGCCATGTTGAATCAGACCAAAGACCTATCTAGTCCAGTATTCTGTTCACACAGTGGCCAACCAGCTGCTTGTGAGTGTTAGCAGAAGTCAGAATTTGTGTGTTCTTAAAAAAACAAGTCTAGAGACAATTATTTAATAGTAGAGAACAAAAATGAATTCTTAGAACAAAACCGAAACATTAATAGATAGGAGTGGAGAGATAAACTAATCTTAACAAGACTTCTTGAAGACTTCTTACTTAGGCTGACCATATGAAAAGGAGGACAGAGCTCATGTAACTTTAACAGTTGTAGACAAAGGTGAATTTCAGCTGGAGTCATTTGTATGCAATTAGTACCTGGTGAAATTCCCTCCTTATCACAACAGTTAAAGTTGCAGGCATTATACTAGAGTGACCATATACAAAAGAAGGCAGGGCCCCTGCAACTTTAACTGTTGTGATGAAGAGGGAATTTCACCAGGAACTAATTGCATACAAATGGCACCAGCAGAAATTCCCTTTTCTCTATAACTGTTGAAGTTACATGAGCCCTGTCCTCCTTTTCATATGGTCAGCCTAAAGTCTTACTGTCATTAGAAAACATAACTGTCATAGAGAGAGCATTTAGAACCAGGAAGCAAGCCTGAGAACTGCATTATGGGACACACCTAGAATCTTCAGTGAAAGAGATACTAACTAGTCAAAATAAATAGCATAGTACAAACTTGTCTCTAACTGATTAACTATCTGATTCTCTGCTGCACTCCTCCCTTATGACAGCATCCTACCTCATCTTGATTGTGGCTTATTAGTGCAGTTACTATCTTAAAGGCACTTTCACTATCCTCAGGAGCTGGGCTGCCTGAACAGCACATAACAATGTTATTCAATTTCTAGGTTCGGAAAAGGGAACGGTAACAATTCAGAATATAAAATGTCACCCCATGAAAAACAGACTTATTTTCTAAGGATTCTTGTCAGAGAATTTACTGCCAATCCAAATACATTCAGTAAATGCTTTAAGGATTTTCTGATATTTATTTAGCTGCTAAATATTAGCATACAAACAAATGGATGAATTTAACTATTCCATCACTAACAGGGATGTGTGCAGAAGATAGCTTATTTATTAAAAGTCCTCTTGGAAAGAAAAGTTGTTTCCATACACCTAGTTTATATTCTCTTCCAGAAAGCCAATCTGAAGCTTACTTCTCAAGGTCCCTTTTCCATGATTTCTCACTTAAACATACTGTTTGCCACTTAGTCCCCTGTAGTTGTTAGATAAGAACACAGCAGATTGTTTTTTCAGCGTCTTAGTCATGTATCTGCTCACAGCACTCTACTTACAGAGCAATTAATTTATAAGACTTACTCAAGGAGAAATCTTTTTCTCACTGATAAGCCGGCTAAGGGGACTCAGGAAGCAGCAGAAATGCTGCTCCACTGTTGGAAATAGAATTCTGGTGCATATCTTCAAAGGTATGAGACAGCCTTAACAGAGTTCTCTGAAAGCTTTTTTAAGAATTCCCCTGAGGAAGGCCATTACTAGGCCTAAACATGTTTGGCTTTTTAAAGAATAAAACTATTTTGTCAGAATCTTGAGACTAGGTCTCTCTTGTTGGATCAACCATTCCCTAAAAAGCAATGTGATGTGGAGAAAGCATCTAATTTAGGCCGCCGACAGTGATCCATACATTCCATGTGTGGCTATCCTTAGTTCAGCAGTTCCCAAACTTGGATCCCCAGATATTGTTTGACTTCAGCTACCATCATTCCTGGCTAGCATGGCCAGTGCTCAAGGATAAGGGGACATAGTCCCATTCCAAGGAAACCGCTGTGGTGACAGCCATTGCTATCCCTCTGCTTCTTGTGCTAGGAAGTTCCTGATACTGTTGCTGCTTTTCTGATTCTCACATTTGGGCATGGGGGGGGGGGTAAAAATCCACAGTTTTCCTGCATAACTTGGGGTCTGACTAGGAACTACTAGGCTAGTGTATTTAAGCACTAGTCTGGTTGCCAGGAATTCCATGAAGGCAAGGGAGTGGGCTGATGGGGGAAGGGTGGAGTGCTCCATCCTTTCTCTGCATCCACCATAGAAACCAGTGGGATGCTGAAGGAGGGCAGCCCCTCCCCTTCTCTGTACCTACTATAGAAATGCAGCTCTCTTCCCCTCCTCTGCTAGCCCCCAGCAGGCAAGTAAAAGCTTCTTCAGGCTTTTAACTTTTGTGTGTTTATTTAAAATAGGGTGACCAGATAAAATCCAGGTCAGCGCTCATGTAACTTTAACAGTTGTAGAGAAAAGGGAATTTCATTTCCAGTGTCATTTGTATGCAATTAGTTCCTGGTGAAATTCCCTCTTCATCACAACAGTTAAAGGTGCATGCACTATACTAGAGTGACCATATACAAAAGAAGGCAGGGCCCCTGCAACTTTAACTGTTGTGATGGAGAGGGAATTTCACCAGGAACTAATTGCATACAAATGTCACTGGCTGAAATTCCCTTTTCTATGCAACTGTTAAAGATGCAGGAGCCCTGACCTGGATTTTATCTGGTCAGCCTAATTTAAAAGGCTGCACTACTACTCTCTCCTTTCTCCTGTTGTCCTACTCAATGGCAGGTTTGCATGACACAAAAGTGGTTAATAAGCAATGGTGGCTGATTTCCCTAATTGCCCTCACCAGGCATGGATTGTAGTGATGTGTGAACCAAGTGAGGGTGGGTGACTGAAGTAGTTAACAAGCCACCCAGAATCCAAGGCTGTTTGTAGACCTGGGTCACACATAACAAGAAGCCACCATGGGTGAATTTCTCTGCAGGGCTTCCTGTCATGCCAGTAGCTGCCATTTTGAATATTCGAGGTGCAGTGGGGGCTTGCTGTAGCTCCTCATTAAGTGTGAACCTGCTGAGTGTGGGTTGTTGGGGTGGTTGACAAGCCACCTGCAACCCTAAAACAGCCCATGGTTTCTGAGTGGCTTGTCAACCACCCCAACAACCCACCCTTACCAAGTTTGCACATAATGAGAAGCTATGGTGCATCCCTGCCATGTCCTGAATATTCACGGCAAAGATAACCCCAGCATAGAAATACACCCACTATGGCTTCTTGTTGCATGTGAACTGGGCCATAGGGCTTTTGTGCGGTTTATTAACCATCTAGCCACCCACCCTCCTGGGGTTTGGATATGACAACAACATGCACCCAGTGAGGATAATTAGGGGAATCAGCTGGCACATGACCGGCATGCACAGGGATGGTTAACAAGCCACCATGTTTATTAACTACCCTCATGTCATGCAAACCATCACTGTGTATCTGCACATGGGACATTTCTTGAATGAATTGTGGAGTGGGGTTGGGGGAGGAAATAGCTGACATTATTATTATTATTATTATTATTATTATTACTAACTACTACTATTGTTGCAAAACTAATCAGTGTTGGTTCTTCCAGTGAGCTCATTACATCAACAGATGGAGGACAGATTTCTCTGGATTGGTTTGATAATCGTGATAGTATACTCTGCCCAGATTCCAGCACCAGGCCCACTATCCTGTTGCTGCCTGGCCTGACAGGAACGAGCAGGGAATCTTACATTCTCCATATGATTGAGCAGAGCAAAGCACTGGGATACAGGTATAGTCGCTTCTGCTTGCTGATGTTTCTATTTGAACAAGTAAGATTAAATTTGCACAAGGGTGAACCTGCAGTCATTTCTGGTGGATGAAAAGAGTGGCACAGATGGAGCTGGAGGAGGAGACGTTCCATCCCTTCTTTTGCCCTCACCTTCCACCTGTCGGGCCCATTGATCTTTGCTAGGGAGCCATCTCCAATAGAGAGGCTCCCATTGGTCACCACTTACCACAACTGGAAACCCTCTCAAGAGGAGAAATTCCCAGCTTGAGAAGGGTTGCTCCAGGAGCATTTTTATATCAATTAGAGATCGGGGAGAACCCGGCTTGACTGAAATGTTTGTACAGAACTGGTGACTGCTGTAGTATAGTGGTTAAGAAAGTGAGCTGTGAGCTGGAAGCCTGTGGCTCAACTCTGACTCTCCATTTGCTTTAGGGAAATGACTATTGCTTATCTTCAGCAGCCCCCTCTTGCATATGCATTAGAAGCATAATACTATTGAGCTGCCAGACAAAAATGGTATACGAATGACTGAAATGGTCTAGAAGAAGCCCTTCGGAAATGGGCCATAGCAACCAGTTTTTCTATTCATAAAGTAAGGGGCCTGCATGCAGTTATCCCAAAGCCCAAATGAGAGAGGGTGGGAGGAGACAGGGTAGGAATGGCTCACTACCAATGATAGAGACCTATCTCTAGCAGAAAAAATATCAGGGGATTAGAGTGATGCCACCCCCACCCCCAAAATTGCATGCTTGTGTGTGCATGTAGAACATCCTTCCCCAAGCTGATGCCCTCCAGATGTGTTGAACTACAACTCCCAGCATCCCCCAACCTAAACTACCCAAGACCCTTACCTTTCGCATCTGTACTTAAGACTGCAATCCTATGCACACCTCCCTGGGGTAAGTCTCATTGAACTCAATGGGCTTACTTTTGAGCAGGCATGTATAGGATTGCACTATAATATGCATATGCTAGCCTTGGCTGCCAGAACAGACCTGGCAACTTGAGGCTAGTGCACAAGTGGTAACTATCTTTATTTGGGGTGGGGGTAGGGAGGCTCTCTACCCACACTGCTTTATTATTCCACAAGTATAAAGGTGTCAAAATACATTAATAGTTTAGGGCTAAAGTTAGCTAGGCTGACCATATGAAAAGGAGGACAGGGTTCATGTAACTTTAACAGTTGTATAGAAAAGGGAATTTCAGCCAGTGTCATTTGTATGCAATTAGTTCCTGGTGAAATTCCCTCTTCATCACAACAGTTAAAGTTGCAGGCACTATACTAGAGTGACCATATACAAAAGCAGGCAGGGCCCCTGCACCTTTAACTGTTCTGATGAAGAGGGAATTTCACCAGGAACTAATTGCATACAAATGACACTGGCTGAAATTCCCTTTTCTCTACAACTGTTAAAGTTACATGAGCCCTGTCCTCCTTTTCATATGGTCAGTCTAAAGTTAGCTGACTTTAAAATGGCTCAAATTCATTGACTTGCAGTAAGCACTCTTTGTGGATAAGCATTTTAAATAGAAAATACTTAACTATATATCTTATGTCTGAATAAAATATGTGCATGTCCAATGTCCCTGTTTTGAATCATTGGCAAATCTAGAATTATAAACTGGAGAAGGTTTGAAATGCATGGATCTTCACATCCAAAGTCACTCAGGTTAACAGTTCTGGTAAACAGTGCTCTTTTGCTTTTTTTTAAAGGTGTGTGGTTTTTAACTATCGAGGAATTGCTGGTGAAAATCTCTTGGTAAGAATTGCTCTTAAATTAAGTAAGAACGTTGAGCAACCATAATGTAAAGATATAGCGAAGGGGCCAATACCTGGAAGCATGCAACATTTCTACAAGGAATTCATGGGAATGCCATCATGGAGAGAACTAGTTCCTACTTGGCAGTTTCCACCCCCCCACCCCGCCCCACCCCGCCCCACCCCGCCCCACCCCGCCTGATGCCATACAGCACAAAAAATAACAAAATAGGGAGTGTCACATAGGCTGACCATCTGAAAAGGAGGACAGGGCTCCTGTAACTTTAACAGTTGTAGAGAAAAGGGAATTTCAGCCAGTGTCATTTGTATGCAATTCGTTCCTGGTGAAATTCCCTCTTCATCACAACAGTTAAAGTTGCAGGCACTATACTAGAGTGACCATATACAAAAGAAGGCAGGGCCCCTGCAACTTTAACTGCTATGATGAAGAGGGAATTTTACCAGGAACAAATTGCCTACAAATGACACTGGCTGAAATTCCCTTTTCTCTACAACAGTTAAAGTTACAGGAGCCCTGTCCTCCTTTTCAGATGGTCAGCCTAGTGTCACACAAATAATAAACTGATATCTCTCATTAACTCCTTCATTCTCCATGTTTAGTTGCATTCTCCTTTGTAATTTACCACCAGTTTCCATACAGGAATTTGTCAGAAATGGAAAACAAAACAGAGACCTCCAACTTTGTGAATTAAATCAAAGCAGTAATGCCATTTAATGCATTATTATTATTATTATTATTATTATTTCAATTTATATCCCGCAGCAGTAGTTCTCAAACTGGGAGGCAAACTTCTGTAAAAAGAGACAAACATCTACTAGAGGAGACACAAATTGCACACTGGCCTTTCCTAGCTCACTAACTGTGAGAGCCTTGATACAAGGAGGAAGCAGAATGTAAAATCACTCCTCCCAAACACTCCATTCCTATGGACTGTGTCCACTTATGGCAGGGCTAGCGTCAAGGGTTGGTATGGTCGGGCACCTGCCAAGGGCCCACACCCCAGCAAACTGACGAGTCTTTTGGATTTGCTCCTCCCCTTCACCTTTTCAACCTTCTTGTTCCCTTGCCTCTTGCTCTAGCCCAGAAAACAGTGGTGTTGAGAAGGAGAAGCAGGAGATTCCGCTGGCTACTTGCTCCCTGGCTTTCTGCCTATCAAGAAAGCAATTAGTAGCAATGATGAGTGAGAGTAAGAGGAGCAATTGCAGTTGGTGACAATGGCAGTGAGGACATAGGCTCACTGAGGGAGGGGGGGTCATTGAGGGTGTCTTGCCCAAGAGCCCTCAAATACCAAGAGCAGGCACTGACTTATGGCAATGTATGGTACAGGATTGTAAGACCTGGTCATTGTCAAAGATGGGGGAAGGATAAGGCAATTGTGAAATAAGTGAGGCATGTGTTGGGGATCACCATCTTCAGGCAGCTGCCCAGCCCCAAATATGCTGGAAGAGCCCGCTCCTGACCCCTGTCCTTGCCATGGTTGCCACTTCCTTGCTCGCTGCACAGAATGAAAGGGAAGAAGGTGATGACAGCTGTTCCTTGTCACTGTCACAGATTGCTTGCCTGCCCGAGCAAGTAGTGATGGCAGTGAGGATCAACAGCTGCTGTTGCTTGCCTTCTCCCTTCAGAGTCATGGTGTAGGTGGCCCAGTCCCCACAGTGCCCAAAGGAGGAGAGGACAGGTGAGTGAACATTAGAGACTACTGCTCCTTGCTACCCTCAGTGCTCATTCCCTCTCTTGCCCAAGCTGAGCAACAAGCAGCCACCACTCCCTCATCTGCCTTCTTTCCCTGGGCATTAGTGACAATTGGGCCAATGGAACTGAGCTTATCTCTGCCCAGAGAGAGAAGGTAGGTGGATAAACAGGCAGGGGCTGCTGCTGCTGCTGCTGCTTCTCCTCACCATGCCTTCCTTGCTCACTTACCCTCTGGTTATCTGGTCAATCAAGCAGGAGAGGGAGAGGAACCATCATCATCAAGAAGAAAGGCCATCTAGAGGCCAGGGAGAAGCCTACCCTCCAGAAGCCAGATCCGAAAATAGTCTCCATAGGCCTAGGAGGAGCAGAACTGGAGTCTCCTAGTTGCTTGAACCGGTGACCAAGTGGTTTTAAGATTCAGGGAGTAATTAAAGGGCCTTAAGATAGTCTGCTAACCCACATGGCTGGTCTGCCTGCCTGCCTGCCTGCCTGTCTGCCTGCCTTTGATTTGCCTGTCCATAAGCCATGGAGGTGCTCATTCAGTGCATCTTTCCTATCTCCGTGAACTACAAGGTGCCCTGAGCTAAACTTGCAGAGGTCCCAACATCTGCAAGGCAAACAAAAAGAACAGACAAGAAGATAGATTTGCTTCAAAGTTAAAATTCAGTGAGAATTTCTATAAATTATCACAGTCTTGAAGTTCTTTCACATTCATTGTGTTGACAGCTTCTGCGGAGGTTCATCACATCTGAAATAATATCACATATTGGACAGCCTTACTCATTTAACTCACTGGTTTGAAACCAAGTATTTATAATACATTCCTTTAATAAATCAGTGTGAGAATCAGTTTACAGCATACTTTGGAAATGAATATACAAAGCAGTTTTGTGGCACACCAGGTCCTTTTTTATTACATTCAGATGACGTGAAAAGATCTTTTCTTTGGCTGTATTTTCTGAAATTCCATGTAATCAGCTTTACATATTTTAGCATTAAAAGGCTCTTTTTCAGTGTAAACAGCTGCAGTTGCAGCCTATTCAGTAGAGAAATTTCAGCATTATAATGACTGAAACAATAATCAAGAAATGTATTATAGACGAGTATGAACACAGACAAGTAAGTTCTCTTAATCTTGAGAATAGAAATAACTTCCATCTTTTGAGCAATCAGTGCCTTTTAGAAGAGTTAATGAATAATACTCTAGAAATACAATAATGGTGCAATCCTGTGGATGTTAAGTCCCATTATGTTCAGTAAGACTTATTTCTAGGTAAGTGTGCACAGGATCACAACCTAAGGTATGTTTCCGAGGATAAACCCTATTTAACTGAATGGGATTTACTTTTGATCAACAGCAAAAATCAAATGCATGTCTACTCAAAAGTAAGTCCCTTTGAGTTCAGTGGGGCTTAGTCCCAAGTAAGTGGGTATAGGATTTCAGCATAAACTTGTGTAGAATTGTATGGCATATTGCTAAGCAAAACAGGTATTAGACATATTCTCTATTATATATTTTTAAACCTTGCATAAAATGATGGTAAATAAATGTTAAAAGACAATGAAACACTGGTTTGTTGTCTCTGCCGTCTTAGTAAGAGCAAAACTAAAACATTTAATGGGTATTTAAAATATTTACAGTCCAACCCAGAGTCTCATTGCACTGTAATGTCCCATGTTTTTCCCTTTTACCTAGTTGTCAGAGACTGTACTGTACATGCATCTACATTATGTATCATATTAATTAGAAAGTGAACATTATTTGAAGGGGGTTTTCTTAATTTGTTTTTGTGCATGTGCATACATTGCACATGCACAATCACAACAAAACAACCTAAGTTTCAAGACCCCCTAAAATAATGTTCACAGACAGCTGCCTAACCTAAAACAACTACTTACTAGTAACAGGCCATATAAAAGATATTCAAACACAGAGACCACACCCTACAACAAACCCAGATGCCTGTATTTCCATATCTATTCAGCCATCACTGCTACAGGATCTAATAACATCAGCCACAGATTCAAGGGTTCATTGACCTGCTCATCTTCCAGTGTGATTAAGGGAGGCACGGTAGTGCCTCCTTTGTTAAGGGCGGTCAGTAAAAAACACATTCCACCATGTTAAAGTGATAATTGGGGAGGGGTCATTCTAACAGCCACAAAATCGAAAATGTTTCACCAATCTCTCTGAAATTTACAGGCGCCAGAAAGAAATGTTTGTTTTACATTACCTGAAAATTTCAAGAAGATTGGTGAAAGACTGAGGGAAGGAGAGCAGTTTAAAGTAAAAAGATTAAAGAATCCCCTGAATCCAAAACTGAAAATTGAACTCAGGGCTTGCAACCATTTTTGCGCAGCTGTCCTTACCTTCAGGGAGCCTTTTTCATTAATCCAATGGCACGGTCTACTTCCTCCCGTTCTAGTGTAGGTGGAACTGCTTTTCTTTTTTTTTAATTCGCTTAAGTGGATTTTATTAAATTAAAGCTGTGCCTCTTTAAGAAATCCGGCGGCCATTTTGATTATGGCACACGCTCAGTAGAGTCTCCCCCCCTCCCTCCTGCGTCAGCTACAATGGCTGCTTCCTCTAGCAAAGACAGTGCTGTAGTCTCTTCTCAGAAGTAAGTTCCATTGACTGAATGCAATGGTCTTACTCCCAGATAAGTGTGTAGAAGATTGTAGCCTTTATTTTAACAAAAACAGTCTGGAACCTGAAAAGGCGGAGAGGAAGAGATGTGAGTGAGAATTCCCTCTCCTTTACAGCACTATAACTAGGCTGACCATATGAAAAGGAGGACAGGGCTCTTGTAACTTTAACAGTTGTAGAGAAAAGGGAATTTCAGCCGGTGTCATTTGTATGCAATTAGTTCCTGGTGAAATTCCCTCTTCATCACAACAGTTAAAGGTGTATGCACTATACTAGAGTGATCATATACAAAAGAAGGCAGGGCCCCTGCAACTTTAACTATTGTGATGAAGAGGGAATTTCACCAGGAACTAATTGCATACAAATGACACCAGCTGAAATTCCCTTTTCTCTACAACCGTTAAAGTTACAGGAGCCCTGTCCTCTTTTTCATATGGTCAGCCTAACTATAACTCTACAATTAACAACTTGCTTGCATGCTTTGCATGTGTATATGTTCATTTGATTATGGCTGCTGATCATTAATTTTCATATCAATTCAATCCAAGGCATGTCTACTCAGAAGTTAGTTCCACTGAGTGCAATGAGTCTCATTCCCATTCCACTAACTTGAAGGGGTGTTTGGATTTGGCTGTACTTCTCTTTGAGAGCTCTGTGTATTTAGGGACCAAGGCTTTTTGTATGATAAGAGGTTAAGCTCCCCCCTCTTTTTCTTTTTCTTTTTTAAAAATCCATGTATTTGATTTTTAAAGAATTTTTATTCCTTCATTGTTATTATAATTAATAATAATAATAATTAGTAGAAGTAGTAATACGTTTATTAATGTTACATTTACATCCTGCCTTTTTTTCCTCTTGCAAGGAACCTAAGGTGGCTTACATAATCCTCCATTTTATCAGCACAACAACCCTGTAGGGTAGAAGAGTCAGTGACATTCTGAATTATCTTAGCTTTTCTAATTTTTTTTTATCAGGTTGAACAAAACTATTGTGTATTGTTATCTCCAGTACCAACATCTTTGACAGGCTTAATATAGGATTCATTGACCACAGGCTATTTTTAGAGCAAAAAAATAAAATAAAAATCCAAACTTGGATAGATTAAAATTAAATTGAGCAATATTTCTAAACACCCACATGGCTATTCTTGGTACTGGGTCAGATGTAGTGATATAAGAGGATGTTCAGACTCCATTTAGTTGATCAGTTGCAAAGAAGCTTCTCTAGTAAGGAGGAAGGGGAAAGCCCTAGACTGATCATTCTTTCAAGTGCCATATCTCCCCCCACAAAAACCCATGAGGTAGGTTAGGCTAAGAGTCTATGACTGGCTCAAAACCATCTAGTGAGTTTCTTCTGCTGCTCACTTTCACAAAAATGTAAAACAAATGTTTGGTAATGTTTGGGTATATGGCATGTGCTACTTTTACCCTCACAACAACCCTGTAAAATAGATTAGGCTGGAAATTTAGGCCTGGCCCACTATCTATGTCTGTGTGCCTGCCTCTTTCATATATACACACAGAAAGGCATCCTTAGGTTTGTTCTTTACTTACTACATACCATAAACTATGTATGAATAGAGCTGTCACAAATGATGCAATACACTCACTTTTTGCACTTCCTAATATATTTGTTTCCCAACTAACTTACTGCTAATACAGTCATGAATCTAAAACTAAAATATGTTATTTTTACTATAGTAAGATTAAAGAATCCACATATATCAAGTGCAAATCAGAGAACCTACTATTTTTCATATTAGTGTTCAAGAATTAGGATTCTTTTCCTAATTACGCCTTACACAGAGGTTGCCTTTTTCACAGCGGCCGGATCAACATTTTCATCAAGCTGTCCACCTCCCCTGCTCCAAACTCTTTCTTGGTCAGTCACCGCTAATTAGCTCAGATCCTGTTAGTGTATATGTGAAATTGTGATCCCCCAATGTGCATCACTTTACACTTGCTTACATTGAACAGCATTTGCCCTTTTCATGGCCATTCTCTCAGTATGCAGAGCTCTTTATGGAGCTCCTCACAATCCTCCATTGTTTTAGCAAGACTAAATAATTTGGTATCATCACCAAACGTGGCTACGTCACTGCTCACTTCCACCCTCATTCTAATATTATGAGAAAAGGAGAAACTGCCTCCCTATCCACTTTCTTCACAACATGCATATAGGAGTGAGCAGTGAGATGGCCAAATTTGCTGCTGACCTCAAAATATTTAGGGTTTTTAAAATGAAGTGATATTACCAAGAGCTCCAAAAGAATCTCTCCATAGTGTGAAAATGGGCATCAAAATGGCAACAACAGTTCTACGTAAGCATTTGTAAACAACAGTTCTACGTAAGCATGCACACTGGAGCAAAGCATCCCAACATCACATATACACTGATGGGATCTGAGCCTGCAGTGACTAAACAAGAAAAAAAAACTTGGGAATGTGGTTGACAGCTCAGTGAAAATGTCAACCCAGTGTGTGGCAGCTGTAAAGACAGCAAACTCCATGTTAGGCATTATAAGAAAAGTAATTGAGAATAAAACTGCCAGTCTCATACTGCCATTATACAAATCTATGGTGTGACCACACTTAGAATACTGTGTACAGTTCTGGTTAACTATAGAATTTAGTATCACAAGATGTTGTGCTGGCCACCATTTTGGATGGCTTGTCCTCCTTTCCATGTGGTCACCCTATAACATGACATTATTCCCCCTTCTAAAGAGGTCTGGACCTCAGAATACTAAAGACAAAGTGGCAGACCATAATAACTGTGTTCATATGCCCATTGCTTTATGAGGCTTCTGCAGGCTACCGAACAGAGAACTATCAGGCCATAAAGTTGCTTAAATGAGTCTGCCAGAAACCTGACCTCACCGTTCCTGTTAGGTCCATGTCCTACAGGAAATGCTCTCAGCTGAACTTGATGGAATCCCATCCTTTATCCCTTGGTTTAATTTACTGACCTCCCCTGGCTGGGCCTTGCAGGGAACAATAGGGTAGACGGAGCAGGCATACATAGCACGCGCAGAGTGCTGAGAGTGGCAAATCTAAAAGCAAATACGTTGCTTTTAAAGAACCAAGGAAATTCAATGGCTCTTTTAAGTAAATATCTACGGATGGAAATGCAGCCCATGTAGGCTTGAAACTTGACCACAAACATGATCACAATCTGCTACTTTAAGATGCAAACAGGGAGAAAAAGCATGTAGCATAAAATGAGCTAAAATAATTAATATAGTAAACTGTAACTTATTCTAATTTAGGATATTTTCCTGTATCATCTTGTGTGCTTCCAGAATAAATTGGGGAGTTTTTAGTCCAGTAGAATTTTTTTTCAGGTTCTCTCCAAATACAGACATAAAACATGAAATGCTTCTTTTCATGAGTCAGTCATAGAAAGCTTTTATTTCTGGACATTGGCTATTGAAAAATTCAAATGAGACCCCTCAGATTTCAAGTGAGAGAGCATAACTTCTGGGGTTCATTTATTATTTTGAAAAGTGGGTGCAACACATATCACTAGCTTTGATTTTATATTGGATGTCAAAATGGTGTAACATCCTAGCTGATGCTGGCTGCTTGTCAACTGTATAATATCCAGTAATCCGTTACACAAAGCCATGAAATTCATTAAAAAAAAAACCTACAGTTTACAAAAACAATGTTAAGGCTCCACAGTTTCCAACCAAGCACCAAAAAGCAGGGAAATTGGGAGTTAAGGCTCCCAAGCCTTAACACCACATCCTCCCTAAGGAGGCAGAAAGTGCAAGTGAAATTCTCATTCTCCCAAAGCAGATAAACCATGAGGACAGGATGGAGAATATGATATGCAAAGGTGACTGTGGGGTTGTGGAAAACTGATCATGAACAACTTAGGGCCACCTGTTTAGAGCAGTCCTTCCCCAACCTGGTACCCTCCAAAGGTGTTGGACTACAACTCCCATCATTGCAAGTCAGTATGTCCCATGGTCAGGAATGCTAGGACTTGTCATCTCAAACACCTGGAGGGCAACAAGATGGGGAATGCTGTTCCATACCCTTACCAAATACAGGGTCTCAAACACATCTCTCAAACACATCTCGCATATAGCAGCACACTTGATAACAAAAGGGGCACTATTCATTACAGATCTAGAACCAGAGCATGTTCCAGGCACTTCCAACTTTTGATCAATATCCTGCCCTTCAAAGAACCAATGTTTTTTTTCTTAAAAATGTATTTAAACAAAATATACTGTTCATTCCCCACAATCCCTCCACAATACATCATCTCATCAAAGCGACAGAGGAGCAGAAGAGGTTTAGTTTGGCTGTCTTGAACACCTTTCAGATGAGATTAGTTTGCAATCCTATACCTCTTGGGAGTAAGCCCTCGTGAATTCAGTGGCACTGGCTTCTGAGAAGACAAGTATAGGAGTCAACCTTCTCCAGCTTGGTGCTCTCCAGATGTGTTGCACTTTAACCCTCATGTTATGTGTTATGGGGAAGACAAAAATAATTTCATACTTAATTTTAAAATAATACTGATGCATGAAAGTATTAGGTGGTAGCTCTGCCTTCGATCTCACACTGCTGAACAAGTAAGAGAAATCCTTTATCTGATATTCAAGAAACAGACATCCTATGCCATGTGTTGAAAACTAATGTTGACGTCTGAAGGGCTATCCAGATTACCGTATGTATTCAAGATCCATTCATTGTTGTTTCATTTGGTTTATACAGTTTATTATCTAAAATGATGCAGCTCTTTTGTAGTTCCTTGATTGATTACAATGCTGGAAAACATCATACTTTAGTACAGATGTGGGCAGAAAATAGATCTATCCTGATGATTTGGACATCAACTCGCGGCATTCCTGACAACTGCCCATGCTGATAGGGGCTTTTACAAGTTGAATTCTAAAACATCTGGAGATCTACATTCTGCCTTCCCTTCTTCTTGAACAACATTTGCCAACCTGGTGCCTGTCAGATGCGTTGGGTTGCAACTCTCAACATAAGGAGATGCTCTAAGAAATTAGAAGTAGCTGGTCCTAAGTTGTTCATCATCATTTCCCACAACCCCACAGTCACCTCTGCATATCAAATTGCATATCTAGATTTTTGAGATGACAAGCCCCAGCATTCCTGACCATAGGACATACTGACTTGCAATGATGGGAGTTGTAGACCAACACCTTTGGAGGGCACCAGGTTGGGGAAGGGCTGCTCTAAACAAAAAAAAGAGAAGTAGGTGGCCCTAAGTTGTTCGTGATCAGTTTTCCACAACCCCACAGTCACCTCTGCATATCATATTCTCCATCCTGTCCTCATGATTTATCTGCTTTGGGAGAATGAGAATTTCACTTGCACTTTCTGCCTCCTTAGGGAGGATGTGGCGTTAAGGCTTGGGAGCCTTAACTCCCAATTTCCCTGCTTTTTGGTGCTTGGTTGGAAACTGTGGAGCCTTAACATTGTTTTTGTAAACCGTAGGTTTTTTGTTTAATGAATATATGCTATCATTGGCCAGTAATTAATGCTCTTCTGCATTCTACAAAGGACATGCAGACCAGCCTGTAGCCTATGACAAAGAATAAATAGACACAAATCTGCTATCAGAAAGGGCATTATTCAGAAACCAGCGGGATAATATTTCAACCTGCCAGAAGACTCTGTTGTTGACGTTAAAGTGGCAGTTCTTGAAGAAAGGAACTTTGAAGGGAGACTCCGGCATGAAACCATTGAATTATGACTTATCAAGAAGTTCAGTTCTGTTACCTGCGTCCTGAATCAAGATAGCACGTTTTTATCCCACTCCAGGTGTCAATTAGTTTACAAATAGCAGGATCATCAATTGTGTTTTCATCAACACTGCTTTGTGAATGGCTACTGTAATTATTTTACATGTATTTAAACTTTAATAGAATTATCATAATCTGGTCTTTTCTATTGCATTTCCCTACCACCTCATTGCTTACTTCTCTCTCTCTCTCCTCTCATACGTATATGCTAATTTAGGATACACTTCATGCATCTGATGAAGTGACTCTAGCCAACGGAAGCTTATGGTGTAATACATATAATAGTCTTTAAATTGCCACAAAATTCCTGTATGTTTATCCCCCGTTTGATGTTACCTGCAGTGAATTACAACACAAACAATGAATTTACCAGGAGGTAAATGCGGAGAAATGTGGAGAATTTTCCAATTGAAAAGGCCTCCAGAATTTACCATATATTAGAATATGTGGCAGCGGTGGTAGTGTGTAGAATTCACACCAATTTTGCATCAATACCCATGTAGTAGAAAACCGTACAGCATGGTAAATGCTGTAGAATCTAAACATGGATTTCTTTTGAGAACAATGTCTGTGAGTAACTTAAATTGTATGCTAAATATTTAGTAATTCATTTTATTATGTTGTGATTAAAACCACTGACATAATTTTAGCTCATAGAATGTAGTGGTATAAGCATGACCTATTAGCTGGAAGTCTCCCATTTCAAATTTCAGCTCAGCCATAGAATTGCTGGTTGGGGTGTTCCAACCCTGGGTTTGCCGAAATAACCAGAATATAGGGGTAGGAGTTAATTGCAAGGGAGTTTATCAGGAGGAAGGGATACTTAATCACTTCTGGATCTTCTGACTGCCATCTGCAAATCCCCCCCACCCCCGCAACCAATTTTCCTCCAGATCGATTCATTTTTGTTTCAGAGTCCAGCTGTTCATTTCCTGGCGGGCATTTACAGGGAAAAAATAGGTGGGTGGGTGAAGAGGTAAGCCCCCACCTCCTCCCTGATACTCCAGGGTCCCTTGCATTTGAGTTAGAGGCATATGTGGAGTTGGGAGACCTGTGTTTCCCTCGTAATGTCTAAATTCTGCTCTTTGTAGCCAGCACCTCCAAGCTTCAGCCTGCCATCTGTAAAGTGGGAATAATAATGTTTGCTTGTTTTACAGGTTGGTATAAGGATTATTGGATAAATGTATGGGCATTATATGCATGCACACATTATATAAATAGGAGTGACCATATACAAAAGAAGGCAGGGCCCCTGCAACTTTAACTGTTGTGATGAAGAGGGAATATCACCAGGAACTAATTGCATACAAATGACACTGGCTGAAATTCCATTTTCTCTACAACTGTTAAAGTTACATGTGCCCTGACCTGGATTTTATCTGGTCACCCTATGTGTCAGCATTACTGCAGGTTCAATTTACAAGGCAAGTGGGACATTCCTATCCTACCTTGCTATGGCAGCTGCAGTGCATTTGAAAGCAGTTATCAGGGGCAGAGTATGGTATAAAGTGCTTTTATGAAACTCTGCACCTAATCCCCTCCCATGTCCCTTTTCTGTGCAATTCTTGTTGAGGAGGGGAAGCAAAAGAGGGCAAACGCTGCGAGCGTTTGTATTAGTAATAAGTCCAGTAACACTCCAGGAGCTGAAGAAATACTCACACACCAAGTCTTGTGTATAATACAGAGTTGTTTACTCGTGGTCCAATATATACAGCACAACAGTTTCCATCCAGATATGTACACAGTCCTTTACACAGTTCTCTCCTCTCCAAAACACACCACGCCTGACTTTCTCCACCACACTAGCCATTAAATTAAGGCTTACTTTTATACATTCTAGACACCAGCCCATCCCTGCTAAATCATCTTATCATTTCTGGCACTCTGCAATAATTAGTTTGACCTTTCCAGTTTCTGTACATTAAAAAACCCTCTCACTATCTTAATTGCCTACAGCTGGCTGATCTGTCCTTCAGGCTTCTAAAACTTTCCACCAATCCGCTTAGACTCTGGAATTTTCCTCAACAATTCTGTCTTGTACAACAATTCTATGCCCAGCAGTTAGGGCACGTCTGGTGAAGGTGACTGTTGCAAGTGTTTCCATTCTTCTGCACACTGTTGGCTTTGGACCTGAGTTGGCTTTGGACACCAGTGCAATGTTGTGCTGGTGCAGCAGTAATTGTATCTAACTATGCATTTATTTGCAATTGGATTCCTAAGACTAACTATAAATATACTATAAACGCCTTTTGTAGAAGACTGTACCTTGATATGTCATAACCTTTAGTATGACTCGATTGCACAGCAAGACCTATTTGTGGTAGGAATTGGCTGGCAAAACGTTAGTAGTGCAGTTTATGCCCAAACTGTGTGCCAAACAACATAGGTTAGATCAAGACTTACAATGGGTGGGGATCTGCTAATGCCAGAGGGAGGGCATTTTTGCAGATCTCTCCTTCCCCTAGAAAATTTGCACAAGTGGGTTGAGGAACCCTCCAGAGCAGCCTGAAAAGCAGTCTGGGAGACTGCAGGGTGAATCAAAGAAAATGGTATTTGCCCTTTCCTCTAGTGAAGAGCCTCCACCGCATCTTAGTCTGTTCCAAGCATGGAAGAAGAAGTCCTTTCGTTCAAAGGACAGTCTGCATCCAACCCCATGTCTTCTAAAAAAAATTATTTTTAAGTCCCAATGGTGTGTGTTAATCTTATTATATTTTATTGCTGTATTATCCATCCTGGTGCTGCTTTGCTTTGGTCCTGGTTTAAGGAATAAAAAAATGATTGCACTCTTTCTCCCTTTTGGCTCCTTGTAGACACCAAGGACTTATTGTGCTGCTAATACAGAGGATTTGGAAACTGTTATTCATTATATACGTAGTTTGTACTCCTCAGCTGTGTTGATGGCAGCAGGTGTTTCTATGGGAGGGTAAGTATTTATGTAACAGAAGCCCCAGTAGTATAACCCTCTGGTCATTAGAAAGCAATTTGCAAAGGCCCTTAGTAAGGATTCCTCTTACATAGTACAGACTCAGTGGAAAATGGACCAACTTGAATTTTTCATCCTACTTCTATTTTACTGAAATAAATATAATTTATCTAGGCTGACCATATGAAAAGGAGGACAGGGCTCATGTAACTTTAACAGTCGTAGAGAAAAGGGAATTTCAGCCAGTGTCATTTGTATGCAATTCGTACCTGGTGAAATTCCCTCTTCATTACAACAGTTAAAGCTGCAGGGGCCCTGCCCTCTTTTGTATCTGGTCACTTAAGTATAGTGCCTGCAACTTTAATTGCTTTGATGAAGAGGGAATTTCCCCAGGTACTAACTGCATACAAATGATGCCGACTGAAATTCCCTTTTTTCTGCAACTGTTAAAGTTACATGAGACCTGTCCTCCTTTTCATATGGTCAGCCTAATTTATCAGAGGAAGAGTAATTTTTAAAAGTGCTCTATTTGGCACTTCTACATAATCAGGTTGTATTCATCATTATCACGGACACATTTATCAGTTGGAACCTACAGCATCTGTCAGAAAATTGTAAATGACAATAATGGCCCCAAGTGACTTCCACTGATGGGATCTAGTTTTGAATATTTAAGCAGCATTTTATTATAATCCTCAGCTTTGAATGAAATGTCACTGAAGGGTGGTTATATTGATAAGTATCCAATGATTATGTAATTTATAACAAAGTGTCAGTCATGTTCCAGGGTTCTGAAGGCAACAGAATATGATAGTCATTATCTTAGGGGTTATTACTATGAGTTCCATCCAACCTCACACAAGTGGATGTCCCCTTATGCTAGGGGGCTTGCCCTTTCTTTCCTCTCCCTGCATCCCCCACGTCCTCCCAAATCTGCTCCAGAGATCTGTCAGCCCTATGAAGCAGAAGGGGGGGGGGGCAGAAGGGGACTTCAGGGGGAATTCAACCAGTCATGTATGTTAGGCTGACCAGATAAAATCCAGGTCAGGGCTCATGTAACTTTAACAGTTGTAGAGAAAAGGGAATTTCAGCCAGTGTCATTTGTATGCAGTTAGTACCTGGTGAAATTCCCTCTTCATCACAACAGTTAAAGGTGCAGGCACTATACTAGAGTGACCATATACAAAAGAAGGCAGGGCCCCTGCAACTTTAACTGTTGTGATGAAGAGGGAATTTCACCAGGAACTAATTGCATACAAATGACACTGGCTGAAATTCCCTTTTCTCTACAACTGTTAAAGTTACATGAGCCCTGACCTGGATTTTATCTGGTCACCCTAAGTATGTTCTTCTGGTGGACAGACATTATTGTTATTAAGAGACTCCTGAGATATAAATAATAATCGAAAACCTTATGGAGTCTGTTGAGAATTAATATAAAGGGTGTGTGAGGCAGCAAAGAAATACATTTTTCTCTCTTCTCTGCATTCTTTCTTCAGTTGTTTTATTGTGATTACAAAGCATCAGCTATAAACTACAACACATTTATCATTTGCCATTCTTAGTCTCTCTTCAAAAGAACAGTGCCAGTTATCACTATACACTTTTATAGCAACGTTTCACACTTTGAATGGAGATACACATGTTTGCTACATTCACAGTTTACATTTCCAAAATGTATACCTAAAAATACAATGTGTGGAATGACCCCAGAGGAATTAAGAGGAAGTATTATTGCTGACACCAAAATGTCAGTCTTCCTGAAGCAGAAAAATAAGGGGATAGATTTAGAGAAAGAGCAGGCAACGGTTTGGATTCAGAGAACCATGACCAGCGTTCTGCTTGTGAAATGGGCTTTTCTGACTCTTCCTTCACACCGTGGTTACCAGTGCCTTGGAAAAACTGATCCCAAGGGCAGGGGGACCCTAATATGATTGGAACTGCCTTGACATTGAGCCCTGTCTGATAGGCATATATTAGGGTGACCAGATAAAATCCAGGTCAGGGCTCATGTAACTTTAACAGTTGTGGAGAAAAGGGAATTTCAGCAAGAGTCATTTGTATGCAATTAGTTCCTGGTGAAATTCCCTCTTCATCACACCAGTTAAAGTTGCAGAGGCCCTGCCTTCTTTTGTATATGGTCACTCTAGTATAGTGCATGCACCTTTAACTGTTGTGATGAAGAGGGAATTTCACCAGGAACTAATTGCATACAAATGACACTGGCTGAAATTCCCTTTGCTCTACAACTGTTAAAGTTACATGAGCCCTGACCTGGATTTTATCTGGTCAGCCTAGCATATATGCTACTAAAAAAAAATTAGGATCGATATGCCAGAGTGTCACATACAATGAAATATTATTTCAAATGTTTATTTCTCTCTTGTTTATAGCATGCTTCTTTTAAATTATCTGGGCAAAACTGGCAGAGAAACACCACTAAAGGCAGCTGCAATTTTTTCAGCAGGATGGAATGTTTTTGAATCTGCAGACTCACTGGAAAAACCAGTGAACTGGCTTCTCTTTAATTACTATTTAACCACCTGTCTACAATCTTCAGTTACCAGGTAAGTCAACCTCAGATTCGTTTTGAAAGACACAATATGTTAGCATGAAATTCAGTTTCATTGTGAGGCATGTTAAAGATGTCAGTTATCTGGATGACCACTGTCACCCAGATCAGCCTACACTCCCAGATCAGCTCCTAGATCCAGGGACTTATTTATGTCCCCAGTTATTAGGTTGGTGAGCATAAGCAAAAAGGCCTTTTTTAGCTGAAATTATGTATTTGATTTTATCATTTTTGCCGGGCTGTAAGTTGTTGCTTTTACTGTTAGCATTGGTTCTTACTAGTTACTAATCTGATTATTACAGTATTTTACAGATTTAAAATATATAATAAATAATAATAATAATATATTTATTTATTACCTGCCTCTCCCTCCGGATCGAGGCGGGGAACAACATCATCATAAAACACACAAAACTGATTAAAAATACATAAAACCAGTATATCATTAAATACCAATAAAATACCAATAAAACACTTAAAATTCATCTGAGTAGGCCTGCCGG
Organism: Anniella stebbinsi; assembly: GCA_029215795.1. Taxonomy (NCBI): domain Eukaryota; kingdom Metazoa; phylum Chordata; class Lepidosauria; order Squamata; family Anniellidae; genus Anniella; species Anniella stebbinsi. Next base: position 58,726,352 of record JARDYH010000006.1, on the reverse strand, counting down.
AAGAGCTCAGTCTTTATAGATCTTTTAAATTCCTGAAGACTGGTAAGTTCACGGATCTCTCCCGGCAAGTCATTCCATAATCTGGGAGCGGCAGAAGAGAAGGTCCTCTGGGTAACAGTTGTCAGTCTAGTTTTTGTTGACTATAATAAATTCTTCCCAGAGGACCTAAGCGTGCGGGGCGGATTGTATTGGAGAAGGCAATCCCACAGGTAACCTGGACCCAAACCATGTAGGGCTTTAAAGGTAATGACCAACACTTTGTATTTCACCCGGCCACTAACTGGCAGCCAGTGGAGAGATTTCAAAGCTGGTGTAATATGGTCACCCCTAGGTGTACCAGTGACCAACCTGGCTGCCATATTTTGAACTAGTTGAAGTTTCCAGACTAAGCACAGAGGTAGCCCTATGTACAGTGCATTGCAGAAGTTGAGTCTCAAAGTTATCAGCACGTGCACTACCGTCTTTAGGTCTTCCAACTCTAGGAAGGGGTGCAGCTGGCGTATCAGCCGAAGCTGATAGTAGGCACTCCTGGCCGTCGCATCTATCTTTGGAGTGACAGATCCAGGAGCACCCCCAAGCTGCAAACACAGTCTTTCAGGGGGAGTGTAACCCCATCCAGAACTGGTTGACACACCTCCAACCCCAAGTTGTGGCCCTTGACAGTAAGCACCTCCGTCTTGTCTGGATTCAGCTTCAGTTTGTTTTTCCTCATCCAGCCAATTACCGCCTCCAAGCATTCATTCAGAGGAGACACACTATCCTTAGCTGATGCTGTTGTCAGAGGCATAGAGAAATATATTTGGGTGTCATCAGCATACTGATGGCACCCCGCCCCATGCCTCCGGATGATCTCTCCCAGCGGTTTCATGTAGATGTTAAACAGCATTGGGGATAGGATGGCGCCTTGTGGTACACCACATAGCAGCTCCTTCTTTGAGGAGCAACTATCCCCAAGCATCACCATCTGGAACCTACCCGAGAGGTAGGACCAGAACCACTGAAGCACAGTGCCCCCGAGTCCCAATCCCCTCAGGCGTTCCAGAAGGATACCATGGTCGATGGTATCGAAAGCCGCTGAGAGGTCCAGAAGTACCAGCAGGGACACACTCCCCCTGTCAATACTCAAGCGTAGATCATCCACTAAGGCGACCATAACAGTCTCAACTCCATATCCTGCCCTGAAGCCGGTTTGAAATGGGTCTAGAAAATCATTGTTGAATATTGTAAACTTATATGTTGAAAACCCACCTTATGATGGCTTTATCCTATAAGGCAGCCTACAAATATGTTAAATGCAAAAATAAATATTAAATGTTGAACAGCATTATCCCCCCCCTCCCCCGTTTGTACAATTTCTGTAGAAGTATAGGCTATGAAATCTATCTCGTGTGTGCTGAACTTTCTTTCTTTTCATTCTGGGTAAAATTTATGAATTTGATCAACCCGCACTAAGCATATGCTATTTAAAAATAAATAAATCAATAAATAAATCTGTGGCTTGATGTGGTTAAATGCATGAGTAAAAAGAAGTGTCTGATTCACATCCCAACTCAAAAATTAACTCCCCAGTTGGTCTTAGACAAGCCACCATCTCTCAGTTTCTGTTCCCATCAAAGGCTCCCTCTATATGAGTGATTTATGGCCCTTTCAAGGCGCATTACAGTGCAAATCAGGGGTCCAGGTGCTTTTTATCTCCTGTTATGCGCATTTTCACATTCGCATTAAATAGCGACTTTTTATTTACCACGGGAGTTAGAGCACCTTATGTCTGTGTAAACAATTTCTGAGAAATCGCATTAACGATCAGAGTGGGCAGACTGTGGTCATGATGTCATGCATGAAGAGAACTGCCCCTTCGCTGGGAACAACTCTCAGTTTTTCTTTTAGTGTTATTTCCTGTCTCCTCCATGCCACTTCCTCCTTGTTCTCCATCTTTCTGGATGGAAGCTCCAGGAATAGGTGACCCAACGTGAACTGAAAATAAAGTGTCTTTTAACTCCTCTGCTGGAATATGTTTTCATGGAGACACGGGGCCAGATGGAGGTGGTTTCACGAGAAGCAAGGGGGGTAGTAAGGATGTGCGGATAATTAGCGACCTGCTTAGACAAATCGTCCCCTCGCTTGCTTGTTGGGTTCCTGACATGAGCTCTGTATGTGTGTGCGTGTGGATGTTGTACATCACCAAAACGACAAGGTATTACTGAGAATGGAAGAAGGGAAAACGGCTGATCTCGCTGGGAAGTGGAGGAGGAAGAAACGAAGCAGCTTCCCCTGTCTGTTTTGGCGTGCGTGTGTGCAGATCTCTCTCTCGCGCTTGCTCGCTCCTTCTCTCTGGTCTCTCTCTCCCTCTCTCTCCAGCAAAAGTGTGTGTGGGGGGGGGAGAGGCAGCCGAAAATACTTTTTAAAGGGCTGCTGGAGGGGAAACCTGCAAGGCACATTCCCATTTACTCCTGAGCAGTTCTGGGAGGGGGGACAACTTCAAATGGTGATTGGGCGAAAGGGGGGGGAGAGAGAGACAGCTGAAAATACTTTTTAAAATGCTGCTGGAAGGGGAACTTGCGAGGCACATCGAGACAAAGGGAACAGGTAAAACAAGTGATTATCGGCAGGTAACCCAGGTAACCAAAGATGGGAGATTCTGGTGGGCGGGGAGAAGAAACGGGGGGAACCTGAGGGGGCAGTTCCTCCGGGAAAACACGCATTGCTTTCAGCACTATTTCCTTGTTCGAGTCCCAATTTATAAAGCGATTCTCTGCATGTAAACAACTTTAAAGCGCCTTCCAGAGAGCCCATCATGCGCTTTGACGGCTCTTGTGTATAGGTATTAGGCGTAAACACACTTATCAGGAAATGCACATAATCGGGGAACCAGACGTCAAAGCGAACTCTCGTAGAGGGGGCCTAAAATACCACAAGGGGGAACCAGGCTCATTCTCAAGAGAATAATTTCTCCCTCCTAACAAGGTTTTTGGCAGCAGAAACAGCACCCCCTTAACCACTGAAAGGAACATTAACCACCATGAAATGTTCATGGGGCCCTACTTGAGGGAATAATATTGTTGACTGCCAACAATGTTTCAGCAATCATGAATGCAAAGCACTTTGAAGCATAAATTACAAATCACAAATACTACTGCTTTCATTGATTGACTTGGATCTCAACCTTTTTTTTAAACTGCATCTTATATGAATACATACCCCCCCCCCCAAAAAACTTGAGATTGTATTTAACCACATAAATGAATCCCTCCTTTTGGGCTAGCTTTGCTCACATGATTACTCTTGACCTATCATACATGGGTGCCACAATCCAGTGTCAATGTGTGTGGAGAGAGGCCCTATATTTCAGGTAGCCAATTGTTCCACACTTCCAGGTTGACATATAAATTGGGCCTAGTTTATAAAACTGTTGTCTCAGTCATGATATTGTGCTTTTGTGTATGTATCTGAAGACATTTGATCCAGTTTTCAGGTTCCCCCCTCTTTGTTTTACAGACATCGGCAAATGTTTGATAAGCTATTTAATATGAATCTTGTCATGAAGGTATGATGATTAACGATTTGTTTTTATTTTCATATTTTAATTTTACTAATACTTACAGAAAACCTTAACTTGAATTCTATACTGCAGGCTAAGACCATTAGGGAATTTGACAAACAGTTCACCTCAGTCATGTTTGGCTATCCTACAATTGATGATTACTATGCAGATGCCAGTCCATGTCATAGGCTGAAAAGGATTAGAATTCCAGTGTTGTGCTTAAATTCTCTGGATGATGTCTTCTCACCAAATCATGGCAAGTTGAAATATTTTGCTTTTTCCTCTTAAGATGCTGCTTTTGGTTGACCCCAGAGATAATTTTGAATTGTACATGAAACAGATTGGACAGTTAGTACAGAGGCAGGCAGTGGTGCAATATGCTTCTGGTGGTCCACCACACAAAGACACAGTTTACATGACCATGGAGACTTAAGCCACGGTGACTTCTTTAAGCCACAGAACTTGCCAGGTGCCATTTGCCTAATTACTTGCCTGATCATGGCTGGTTGTATCATAAGAACCTGGGCAGCATAGCTTATTTGAGAGGAAAACAATCCTCAAATAACCCATTAGGCAAATGGCACCCAGTACACACTTGTTTAAGCCATGGTGATAGTGCGTACTAGAGCAGTGTCCAATTTGGTACCAATAAAGTGTTCTTGATAGTCAGAAAAGGGAACCCTGCATAACACACTTATTTCATAATTCTTGGTTTCTATGCTTTCTGGCTGTAATTTTTATTTTAAAATTATGCAAAATTAAAAGATGTCAATGAGCAGAGTCCCAATCCAGTTGTTTGAAAGGGTATATTGTTTCATATTTTATCTATGTCATAGATTATTTACTTCTATTACCGAGATAGACCTTAATTAAACAGCATTGCATATAACCAAAACTATCTATTAATATATAACGTCTAGGGTGACCAGCTGTCAGGATTTTCCCGGATTTGTCCTGGTTTTTGTTCTATCCTGGGTGTCAGGGGGGATCTACTGTGATTTTCTATAATGTCCTGGAATGACACACTGTCCTTCTTTAAGGCCACCATTAGTATGGCGGGGGAATGGTGTGCTTTCCAGAGGCCTCTATTGGAGCAGTGTGGGGGCAGGAATGACACACTTTGCTCTCCTCCTCTCCAACCAGGGCCCTTAAGGCCCCGATTGGAGGAGGCAAAAGCACACTTTTTGGAGCCTCTGGAAAGCATGTCATTCACAACTGCCACGCTAATGGCAGCTGCCAATAACGTGGAGGGGGGAATGATTTGCTTTCTGGAGGCCCTGGAAAGTGCGCTTTCCCCTCCTCTACTGGGTGTCCTCTTTTTTGGTTTCCCAAATATGGTCACCCTAACGTCCACATGATCCATTAATATACAACGTTTGCATGATAATCTTGAGAAAGAAATGTTGGAATGGTAATTTATCCTTTCGCCTCTCTTTTTTTTCTTTAGCCATACCAGTAGAACTGGCAAAACAAAATCCTAATGTAGCTTTGATTCTTACTTCTTATGGAGGCCATATTGGTTTTCTGGAAGGACTATGGCCAAGAAAGTGCACATACATGGACAGAGTCTTCAGACAATATGTTCAAGCTGTGTTTGAGCATGGAAGTAAAATCCTTCCTATATAGTAACTTATCAGAACCGTAATTGTAGCACAGTGACATATTATCAGGGTAATTAAGCTTAATGCACATGCTTTAGCAAATATACCATCATATGGATGAAATCCAGTATTAGGAGCAAAGGAACAATTTTGCTTAGATATTTTGCAATATTATTAATTTTATATTTTTATTTAAATATGCCTTCTAAGAATGACCTTAAATTAAAAAGCACTCTGCACACATTAAATTGCACTTAACCAAAACCATTACGTAAACAGATAATACTCAGGTTTTTTATTTAGATAATTCATTTTAAGGCATCTTCCATTTTATTACTTGTTCTCATGTGGTTAATGTTCAAAAACAGAGAAACAGGTTCTCAGGATGCAAAAATAAATTTATTAACAAGAAGCCCAACACTTTTCAGCCTATCCCTTGATTTGAGGCCTTCTTCAGGGGGCTGTAACATTAATGATAGTAAAAAAAATGTATTATCATTAATGTTAGAGCCCTCTGAAGAAGGCCTCTAAACAAGGGATAAATGTGTTGGGCTTCTTGTTAATAAATTTATTTTTGCATCCTGAGAACCTGTTTCTCATATTTGTGACTTACTTTGGATGCTCACCTTCCTCTGTTTTTTTTAATATTCCAAAACACAATTCTGTGTAATAAATAAGTGGGCTTCTCTTTAAGAGCACTGATAGAGTAAATGCTATAGAAAGAGATTTTTTAAAACAAAAAATATAGCAGTTCAAAAAGCCATCTTTAAATATTGCCATGGACTACAATAGCATTCCTGATTTTTGCCCTTGTTATACAATGTGGGGATTATATTTACAGCTTTTTCATTTATGCTGATGCCATATATGTCTTACTTTTTCAACACTGTTAACTTTTAACATTTATATTTATACCAGATGTTTTATGTTGAAGCGCAGAATGAAAATAAATTTATATTTTTAAAGAAACGCCTTGCATTTAATGTTTCATGCTGTTTTGTGCAATATATTTGTATATAAATTGTTTCATATGAGGAAAGCTAAGCTTCTCATTAGGCTGCAATGAACAGGAACAGTTCAGGAGAGATTAGAACTGCGCCAGTTTGAACACTGCCACTGGATTATTTCCATTCTCACTCCCCATCCCATAGGAAATGGAACTACTTATGAAATGTTCAATATCTTCAGAAAGAGGTGTGACTTTTTACAATTTCAAGAGGCTTTTAATCAATCCTTAAATTATGTTAGTTGCTCTTCCCAGGTGCATGTGAACAAAGGACAAAATTGGAACTATCAGTTGGGGCATGCTGGGAGTTGTAGGCTTTCTTTCTGCCTTAAATGGCCTTTCCTTTTTCCTGCCCCATCCCCATGCCAATCTTGTAATGCACCATGCCTAAGTACTTCCAGTGCTTTTGGAGTTTCATATGAGCCAGGCTATCCCCTGAAATGTGTTCTTAAAACCAGCAGGGCTTGTCCTTAGAATTGTTTTCAGTGTAGTGAAGTAATACTCAGGAATTACCTGCCCGTAATAACTGAGTAAGTACAACCCATTCCCACACATATGGGATTAAGCGGAAGGGACTTCCAGGTCACTTGGTATTAGGGGTGTGCACGCCCGAAATTATCGTATTGTATTGTTATCGGAAATCACTTTTTAAAAAATTTTCGGATCGGATTATATTGGAGGTAAATCGTATCGTCGGAGCCCTATTTTGCCCTATAGAGCTGATTTTTCAAAAGAAAAATGCCTATAACTTCTGTATTTTCAAAGTTAGAGGCTTGAAACTTGGTCACAGTGCTTATGGGGTATGCCTAAGTATGTGTATGAAATTTGAGACTGATCCCTCCAACTCTCAATTTTATGTGAATTCATTAAAGATTGTTTAAGTTCTGACAGGTCAGAATGACAGCTCACCACGTGCATTTATTCAGACCTGTTAAAAAGTTGCATGATCTTTTAAAAAAATCATATAAAATACAAGGGTGGAAGGATTGATCTGAAATTTGGCACATATGTGTAGCAACATGTGCTAGACATGTGTATGAAATTTTAGATCGATCCCTCCAACCCTCAATTTTATATGAATTTATTAAAGATCATGCAATTTTATTGACAGCTGGTTGACCGGGCCTCCGTGCTGTCATCTTGTTGTCTGCTTTTTTCCCCATAGGCTTGTGCATAACTTTTTAATTTGAAATTATAATGACATGAAACCTGGGGAGCCAGGACTAGCAAGATCCAATCTGTAATATCCAAAAAGTTTCATGTCTCTATCTTTTCAAATTAAAAAGTTATAGGGGGTCCACCAAAAACCCCACCCCCTGCTGTAACTTCTTCATTTTAAAGATAAAAACTTGAAACTTGTGGGACATTGAAGATGGGATCTGGCTGGTCATTTGGGAAAAAAGTCAGAGCAATTGCTCAAACCCTCGATTGTCTATGATTTTTTTAAAGATCGTGCTCGTTTTGAAAAAGTGCATGAAGTTTTCCTCCAGCTATTAAAAGTCAACATGAAAGATCTCCTGGAGGCTCACTCTTTCTGGAACTGCTAGTCACTTCCGCAACCCCAGTTCATGCCTCGGATGCCATTCCTCCTCAACCTTATCCCGACCCTGAGTATTAACCCTAACCCTAATTTACCATGGGGAAGTGACTCCAGCTACTGAAAGTCCGTATGGAAGATCTACTGGAGGCCCACTCTATCTTTCTGGACCTGCTAGGGTCTTCCACAGCCGCGGGTCATGCCTGGGAGCAATGCCTCTTCAACCCTAACCCTAACCTGACTATTAACCCTAACTGTAATTTATCATGGAGATGTAACTCCAGCTACTAAATGTCAGTATGCAAGACCTCCTGCTGCCCACTCATTCTTCCTGGCCCTGCTAGGCTCGTCCATGTCCCTGGTTCATCCTTGGAGAGCAATTCCTCCTCAACCCTAACCATAACCTGACTATTAACCCTAACCGTGATTTACAATGGAGAAGGTATTCCAGCTCCTGAAAGTCAGTATGAAAGGTCTCCTGGTGGCCCATTCTTTCTGGCCCCTCTAGGCACTTCCGCATCGCCGGTTGATGATGGGGGAGCCATGCCTCCTCAACACTAACACTAACCTGAGTATTAACCCTAACCATAATTTGCAACGGAGAAATGACTCCAGCTACTAAAAGTCAGTGTGCAAGGTGTCCAGGTGGCCCACTCATTCCTTCTGGCTCTTCAATGCACTTCCACATTGCCAGTTCATGCTTGGGGAGCAATGCCTCCTCAACCCTAACCCTAACCTGATAATTACCCTAACCCTAATTTGCCTTGGAGAAGTAACTCCAGCTACTAAAAGTCAGCATGCAAGCTGTTCAGATGGCACACTAATTCTTTCTGGCTCTACAATGCTCTTCCTAATCGCTGGTTTGTACTTGGGGAGCCATGCCTCCTTAACCCTAGCACTAACCAGAGGATTAACCATAACCCTTATTTCCCATGGAGAAGTGACTGCAGCTACTAAAAGCCAGTATACAGGATATCCTGGTGTCCGACTAATATTTTCTGGCCTTGCTTGGCCCTTCCACATCGCCTGTTCATGCGTGGGGAGCCATGCCTCCTCAACCCTAACCCTAACTTGATTATTACCCTAACCCTAATTTACCATGGAAAACTGAGTACAGCTACTAAAAGTGAGTATGCAACATCTCCTGTTGGCCCACTCATTTTTTCTGGCCCTATAATGCTCTTCCACATCCCTGGTTCATGGCTGGGGAGCCATGCCTCCTCAACCCTAACCCTAACCTGATTATTAACCCTAACCCTAATTTTCAATGGAGAAATAACTCCAGCTACTAAAAGTCAGCATGCAAGCTGTTCAGGTGGTACACTCTTTCCTTCTGGCTCTACAATGCTCTTCTGCACCGCTGGTTCATGCTTGGGGAGCCATGCCTCCTGAACTCTAACACTAACCAGAGGATTAACTGTAACCCTAATTTATCATGGAAAAATGATTGCAGCTACTAAAAGTCAGTATGCGAGATATTTTGCTGGCCGACTAACACTTTCTGGCCTTGCTTGGCAACGCCTCCTTAATTTTAATATTCAACCTAACCCTAATCTGGGTATTAACCCTAAAACTAATTTTCAATGGAAAAATGACTCCAGCTACTAAAAGTCAGTATGCAAGGTGTCCAGGTGTCCCACTAATTCTTTCTGGCTCTACAATGCTCTTCTGCATCATCAGTTCATTCCTGGGGATCCATGCCTCCTCAAGCCTAACCCTAATCTGATTATTACCCTAACCCTAATTTACCATAGAGAAGTTTCTCCAGCTATTAAAAATCTGTATACAAGATATCCTGGTGGCCAACTAATACTTTCTGGTCTCATTCTTTCCAGCCCTGCTAGGCTCTTTTGCATCCCCAGTTCATGCCTGAGGAGCCATGCCTCCCCAACCCTAACCCTAATCTGATAATTACTCAAACCCTAATTTACCATGGAGAACTGAGTACAGCTACTAAACTTCAGTATGAAAGGTCTCCTGATGGCCCACTCATTCTTCCTGGCCCAGCTAGGCTCTTCCACACCACCCCTTCATGCCTGGGGAGCCATGCCTCCTCAACCCTAACCCTAACTTGATTATTACCCTAACCCTAATTTACCATGGAAAACTGAGTACAGCTACTAAAAGTGAGTATGCAACATCTCCTGTTGGCCCACTCATTTTTTCTGGCCCTATAATGCTCTTCCACATCCCTGGTTCATGGCTGGGGAGCCATGCCTCCTCAACCCTAAACCTATCCTGGATATTAACCCTAAATCTAATTTGGCAGTGAGAATAGACTCCATCTTCTAAAAGTCAGTATGCATGATGTCCTGTTGGCCCACTCATTCTTTTTGACCCTGCTTGGCTCTACAACCCCAGTTCATGCCTGCGGAGCCATGACTCTTCAACCCTAATCCTAACCTGAGTAATAACCCTAACCCTAAATTTCCATGGACAACTGACTCCAGCTATTAAAAGTTAGTATGCAAGGTGTCCAGGTGTCCCACTCATTCTTTCTGGCTCTACAAAGCTCTTCTGCATCGTCAGTCAGCATTGATGTGCGAGTTGAGGTTTGCTTGTGAGTATTGGCAGTAGGAACAAAAAACACATTGGGCTGAGCTGTTGTAGAACTAGTTATAATGAAGTAAACATGGATAGTAGTATCAGTATTTGGCTGCCTCTACACAAGAGGTTTAAAGCTCTTTCAAGTCTCATTAAAAAATGTACCTCTACATCGGGAGTTGAGGAGCATTATCTATCCGATTATGTGCATTATCGAATGTGCGTTAAATAGCGAGTTTTATTTTGCTCCGGCCGTTAAAGCGCATTTTGACTATGTGAACAAGCGATTCTCCGCATTAACTACTTCTAAAGCGCATTTCAAACAACCGGTAAGGCCACCAGTTGTGCGCTCAATTACCTCCTGCGTACAGTCATTTACCATAAAGCGCTTCCGAGAAGATGCGTATAATCGGAGAACCAGGCGTCAAACTGAATTCTTGTAGAGGGGGGTCTTAATCTATATACAATATAATCTCTGTAAAATTAGCCTTAGGCGGCAATAATGAAAAAGACAGTGTTTGTTGTAGAGAAAAATTCATAATATCAAAACAAGAAAATGTATTCTAAGTCTAGGTATACATGGGTGTTGTCCTTTGCTTTTTGTTTGATTTGTTAAAATTTTATCTGTTGTAGCTCCTGAGGAAAGATTGTGTAATCCGAAACGTTGAGTTTTTTCCAAACAATAAAACATCTGAGGATTTTAGCATTTTTCATAGCACCAGAGCTGGCCTCTTCTTTCACCCCTCCTTAGTGGTGCTTCGTCTCCCTCTCTCCAGCACTCATGCTTGGGGAGCCATACCTCCTCAAGCCTAGCACTAACCAGAGGATTAACAGTAACCCTAATTTACCATGGAGAAGTGACTGCAGCTACTAAAAGTCAGTTTACGCGATATCCTGGTATCCGACTAATAGTTTCTGGCCTTGTTAGGCCCTTCCACATTGTCTGCTCATGCCTGGGAACCATGCCTCCTCAATACTATCCCTAAGCTGATAATTACCCCTAACCTTAGTTTACCATGAAGAACTGAGTACAGCTACTAAACGTCAGTATGAAAGGTCTCCTGGTGGCCCACTCATTCTTCCTGGCCCTGCTAGGCTCTCCCGCATCCCCGGTTCATGCCTGGGGAGCCATGCCTGCTCAACCATAACATCATTATTAACCCTAACCCTAATTTACCACAGAGAACTGAGTATAGCTAGTGAATCTCAGTGTGCAAGGTGTCCAGGTGGCCCAGTCATTTTTCCAGCCCTCCTAGGCTCCTTTGCATCCCCAGTTTATGCCTGGGGAGCCATGCCTTCTCAACCCTAACCCTAACCTGATAATAACCCTATCCCTAATTTACTATGGAGAACTGAGTAGAGCTACTAAACATAAATATGAAAGGACTCCTGGTAGCCCACTCATTCTTTCTGGCCCTGCTAGGCCCTTCTGCATCCCCGGTTCATGCCTGGGGAGCCATGCCTCCTCAACTCTAACTTTAACCTGGGTCTTACCCCTAACCCTAATTTAGCAATGAGAATAGACTCCAACTTCCAAAACTCAGTATGCGAGATCTTCTGTTGGCGAACTCATTCTTTTTGGCCCTGCTTGACTCTTCTGCAATCCCTGTTCATGCCTACGGAGCCATGACTCCTCAACCCTAACCCTAACCTGATAATCTATCCCTAATTTACCATAGAGAAATGTGTACAGCTACTAAATGTCATTTTGAAATGTCTCCTGGTGGCCCACTTATTCTTTATGTCCCTGCTATGCTCTTCCACACCCCTAATTCATGGCTAGGGAGCTATTCCTCCTCAACCCCAACCGTATCCTGGGTATTGACTCTAAACCTAATTTAGCAATGAGAATTAACTCCAGTTTGTAAAAGTCAGTATGCAAGCTCTCCTGTTGTTTCACTCATTATTTCTGGCCCTGCTAGGCTCTTCTGCATCCCTGGTTCATTCCTGGATAGCCATGCCCCCTTAATCTTAATCTTCAATCTATCCCTCATTTGAGGATTAACCCTAATCCTAATTTATCCAATGAGAAGTGACTCCAGCTACTAAAAGTCAGTAGAAGATCTCATGGTGGCCCACTCATTCCTTCTGGCCCTGCTAATCTCTTCCACGTCCCCAGTTCATGCCTAAGAGGCCATTTCTCCTCAACTCTATATATGATCTGATTATTAATCCTAAATCTAATTTACCACCAAGAACTGACTCCAGCTACTGAAAGTCAGTATGGAAGATCTCCTGGTAGCCCACCCATTCTTTCTGGCCCTGCTAGGCTCTTCCATGGCCACAGATCAAGCCTAGGGAGCCCTGCTTCCTTACCCCGAACCTTAACCTGGGTATTGACTGAAACCCTAATTTACGACAGAGAAGTGACTGCAGCTACGAAAAGTCAGCATGCAAGACCTGGTAGTCTGCTTAATCTTTCTGTACCTGCTAAGCTCTTCTACGGCCTCGGTTAATCACTATGGAGCCACATTTCCACAACGATAACCCTAACCTGATGATTAACCCTAACCCTAATTTAGCATGGAGAAGTGACTACAGCTACAGAAAGTCAATATGCAAGAACTCCTGCTGGCCCACTCATTCTTTCTGGCCTTGACAGGCTCTCCGCATCTCCATTTCATGACTAGGTGCATCCTCAATCCTAACCCTAACCTGAGTATTCACCCTAACCCTAATTTACCATGGAGAAGAGACTCCGGCTATTAAAAGTCAGCATGCAACGTCTCCTGGAAGCTGACTCATTCTTTCTTGTCCTGCCAGGCCCTTCTGCATCCCCAGTTCTTGCCTCAGGAGCCATGCCTTCTCAACCCTAACCTGAGCATTAACCCTAACCCTAATTTAACACTGAGAAGTGACACTAGGTACTAAAAGTCAGTATGCCAGATCTCCCAGTGGCCCATTCTTTCCTTCTGGTCTTGCTAGTCTCCCTGCATCTCTGTTCCATGCCGGGGAGCCATGCCTCCTAAATCCAAACCATAACCTGAGTATTCACCCTAACCCTAATTTACCATCGAGAAGAGACTCTGGCTAATAAAAGTCAGCATACAAGATGTCTAGGTGGCCCATTAATTCTTTCTGACCCTTCTAGGTCCTTCCACATCCAGGGTTCTTGCCTGGGGAGCCATGCATCCTCAACCCTAACCCTAACCTGAGTATTAATCCTAACCCTAATCTACCATGGAGAAGTGACTCCAGCTACTGAAAGTCAGTTTGCAAGATCTCCTGGTTGCCCACTCATTCTTTCTCCTCCTGCTTGTCTCTTGCGCATCCACGGTTCACGCCTGGGGAGCCATGCCTCCTCAACCCTATCCCATCTCTGAGTATTAACTGAAACCCTAAGTTACCCGCGCCGCCCGCCCCCCGCACCGCCCGCCCCGCGCTCCTTACTGGCTGGGGCGTCCGCTTCCCTCCGGTGCTCGGAATCTACTGAGAAACAGGCTTCCTGGCCTGTCTCTCAGTAGCGCGCCGGGTGATGAGGGACAGGCCACAAAGCCTGTTTCTCAGTAGATACCGAGCACTGGAGGGAAGCGGACGCCCCAGCAGGTAAATGCCTCCCGCCGCCAGCCTCCCGCCAAATCCGCGTGACCCCCCCGCCGCCCCGGTTTGCCCCCCCCCAGTTGGCCCAGATCACCCCAGGGCCATCTGGTCACCCTTTTGGGGGGCTAAATTTCCGGATTTGGCCCCCCAAAACAGTTTTTCTGCCCGGATGCGGATTTGCTCCCCATTTCCCGGGCATGTCCGGACAAATCCGGGCGGATGGTCACCCTACCTAGGTATGAACCCCAACCCTAATTTACTGCTGAGAAAGGACTGCAGTTTAGGCTGACCACATTTGGGAAACCAAAAAGTGGACACCCAGTTGGTGTGGATGGGAAAGCAGCTTTCCAGGGCCTCTGGAAAGCTTGTCATTCACCCCCACCATCTTAAAGGCTGCAATTGGAGCGGAGGAGGGGAAACAGTGTCATTCCCGGCCTTCACTGCTCCAATCAGGGCCTTTTCTATAATGTTTGGGATTGATACGCTTTTCCCTTTAAGGCCCTGATTGGAGCACATCATTCCCTCCCACCACGCTAATGCGGCCTTAAAAGGGAAAGTGAGTCTTTCCAGGATGTTATAGAAAATCACACAAAATCCCCCCCCGACACCCAGGATTGACCCAAAACCATGACAAATCCGGGGAAATCCTGACTGTTGGTCACCCTATAAACCTTCTTCATAGTATGTATGTGCAAAGAAACTTAGTCCAGGGCTGCCTCTACAAGAGAGGTTTAAAGCTCTTTCAAGGCGCTTTAAAAAATTTACCTCTACAAGGAGGGAGCGCAAATCGGGCGTAGAGGCGCGCTATCCCTCCGATTGTGCGCATTATCGAATGCGCGTTAAATAGTGAGTTTTATTTTGCAGCGGGATGTGCTGCTGCTGCTGCTGCTGCTCACTCCCCCGCTCGGCTCCTGGCTTCCCTAGCCAGCTCCTCTGGCTCCGTCTTTTGCCTTCTGCCCGCCCATGTCCCTCGACAGACTTCCCTCCCTCCGGCGGGGGAGGGCGAAGCAGCCAGGCACGCAGGCAGGCAATGGAGCGGAGCGCTGAGGCTGCAGCCAGCGTGCGCGGGAGAGCTTCGCGTGGCCAAAGAAGGGGTCGCCCTGCTGCCGCCCCCCCCTCTCCCCGCCCCGCCGCCGCCGGCGGGAAGGAGACGTTCCCCGTCCAGCAGTGACAACTCCTCCCGGCTCCCCTGAGCGCCCCCCCACCCCCGGTTTCTTGCCTTTGCAGAGAGAAAGGCCGGCGGAGGACTCTCGCTGCCCCCTCCGCTGCTCCCCGGCCGAGATCGGTTCCTGCCTCCCCTCTCCCTGCCTGCCTCCCGTGCAGAGGTACTAGAAGTAAATGCGCTTCAGGGATGAAGCGCATAATCACTTAACCAGGCGCAAAAGCGAATCCTTGTGGAGGGTGCCCAGAAAACAAATCTGAGCTTGCTTCCAAGAATGGGGCCGACGATTATATGATTTATAGAAGCTTGCACAGGCTCAAAGAATGTGTGTAGTCAGCACTGAGAACAACATAGTGATGGATTCGTACTGCTCCCAGCAGCACTTTCTGTGGCTTCAGTCCCATAAAAAGAAATTGGCTTCACTGCCCTTAGTAGTTGAGGGCATGCAGGGCTATGGGCAGGGCTATGAACAGGGCTTGGTACAGAGCTCCAAGCCTGGAGGTGGAGAGAGTTTATTTGCCAGCCTACAACTAACTGGAGAATACAAGCAGAGTAGGCTGACCAGATAAAATCCAGGTCAGGGCTCATGTAACTTTAACAATTGTAGAGAAAAGGGAATTTTAGCCAGTGTCATTTGTATGCAATTAGTTCCTGGTGATATTCCCTCTTCATCACAACAGTTAAAGGTGCATGCACTGTACTAGAATGACCATATACAAAAGAAGGCAGGTCCCCTGCAACTTTAACAGTTGTGATGAAGAGGGAATTTCACCAGGAACTAATTGCATACAAATGACACTGGCTGAAATTCCCTTTTCTCTACAACTGTTAAAGTTACATGAGCCCTGACCTGGATTTTATGTGGTCACCCTAAAGCAGAGCAATGGTCAAAGCAGCATTAGGAATCCCTGTATGGTTTAAGAGGATTTTTATTCAAAGTAAGAGCTAAGGATCGGAGAACAAAAAAAATCTGTGTATTGGGGGGGCGGGGTGAGAAGAGAGAGGGTTCCCTCTTGTCTATAGCTAAATATTATTTCAGGTTTTCATGACATTTGTTCCTAATGCTCCTGCTTGTTGCATCACTCTCTATGTTTTATCGCTTTTCCTCTTTAAATACCACCTAACTAAATCCTGTTTCCCCTCATTTCCCTGGCATATACAGCCATTTCTGTACTAATTTTTAAAGAACGGAGTTTTGGAGCAATATGATGAGTCATTTGTTCCTATCAAAATAATATCTGGGGCACAGTACCACTTTGAGCACTGCATTGGACTGCCTGGGTAAAGGATTTAACAGGGAGGGAAATGTTGTTCACAGTGGATGAAAGGAGCTAATGCTGGCCAATCCCTCTGCCCCATCCCCAGAATCAAGAATGATCCACATCTCCACTTGTATCGTAGTGTGATTTCGAGGCAGAATTATTGAAAGAAATATGAGGTTGGCTTGATTTGATCAGACACTATCTTTAGATACATAATTTCTTCAGTGTGTGGAGTATAGTTTTGATGATGTCATCGAGATGGTCACCATCAAAATTTACAAAGTCATCAATATCGCCATAACTAGTGGACAGATTTAAATTTTTAAGGTCTTATTTTAGGCATTTCACAGAACTATAAATCTGATTCTTACAAGTTTAACTTAAAAGTCAATAGTTGTTTTTTAATAAATGTTTGCGTATTTATAATATCAACCTGATCTAGTTTTGGATGTTATACAGGCAATAAAGACATAACAAAAACATTGCTGTGGAATTTATTTTGTGTATGTGTATGGTTGAGTATTTAATACCTAGTAGGTAAGTTTGGGATTGTGTCTTATATTCCTAGTGAATTAAAAAGACGAAAGATGTCTTCAGTTGCTGTAGTGAATGCATTCCTGTATGAAATTCTGCCTTTCCCTGACAAAGTACCTGTGTAATTGGATCCGGACAATGTGCCTCGGTAGAGGCTAGTCAGACCAGACATACTGAGTGGGTTACCAGAATGGCTTGCCTACTGTCTGAGTGGCTGGGGGTTCTTTCAGTGGTGAGGGTAAAGGTTAAGCCTAGGGTTAGGAGTGGATAGGCCCGTCTCCCCAGCCATTAACTGGCACTTCTGTAGAATCTAGCTTGGCCAGACTGAATGGGCCACCCAGATGGTTTGCCCACAGTCGTTGAGTGGCTGGGAGATATTTCAGTGGTAAGGGTTAGGGTTAAGGTTATGGTTAGGGTGGCCCAACTTCCTGAGCCTTAACTGGTGCCTTGGTAGGGCCTAGATGGGCCAGACAGATTGAGAGAAAACCATCTGGATGGCTTGCATACAGTCTTTGAGTTGTTGGTGAGATGATTAAGTGGTAAGTGAGGGTGAGGGTTAAGCCTCAAGTTACGGTTAGGGTTGGGGTGGCCCTACTCCCCAAGCATTAACTGGCACCTCGATAGAACCTAGCTAGGCCAGGCAAACTGAGTGGGCGATTGGATAGCTTACCTGCTCTCTTTGAATGGCTGTGGAGATGTTTCAGTGGTAAATGAGGGTTAGGATTAAGCCTCAAATTAGGGTAAGGCTTGGAGAGGCTTAGTCCTAATTGTTACTTACCACTGAAATGTTCCCTGAGCCACTCAAAGACCATAGGCAAGCTGTCCAGGTGGCTCACTCAGTCTGTCTGGCCCAACTAGGCTCTACTGAGGCACCAGCTAATGGCTGGGCAGCCTGGCTTCCCCAACCTTCCACCTGGAACACACAATCGATTAACAACCTTTGCAATTTTTCACGGAAACTACCTTGGTTGCATTTTTAATGAGTTCAGGCCCATCATATGAAAATTGATTTCCAATCCATTTCAGGTTGATGTACAGTTTATTTATTGCCTATCTTGTTTAGTGGCTGCTTCTTTTGAGTTTTGATGATGCTTTTGCAATGTTGCTGGCCCTAGTGGTATCCCTGCCATGCAAGATGTCTCTTCAGATATTTGGTCAAGTATTGGTGCTGTTAAAAAATAACAGGCCAAGGCCTTCAGATGCTGTGCAATACCTACCAAGCCTCATCAAAACTTAAACGCTCTAGTCTGGTGTTCAAGTGCTTCATCAGCTCCTAGTGTGCAGAATGGAACTGCAGTTTTCCTAACAACCCAATTACCTTTTAAAATTCCTTCAAATCCGTCTCCTCCAGCACAGCCCCAGCCCATCTGTGGAGAGGCTTAGAACACCGGCCCAGTCCACCCCTCTGAGATGCTTGAGGTGGCCGGGAGTGTAGCTGAACTGTAATGTGTCTGGGAGCGGCAATATCTGTTGTGCAGGGCAAAGGGAGATATGGCGATAGCAGGGCGATGTGCCATTACAGGGGAAGGAGAGATAGATATTTAACATCCATCTTACCTTCCGGTCACCCTGCTACCCCAGGGATCTTGGAGAATGAACCAGGTCACCCACAGAACCTCTCCTTGCTCCTATGCAATGCCAGGTTGGTTAAAAATAAAACAAATATCATCCATGACCTCCTTCCAGATGAGGAGGCCGACCTGGCATGCTTCACAGAAACCTGGTTGGGAGATGACAGTGGGCTGACATGGGCCCAAGCTCTCCCAGCTGGGTACTGTGTTAGTGAGCAGGTGAGGGAAAGTGGGCAGGGGGGTGGAGTAGCTGTGGTCTACAAGGACAATCTTAACCTGACCAGACTTCCTGTCTGGCAATTGAATCACATCAAGTGTGTGTACCTGAGTCTGAAGGCCAGGGATAGACTAGGATTCTATTAGTGTACCAGCCACCTCGCTACCTATCAGACTCCCTGGCCGAGCTCACAGAACTGGTCTCGGAGCTGGTGTTGGATTTGCCCAGGCTTTTGGTCCTGAGCGACTTCAACATCCCATTCGAGACCGGCTTGTCAGGTGCAGCTCAGGAGTTCATGGCATTCATGACAAACATGGGCCTATCCCAATTGGTCTCTGGACCTACACGTTCAGCAAGTCACACCCTCGATGATGTCTTAAGCTCCGAACAGACAGATCTGTGGGCGGAGGTAATAAATACCTCTGCATTGTCATGGAC
Organism: Anniella stebbinsi; assembly: GCA_029215795.1. Classification (NCBI taxonomy): domain Eukaryota; kingdom Metazoa; phylum Chordata; class Lepidosauria; order Squamata; family Anniellidae; genus Anniella; species Anniella stebbinsi. Next base: position 58,707,399 of record JARDYH010000006.1, on the reverse strand, counting down.
AGACCATTTTCTGGTCAGGGTTAGTATCACAGCTACCACCCACCCCTGCAGGGGTGGTGGACCTATTAAGGTGGTCCGCCCTCGAAGGCTGAAGGATTCCAGAAGGCCTTGGAGGGATCTATGGCTGGTATCATTGACGATCCTGTAGACGCCCTGGTCAATAGATGGAATCAAGACCTAACTAGGGCTATCGACATGATCGCCCCCAAACGTCCTCTCTGATCCGCTTCTAATTGGGCGCCCTGGTATACAGAAGATCTCAGGGAGCTGAAGCAGAAAGGACGAAGACTGGAGTGCCGATGGCGGAAAACTCGACTTATATCCGATAAGACATGACATAGAGAACATCTTCGTTCCCATGGGGTGGCAATACGTGCAGCAAAGAAAGTTTTCTTCTCTGCACGCATTGCATCTGCGAATTCACGTCCAGCAGAACTGTTCAGGGTGGTGAGGGGTCTAACTCGGGCACCCTCCCCCTGTTCAAATCAAACCAACTGCATATGTCTTTCAATAATTCTGCCAAGGGTCATGATTTTTCTAAATATGCTCCTGGACTAGCATTTTAATAGAATCCTGAAGCTTTAATGTCTTAAAATGGTTACATAATCCTACATCTTCTCTCTTATAGAAGTTAGGCAAAAGTAGAGCATGCATTGCTTGCAAGATCAAGCAGGGTGATAAATTATTATCTAAAATGAGTTATAAATAAACCTGCTACCAAGACCATAATAATAATAGTCCTACAGCTGCTCAAAGTTTCCACTCAGCCAGGACTCACATGCTCTCCCTGAAAAGTGCTTTGGAAGCAAGCATTCAAATGAAAGCCTGGGAATTTACTATCCTGCAAAAATGATTAATTTAATATTGAATCTGCTTGAAAGGCTTTTATAAATATTTTTTAAAAAAATAAAAAATAAAGCCACACTGCTAAATTCTAAAACCAAATTATGATTCTAACAATTTTTTTAATGATTGCAGCAATTGTCTGTGCATTAAATTCAGTGGGACATATTTCTGAATCAGACCCCAAGACAAATATCTACCCACCACTATATACATTTACTCACAAAAGCCAGTCCCACTGAATTCATTGGGACTTATTCCCAAGAAAAAATGTATGACTCTTCCTCAGAAATTAGTGAGATTTTCAAGTAAATGTGTTTACAACTGGGATGCCGGCTAAAGGAAAAAATCCCTTGGCAAAGCCAAAAGCAGCATTATGTTACAAATTCAGTTTTCTGCTCAGTGTTTCGGCTCATTATGTTCCAAATTCAGTTTTCTACTAAAGATATAATAATAATAATAATAATAATAATAATAATAATAAATTTATTTCTTACCCACCTCTCCATTTGGATCGAGGAGGGGAACAACAGTAAATATAAAATATGATAAAATACATAAAACTGATTAAAAACATGGCGCACATTATTAAAATAGCAATAAAACATCATAAAAAGCACCCTAAAAACATTCTAAAATTCCACTGGATATGCCTGCCGGAAGAGACCAGTCTTTATAGCTTTCTTAAATTCTAGAAGACTGTTAAGTTGACGAGTCTCCTCCGGCAGGCCATTCCACAGTCCGGGAGCATCAGAAGAAAAGGTCCTCTGGGTAACGGTTGTCAGCCTAGTCTTGTCCGACTGTACTAAGTTCTTCCCAGAGGACCTGAGCATGCGGTGCGGATTGTATGGGAGAAGGCAATCCCGCAGGTAACCTGGACCCAAATCATGTAGGGCTTTAAAGGTGATGACCAACACTTTGGACTTTGCCCGGAAACTAATTGGCAGCCAGTGGAGTGATTTTAAAGCTGGTGTAATATGGTCACCCCTAGGTGTACTGGTGACCAACCTGTCTGCCATATTTTGAACTAGTTGAAGTTTCCGGACTAGGCACAGAGGTAGCCCTATATACAGCGCATTGCAGAAGTTGAGCTTTGAAGCTACCAGCATGTGAACTACCGTCTTTAGGTCTTCCAATTCTAGGAAGGGACACAGCTGGCGTATCAGCCGACGCCGATAGTAGGCACTCCTGGTTGTTGCATCTATTTGAGCTGTCATTTGGACCGACGGATCCAGGAGCACCCCTGAGCTGTGAACACAGTTTCAGGAGGAGTGTAATCCCATCCAGAACTGGTTGACACACCTCCAAACCCAGGTTGGGGCCTTTGACAGCAAGCACCTCCATTTTGTCTGGATTCAGCTTCAGTTTGTTTTTCCTCATCCAGCCCATTACCGTCTCCAAGCATTCATTCAGAGGAGACACACTATCCTTAGCTGACGCTGTTATCGAAGGCATAGAGAAATATATTTGGGTGTCATCAGCATACTGATAGCACCCCGCCCCATGCCTCTGGATGATCTCTCCCAGCGGTTTCATATAAATGTTAAACAGCATTGGGGAAAGGCTGGCACCTTGTATATCAGCAGGGGCAAGAAGAACTCCATTAAAGAAAATTTTTAAACAGAAATTGTCATAACTTTTTTGTTCTGTTTTTCTCCAAAAAGCTACACAAATTTATGGCATTGATTTAATATACTTAGTTTAATATTGTAAATCACCCCAACCTGTTTTTAATCCTACCTTCCTGGTACACCTAAGAGCATTGCTATGTCCTATGTTTGACCTATGAATTATTTCCCGAGTCCCATAAATTCTAAAGTGTCCCAGTTTAAATTGCTTACACAAGCCAGAAAATGAATGCACGTTATTTTTAACCGACCTTCCTCAATGTATCTTACCCTGAAGCAAGATTATTTCCAGGGCTAGTAACTCTGAAACAGATACAATGAACTTAGTCTTAATATAACTCCAAGCATCTGCTCCTTGTAGGCAAAGACCCATCACCTCGCAATTCAGCCGTCTTGACTCCTACTCCAAAGTAGCCAACAGAGGTCACTGTAATACCGGGGGAATCTTATGTTTATTGGGCTGGAGCGAGAAGCAAGCAACCTTATACAATAGTCAAAAATATCTGAATGCCAGTTGTCATGTAGCCAAAACAGCACAAGTCAGGCACAAGAGAAAGATCTCAGCAGGCTTAGGGAGCCCTAAAATTTACAGAAGTACAAGCAAAACTTGAGAGTGAAAAACCTTGTGAACGCCCCCAAAAACATCTGGAATGAGCATGTACAATAGGCATACTGCTGGAAAGGCTACAGAACGGAGTTTACTAAAACAGGACAAATGCACACTGCAACATTTTGTTGCATAGCCCGCTTTTATAGCCAAGCATGCGCAAGAGATACAAATAAAGCTATTTGCCGGAAATCCGTTTCCAAAGTCGGAAAGCCTGTTGGGGAGGAGTCGGCATGACTGTCAGGCGTCAGCTGGTTGCTCTTTTTAAATTGGGGTCGGGTGGGGGGTGAAACGGTGTCGCTGCAAAGACAGAGAAAATAATCAAAAGTTCTAATACTTCTGGTTCCCCAGTGCAGTACTAGAGTCCTCCAGCTGTGGGGCAACACTACAAGAACGTGTTGGAAATATACAAAAATCGATGGGAAACCTGCAACAAAACTGCAATTAGAGGTTGCCTTTTGTTGCAGTGTTTCGAAACAGTCTTTCTTGGCCGCAAAAGTTCTTCAATGGCTGTTGGAACAGGACTCCAGAGTTCTTCCAAAAAACGTCTTGGAATCTTAGCGGGTGTGGGGGAAGGAAGAATAGGGAGAAGTTAAAATAGGTTTCTCCAGATGGGTTGGACCACAGTTCCCATCATCCCATGCTATGCCCATGGTGAAGCTGGAAAGGCTTCAGTTACTGAATGCAGTCTTTGAAAGGGAGTGACACACTTTCTTTAATGGTGGTCAAAATGCCTTTGTTTCGCCATGCATTTAGCTACATATATTATTTATGAATTAAATTATTGCGCCTTTCCGCCCAATGGGGCTCAAGGCGGGTAACAGTAATAATACAAATACGATAAGCTATACAACAAAATGCAATAGCAATAAAATAACAATAAAAACCAATACAAATCTAAATATTATTGCTTTCTGTCTGCCCCAGTAATAATTATTTTTCGTATGTGACGTTTTCAATATTTTATTGTGACGTTATTTTATGATATATATGAATTTTGGCCGCCTAGACTTGTATTGCAGCACTTCAGTGACGTCACCGCAAATAATGCTTTCAACCCGTGAAGCATTTACTATTTGTGCCTCTATGTTCAATTTCTCCTTGTCATAACAAACGTAATAGCCCTACTAAGGGGAGATAAAACTTGTTTTTTTTTAAAAAAAATTGTGCAGGAAGGAGTTGAAGGCTGTACCATCTGAAAAGCACTGCAATGAAAAGGCAGCCTATATAACACCGCTAGTTTTGCATGTTGTTGTATGTGTCTTGGCCCGCACATGGCGGATACTAAGCGCTGCAATGGAGAACCGGAAAGGAAGCTGATTTCAGACTCTGGAGGCCCTTGGGATCCCGTGATACCCGGATGTGAGGAGGCGTTCTAGACGCTTCCTTTTTCTCTCTCGCTGCTATTCCGCGCCGGCCGGGTGACATGAGGAACCTGCGCGAGAGACGCTGACGCTGTGGTGAGCGGCGCGCGCGCGCGACGAAAGCGACTTTGTCCCTACGCGGAGGTATCCCCGTCCCCCGCCGCTCTGTTTCGTTCCTCCACCGTCCAAAAGCGGCTCGTCCTGTGAACAGGCAACTACCTCATCCCTCTGGAGGTAAATGACATCCCCGCGCTCCTTCCTCGTACAGTTGTCGGAAGGGCCGGGGATAAAAAATAAGATAAATACTCGGAGGCGGTGTGGCCTTTCCCCGCCTACGCCGCTTCCTATTTCCCCCTCACCCCGCAGTTTGGGTTCTGGGAACCGGCGCGAGCGGGTGAGTTCTGGTGCCTACTGTGGAAAAAATACGGCTTTGTTGGAGGCGAGAAACTGTCGACGTCGGGAGGGGGCTGTGTCGACACACCTGTTCTCGGTTTCTTTTCCCAGTCTCCAGAATTATGCCATACGTTACTTTTATTTGGACCAGCTATGCCCCCTTTCCTCATAGAGACTCGAAGTGGTTTGTAATAAATTATGGATGCCAGAGGTAAATTGATGTTTTAACGCTTTACATACCTTTCTGCTAGTGGTTCGCTCTAAATATATTTGGGGGGGGGATGTCTTGTTTATTTCCTCCACCATTTCGCCTTCCTGATTCTGAGCTTTTCCCCACCCAAACCCCTCTAAGAAATGGTTCAGGCCTCATGCCAAACCAGGGTTTGTAAAGCCAAGTTGTGGTTGGTTGTGCTGTTCAAACCAGCAACATCTGAACAAATCACGGTTTTCTTACTGGTTGCCAAGTCAGGATTTCAAATTATAATTTGCATACCATGGTTTGGTGTTGCCTCCAAATCAACAGCTAGCCTTGCTTTATGGAGACTGAATAGGCTGATTTCCCCTGCTATATGTGCTGCTAAATAGCTTCATGTTCTTCAACTCTGCACTCAGTTTCATTTTAATTTATTTCATTTATTATATTTTTATACCCACCCCATAGCTGAAACTGACTGGGCAGTTCACGAAAATTGATCTATCTATGAGAGCAGCTCTATGCTTTATATGTGAGCTGATATTATACTGGTGTTTTCCAACAGCTAATATGGATTATTTAAACACCCAGGAACACATGTGTCTTGGAACTTGGATTGGGCCATGGTTTCCAAACACATGTACATGGTGTTTAATGTGTACATCACCCATACTTCCATGTATTGCTTGGGGAAATGCCAGTTGGTTTTATTATTTAAGGTGTGGAGCTGCCCAAAAGCCATTTTACCCATTGTACAAGAAGCCACCAAGTTTGCCACCAAGTATACCTGAAACAGGGGGATGCAACAAATCTTGACTCCCTGAATACCTGAATGATGCAGGCATTCTGGGACATCTGTTTATCACATTCACATTTTATATATTTAGGTATATAGAATCTTGGATTTATACCTAAAGGCATGTGTAAAGAGACCCTTAACGAAAACAGATTTGGGCTGCCTCTACAAGAGAGGTTTAAAGCTCTTTCAAGGCGCTTTAAAATTTTTACCTCTACAAGAATGGAGCGCAAATTGGGCGTAGAGGCGGGTTATCTCTCCGATTATGCGCATTATTGAATGCGCGTTAAATCGCGAGTTTTATTTTGCTTCGGCCGTTAAAGCGCATTTTGACTATGTGAACAAGCGCTTATGCGCATTAACTACTTGTAAAGCGCATTTTGGTTATCCGTTAATGCGCTTCGCCGCCTCTCGCCGCCTCTCGTGCAGAGGTATTAGGTGTAAATGCGCTTCAGCGATTATGCGCATAATCGCCTAACCGGGCGCAAAGGCGAATCCTTGTAGAGGGGACCTTGGAAATCATAGAGAGGCTTTCCTCCTGTTCCGTAGTGTTTGTAGTCTTTCAAGAGTAGAAGTTATCCCTTGGGTAGTTTTTACAGTTACTGCCCATTTCCAATAGCCAGTGTGTTGTAGTGGTTATAGTGTTGGTGTCAGACCAAGAAGACCAGAGTTTCAAATCCTACTCAGCCATCAGTCTCACCTTCAACCTATCACTATCTGTCAGCTGAAAGTACATTACAGGCTTATTTGAAAGATAAAGTGGGTCAGGGGAGACATTATATGCCAATCAGAACTTCTTGGAGGAAGTGTAGAATAAACTATACGTGTGTGTGATATGTCTATATGTGTAGACACAAATAATGTCTGTGTGATGCAGTTAGTATGTCTGTACTTCTAACAGAAATAAAATTTTGAGTTAGGCTGCTATCAAAATCTGGCCTTGTATAGAAGTCAGATGCTCTCATAACTGGGACAAAAGAGTTCTGTCATGGAAATAGGAAGCATTAGAACGCTTAATATTGGAACCATTGATACTACAAAGACACCTTGGTCCAGTAATATAGGAGGAAAGAGCTTTACATGACTTACATTTCTGTTTAAATCAAGATTTGTTAGAGATTTGATCATACATCAAAACATTGCTTTTCTGTTGCCAGTCTGTCTCGGTCATGGCTAGGTGCTCTTTGTAGTGATAAGAGCTGCAAAATTTAGCCATCAAATACTTATTTGTCCAAAGAAAAATGCTGCAGTGAAATACATTATTATGTATTTGTGTTGTTCCATTATAATGGAACAAAGTTCTGGCAGTTTTAAAACTATATTGATGATAACCAATAGGTACTTAGGGTTTTTTTTTGTTTTGTTTGCATTTTTGCAACAGCTAGGATTCCAATCGCACACAAATCTTTTTTTTTTTAAATGCTTTAACTGCAGGGGGACCTGGGCACCTATCCTAATTTCTTGGCATTATAAATAGAAGAAATGTCTCTAGTAGTCAAATGATTTATCCATATTTTCTCTTGAATTTGTGACACTAACAGTTTGTGTCTGGATTTATTGCTACTAAATCAAAGGGAAGAAAAGTAGGTTTTGTTGACACATAGTATTTGTTTTCCCACAAAATCATGTAAAAAGGCAAAAATAATAGAAATCTAAAAATAATTGTACACAATAAAAGGCCATTATTAGAGGCTAAAGTGTAATAGAATCAGGTCGGGGGACTAGAAAAATACTTATTCTTAACTGTTAGTGCTGTGATTTTCAAAACAGATTTAGTTTAATTTCCATTAAGATAACAATAATATAGAGGTAGATAAAGAGTGCAAGATACAGAGTAAGAAGAACACTGAATAAAAAATACTAGCCTGCAATCCAGATATAATAATTGATGCGGGGTCCTGCCTAAAATCTTTCACTAAAAATCAAAATACTGCTACAGGGTGATTCAGAGTCTGTGATGAGATATCTGGAATTTGGGGGGAAATCTGCATTTTAACTGTGCCAATTTCATGTATGTCTTTTTCTATTACATTATTTATTTCACTTTTCCTAGTCTGTAGAAAGGGTAAGGAATTGTTTAGAATATGGAAGGATACTTCCCCCTGACTCTGCTTTTCTCAGATTTCACCAGGCAAGCCTATATTAGCAACCCCAGGGCCTGAAATTTTTCCTCTTAAAACAAACACCCATCGGACTATCAAGGCATTGAATTCTGACAGAGAACCAAATTTTGCACCTTTGTGGAATTATAGGGTACATATGGATTTAGTCACTGCTTAAAGCTCATGTTTATTTAATATGTGGCTTGAAAAATGTTATCAGCTTCTCATAAAGTTAGAAAGCCAACTGAAATCTGAATGCATTTACTAAGAAATAAGCCCCATTATTGTAATGTGAAATACAGGTCGAAATAATTGAACTTGGGGACATCTGTAAAACACTGACATTTCCAATAATATTTTGTTTCTGTGTTTATAGGAAATATGTAATGCTCTCTTTGGATGCAAATTTATAAGGAATGTGTTTTTCACAGATCAGTACATTTCTTCTACTGAGACAGAGCTCACTTATAAAACAGTACCTGTGAGTAAGCCGAGTCAGCATGCTAAACTTTACAAGTTAAGTTCTAATTTACGCAAAGGCTGTGAGAAAGGCTGTAGAAATGATATATTACTTGTCTTTTTCAGAAATGGCAGCGCAAAAAAGAAAATCTATGCTAGTAGAACCCCCTGCTAAGCATCGGAAACTGGATAAGAATAATAAATCAGTAACAACTAGCAAAGAAAGAAAATTGCTTGATGCCAAACACGTATCAAACAAAAAGACAGTGCTGAAGAAAGAAATGCATAAAATCTCTACCAAAACTAACAGGTCAGCTGTCAATAAATCCATACATAGATCGTCTAGACCATCTTCCCAAACTAAACGAGCACAAAAACACTCCAAGCGGACTTTAAATGAATTAAAGAAGACCTGTAAAACAGTATGTGGGAGAAGAACATCTTTAAAGTCTTTAGGTAAATTATCTTCAACAAAAACATCCCTGAAAACTTCCAAAACAAGCCATGCTAAATATCTGAACTCTACAAAGACTTCCTCCAGGATCTGTTCTAGAGGGAAAGGAAAATCCAGTGTTGTCAAAAGTAAGACTTCCCGTGAAAGCAAAAAGCAAAAAAAGTCATCTGCAGAAACTAAAAAGTGTACTACTGAAGCTGAATGTAATAGACATTCAGCATTGTGCATTAAATCTACACATAAGAACTTGCGTTCTGAAACAAAATTGAACGAAAATTCCAAAAAGGAAAGAAGAATTAAAGCTATTAAATATCTTAAGAGTAACAATGTTAACTTAGAAGTTCTGAATTCCAAAAACCCTTGTGCGAAAAAATCAGCTCCTCGAAACCCTGAACCCACACGGACTAAAATGTTCAGTGACAAAAAAACTTGTGATTCAGATCAGGGAAAAGTAGCTACAAGATCAATGGGTACTAATTCTAACAAAAGTGCTGTCAGAATTAAGCAAGAGCAGTTACATTTAACAAAAACTAAGGCAGTATCTCAAAAGGAGATGGTACAGGCTCTTTATAAGTCACAACATACTGTTTCACATGATGAGCATCAAATTAGAAAGTCACCAAGATTGCTGCAATCACCTATTGTACCTACAAAATCCCTGCGTAGTAGAAAAATTGAAGAAGGACCTGCTCCTACTACAAAACAATGCATCCTGATGAAAAAACAGGTTCCACGTATTAAAAAAGGAAAGCTGGAATATTTCCAGCAGAAAATGGAACAGAAGCCCCTGAAAAATGATGAATGCAAAAACTTAGGAAGAGAAATATCAAGTTTTGAGAAAATTGATTTTTTAGAAGACAATAAACACGAAGCAGATTTAAAAATTAATGAGTTGACTGCTTCTCAAGATAAAGTAAGAGAATCAAAAAACAACCTTGATTATGTTCTTCAAGAATCTGGGAATGAACCTGCTAACACAATTTCCTGCTCTATGACATCAACTTGCAGTGTAAGACATAAGGAAAAGAAGTCAGTGCCCAAAAATGGAAAAATCAATGTAAAAGCCAAGAGAGTTTTGCCGGCCCCATTGAATCTAAAACCTGCTTATCAACCAGAGGATGTGATGAAGTCCAAAAAGATTAGTATTCTTGAGTTATGTGAAGAAATTGCAGGTGAGATTGAGTCAGACACAGTGGAGGTAAAAAGAGATTCTAATGCTGAATGTGGAAAGGAGGAAGAAAGACAGTCAGTGGTCGAGTTGCCACAAACTGCAGTATCTACTGAAGAGGAAACTAAACAGAAGTCCCAATGTAAGCGATTTTTTCCTAGCAAAAAAGCGATGCCTGCAAAATGTACTGTGAATGGCAGACATAGCATTGCAAACAAAAACTCTAAATGGACCAAAATAAAATTAACGAAGGTTAATCATGAGAATCAAATTCTTTCAAATTCTTCAAATACTCCAAAACATAGTTTTTTAAAGAGCACCATTCCAGCGGGAAAGCAAGCAGGAGCTGTGGAAATACACCTTCCAGGAAGCCAAATTAAATTGATACAACTGCAAAACAACGGTAATACAACAGATGATCAGAAGTTGAATACAGCTTGCTTTGAAGGAATCCAGACTAAAGATAGGATGTCAAATGTTGAACAGCCCACTATACAGGCTATAGAAAATGGTTTGTCTGAGACAAAGCATTGTTCTGGACCAACACCAGATGAGGTAATTAGTTGTAATGTTGTATGATGATACCTTTTATAATTTCAATATGAGATTAGTTGAATATTAATATTTTGTGAGGTACTTTGTGCAGTAGCTTGAATATATCATGGTGCAATCTGTTTAAACTGAATCAGTTTGTGCGTTCCCTACTGCTACTTTTTCTAAGTAAACTGTATTAAAACTTCTCTGGCCAGTTTCATTTTAAGCAAGTGTGCAGTTTGCTAGCTGCAAGATTATGGCTTGGTTTGCATATAATGAGAACCCACTGTGGGTAAATTTCCCTGAGGGGCTTTTTGTTGTGGCGGCAACTGCCGTTTTGAATATTTGAGCTATGGGGTGGGGGGTGGGGGCGCCGTAGCTTGCCATTGCATGCGAACCTGGCAAAGATGGGTTGTTGGTGTGGTTGACAAGCCACTCAGAACCCATGGGCTGTTTTAGAGTTTGGGGTGTCTTGTCAACCACCCCAATCTCCCCCAACAACCCATCCTCACCAGGTTCGCACATAATGACAAGCTGTGATGTGCCCCCATCGCGGCTCGAACATTTAAAATGGCAGTTTCCGCAACAAAAAATCCCACAGGGAAATTCACCCATGGTAGCTTCTCATTATCTGTGAACAAGGTCACTTCATAATACAGTCTCTGTTTGTTTACAACACAACAGAAGCTTTCCAGAACTTCCTTTCAAAAATGCAACCAGACATCTCTGCAGCATGCTATAGCCTTATTGCTTTCTCTAGTCAATCTAACAATGTACAGGGCAGCACCAAGAGGCAGTAATGTACTTATAATTAATTAACTACAAAAAAATGGTCTGCAGTATGTGTTAGCACTAGACATTTCTAACTAGTATTAATTATAATTTAATATAATGGGAATGGCTTTTGCATTTAGCAAAATGTAAGAAGGTACTCAAATTAAACAGGAATTATTAACTTGAATGTTTCTGTTTCCATAAGTACTGCATTGCATTCTGTCTGCCAATATTGGATCTGTCATCATTTATATGGGCTTTTATAAGTCTTTGATGTGGTGAGACATTTGACTAAAATACGTTCTAATATTTTCTTTAGTGCTTCAACTTACATTTGGACTCAAGTCCAGAAAATACACCAATGAAAATAATTATTGCACAGCCACCAGTGAAGCAAGTAAAAAAAGATACTGCAGAAATCAAATCTCAAGGTGAATTTTAAAATATAAGTTCCATACTTTTCATACATACATCTATCATTTTTATGGAAGTTATTGGTATTTGAAGTTTAAGTTACTGACTATTGAATTGCAGGAAACACTTAACAAATTGTCTGTACAATGCAGAACTATCAGTCAGAAAAGATAGTATGGATTATGAAATCCGACAGGATAATCAATACTTAAATTATGACAGCTAACTAGCCAGACTTTTCTTGAAATATCTTAAGTAAGATCACTTACAGCTTTTCTAAGCAACACAGACCTTTGCTGAGTTGATCTTACTGTTGGGATGTTAACATTTAATTAAGTGTACGTGCTGGTATGTTAGCATGTTTCCTACTTTGAACTATACTATAGAGTACACTGTTATCCTTTATGCAGCCCAGGGGCACTGTTAGCATATTTCATATTGTCTTTGTTTTTGGAAATTTGCAACTTCCCTCTGATTTTTCTTTTATTTTTTTGAGCTCTGGTGCTCAGCTGAATACAGTACTCCAAATAAAGTCTTAACCAGTGCTGAGTATTAAGAATTGGAAATAATGCTCATCCAAAAACAACCTAAAATGAATTTGGTCCCTCGGTTATATTTTATATAATGTAATACTGAAATCATTCTCAGAAATTTGCTGACCTGTTAGTTACTTCCTATATTAATGTTGATGTATTTGAATATATAAAGCTTCATTACAATGAGTCAGGCCATAAATCTATTTAGCCCAGCAGTTTCTACTTCGATGGGCAGGCAGAGCAGTAGATGAGATCCTTCCCAACCCTAATGCATGAGATTATTTTAATTAGAGGTGCCAAGGATTGAACTTTTCTGCATGAAAGCTTTACCACTATGGTATGCCCTGTCTCTTGTTTGTTTGCTTGGGTGGGTGGGTGGGTGGGTGGGGTGGTTCTTGTGTGTACTACACAACACAGCTGTAACTGTTCCTGCTTTGTTTAGTGTACAATGTAAGGTGCTGTGTTTGACTATACGGTTCTAGATTATGTGAATCCAGCATTGTGTAAGAGAGTTTTCTCCAACTTGGTGTCCTCCAAATGTTTTGAACTACAACTCCTAATATTTCTACCATTGGCAGTTAGAGTCCAAAATATCTGGAGGCCATCATGTTGAGGGAAGTGACTTTCTATATATGAATCCATCCTTTGTTTAAGAAGTGAGAGGTAGAACCTAGCATTTTCAGGACTTCGGCTGAAGATCGTTTAACCAGAAAAGTTAAACACTTTTAGGAGACACCAAATATGTATAGTGAAATCTCTTAATTTAGTAGTTTAACTCTTGATTGCTGGATTCTCTTCGAGTTATAGTTGCATCTTTTTTTGGTTACAAACTTTTTAAATGGCCAGGTGTAAACCTTCAGTAATAAAAATGGCATGTAATAAATTGTTTTGTTTCTGGCATTTAAAGTTTACTACTTCAACTATAGAAATGTCAGTTATTTCTGTATTTCTCTGTCATCAAACATGCTTATAATTACTATCATATATTTGGTACATATGTGCAAACGATATATATATATATATATATATATATGAAGTAACACATTGATTTATTTGTAGGTCCAGCTCCCAAACAGTTGGTTCGGACTTTATTTGCAAATAAAATCCCTGAGATGAATGAGAGCAGGTACAGTATTTTGAAGAGTTCTAAAGTTGCATTGCTTGGTGCCTTATATTTAGATTAAATTAAAAAATATCTCAATATAATCACAACAGAGTAAAAGTTATTGATGTAAGGGTAATAACCTCTTCATACCCATATTCTCCCGGGTGTTGGAAAAATGAAAGGAAGTGGTTGCAGACAGAGAGCCAGTTCAGACAACATAATAACCCACGTTTAACCCACAAATGGAATTTGCATAAGATGGATTGTTCAGGAGTGAGTGTGCTGGCTCTAGGTGACTTGCCTGCTCCCGCTACACTAAACAACATGGGGACACTCCATCTCTGAGTTGTTTAGTGTGGTGTACGAACCCAAAATTGAGGGTTGTTTGGTGAGAAACAACCCAGACGTTAAACCTATGGTTTAACTCACTAACCTACGAAAACTCAATCTAGCCAACCCAGATTTAAACTCCTTGGTAATCTTTAAACCCAATAGTAGGGTTCAGCTCTGCTAGGACTTTCCATGTATTGCTTGTGCCTGTCATATTTATGGAAAATTTGAGGCCTATATTGCAGCTGTTCTGAGCTTTTCTTAGGCAAAACATGACACTTTCTGCACATTTTTCTGGGTATCAAATAATTAATACTGAATGTTAACAGGTTGCTAACTTTATAATGGAAATATAAAACCTTTTATAGGTGTAGTCCATTATAGTTCCTAATTTTCTCATGAGCTTAATGAATATCAGTGTAGTTATTCCATAGGGGAGATGTATGTAATTTGTGTTGACTGAAGTTCAGACTGAGGAGATCATGAAGAACATGGTTTTGAGAATTCATAAGCTGATATTGTAGTGTTCACAGCCATATTCTTGGGACAAAAAGGCTATATAGAAAAGTGTTAAAATGGGCTCAACTATACATCTTGTTCATAGTCAATAAAACTTTTTACTGTCTGCCCATTGATATGTCTTATAGTCCACCTTGCAAATAAAATGTTAAAGGGTAATCATTAGTTCCTTGCCTCACTTCCTTGCCTCACTTAGCTGAGTCCCGCTTTTTCCCTTGCTCTATGCACTGTACATCTTCCACCCCTTGGATATATCTTCCACCCCTGAGGACAGATATAAAGTTGGACAGATTAGACAACCACAATTAATGCTATACTGCTTTGCACACCCCAGTGTGAATAGCAGTTGCTTGCACACATTCTCCATGATGTTGTCCCCGTAATAAACAGGGTTCTAGGGTGGACATTGTGGTCATTTCATTTGCTTTCTTCCTTCATAGAAGAAAGAGAGCTCTCTAGCTTGGAATATCCCAGCGGCATTCTGTAAGCTTGTAGGCACAACGTTCTCTTCCCACATCTCTAAAATGGGAAAGGTAGTCACACAGGCACCTTTATGAAGGCAGTGTGCAGAGCTGTTAACCAGTAAAAAGCAGGGACAGCATCCCATGGCCAGCATTCAGAATACAGCCCTGTTTAAAACATGCATCTTGAATGTATCATGCCGGAGTCTGTTTGCTGTCTACCCCTCCTTTCAATCCTGAATTGGAACAGCGCTGGGTGTTGCTTCCATAATTCAGTTCTCTTTTTAAAACAGGAAGCATCTGGCAGTTTCCCCTCCCCATCCTGAAGAAAGGGAGGAAGAAAATAGTCCTGCCAGGCACTTTGAGAACTCAATCCCTTTTCTTTCCATTTAAAGAGGAGGGCTGAATTTCAAAGGGAACATATGGAGGTGTTCATCAAGGGAGCATGATAGTCTGACACCATCATGCAGCCTCCCAAATCCAGCAGGCTGGTTTCTCCACTGAACTTTAAAAAGTCATTAAGCTCCGTAAGATACAAGAGAGAATCAGGATGGAGTGGAGGTGTGGACACCTGGAAGCGATTCGTATTTTTCACAGGCAGCCAAGCAAGTGGCTATTTGCAAACCCAGTCTATCAAATAAGTGTACACTTTGCACTTGCAGACTTTGTTTGCACTAAAATACAAACCATATTTTTTCAAGAGACTTAGCTAAAGAATTTTAAATTAGTTCTGTTTGCATTAAAACAGGTTCTAGTAACTTTGATTTCATATTCTTTTTTAGTTGTATGACAACATTTTAAGTTCACACTAAAATATATAAATAGAGAAATCACATTTTGTTCATATTGAACTATTTTTATACTTAAAGGACAGGTTCACCAAAGATTTCATTAGCATCAAAATTTGGTGGCTTCCTTTCATCTGAAGAACATATTCAAAAACTAAGAGAAGCAGCAAAAGATAGTGATAAGCAACTAATCATAGTAAGTATTTGTGCACTGTGAGTTTTTCGTGTTCATCTTGTGTGTTACTTTAAGCAAAATATATCAACTCTTAATTGTGCCCTTATGCTTTGAGTTTTGCGGCTATTGTGTTAATACATTCTGGAGTGGCAACCATATTCGTCTGTTGCAACAAAAATAACAAAGTCTTGTCGCACCTTAAAGACTAACCAATTTATTATAGCAATCACTTTCATGGAAACTGTCCATTTAATTAGATGCATGAAGTGTTAACCTCAAATTGGCAGATTCACATGCAGACACATGTTGGGGTTGGGGGGAGTTGTAAGGTCAGAGGGAATCAAAACGCAAAAAAGTACAGACAGTGATAATTACCTTAATAATTTCTATTTACAAAATGTTAGGTGATAACACAGCCACTGGTTTCTGAACCCTCCCATTCCTGATGTAAAATTCGTGTCCATTTATTCTTTTGAATAGAGATTCGCCTGTTTGTCCTGTGTAGAATGCAGTAGGGCATTGCTGGAAAATAATGGTATATATCACATAGGAAGATGAGCAGGTTTCTGAATCTCTGCTGTTGTGGATGGCATTATTAGATCCTGTAATAGTGTTTCCAGCATAGATATAGGGGACAGAGTTGACATCTCTGTCTGTTACAGGGTCTTTGTTCCTGTGTCAGAATATTAAGGACCATCAGCATATTTGGCTACTAGCCTTTATAACAACTTTTACAATATTGAACTCTACAGTATACACAGTACTGAACGTTATTTAATACTGTAGATTGCTTTACATTAAAAAATCCCCTTCATACTACACATTTTTAATGAGCAAAACCTCATCTAAAATGCATTTTGACTCTATCCAGAAGGGAAAATAAAAACTTCATAGGGATTTTTCAGTTCACCCAAAATCTATAATTTTCAGCTGGGGAAAAATGAAAAAAAAATCCTTGTATGGAGAGAAACATACTATTTCCAGATTTTTCGTCTTCTCTTCCCCTTTTACATCTCTAGGTGTGATGGAAGGTGCTCTTACATCTCTAGGTGTGATGGACGGTGCTTCACTGAAAAAACACTTTACTGAATAATGTGTGGTTATAATACAGGAATATTCCCTGCACCATATACACACACACACACACACACACACACACACACACACACACACATATATATATAGTGATGTTGGAGGAATCCAGTTGGGTGGTGGTGCGCTGGAGTGCAACAAGCTTTAAGCAGCTCAGCCACCTGGACTCTGTTCCATGTTCCATTAGTTGGCCTGACCCAGTGCACAACGAGTTGGGCCAGCTGGTGGAATTTCTTTTTTGCAATAAAAAATTGTGCAAATTTGCAACCGAAATGTGCACAAATGGCGCCCAGAGGTGCAACATTGGGGATCCAATGGGTGCGTTCAGACAACATTTTAGCCCGCGGAGTGTGAATAGTCCACTCCACGGATGACTATTTGCATGCTGGACTTGGGCAACATGGAAGTAGTGCTCTGTGGAGTAATGGATTCAGACTCCATTGAGTTGTTGTCTCCCCCCCCCCCCACTCCACCCGACCTACTGAATGGCAGTACTGGTTTCTGCTTACCTTATCGGCACGCCGCCATTCTGTGGGGAGGGGCGGAGAGATGCAGCACCTGGAGAAGCCTGCGTCCGTTGCCGGAGCAACGGCAGGTTCATCGCCTCCTGAGTCATTAGAGGCGATGCATCCGTTGGTTCTCGCTGTAGCAGCTGCACAGGGACAGGCGACGGGGATGTCACCTGGCGCTGACCTATCCTTTATCAGCGGCTGGAATTCGCGCTTTGACATGTGAAGAGATGGCTCCGCAGCCCTTTGCTTCTGCAGTGAAACACGCTGCCCCCGCCACAGAAGCAAGAAGCTCAATCAATCACTTACTATGGTCACAGACCCCCCCCCCAACACATACACTCTGATTGTGTGTCACCTCGTGGTAAACAGACACTTGCCCTAATGCCAGACTCATCTCCCCCACCCCACTTGGATTATGTGTCACTTCGTGGTAAGCAAGAAGCTGTGGAACTGTCTCTTCGTGTGTCAGGGTGTGAGATCCAGCCACTGGTGAAGGATGGGTTAGCGCCGGGCAAGTCATCCCTGTCAGGGGATCACATAGCTTGGTACTGATGCATCCTTCCCCGTTGGGGCCATGGCAACAGGAAAGTGGGCGGCTATAGCAATACTGCTCCTCCTATCCCCTCGAGTTGATCTTCAAACGGATCGCGGGGCAAGGGACATGCATGTCCCTGGGAACACATGGGGCCCCGTGATCGGTGGTGCCCCACCCAGGAATGGCATGTTCCCATCGCAGGAAGCGTGTGGGGACCCCCAATCACTCTGCCTCACCAAGGGACGGGATAATTGGCAGCTGCCCAAGCAATCAACGGTTGTGCAGAAACAACTCTGCAAACTGTTGTTTATCTCAGTTGGTTATTTCTGAAAAATAACCAACCGTGGCATGGTTTTTGCCCGACAGAACACGTTAGTCAGTGGGGGATTATTTAAGCAACAGTTGCTTAAATAGTCCACCGTTGACTAACGTGTTGTCCAAACTGACCCAATATGTGGAAATGGTGTCTGAGTGCCATGTTGGAGAAATGGTGGTTTTAGAAAATTTGGGGGGAAAGCCCGTGACTCAGCTCGCAAATGCAACCCAAACTGAAGGCTCCAGGGAAATACAACGAGCCCAAAAAGGGCCAGATTTCCCCATGACAGCTGTCTCTCTCTATAAAAACATTAGTACAGGAAAACGAGTACAAAGGGTAGGAAGGAAGCAGTTCTGCACCTGAGTTTCTGGCTGCTTCAGTAAATAAATTTAGTGGAATGGTTTTGTTGCTGTCATGTAGCTCCTTGTTTAGGTTCTTTTGATTTAACTAGACAAAGCAGTTCACGTACTGTCCTTTCACACTTCTTGTACATTTGGCGGGAACGAACATGGTTGTGTTTTAATGTTTGGATCATCCTGAAGGTGCTACTGTGAGACTGTAATGTGCTATATTCCTAACAATAACACAGACCTTTGAATGCTTTCCCTAGCCAATATCCTTGATATTAACAAACAAAGCAAAAGACTTTCACTGTATCTTTTAGCAACATGGAATCTGCAAAGGTTCATATTTTTTGTGATCTGTCTCGGTTATTAAGAAACTCTGTTTTATACAGCATATTACACTTGCATGAGCAATATATTTATTCTTTCATATAGGATGCAGGGCAAAAAAGGTTTGGAGCCATTTCCTGCAATGTTTGTGGGATGCTTTACACAGCTTCAAATCCTGAGGATGAAACTCAGCATCTGCTCTTTCACAACCAGTTTATAAGTGCTGTAAAATATGTGGTAAGAAGACTTCATTTGTTTTATAAAACACTGTATGCTTTGGGGCTTTTGCTATGGATTAAGCAGAATTCTACTTAATACTGAGTATATTATAGGCAAGAATGAAATCCAGTTAGCAATGTTTTAGAATGCTGATCAGATATTAATACATTATTTAGACTAATTAATCATACTTTTCCAAGACTTCTTTACTTAACCTGATTTTTTTAATGAAGTAATATTACAATATATATCCTAACACCCAAGAGTTGATCAAGCTAGCCAGTTGTTTCTTTTTGTTGTCCTCTGTTTACATGTGAAATGTAAATACACAAATAAGGAGCCATATTTCCCACATGAATTTTTTAGTAAATATGAACAAATATGGCCAATAGAAAATATTAAGCTTTGCATCATCTGAAATTTATTTTTTAAAATTACCTATCTTACAAACTTGCTATTAGACTGATCATAATGTGCCCCTGTAACTTATATTGTAACCACTGAAGTTTGTTTTCTTTATCATATATGTTACCTTCCATATTTTGCATTGACATTTATAAGACCTCCAGGATAACTAAACTGAAGTTACCAAGCTACTTCATTTGTGTACGACACAAATTCTATCTTTGGTTCAAATCTAGCTTGGAATGTAATAATATACCAAAGAAAATATCTAATTTAGGTGTACCTTTTTAACTTATTTTTTCATCAACACTTACACAAGACAGTATAGTTAGTTGTCCTTTCTATGTTTATTTACAAATTATTCATACAGAGGGAGATCTGGAGAACAGAGCAACTTAGAGCATTTGGGGAAACGGTGTTGGGATGGGACAGTGGAAGATGCCTGGGTGAGTGAATGGTCAGAGGGACTGAGATAGAGCATCAGCTTTCCTTGGTGGAGATTAATCTCTATTTCCTTTCTGTTCCAAAAGAGTTTTAGTGGGGTTTAGTCCTCCTTTGGTTTCTTTGCCATTTTTGATAGTCATTATTTATATATTTATTTATTTATTCATTTTTCATTCTAGCCTATCTAGAATGGCTTGACTATAATGTTCTTTTTATGTAGTGTATTAGTATGCCATTACAATCAATGTAGGCATTTTAGGAAGTATTTGTTTCCAGCTAAAACTTGACTGTGTAAACATCACATAATGAAACTGGGGATGAATTTATGCAAACCTAATTATATCCTTCACACGATTTTAAATACCCCGTGTTGTAAATTCTCACTTGAATCCAAGCGCTGTTCTTAAAACCTTGGTTCAGTTCGTATAGCCCAATCTTGTGCATGTTTATTTGGTAGTAAGGATTGCACCTTTTACTTTGATTTATTTAATTATTGCTTAGATATATACTCTATCCTTAAAATAAATATTCGGCTGGCTTACAACAAAAATATTTTAAGCAGTAAAATAATTATGACCTATAAAAGCAGCAGCCAAATAAAACAGATTAATGAAAGTGTAAATGTTAAAAACCTTGGGAAAATAAAAAGAGCATCCTAAAGTCAGGGTGCCACCACTGAGAAGATTCCCTCCCTAGTAGCTATCTACTACATCTTGGATGAGGTGACTTCAGAGAAAGGCCTCTGCTGAAGAACTCAAAGCAGATATATATAGAAACAGATGATCCATGAGCACCTTGGCCCCAAACTGTGAGGAGCTTTAGAGGTCAAGACCAGCACTCTGCATTATTTCCGGAAATAGACTCGGAGCCACTGTAGTTGGCAAAGCACCAGCTTCGTATGCTCATAACACCTGGATCCTGTTACCAGCTGCACACTGTATTAGCAACAGTTTTTGAACCCATCTCACAGGCAACCCCACATGTAACATTACAGAGAGTTAGGGTTGGCCCAAGACATATTGAAGTCTGAGGTAAAGGACAAGATTATGTTCCCCTCCCATTCGATGTATAGAAACTGACAAGACTGGCAGTTGAATCCTACTTCACCACTGTCAATGGGATAGCATCCTTCACCACACCTGAGGGCAGAAGGTGAGCTTAGGGGAGCAGAGCAAACCTTGTGGTGCACACAGTTCTGCCCTCTAACATCTTACTGCTGCTCCTTGCCCCCCAGCATGTACTGCCCAAGATAGCCAGCTCACTCTACCTAATGGTAGGGAAAGCCCTGTGAGTAAATCTTTTATATTTGGCTGCTTTTGGATGTAACTTTAAGCCATGGTGGGTTAATAAGCTACTCACAGTAGCTTATTTTGAAAGTAAGGTACAGTTATCTCTTACATGATCAAATAAGCTAGAGTGTGTAGCTTATTAAGCTAGTGTGCGTAATGTGTATCATCCCCCCCGCCCCCTGTCCTGATGCAGTACCCCAGCACTCATGCTGTTTCACCCATTGACAAGATTGCAGCTGCCTTTCTCAATACCCAATGAGAAGGGAGATGTTACCCTGACAAAGGGGTGGTGGCTATAAAGTGCTGGAAGTATGCAGGATTGGGACCAAACTACATACACAACCTCTCCTAGGCGGGAGGCACCTGACGCACCATCAAAACCCTGCACAATTACAAAGGAGCAAAAACACTGGGTGCACCAAAAAGGGGGTAGCACCAATAAACTCTTGGAAGCTTGCAGGATTGGGACCAAACTTCATACACAGCCTCCCCTAGCAGGGATGCAAATGAAAACCTGCACACTGACAAAGCCATGCAAGCAAAAGCACCTTTTTGCCAAACTTCATGGAAGTGTGCAGGAGTGGGACAAAATTTCATACACAGCATCCCTAGCAAGGCAAAATGACAACCCTGTTCAGCTCTCACCATCCAACTGTGATGGTGTTTGATATTCGGGGAGTTTGCAGAGCGCACTGCTGGGGGAAGGGTTTCAGTGAGGTCAGGCTGTGAGCACAATCAGTTGCTAGGCAAATCATGGAAAAAATATCTGCTGGCTGGCTGGAGGAGATTGGCAGCAGCGATTTTGACTGCTCTTCCCAAGCGACTCTGTAGGTGACCAAAATAATCCACTGTGATTGCAACACAACACGACAACCCATGGTGGGTTAAATAACCCGCTCTGCACACTGGATTATCAGAGTGGGTTATTTTGGCCAAATAAGCCATTGTAGGTTAAAAATCTCCTGACAGATGACATGATAACCCATGATGGTTTATATTAGCCATCATGTCTTATTTAGCCCATTATGGGTTATCATTATGTCCGAACCCAAGTTTTGTAACAGTTCTCAAAATCTGCCTCATCCAGTGGTGGCCAGTTTTGCTCTAGTGAGAGAAAATGAAATCCCAAAACTGAAACAAGAATATAGAATGAGGGTTTCAAAATGTCCCTCTCTCTCTCTCTCTCTCTCTCTCTCTGTCTCTGTCTCTCTCTGTCTCTCTCTCTCTCTCTCTCTCACACACACACACACACACACACACACTCACACTTTTAAACCCTCATTCTGTGTACGTGTGTGTGTGTGTGTGTGTGTATATATATATATATATATATATATATTTCTGGTTTCTAAAATCAAACAGCTGCCTTCTGAATAAGGTTGGATAGGAAGCCACATGTGCTGATAAAACATAATTCTCTTATTGCTAGTACCAATATCTAAAAGGATTGTTATCATTTAGCATCACTAATATATTTTCTTGAAAGAGAATATTAAAGTAGTAGTGTATAGTACTGAAAATGTAAATTCGAGATGAACATTTTTAGTCATGGTGTAAATTTAGGGGATAATATATTCCAGTGAGTTTCCTTCCGTCTCCCCCTTCAAAGTGTTTTATTCATCAACTCCAGGGGTGGCTTTAAATTGGATTAGCCTGTTGAAGTACACTTTACTTTAGTCCTTCTATAAAAATTACTTTGGGCATCTTTTCTGAGCAACATAAACTCTAATTTCTGGGTGAGTCCCATCTTAATAGACTTAAGTGGCTTTTTGTTTTGTTTTTCCATGCAGGTACTGCTCATTAATCACCATCAGTGTGGATCTGAAGAAGAGTTAATTACCTCATTTTTGAGTATGTTTAACTTCAGATACACACAGCATAGCAACTTTCCCCTTTAGATTCTTAGAAGGTAGTTATGCTTTTTATAGTCTCATTTTTGTGACTATGGTAGTTTATAACCAGTGACATAATAAATTATTCCTTATTTTGAACCATTGCATGCCATTCAATTCATTGAATACCTCCTGGAGGTCTTTTGCATGCCAGGATGTTAAAATGTTCATAACTTATATTTGTGGAGGTAACTATATTAAAGAAACACTTTCTTTAAAAAAAATACTTATTTCTGTTCTGTACAGGCTAGGAGGTATACGTATACCTACATGCACATGCATTTACTCTGTATTGCTGTTTAGGGAATAGACTCTGTTTACAAAATATGTTTGAAAATTCTAAGCTGATTTGTATTAGAGTTGTTCAGGGCAAAAAAAAGTTCCGAAGTTGAAAGCACATTAATAAGTAGTTTGCTATTAACTTCTCTGTGTTGTATAAGCTACTGTGTGGATCTTCATGTGGATAAGTGAAATAGCTCAGTCAGGATTTTTGCTCACTAAGAAAATGCAATTATTTTACAAAGCATTCAAGGAAGGTATAGTTGTTTGCTATAGGTTAAGCAATGAAAAGAGATGTGTTTAGTTGAGTATTTATTATATGTGGTGGTGTTTTTTCTAGGGCTGGAAAAAAGAGAGAATTTTGGCTGAGTATCCTGATGGCAAGATAATAATGGTACTTCCTGATGATCCAAAATATGCACTAAGAAAGGTAGATCAAACGTTAAAAAACCTGAATTCTTTTCCTGGTTCTGCATATGGGGAAATAGATACATCTGTCTTGGTTAAATATTTGTTTTAGGTTGGCAGCTTAAATCCACTTAATGGGTTAGTTAGTTTTTATAGACTTCCACTTCAGGATTTGAAGTCGGTCACTTGGTCAGCACAGTTAGGTTGCAGTCAGAAAGCTCAATTAATAGTTATGTTTTCATAGTGTTCCATTATATTTTGAATCTTTATGTGGATCAAAACCTGAAAATAAATCGTGTATGTGTAGAAATGAACAAATGTGTACACGCTTTTCAAGATTTAAAGTGTCTCCTATTACTCACATGAGCCTGTGGCATGAAAAGGTGCAGAGTTAATAGATATGAGTGGTCAAGTTACTTCAGAGAATGTCATATCTGACAATGGTGCTAAGCTAGAGCCTGTAGATAACACCACATTTGCAATGGAAGTGACCATTCTTAAAAAAATAAATAATAAAAAAACCGCAACCATCCCAAAGGACTTTATTGGGTTCTGCAAGAAAAGTGTGTAATCATGCTAGACTAAATCAAGATAGACTGCTTGCTTTCTGATTATAAAGAGTGCAAAACCTCCATGGAAGAAAAACATTGTCAGGCCCTGCAGATAAGATCTGAGTCAGAAATGAACACATGGAAAATGACTGCACTCTAGGCATTATTAGCACTTGGAAAACAACATAAAAACATTTAAAATCATTATATTATTATTATTTACAGTATTTATATATTGCTCCATATCTAAAATAGATTCTGGAGCAGTGCACATAGGAATAAAATAGAAAAAAGAAAGAAGATTAAAAACAGCAAATTAAAATTGTTCAATTTAAAACAAAGGACCAATAAAAGCAGTTGCTGGTCAGTTGAAGAATGCTCCCTGGAAAAGTTGTTTTCAGGAGGTTCTGGAAGCAGCATAGTGTTGGCGCCTGCCTGACCTCAAGGGGCAGGGACTTCCAAAGAGAAGAGGCCACCACACTAAAGGCTCTTCTCCTGGTGGACTCCAATCGGGCCAGAGGTCCATGTGGAACCACCAGGAGCATGCCCTCCAATGACCTCAGTGACCGGGCAAGTTGGTAAGGGAGAAGGCGCTCTCTCAGGTTTCCTATTCCCAAGTTGTTTAGGGCTTTGTATACTAGTACCAAAACCTTTAACTTGGCCTGGTAGCCAATAGGTTGCCAGTGCAATTCCTACAGCAAAGGAGTTATATGCTGAAAAGAGGCATCTCCCAACAAACGCCAAGCTGCTGCGTTCTGCACTTGCTCCAGCCTTAAGAGCAGCCCTGCACATAGCAGTATTCCAATCTTGATTACTAATGCATGTACCATTGTGGCTAAGCTATCCCTGTCCAGAAGAGGCTGTAGCTGGCAAGCCAGCTGAAGCTGGTAAAAGGCACTCCGAACCACCACCGCCACTTGGACCTCCAGCGACAATTGTGGATCTAGGAGTACCCCCAAACTACGAACCTGATCTTTTAGAGGGAGTGCAGCCCCATCAAGACCAGGCAGTGAGCCTATCTCCCAGACTTGGGAACCATTCACCCACAGGACTTCCATCTTTCCAGGATTCAGCTTCAGTTTATTGGCCCTCATCCAGCCCATTACTGTGTTTAGGCAATGATTCAGGACTTGCACAGCCTCTCCTGATTCAGATGTCACAGGGATATGGAGCTGTGTGTCATCAGTGTCCTGAAGGCATTTTGCTCCAAATCTCCTAATGATTGCTCCTAACAGCTCCATATAGATGTTAAACAACATTGGGGATGAGATAGCTTAATTGCCAAGGGGCCGAGGAATGGTCACCCAATGTTACTCCCTGAAATCAACCCTGCAGGTAGGACTGGTACCACTGTTACACAGTGCCTCCAACACCCATACCACGGAGACGATTGAGGAGGATACCATGGTCAATGATATCAAAAGCCGATGAGAGATCGATCAGAATGAACAGGGTCGTGCTCCCTTTCTCAATAAAGGTCATCCATCAGGGTGAACAAGGCTGATTCAGTCCCGTAACCAGGTCGAAACCCAGATTGAAAGGGGTCTAGATAAACATTGTCCTCCAAGATGCCTGCAGTTGTTCCACCACAACCCTCGCCAATACCTTCCCTAAGAAAGGGGTATTTGCAACTGAGCGATAGTTGTCTAATATCATTGGGTCCAGAGTGGGCTTCTTCACGAGCGGTCGCACTACCACCACTTAATGGATGGCAGGGAACACCCCTTTCTGTAGAGAGGCATTCATCACACGCTGGACCCACCCGGGCAAACTCCCTCAGCTAGCTTTTATTAGTCAGGAGGGGCAGGGATTGAGAGGGCATGTAGTCGGTCGCATTGCTGCAGGTACCTTGCCCACATCATCAGGCCGCAGCAGCTGAAACTGATTCCACAGAATCAGCCAGATGGTGGTACATGGCTCTAGGCAACTAATTAAACACACAGGGTTTGTGCAAGCACAGTGCCCACGTGCAGCAGGACAAAACATACATGAGCCATGTTCTTCTGAGAGATGGAGAACCTGTGGCCCTTCACTCGTTGGGCTGATGGAAGATGGAGTCCTACAATATCTGGAAGGTTACAGGTTTCCTACTCCTAAACAATCCCACCCCCAGTGTGTGTGTGTGTGTGTGTGTGTGTGTAAGTGAGTGAAAGAGAGAGAATGAAAGAGAGAGAATGAAAGGTGTACGTATTGACACACCATACCATTTCAGGGAATGGAAAGCCAGTGCACACCTTTCCTATGCCTATATAGCCCATCCACTCTGCTCAGTCTATGGAGGGGAATCTCCAATCTCCTTCCTTGCCGGAATGGAAGTCAGGAAGGTCTACATATGTGTTCCATTTGATATAATGGCCTGGGGCAGGGTCTTTGTGCATGGATGCTAAAAATAGTATTAGGAGAGGGAGAACAGGACCCTGTATTCAGACACTATCCCTTGTGAACTGGATCAAACTCATTCCATTTTTCAAAAGCGCTGAACCCTTACTAAACCAGCAGCTGAAATTGTTACTTTCAAGATCTGTTTTATTAGATTACATTTTTCAGTATATTAATTTGCTAAAGCTTTAGTTGGTTATGCCTATTTTAATTTTATTAATGACATTTTCTTCCATTTCTGTACTTACAGTGCCATTTAATCAGTTGATAAATATAAATATTTAAGAGTTTTAGACTTAAAGCATTTTTTTATTGTTTTGAGAACTTTGGTTATAACAGAAAATGAAAAAAATGCTGCTGACCTTGCTTTATAATAATGAGTTAATTGGTTAAATTAACTTGATAATGCCAACATCACATTTTTATTACTTTCCAAGATACTCATTGGAATCTGCAATCTCTATGCACCATCTTTTTATAGATCCTTCACTAGTCCTGGGATTTATTTTAAAAATCTATTGCTACTTTCCAATATTCTGGTTTGATGCTATTATGCTATTTTGGCAGGTTGATGAGATCAGAGAGATGGTAGATAATGACCTGGGATTTCAACAAGCTCCTCTTACATGCTCCAGAACTAAGACGCTATTATTTATTTCTAATGATAAAAAAGTAACTGGCTGCTTAATTGCAGAACATATCCAGTGGGTGAGTAACAGCTGTGTCCAGAGCAATTATCCTTCATTTTATAGCCCTCTTTGTACTGAAAAGTTGCTGTAGTGTTTTATTATTTATTTATTTATTTAAAACATTTATTGTAGTTTGTTGTAGTAATTGGTTGATTAGGGGTTGTTAAAACCAAATTGCAGTATTACTGGAATAAAATTACTGGGATTCCTTTGAACAGTCTACTACTCTTATACACAAGCTCAAATGGTTAATTTTCTCTTTGGCCTAGGTTTTAGACAAGAAGTCTCACTTTCATAGGAATTAACTAAATGAACTGCAATTGTCTGTTGCAATCTCAATGGCCAGGTTTAAACAAGCAGTTGGGGAGACAACACAGTAGAGGTTGTTTCCCCAGCATGCCCACCATTTGCTTAATTACCTGTGCCACATTGTGGGTTACTGTGACTTCTAACCCACCTCACAACCCATGGCTTGTATTAAGGATTGTGGGTGGGCTAGAAGCACCCTCCACCATGCCGTGAGCTGGGTTTGGATGACACAGCAATCTGCAACACAGCACAGGTATTCTTGTATTTATATTTATTGTTGTTCCCTGCCTCGATCTGGATGGAGAGGCGGGTTAGAAATTAAATAAATAATAAATAAGTAAATGCTGGGCGTGGAGCTGCTGTAGATTCCTTCCTATAGAGACCAATGGGAGGTTGTTGTTTTTAACGCATTGAGAAAAAGCCCGGTTAAACATCGTTCCTTCCGCCTTTCAGGCTTTGGTGTCTTAGGTTCTTCCAATGTCGGAGTCCAGCTCTTCCTCACAAATAAAATTGCTCTGTTACTATATCTTTAAAGACTGAACTGATATCAACAGTGCAGCTTGAAGACTTAATATAGGGGGGAAATCTTTTTTAAAAAATTCGGATTGGATTATATCGGAGGTAAATCATATTGTATTTCCGATAATTATCGGAAATAAGAAATTTGCAGCTCCATTGTGCCCTATAGAGCTGAATGTTTTAGAAAAAATGCCTATAATTTCTGTATTTTTGAAGTTAGAAGCTTGAAACATGGTCAGAGTGCTTATGGGGTATACCTAAGTATGTGTATGAAATTTGAGATCAATCCCTCCAACCCTTGATTTTATATGAATTTATTAAAGATCATTTAAGTTCTGACAGGTCAGAATGACAGCTCGCCACGTGCATTTATTCAGACCTGTTAAAAAGTTGCAGGATCTTTCAAAAATTAATATAAAATATAGGGGTGGAAGGATTGAACTGAAATTTGGCACATCTATGTAGCAACATGTGCTAGACATGTGTATGAAATTTGAGATTGATCCCTCCAACCCTTGATTTTATATGAATTTATTAAAGATTGTGCAACTTCATTGACAGCTGGTTGACTGGGCCTCCGTGCTGTCATCTTGTATGCTTTTTTCCCTATAGGATCGCATTGGGGGAAACACGTGCATAACTTTTTTATTTGAAATGATGACATGAAACTTGGGGAGCCAGGACTAGCAAGATCCAATCTGCAATGTCCAAAAAGTTTCATGTCTCTAACTTTTCAAATTAAAAAGTTATAGGGGGTCCCCCAAAAGCCCCACCCCCCACTGTGACTTCTTCATTTTTAAAGATAAAACCTTGAAACTTGTGGGACATTGAAGAGGGGATCTGGCTGGTCATTTGTGAAAAAAAATGCAAGCCTGTGGGGAAAAAAGCAGACAAGATGACAGCACGGACACACGTGGCGAGCTGTCATTCTGACCTGTCAGAACTTAAATGATCTTTAATGAATTCATATAAAATCAAAGATTGGAGGGATCGGTCTCAAATTTCATACACATACTTAGGTATACCCCATAAGCACCGTGACCAAGTTTCAGGCCTCTAACTTTGAAAATACAGAAGTTATAGGTTTATTTATATGGTGGTCCAGTAATCAGAAAAAAATCCGATATAATCGGGCTCAAAATTTTCGGATCGGATATTTATTGGAGGTTTTTCTACTGTATTGTTATTTAATCGGTTGTCCGATGACGACTACTGTATCGTTATCGGACATTTTAACGATACGATACACATCCCTAGTTTGAAGGTCCAATTACATGATATTGAAGTTCAAATTCATAACAGGCCCTGCTTCCAATTTCTACCTGTGCTGCAGGTTTGCAGTCTCCGCAGGTTTGTAGTCAGTACTGCATAGAGCAGCATAGCAATTATTTGCAAGAGGCCCAGCCTTCCAAGTTACATAGTAGACTCGTGGGTTTTTTTAATCTTTAGCTCCAGTCTGCTGCTTGATAGAGCTGCCAAGAACTATTGCTCCAGTGGGTAATGTAGGCTGGTTCATAGTGAGTGAAGGGGTGTAGAAGAGCAGTTTTCCTTAATGACACAGCTCCTCAGCTTTTTGCTTGAAACATTCTGGACCACCAACTGTAAGTGGTTTTACTCATAGTTTAGTTTTCTGTTGTGTTTCAGGTTGCAAAATTGCTCAAGACAATGTTCTTATTGTAGGCTTTATCCAGAGGAAGATTGCAGTGGAAATGAGTGCTTTTTAAAAACAGGGATAGTAAGAAAATTAATTGTAAGATGCACCAGCTTTCCCCCAAGCACCCTGGAGGAAAGCAGCTGGTGCAGGACATACCCTAATTAAAATCCAAAGAACTGCATTGTATAGAGGTGCTACTAATTCTTGAAATTTCTGGCCACTGATTCTTCAGTTGCAGACATGAAAGACTCCAGCTTGTTCTGTTCCTGGTAATCCAAATGGCAAAAGTGTGATTGGACAAAAATGCACTATTCTAAAAGTGCATTAAAACCTTTGAAATAACAGCAGTTTTATCTGCAGCTTTAATGCACTGATAAGATTTGTTAACAATATTCTTTCCCTAGGGGTATAGAGTTATTGAAGAAAAGATTCCAGAAGTTAGTTCAGAAAATGAGAAAGTC
Organism: Anniella stebbinsi; assembly: GCA_029215795.1. Taxonomy (NCBI): domain Eukaryota; kingdom Metazoa; phylum Chordata; class Lepidosauria; order Squamata; family Anniellidae; genus Anniella; species Anniella stebbinsi. Next base: position 58,677,129 of record JARDYH010000006.1, on the reverse strand, counting down.
ACCTTTGAAAGGCAAAAAGCTTGGTGCTGCTCAACATCTCCTGAGCCTGCTATCTGTGGCATTAGTCGCATCTGGGTGTTTAGCATGATGCGACGGAAGAAAATTGCTTCTCGGATGCTAGAATGCCTGAGGTAAGCAGTTTCTTTTCCTGAATTAGTATGAACTGTGTTAAATCTTCACATTTAACTTCTCTTTACCTAACTAACTACAGCTGATTTTTGTTGATCATTGTTGCTTTTACTTGTAAGTCTTTGTTTTCATCATGATTATAAAAGTAAATATTAGTATTATGTATCAGTTGTAAGGGTTGGGGGGAGGACAAGAAGGAAAACAGCAGTCTCAAATTAACTGCTTTTTGAGGGGCATGAAATCAAATGGATAATGGTGGGGCAGTATTTGTATGTCTGGTTGTTTCAGAATGGCTATTTGATTCATGGGCAGTATTTGAGCAAGAGAAAGGTAACCATGTTTAAAAGGTTTCGATTGACACAATTTTTTTGGTGAAATATCTTTAAACAGGAGTAACTTTATATATGGCTCATATTTGAGTAAAGAAGAAATGGCTTTTTCTGATCCTACTCCTGATGGAAAGCTGTTTGCAACACAGTACTTTGGTACTAGCCAATTCCTGGTATATAATTTTCTTAGTGGACAACAACCTACTTAAAGTGGAAACATTTATAGCGAAAGGTAATGAGAAATTATTGCTAAAATCTATTGCCTGGTTGCAGCTGTTGACCAAGAGAATGGGACACTTATTAGCAATGAACTCAGGAGTAATAACAACCGAATTATGGTTGTTGTATTTTATTACAGCTGTAAACAGTACAGAAGTTGGGTAAATTTTTTTTAAAGATATTTTTTATAAAAAAAATTACATACTATCTATAGTAACTTAGTCATGTTTACATGCAGCTTATAATTGTTCATAGTGGACTGTCAACTAGTGCGAGAACTAGGGTCACCTTTGAAGTACATTTTGAAGTTCACGATGTAGTAATATATCAGGGCAGTGAGAGTTACCATTGATTACAGGTCATCCTTGTTGCGTATAGCAGTTAAAACATCACATGTTCAAGACCAGCTTATACCTATCAATAACCTATCAATAAAAGATGGTCTACAGCATGACACATTGGCTTAATTCGGACGACACGATAGTCAGTGGTGGGTTGACTAACCCTAACCCTAGGGGGCACTCCCCACACAACATGGTAATAAATAATCAACTGTGGTGTGGATGAGGATCAGCGCTGAGTTGACTATGGCAGCATTCGGATGACACAATAGTCAAAACAACTGACAATTGTTTCCCCCACACCAGTTGTTTATTGTGTTGTCCGAATTGAGCCATTGTTTCAGTACATACTTTAGCCAATAAAGAGGACGAATGTCCCTGATTTCCTTAGTAGCAAACTGATATATAACTTCATTTGTGGACTTCACTTTGATACTTAAACCTAAACCCCTCCAGTTTCAGAGGGTGCATATGTTGAAAAACTACTGTGGCCTTTCTTGACCTGTATATAATGTAGATTTTTTAAAAAAGTAAAGTATTTGATAATTTTTAATAATGTACTAATGTTAAATGCATTTAAGCAATTCCTTTGATATTATTGAATATTAAAAGTTGATTGAAATGGCAGTCTGATTGTTATATCGAAATAATGGGTTGGGGTGATCATCAGTTGCAATATTTCCAGTTAGAAAATCTTAAGAGCTTAGGTTCTCAATATCACTGTAGAAACATTCAACCCATGATGAGTGTGGCTTACCATCCTGTTTCCAACTGAGGCTAGTGGGAAGCCCACAGCATGAAGACATGAGATGGAGAAATACAAGTCCCATTCTTCAGGAACATAGTGGAGTCTAATAGTGCTATTGCGCTTCCATTGCTGATCCAGCAGGCTTCGGATACCATATTTATATATACCAATTTCATGCTAAGTGAACAATTAATCTAGCAATTTAGGTCTTGGTCTACATTGAAATATGTCTAAAAGCCTTTGGTCTCATCAGGGCTCCCTCTAAAACACTTTATACACAAATTAGGAGGAATAATATGAAGCTTTACAAGAAAGGCTTATAGGGTTGGAAGTTTGGGAATGAGCAACAGTGATCCTTGGGTTCATGAATCTTCTCCTAACTTTCTTATGACCATGAAGGAAGGAGAGTAGAAGTTCCTCCACAGTTTCCTGCAGCTTAAAAGTGGAAGCTTCTACTCTACTCCCACAGAAAGGAAGTGGGAATCACACAAGCCAGAGGCTTGTGGCAGCTCCCTCTCAAAATGACAAACTGCAGATTGTCAGATGTGAACTGAGTCACTGTAGCTTCTCCTTGCATCCTAGCTTCAAAAATGCTGGGATTTAAAGATCAATAAATGAGGGCATGGGTTGTGCTCTCATCTGCAGTGGCACAAGTTTACAGATGACATGCCATTTTTGCTTCTGCCTTCACCCACCTGTAACTAGATTTGAGCAACAATAGCCTAAATAATTCAAAACCCACTTACCTTTAAAATATTGAAAGTATAAGCTGATACTATAGCAGAAACTTAAAACCATGTTCTGAAATGGACTGTGTAACACTGGGAACAGACACTTAAGAAGCTTGTTTCACCAAGTAGATGTTTGATGTAGAATGACTGTATACAACATTAAAAACAGACTCTTGAATGGTAATACAACATTCATTGAATTTAATTAAAGAACATTATAAACATACTATAGCCACAATTGCAGACAATTTCAGTTCAAACAATAAAATGTGAGGTAGACTGACTAGTGAAGCTAAATTCACCAAGTTTTGGTTAAGAGAATTTTACATCAAGGACTGCTTCAAACCTGATGAACTTCCTTCACAGAGAACATAGCTCTGGGAAATTGCAACCAATTGTACATGTAACTAACCTAACATGTATAAAATCACATTGTTGTTTTACAGTTTATGTACTTCCTCCCCACCCATACCAAAAAAGACAACTACTCAAGGAAATTAGTCAAGTGTGAAACAGTCCTAAGAAAGCAACATTTAACCCCTTTTCAGAGATCATACAAAGCAACTGCATAAATTATAGAAATATCTGAGTGATTTGTTTATAATTACAGATTACATTCAGTATTACCTGTGACCTGTTAACTACTCATATTTCACAAGTCTATAGGTAAAATAATGCTGGCCTATTCAATACATTCATGTCATTGCCTTGCTGGCAAGGCTTGTAACCAAAATAATAATATAGTAGCATTTGGTTTGTTACTGTGATCGCCTGTCCTGTATATCATAGCAAGAGCTCATATTGTACCACATGGAACCTTTATGATTAGTTTGTGAATACATTTTCTTAAGAGGTTTCAGCTAGTAATCAGCCAAAATTATTCTTCCTTTGCCTTAGTGACATTGCTTTGAATAATCAGTTCTTGTCTGATACAGAAGACAGCAGTTAGGATCTTTCCACACAATCACACAAAGCATTCTTCCGTAATAATTAGTAGTGGAGCTTGTATGCTTCCAACAATGATTTTATATATATATATCTGCACAAGTTGCTCAAGGGAGTGCACTATTAAAAATCCTAAACAAAACTTGCATGAATTGGGTAGCACGTGAGTGCAAATGTTTTTTATTTATTTTTTTACTAAAAGCATTAAAAAGCCATGTTTACAAAATGGTATATCAAGTAAGGATAAGAATGTGCTACCTAGGAGATACCAAACAATTCTAAGTACAGAGTACAGTGCCTGCAGAAAATGTAATACTCAAACACAAACTCTCCCATAAAGGTGACCCTAAACCCCTGATTGTGTGAAAAGGCCCTTAGTCTCCAAGTTCTCAGCCTATATTTTTTTATCTCTTTACCAAGGGTCTAATAAGTCTCAGCACCTGGAATTTTAAGAACTTAGTGCAAACATCAAATATACAAAGAAGATTTTGAAAGTTTTATACTTGCAAAATTTGCAATAAAATGGCAACCCTTTGGAAACTTTCACAAATTACATTCACATTATGCAGATACTACATTCAGCCAATGAAACTTGAACAAAACCCTAGTTATCCCTAGAATATTGGTATTTGTCATGTGTCTTGCAGGCTACACAGTGAATACATCAGCCTTACAGACCCTAGCTGTAGCTCTTACATAAACTTCTAGCCAAAAAATGTAAAGGTATTAATTAAAATATAAGGCAGATTTTATATGGGTACAAAAAATCCCAAACAATCTACACTAAAGTAAACAATTGTTCATTTGAAATATGCTACATTTACGTAAAGCTATAATAAAACCAATAGGTTTGAAAACCATTACTTTCCTTTTCAACTTCAATCAATATATTATACTTTTCATTATTTGTAAACAGCTCTTTCACAAAGTAAAAAAGTTGCATGATTAACACTTTGTTCTAAATGCAGTTTTGGCAGGTGCTTAATTGAGTTGCAGGTATACAGATGTTTCGATCATATTAATTGTAATACATTGAATGAATATCTCTTTTCACTATCTTGTGAAACAGGCTACACATCTTAAATATTTGTGCATTAAGAAAAAGTGTCAGAATGTATGTAAAGGAAGATCTATCAATTTATTAAAGGATAAGAGTGAGAGAAACTGGAAAAAATCTGATTAGTAAACGGGGAAAGAAATTGATCAACTAACTGCAGTATGAAGAACTGATTGTACTAGATTCGTTTAAACTCTCAGCATATTTCACAGCACACAGCTGGTGTGAAGATATTTGTTTTAAAACAATTCCACATTTATTTAAAATAATGTTATTTTTAATATATCTCTAATTCAAGCAACGGCAAACACATATGATCCAGTCAAGCACACATGCAGTACTTGCATGTGAAAGAAATCCGCTGGCCTCAGGAGACCTGTTTTTTCCATTTCCCCCATCAAGATGAGCATATGTGCAGACAGTAGTAGGAAGACATTTTTCTCCCTTTCTCATAATATCAGAACACAGAGTCATTCCATGGTGGGAGATTCAGGAAAGATAAAAGGAAGTAGTTCTTCAAACAGCACACAGTTAAACAGTGGAACTACTTCCCACTAGATGTAGTTACAACCACCAACTTGGATTGCTTTAAAAGAGGATTTGACAAATTAATGGAGAAGGCTATCAGTGGCTACTAGTCTTGATGGCTATCTGCTACTTCCAGTATCAGAGGCAATATGCCTCTGTATACCAGTTGCTGGGGAATGTAGGTGGAATAGTGCTGTTACACTCATCTCCTACTTGAGGGTTTCCCACAGGCAGCTGGTTGGCCAATGTGTGAACAGAATGCTAGATTAGATGGACCCTTGGCCTGATTCAGCATGGCTCCTCTTCTGTTCTTATGAGCCATTGCTGGGAGATGAGATTTGTGTACACCTCCCATATTCCCAGCCAATTTTCAGTCCGTACTATGAAAATTACTTGCTCTGTAACAAACGTGCTGGCTCTGATATGACTATCGGAAGCACTCACTAACCTTCCATTTCCTTCATTTCTTCTTCCTACTTTCTGCATATACCTATGTGCTCACATGGGGAGTGGGTAACACAGAACAGAGCTTTATGAGCACAGTGGGACTCCTCTGCACATAAGTGCTGGGTCTGTGCTCGATTGGATCAAGGCCTAGGTATTTCAAATAAACTGGGCAACTTTTCCAGGTGTTTTTAAGACCTTTATAAAAAAAATATGGCTCCTGTTGTTGGTCCCAACTCAGTTGAGTTTTAAAAAACATGTTAGCTCTCATAACCTGTGGTTTGCTTTATTTCAGCCGTTAATTACATCATAAAAGTGTTAAGCTCCATTATCCCTGTTCTTTGGTCTGTATATTCTTCATGGGGTAGTAAATACTCTCAATAAAAGTCCCAAAGTAGGGTTCTCTACCCCAAGAACTACAAAAGGTTGAGGCAACCACTGCAAAGAGAATTCCAGGGATTCTTGTTATATAAGAACAAGCTAGACAGGTTGCTTTAGTTACTTCAAAAATGAACTCTGGTATTATTGGGAACAGAAATCACTTTCTGCGGATCTTACAGTGAGGAGATAATATGCATAAGCAATTCACTTATGCTGGCTGATCAGACTATTTCAAACCGCAGTCAAGGATGACCCACATGCAGAAACAGGTTCTGAATCCTATTCCATACATACTGCCGGGGTGGGGTGGGGAAAGCCCATCATCTACCTAGGTGATCAACTTTACCCATTCATAAGCTCTCTGGATTCATATCAATAGTGGATACCCAAAGGGGTGGAATAAAAATTGTGAGACAAACCTGCATGTGCATACAATGCCTGCCATACATTCATTGATTTGTTCAGGCTTATGTAGTAAACTTTTTAACTTTTGTGGAAATTTTGCCAAAACAGTTTCAATACATATAAAATTACAAACCTTAAGCTAACACTGCACAGAAAGTGAACGACAATTACTTTTTTTAAACACAAATATCTATGTCATTTCAAACCCCTGAGTTATACCGTACCAAAAGTACAGATATGAAGAGAAATGGACAGCATTCCTCAACATAATTATCTTCAAATAATTCCACATTCTTAGTGTGAATCTCATGTAACACATTCAAGCTGATAGATGCCAAAAGTCCGTTTAATTCCCCATTTAGCATAGTACAAAGAGATCAGGAGAGCCGGCATCTACCAAAATGTTTTTCTCCACATCTTGGGTCATAGTGGATATGCTATTATGTCAGCTTCTGTAACAGTGACCCATGAAGAAAGTTGAATCAACGCTCTTTCAATCATAAAAAGAAGAGATAAACATATAAAGACTGGGCAAGAATTTGGGGGAATCCTTAGAGTAGTGAACGTAAGTATTGGTTGCACTTTGCTCCACAGCGATTGTACTTTAAAAGAAAGAAGGAAAAAGACACAATCAAACATGTCAGGTTATCTTCTTTTCCTTTGCCATTTACTCAAGCTTATGTGTGGCGTCCAGTCAGAAAATAGAGTGGCTTATCATCACTGCTGTTAGCAGTTTGAAATTCATCTCTTAGACGAAACTGCCATTCATCTTCTAGTTCTAAACGGACTATTGTTTGACGCAAGGAGCTCCTGTCTTGGCAAATGACACATAGCGTTGCACCTTAAGGTTGAAAAACAAAATACAGTTTTCACTGCTGTTCACTTTCCATATTGTTTGTTTTCTGAGATTACTCCCTCCTGCTTGGAAATACTACCCATACACAAATGTTAAGGGAATACTAAAGGTCTGGAGCCAGAATCTTGCTATTGCTACCGGATACAGCCCCACACTCAAGTGAATTTCACTGTGCATGCAATACTTTTTATACCAGAAAACAACTACCATTCTTGAGAAAAAAAGTTTTCAGGTAGTTTTCCCTATGGAAACCAACACATGCACACGGCATCACATCACTAAGCACTACATAGCTCATAATACCAGCATCAAGAACCTTTTTTTCTGTTGAGTGCTGCATTCCCTCCAGGGTAATTTGTTGGGAGCTGCATGCTGGTGGTGTCAACTGGCCCCACCCATTTTCTTCCTCTCACCCTCTTTTCTCTTTGCAATTTCTGTGGGATCGGGGCTTGGATTCCAAGCTGGCTGTGAAGGGAGGGGTTTCAGCACAGAAACACAGTGGGCTGGCAAAGGAGGGACAGAGTACTAGTGACAAGATGAGTTCTTTAAACATTGTCATTATAGGCCTTGACATGATGAAGCTTCAGCAACATGGAGTTGCTTTTCCAGCTCAACCAAACGGGAATAGAGAATGACACTATACGCAGCATGAAAAAGTCTATAATGTCAAGGCACATATATAAGATAATGACTCTTCACTAATAATACCTTTTCCATATTTAAAATACAAACCCGTACTTTACCTTTAACCATGCACCGAAAAAGAGTAGAACAATCCAACACTTTACCACCATTACAAGTACAAAAAGGTAGTTACAGCTTGGCTTTTTAAAGAGTAGTTAACCTGGAATAATTTTTAGTATACTCCCCAAGACAGTAGAGAGTGGATGGTGCTTAACTGGGGATGCATGTGTGTTGGGGCCAGGGATGGATCTAGTTTGTGGGGCCTCTGTATCCTTTCAGGTACCAGCTACCATGGCTCCCAGTTTTAAAGGTCCCTGGAAAATACAACAAATCTGAATAAATTTAAAAGGTTACAGTCCAGGGAAAGCCTGTGTGAAAATGTTTTCAGGAGGCGTTTAAAGGATGTTACATTTTCCGCCTCCCGAACTGCATGAGGGAGGGTTTTTCCAGATAGTGGGTGCCACTACAGAGAAGCTGTTCATTTCAGAATGACCAGCAAGACCTCTGAAGATCGTAAATGTTGTCTGGGTGCATATAAGGAAAGGTGATCTGCTAGGAATCCTCCTCCCAAGTTGTTTAGGACTTTATAGGATAATAACATAATCTTGTATGTGATTATGAAATAGGAAGTGGAGGTGACTTCTCGGATATGTAGTGCCAATGCCTACTCAGTTCACTCTGCTAGGAAACCATCAAAGAAGGACTAGAAAACAGGTTCAGTATAAAAATCACATTACCTTTCAGGAATTTGAACTTCTTAAGAAAATCTGCTCCTACAAAGGAGTCACAAAGATATAGGAGAAGTCCACTGAAAAGAACTCCTTCACAGTTGACATTAACAGAGTGTGGCCGTGAACTGACATAGCAAAGAGCTACCTAAACCAGAAATGGGGGGGAAGTTATGTACATTAGTGTTTTTCTTAAAAAATGATAATAATATATATTATTATATCAGCAAATGCCCCATCATGCCAATCGTGTACTCCAAACACTCTTACTAGAATCTAGCTAATCCTCTGATGTAATTGTTGTGCAAAAATGCAAGCAGTCAACTCGGGAAAGCCAGAGGAAGAGTTGTTTAGACAATATACAAAAGAGATTGGAAAAATCCTGAGTAAATCTCAAAGCATTAACAGAGCCTAATAACAAAATTAAAAAGGGAAAGGACAATTAAAAACAGTAATGGCAGTTCATCAGCTTCACAAACTGAAGCTCAAGACCAAAGAAAGTCAACATACAGTTGATTTGCCATGTTCATTTTTTCTTTGAAAAACTGGGGTATCCCCCCCCCCCCCACCTACAACATTGGTTATTTGTAAGATTCCTAAATACATACTTGAGGCCCAATATTCAGATAGCAGTCAATGACCAAGACAGGATTCCTGAAGTTATGGATGGCCTTTGGGAAAAGCTTGTAGGTGCCATGTTGAAGGAACTTCTCTAGGAGGAACTGAGCTGGAGCTGCCAGGAGAGTGTGCTCGCTATCTGGAGCACAGACATACTGGAGAGGCATTATTGGAGTCAAGCTCTCAGATATCTATTTAAGGAGAATAATGTTAAAGTGAAATATAATGAATAGCATATCTATCATAACCTCCCCGCCCCCCAGATGCAAATAGCAGTGGATTATCAATTTAAAAGTTGGGCACAACGGTAACAGCGAGAAAACGAAGGCAAGCTTGATATTGCGCCCTCTCTTATACCAGCCGCCCTGCCGCCCTATGGGCTTCTACCACAGCTGCCAAGCGGAAATTAAAGGGACCCCAGCTCAGGCATCGACAGTGAGTCCTGCCAGGCTGCTGAGCCTTCAGCAGCTGCCCAAGGATATTGCATGACGACGCCAGGCCTGAGAAAAAAACATAAAACTTCAGGAGAAAGGGCTAAAATCTATCTTTCAATAAGGTAAATACTGGGTTATATCCAGGATTTGCCTTCCGCAAGAGAAAGGGTTCCATTCACAGCTTGTCCCTCTGCTCAATTTCTGGGGATCCCCTCCCCACTGCCCATCCCATTCGGCAGGGTCTCCTGAATCTTCACATAGCACTTTCAGGGGGCTGGAAGGGCTTCCATGGGAAGGAGGGGGCGAGGATATCCACTTCCAACATTGCAGTTGATTCAGTTTAAGATTGGATCCAGTCCTATATCAGAGGCCTGGCTCTCTCCCCATATCATACTGCATCCAGCTACTTTAGCTACTTAGAAGTACACACTGACTGCTGAGACCAGGTAGTAGAACAGCACATGAGGTGGTGGTAGCAGCAGCAGCAGCAGCAACAACAACAACTAAACATTACAAGCAAGTGTGGTTCTATTCTCTGGTTATGAATTCAACCAGCAGGGGCTACAGAATGACTATCAAAGAAACAGTTGGGAGCAAAAGTGAATAGTTGGGAATCATGTAGGGTAGAAAAAGCCAGAAAGTTAGCCCTGCAGTGGCTCAAGCAGACTTGCTAACATTTCCGGTGCAAAAGCTGACATGTGCTGTGGATGTACACAATACTGATGGGGAGACTCATCTAAGAGCATTCCATTGTATGCTGTAGGGAAGTCAGCAAGTGTATGACCTGGTTCACACTATAGTTTCATTGTGGGTTAAATACTGCACAGCTAACCTACAATTAATATTGAGGTTAATTGTTGGTTATATAACCCATTGTTTGTTTGTTTGTTTGTTTGTTTGTTTGTTTTTATACCATTCCACATCCAAAAATTTCACAGTGGTGAACAACAGATAAGACAAAAAGAATAAGCACATATTAAAAATTTACTATTTTTTAAAAAAACAGAGTAATGATAAAACCCGACAGTGTCTAGGTTCAGACATCATGTAGCAACCCCCCATCAGTCAATCGGGGGTTGAATATTTAAAAAGGTAGCAAAGTGTGCTGAGCATGCACCATTGCAAATCGTGGGTTAATTAACTGCTGCATGTGAACAGCTCCTGCAAGTGTACAGCCTCAAAGAGGAAATGCCTGAGGCATAGGCTTTGGAAGGGGGGGCGGGGGCAGAGGCCCAGTGAGTCTTAAAGTAGTAAGCAGGGGAGAGGAGAGGATGTGAGAAATCTCATTTTGCAAGTGGCAGCCCATTTCTAAATCCAACCCTGCATGTGTATGTATCCACCTGTTTTTATTATCTGCCAAAAACTGGAAAACAGAATTTGTGTGCAGGCCTGGATTGCATTTTCAATTAAAAAACACTTCCGTAATAACAAATGTGTCTACAGCATTATAATGGTGGATTTTAATTACTGCAATGAAATCTGACCCAGCCCTGCATGAGCATATATTTCTAGAAGGTCCCTAGTTGCCAAAGCAGTATCCCCTAGAGCAGTGGTGGGCAAGTTGCCCTCCAGATGTTTTGGCCTAGAACTCCCAAAACCTCTTATGATTGGCTATACTGGCTTAGACTGATGGGAGTTGCAGGGCAAAACATCAGGAGGGCCACAAGTTGTCCACCCCTGACTTTGACAGAGTTAGGCCGCAATCCTGTATTCACTTGCCTGGGAGTAAGCCCCACTGAACTCTGGAATTTACATTTGAGTGGACACTCACAGGACAGTGCAATTAACAATTCAACTATCACAGATCTCTCCCCCACCTCCACCCCATCAGTGACTTCACAATGAGAACGGGGGTGGGGAATCCAACCTTGTCACTGGAAAATCACACAAAAAAGTTCATGTTTATTTTGGAGGTGGGGAGGGGTGTGGTGTTCAGCAATGGCACTCACCATGATTTTAGGTTTAATATCAAAGTCTTTTTGACCTCCAACCTGGATGTATTTCTTCATGAGATTGAAGTTGTTAAAGCAACAGATAAGCAGGCCACTGCTATTTGTTCTCAAGTTAAAATCTAAATCTTCACAGAAATACCTAAACAATTGGACACAGATTTACATGTGTTTATTCAAGGCAATGAGATCTAGCTTGTATTATGCCTTTTGGCTAATTACAAAAAAAAAATATGGATGCCAAAATCCAAGAACAAGACCAAAAAAGGTTGTTTATCTGTAACTGTTCTTCATCAACGGTCCATACAGTCACATAGACAGATGATTCACCTGACTGGTGACATGGCAGGACATTCTTAAAAGCAATGTTAGCATGACAAAGTTGCCCCTCCCTCCTAGGTTGCATCCTGAGTCAAGAGAGGCTATTTCAAGAAGGAAGGGATGACATCCCTTTCTTCCTTCAACCCCAATTCTGAGCCATGGATTGTAAGTGGGCTGCAAATGAGACGATGGATGTATACAAAGAAGGTGGGTGGAGTGCAGAATCATAGTTACAAGCAGCTTCTCCCCTTCTCTGAGTGGTGTCTTACCCAATGGGGAGGGTGAGAAGATACCCATACAGTAATTCGGTCCATTGATGACTTTCCATATGCCTAACCTACTGAGCACAAACATCAGAATACCCAAGCATTAGAGTGGGAGAAGAGCATCACAGAAATTGGTCTATGTGTCCGTGGGGGTCAAACTCACTGTTCTCTGGCGCTTCATTGAGAAATCGTCCTCTTGCAAAAATGGCATTTCTGCACTTATTTATTGGATTAGCCCACTTTTCCTCGAAGCAGCTCAAGACAGGAGAGGTGAGCAACACCTGGGCCACATGCAGCCCCCAGTAGGTCCACTGGCTCTGCTGTTGCTGTGCTGCCAGATTTCCAGCAGAATTGCACTCCCCCCAGCCTTCCACAGTCGTTTGGTGGCTGGGGGGGTGGGGGGGAAGGAGAGTGTGATTCTGCTGGGAAGCAAAGTGTGCACTCACCATGCACCCCATTTACCAGCAAAAATGCCCATTCTGCAGAGAAACAGAGTACACAAGAATCGTGCACCCAGTTTATCTACAAAATTGCACGCTCCCCAGCTGTTTGGCAGGCTGGGGGAGTGCAATTCTGCTAGGAATACAGCCACAAAGCCACTTCTGGTTGCAGCTGTGGTCAGAGTTCCACGTGTGTGTGTGTGTTCCAACAAGGTCTCTCAACCCTCTGACGTTGCCCACTCCTGGCATGTATGGTCTCCCCCCTGCCTTATTTGATCCTCACAACAATCCTGTGAGGTAGGGCTATGATAGGAATTAGTGACTGGCACAGCGAACTCCATGGCTGAGTGGAGAGTTGGATTTAGGTCTCCCCAATCCTAATCCCACACTCTAACCACTACACCACACTGGCTCTGATCACCATACCAAATTATAATTTGGCATTTACAGGGGAGGAAGGCATATCAAAAGTTCACTAAACATATTCCTTCCCTCTTTCCAACTAATGAGCTATATCCTTGCAAGGGCTAATCAAGGCAGAATAAATCATATTCACAGTGGCTAAAGCTTGCTCTTTGGACCATCAGTTCACACCTCCCTTCCAATTCCAAATAGGTCAATGAAGCATATTAAGCCATTTGGCTCATCAGTGGTATAGTACATGTGGAAACTGCACTTGATACGGCAATGAAATGCCATGAAATTCATTGCCTTTGTCCATAGAGACGTCCATTCATTACCCATTCCATTAGCCATAGAAAACTTCCAGGGGGTGAGATTGTGCTGGGAAAAGTTTCTGAAGACTATCTATGCCTTGATTCAACCTGAGTTTCAACCCAAATGTCAGTCTTTTTCATTTACAAGCTTCCCCCCGCCCCCTTTTTTTGCAATTCCTTCTTTTTTCCTTTTAAAAAATCATTTTCAATTCATAGTTCAAGATACTGACTTGTATATGGAAGTACTGCAATACCAGAACTAATTCTGGTTTCTTTCTAGTGTGTATTGGTTTGTCTGTAAACCTCATCCTTATTTTTAAAATATTAATAGTTTGCATCTATAAATTCAAAGCCATGCTAGTAGCCTGCATTTACCTACCTGTTTAAGTCATATTGCACGTTCTGAGTCAGGTCTATGTTGAGCAGGATAAAGTCATGTATATGGCACCTGGAGAAGGGAGCTTTGGGTGTTCTAGAATTCAGTTTGCTGTTCCATTTCTGAATGCCCAGTATTGCATAATGGATGATTTTTGGTGTAGCTTCAATGTGCTGCAGAACACACTTCAGAGACACATTTTTACTACTCAATCCTTGATCCATGGACTGGCTATGGAAAGCAAAAGGGTTTTATTTTAGTGAATTACAAATGCACTCAGATGCACAAATGATGATAAGGGACCTGGCTGTACTGAAGCTTCTAGCAGTGTAAAACTATATAGAAAGATGAAGTGTGCAGCAGAGCTCAGAGAATATGAGCAACTCTAGCAAGATTGTGACTCCAGCTCCTAGTGTCTGTGGTGGTGGTGGGGGGGACAACATGGCAAGTGCTAATGAATAATAATAATAATAATAATTATTATTATTATTATTATTATTATTTATTTTTTACTCGCCTCTCCATTTGGATCGAGGTGGGGAACAACAATATGATAAAATACATAAAACTGATTAAAATGACACACATTATTAAAATTGCATTAAAACATCCTAAAAACATCCTAAAAACATCCTAAAATTCCATTGGATATGCCTGCCGGAAGAGAACAGTCTTTATTGCTTTCTTAAATTATAAAAGTCTGTTAAGTTGACGAGTCTCCTCCGGCAGGTGGTGAAGTGTAGTAGGTGAAGTGTTGAGTAGTAGGTGAAGTGTTGAACTTGGGTCATTGCCAGTCCCCTGTGAAGTTCACTGGACAAATCACCATCTCTCTCAGCCTAACTACCTCACAGAGATATTATGAAGATAAAAAATTGGATGGGTAAGTTTTATCTGATATCTCTGTTTTATTTGCTGCACTAGCCTGTTTTATTATATGTATTTTTATTTGGGATTTTAGAAAAAAAACATATTATTATTGGGTTCAATTGTCAGCTGCCTTGACTGGTGTGTAGTTATCAGAGAGATGGGATATAAATGTATATATAAACAAAGAAAGAAGTGGGGTGAATTATATACAGTGACTTGAGTTTCTTGAAGGAAGATCAGGATGCAAATGTGATAAATAAATGTGTTTTGCCCTAAAGCATTTGGTGACTGCTGTTGGGAACAAAAATGCTAAACTAAATAAGTAATGAAAGAGGATACCATCATATCAGCAGCTTGACCAGTGGGTTGTGCCTGTCAAAAGAGCTTGCTTGGGGGACAGAAAAATGGGGAGAGTTGGGAAGTCCTATCCATGCTGCAATGAAAACAAACCCCATTTTATGGGTGAAATCCCCAAGAATCCAGGAAATTTATTGGCGTAGGTGGTAGTATGTGCGACAACCTTAGCTAAATATCCAAAAACAGCTCCCATAAAATGAAGTCAATGAAGGATTGCTGCAAGATACTTTCCCACAACCAAAAAGCTAACAACATGGATTTAGTAACTGGAATGACAAAAGAGCAACTGGGTGGTAAATGAATGTTGGTGATAGGTTCATAAAAATGATGAAAAGAACCCCGTACTATGCAGCTAAATGTGGGCTAACCTATCATGTGAATGGATTTGTAAAATTTACACCATGCTTATAAATAACTATGGTGAAGGCAAATTGATAATTTCTGACAGATTATGGAGAGGAATGGGAAATTATATGGCAGGTCTACTCTTGTGGGAGATTTCTAGTATTGAGTAATGGAGAAGTAACAAGAGCTTAATTATCAGTCACTCCATAAAACGTGCCTCTTAGAGAACACAGTGGTTTCTCACCAATTTTCAGTAAGAAAAAAATCTAATGCAAACATTACCCCATAGATTTAGTATAAATCCATTTCCACTGGCAATTGCATTGGGAAAATTTACTCAGTATTCAGATTTCCATGATAAGGTAAACCAGACTTGGAGAAAAATCCTTATTGTGATCAAGAAAACATGCTGGGGCAATTGCTCCTACTTGGCTCCTCCTAACAGTGGAGGTGACTAAACAAATCACAGGCCCTCCATCTAGGCTGACCATCTGAAAAGGAGGACAGGGCTCATATAACTTCAACAGTTGTAGAGAAAAGGGAATTTCAGCAGGTGTCATTTGTATGCAATCAGTTCCTGGTGAAATTCCCTCTTCATCACAACTCTTAAAGGTGCAGGCACTATACTAGAGTGACCATATACAAAAGAAGGCAGGGCTCTGCAACTTTGTGATGAAGAGGGAGTATCACCAGGAACTAATTGCATACAAATGACACTGATTGAAATTCCCTTTTCTCTACAACTGTTAAAGTTATATGAGCCCTGTCCTCCTTTTCAGATGGTCAGCCTACCACCATCCAAACTTGGAATTCTATCTTGTCCTTCCATAAACAAGCCAGAGTCATAAGCCTTGGTTTGATGTTGCCTCATGACTCTGGCTGGTTTAAGAAGGGACAAGCCAGAATGTCCAGTTTTCGATGTCATGGTAAACAAACCACAGATAGAAGATCCATGGTTTGTTTAGTTACTCGAGCTGGTAGGAAGAGCTAAGCAGGAGCGATTGGGTAGCGTGGTCCCTGGAACCTTGGCTTATCATGTTATGGGAACAGGCCCAATGAATTCCAAGCAAAACATTTAGTTGCTTTGCAAACAGAAAAGCATATCACTGATCCTGTATTGACTCTACTGATGGACACAGACAATTATGAGATAAATGTGAAATAATAATTCATTTTTAAATGGCAGAAAGAGAAATTGCAGTTTTCATCTGTGGCTGAATAGTATAGAATACCATTGAGATTTTTCTTAGTATGATTTCCTTTTTGCCTTTTAAAAACCCCTGATTTTAGTCATGTACTACATATCGAAGGTGAAGAACAGTGTTCCAAATCAATTTGCCGAACCATACTAGTGCCTGGGTGCCTCCACATGATAGGGACTCCATGTGTAGAAGGGGCAGCGGGGCAAAGTCATTGGCCCTACCCAACATCGCATGACTCCCCACCCCTGATGTCTATACTCAACATGTAGGGATTGGGCGTGGGGAACTGCACAATATAGGTAGTGCTAGCAGCATGGACCCACTGTCCTTTCTGTGCATGGACCATCTACATGTAGATAATGGGTGAAGGAGTTAATGCTGTATTGCTCCAACATTTTGTTATAGGTCCCAATCTTCATAACATTGTGAGAGTGACAGATCGGGCCGGTTCAGAAGACACCTTAAACCTGGCTGGTTAAGGCTTTTGGTTAAGCAGCAGGGTTTAAGATGTCTTGTGCGATGCATTTTGCTAACCCTGCTCACTTACTAACCACAGTTGGACCGTCTGCAACAGGGTTAGCGGCTCTAACCATGGCTTAAAGTGTTGTGTGTGACAACATGGCTTGTGGTTCATGCTAACCCCAGAGAACCACAGCTTCGCTAACCACAGAGCCTGACGTGTCATCTGAACAGGCTCATTGACTTACCTGGACTGTTCTTGGACACCATGACTGTTCCATAAGACACAAGAATCATCCATGACAACAATAAAGGGCCAGACACACTGACGCTTGACTCCTAGCTCCTCCAAACGGTTTCTCTCCAGTTCCAAGTTATGATAAGAAAGCTCTTTAATAAGGAATCTGGCAGCACCTGAAAACATATAGCATAGAGCTTTCTATTGTTGAGAGAGAGAGACAGAGAGACAGAGAGACAGAGAGCAAGACCTCTAATTCCCACAGAATAGTTGAGAGTTTATAAAGAAAGACAATTGGGAGTTTTTAAAAAAATCTCTTTAGTAGTAAGCATCAGGTGGAACTATGCTGTATGAAAAGGTCCAAAGAAGAATGGACTTTGAAAATAGGGTAAGTTGGATGTTGACACACTGCCCAAGGAGAGTTGGCTGCAGAATCAATCTCTCTGTTTAATCTACCTTGAGAAGACTCAGTGCAATAAAAATCCTTTAAGAATGATATAGAGTGCTGTTTATTATTTTAAGTTTAGCCTACTTGGTTTTTGCAAGACTATACAAACTTAAGCATATTGTGCTGGGCTTTTCAATCTGTTTCTACCTATTAGCTGGGTTCATTGACTTGGTTCTATTAAAGTTCTATTTTGGCACTTTCAAGAGTGTTTTTGTGACTAAGGTTATAGACAAAACTAGAAACCAACAGGCACAAGGGTACCTTGAGAGCAATTTTTTTTGGTGGAAAGATGGGTTATAAAAATAATCAATCAGTAATAAATAAATATGAGGGTCAAGATCTACAGTCAAAGCAGTGACATATATGACATTTGGGAAGATGTCCCCATGCTAGGTCAGCTAAAATTCTAAGACACTTTCAAACTGGAGAAATTTTAATTTTTGAAATGATTCAGTGAAGCTGAAAATGATGAAATGTTATTCTTGATGTAGTGGTGTATGAAAATGGGAGACCCCAAGATGAACCTAGAAGGTGGCCAGGATTCTATTCTCAAATTCCTAGAACTCTAACAAGTGGCAGTGTGCTCAGTTTCAGCTGATTCCCCTAATATGGTATCAGCTGATTTAAAAAATGATGTATTGATTATATATCCCCACTCAGCCATGACGCTCACTAGGTGACCTTGGACCAGCTTAACTTACCTCAGGGGGTTATTGTGAGAACGAAATGGAAAGGGAGAAAGAACCACATACACCACCCTGAGCTCCTTGGGGAAAAGTTAATTTTCAAATCCTAGCAATTAAAATTGCTCAATGTGCAAACCTACAGGATTGATGCTCAATAGACAGAGGGCTTTGACATAGGAGCCCTCCATCTATCCTAAGTGCCCCTGGGAAAAGCCAGGCAGGGAGGAGGAGTGAGAAGAGACTTTTGCAACCTCTCCATCTTCCATTTTAGTATTTTGTGCTAGACGTGCTTCTGAGCCCATCTAGCTTACCTTGCTGTGGGCAGGGATGGGAACAGAGAGATATGTGGATCTCACGGATCCAAGTCGCCACCTTTCCCCTTACCATTTTCAAGCACACCCCTTCCTTCCCTCCCTTTTTTCTTCTGAGGTTGTGACATCAACGGAGGGAGAAAGCTCTGCAGTGGCTAGGAGGGTGAGGAAATTTGAGCAGGGATTTCCCCCTACCACAATGTCATAACTCTGTCTACAGCCTGTGTGTGTGTGTTGGGGGGGGGGGGAGAACTGCCATATCCTATGGCCCTTGGGATACCCTCCCAAGGACTATAGGATTGCTCTCTTGTCAATGAAGCTATCAAGTAAAGCTTGCACTCCTATTTTCTACCAGGCTATTATCAACATTTTGCTAACTGGTGGGATCATCAATAATCAAACACAAAGTGCCAGATGTGAGCAAGACAGACTTTGATGCAATACAGAACAGCATAAGCAAGGGAAATTGTAATGGAAACCAAAGAGAACAAAATGTATATGAACTCTCATAGAGGGCATAGTTGGGAAAGGAGTTAGAGACATCATGAAGAGAAAAACCCATCACTATTTACATATTTAATGCTAACTGGACATAAGTGTTTTTATGCTCCCTATAATTATGTTTTCATGTCACCAGCTGGTATGGTCAGCATCAAAAAGTTTTATGACTATGCAAATGCTATGCTCTCTTTATCCATACAATTCCCTCCCCCACCCCGGCCGACCCGGTTGCTTTGGAAACAGAAGGGATATGCCAGTATTCTGGTCTCTCATCTTGCCTTACTTACCAACTCCAGCATTGTTGAACATGCCTGGCAAAACCAGCATGATATGGTTGGGCCAGTACTTGCGATAAAGTGGCATTTCATATTCCTTGACCACAAGGAGATGGAGGTGGTTGATGCCTTCCATAGCATGGTAAAGGTTCAAGAGGCCATGCTCATGGCGCCCACTTGATGGAGTGAAAATAGGACTCTTTACTGCATTCAAATTCTGTTGGAAGGACGAGCCAAATGAAGATTTTATAAATCTCTCTATATAGCATATATAATATGCTATGCACACACACCAGCTGTCTCTCTTTGTACTTCTGATGTTGGTAGGATCTGGAAGGGACATCTGTACACCAATAACCCAGTGTGACAAGGGTTTCTCATCATTCACACCCGACTTCTCCTTTTTCCATACATGTCAATTGCTTCAACTGATTTCTGTTCTATAGGAAACATTTATACCATAGGTAGGGAACTACCTTTAAGTGGGCAGAATGGATGACCCTCTTCCCAGCCCTCTGTGACCCAAATGCTGTCAGAGGGCAGGGACATGTCCACCTGCCTGGAGCTTCTCCGGCCAGTGCTTTAGCCAGGGACCTGGCTACACCAGGGAAATCTTGCTTGCACTCACTGAAGACAGATAAAGAAGCAATCCTCCACCTGGGCCTTGGCTGGGGACCTGGCTTCACCTGCCTTGTGCAGTTTGGGAGACAGAAAATGTAGCATGTTTCAAACACCTCCTGAAAACATACTTGATTCACCCGGGTTTTCTCTGGCTTGCAATTAATTGCAATAAATCATATGCTGCTCCTTACTGTTCGTTGTATTGCTTTGTATTGTTACTGAAGTTGGAATTGGTTTTAATAGTGTATTTTAAATGTGATTTTTAATATTTATATGGGAACTGCTATGGGATTTTATTATATTAAGTAGTATGTAAGTATTAGTAATGGATAAATAAGCAAGCCAGGTCTTTAAAACATACAATGAGGAGGCCAGATGAATTTCTCATGACAGTGATGGGGCCACCACTGAAAAGGCCCTGTCTCTTGTGCTTACCACTGGTCCACTGGTGATGGATCTCACCAGTGGACCAAAGACCAGGACCTCAAAGACTTATTATAATGGTCAGGTAGGCTCTCATGAGTGCAGGTAGTCCTTCAAATGACTTAGTCTCAAACCGTTTATGGCTTTAACGGTAACAACCAGCACTTTGAATTGAGCCCACTGGTTCTTGGACGTGCCCTGGTTATACGGTCCAATCACTTGCCCCGCACAGCTGAAGCTTTCAAACCATATTCAGAGGTACAGCACGTTATAGTAGTCTAGCCTGGATGTAACTAATGTATGGACAACTGTGGCAAAGTCTGCTTTATCCAGATAAAGGCACAGCTGGTAAATCACTCATAGCTGGTAGTAATCACTGATGCCACCTGCCTTTCCATTGACAGGAGACCCCCTCCTCAAACTGCACACCTGATCCTTCACAGGGAGTGCAACTACATCTACGATCATTTGCACACCTCTATCCAGATTGATCTATGGACTCCAATCATGCGGTGAAACAAGCATCACCAGACTCTCGCAAATTCTGCTAAAAACCTGATCACTCTAGGCTTACCTGCAACTAGAAATGTTTGTGAGATTCTGACTTATGGGTAAAAGAAAGCAGAAGGGAACCAAACGCTGGGTCTGAAACTGAATACCACCTTCCCAGATAAAACCATTCATATTATCTACTTGGCTTACTTTCTCAGGGTAAATCTATACTAAAAATGATGGTACAACAGGATTCATTTTATGCAGCTGAAATAGGTTTCACCCACCTTGTCAGACACAAGAGGAAGACGCATGCTTTCCAAATGCTTGCCCTGCTTGCTGAAGACAAAATAGCTCTCTTTGGATTTGGGGATTATAAAATGAAGCTGAATCTCTTCTCCTAACATTGAGGATGAGAATGTAAATGCATGTAGGGTGGAGTCAGACATCTGCATGCAAGAGAGGGAAAAAAATGTAACCATTTTGGTTTGTGAGGTTAGACTGCCAATGCGGTTCAACATGTGTGGGCAACACACTTTATAGAAAGTATTGTACCAATTTGGGAAAATAAAATAAATGGGGTCCATTTGATATAAATTTGTTATTTGCAATTAATAGTATAGGACGTTAGACTTTCTCACTTCTTACATCAGGCTCTTTAAAAACTCCTGCAGCTTAGCAGAAAGTGGCTGCTAGCAAAACAGTGACCAGAGACACATATTAAGGGGTATTTGACTTGATCAAAAGGAGGAGAAGAACTATAGAGTTTTCTGAATTAAAGAGGATTTTTTTGTGAATACTGAGGGGTAGGCAAGGCAAGGGCAAGATGCACTGTGCACACTCTGAACTGCCTCTGAGTACATCATATGCAAGTGAATGTGTCTGTGTGAAGGCAGAGGAATATGTCTTCACTGGCCAAGAGATTCATAGGATTCCAAAGCAGAATTCAGCAAACCCTCACGGCAGAACTACACTAGAAACATATATTGGGGTTTATAATGCTGATGAGGGTATTAAGTTATTTCTGTTAGCGAAATCCCTAGCTCTTCTGACAGAATGATCAGACACTTGAGTTTCCAAGACAAAAGGATGACTGCTAAACTTGTTAGGCATAGACCTGGCTAAAGGAGAGCCCTGCATACCGGAGCTGAAGGATTTATGTCCATATATTGATGGCATTGTTCACAGTGATGGAAAGTATTGTAAGCTGCATATTTTGTCAACATCATAGACACTGTATCCCGTTTTCTGGGTTCCTCAGCTTTGGTTTCTTTGCTTGGTTCTGTGGACAAAGACAATGAGGGAAAGCAGCCAATGGAAGTGTGAAATTCTGCTTCTCATTTAAACAGGCACAGTAAACTGATCCTGTTGCAACCTTCCCCCAACCGGTGTCCTTCAGATGTGTTGGTCCACAAATTTCATCATCCCATGCCAAATTTCACTTACCTTGTTTTATTCTTTGCAGTTGCTCTGTATACACTGGACTCATAAGGGCATATTTAGGATCATGCAAGCTGAGGTCAAAACTCATTTTACTGATGATTTCAACATCAGGCCACTGGTCATTGCTGGACTGGGCAATTTCATTTTCCTCTGTATGGTCTCAAAAATAAAACAATTGTGAATACATATATAGCGTTCTACTGCATAGGTTCTTCATGCTTATCACATCCATTATTTCAACTAATCTGTAAAGACAGGCACTATTAGCCCCATTTTTCAGGTGTGAGGCTGAGTATGAGAGGCAGGGGCTTGCCAAAGACTACAGCAGAAGTGGACAGAAGGTAGATCTGGATCTACTGGTATCTGGATCTACTGGTACATCTCTGGATGATTTGCAGTACATCAGCAATGGCTTTGGACTCCAAATTGTTTTAAAAATACCATCAACAAAATGATTTTTCCACCTAAATTAGACTACTGAAATGAAGAAAGCCTGGGGTAAGCAGGACTGGACTTTTGTGTGAAAGGACTGTGAGCTGAGCTCAGTTCAGTTCTGGTACTGAAAACAACTTCCCAAGCACAGAATGTGCTCAAAGGCACCCTGTTCTTGAATTCTAAATGTACATCTCTTGCACCTAGTTCTGGTTGGTAGATCTTTGGGTTCTAGTAAAAAGTACATCCAACAAGCCTGAAGTTTGCTTATCCCTGGACTACGAGTTCAGGACAAATAAAATAAAGTTCTGCTACACACATAATTATCTTATGTAATTCATTGTCCCAAGACATGGTAATGTCCACTACATTAGATAGGGCTAAAAGGGACTTAAGCAAATTCATGGAGGATATAGGGTGCTTCTACATTAAGCAAAAAACCCTGCATCCTTACTTCTACTCAGAAGTAAGTCAGTGAGACTCACTTCTGAGCAGACATAAGATCGTGCAGTACATCTGCAACCTTTGGCATATTTACTTGGGAGTAAGCCCAATTGAACTTAATGGGGTGCTCTGAATCAACAGAGGACATTGATTCAGAGCTTGGTGGGGGATCAGATCTGTCTCCCTCAATTGCAGGTAAGCATTTTACCCTCTTCTTCCTCTGCTCAGCCTGTGATTGAGAAATGTTCTCAAGCATTTACATAGTAAACATATGGGTTGAATCGAGGAAAGTTTATAGAGCTATGCCGGCATTATACTCTGCCAATATGGCACTATTAACTTTTATTACTAGCTTATCTCTGATCTTTCTGAAAGCAGGATAAAGGGGGAAACATGCAGGAGATATCCTGGAGATTGATGCCGCTGTGTAAAGTACTCGCAAACCTCCATGAGTGGCCTATCACAAATGTGCAATAAATCACTCAGATAGACACCCATAGTCTATCAAAGTAAATTAACCATAACACTCAAAAATAGAACTTTCATGTTCTATTTTTTGCTGTTTGCTAGATGCTGAGGTAATAACAGGTTAGCTTTCATCACCATGATCAGCTTCTGAGCTTCTAGGTCACTACTGGAGAATCGAGGCTTTGGATCTGGACCAGCAAGTCTGTTAATGCTAATACCATTCTTGCTACAAAAGTTAGATTCCATTGACAAACAATAATGACAACACAAATTTCTAGGATCACAAATTATATCCTAAATTATACTATTGTATAAATAGAATAACACACACATCTTTAAATAATAATAATAATAATAATAATAATAACAATAATAATTTTATTACTGTTGTTCCTGTTGTTGTTGTTATGGGGATTGTTCTGAAATAACTTTCAGTGATCCCTGACCACCCAGCACCTATGATTACAAAGACAATCAGGGTTCCTTGTAAATCATGTGGGTGCCTTGAAGCAGTATCTCGTAAGACCTCTAGAACAGTTGATAGATGGTAACATTCTGGTGATGTGTTTCAATGAGAGCAAGGATGGCCCAAGAAGGCACATATCAGGGTGAACAACCCACAGGACATACATGGCTTTCAAAGCTCCTACTGCAGCCCATTGACTGGAGGCCGGGGAAATGCTGAGACCTCCCTGGGCAAGATTGTGCAAAGATGAGGCAAACCCCAGCGATCTCACCTGCAAGAATGCTGTTTGCAGCAACTAGTGTTCATCCTCCCAGTTCTTGGAAGAGGAATAGAAAGGGAAAGAAAAATACTCTGGGTGAACAACTGGCTATGAAGGTGGTGCCGACATGAAAGATTCAGATTCTTGGACCATGGGCTACACTACTTGGAAGATGAGCTGCTGGCAAGGGACGGGTTGCATATCACAAGGGCTGGGAAGAATGTGTTTGGCCCCAGCATGAAGAACATCAGGAAGGCTTTAAACTGAATCCTATGGGGGAAGCAAATGTTAACTTGGAGGCAACAATGGATGAAGGCTTATGCACCATAACAGAGAGAAGAGCTCTAATAGCACCTCAAAATAGTCTTCACAATGATGTAGGAAAGAAGCCAGACCATAAAGCACATGGTGTTCGATGTCTATATGCTAATGCCAGAGTATGGGAAACAAACAGAATTCTTAATACATGAAGGCAAATATGACTTGATAGGTATAACTGAAAATTGGTGGGATGACTCCCGTGACTGGAATATAGGAATTGAAGGGTATAACTTGTTCAAAAAGAACAGGAAAAATAGAAAAGGAAGTGGAGTCGCACTATATGTTAAAAATACTTATCCCTGCACAGAAATACAGCAGGATGAGCCTGGGAGCCCCATCGAGAGCATCTGGATTAAAATAAATGAGTCAAAGAATAAAAGGAGCATGATAGTCAGAGTCTACTACTGACCACCCAATCAAGGAGAAGACAAGGCTGAAACTTTTTAAAAGCAAATTGCTAGTATTTCAAGGAAGTGTGATGTAAAGGGGGACTTTAATTACCCCATTATCTGTTGGGAGACAAATTCTGCCAAAAGTGGCCCCTCCAAGAAATTTCTGACATGCATGGCTGATAACTTTCTCCGAAGGAATTAGAGGATCGGCTAACCTTGACTTGATACAGAACAAATAGGGATGACTTAATGGATAAAGTAGCAGTTACGGGAACTCTGGGGGAAATTGACCACATCATCCTTGAGTTCTTAATTTTAAAGAAAGCAAAAGCTGAGTGTAGCCATATGCGTACTCTGGATTTTAGGAAAGCCTAAATTCAGAAATCAGGTAAGGTCCCATGTCAAGTTACCCTAATGAAAAAAGGAATCCAAGATGGGTGGGAGTTTTTAAAATTTTTAAAGGCACAATTACAAACAATTCCAACAAGGAAAAAAGATAGAAGACAACAGAAGAAACCAATGTGGCTCCACAAAAAGCTTAGAAATGACCTGATTTTTTTTTTAAAAGGACACATACAGGAAGTAGAAGGAAGGCCAGGCTACAAAAGAAGACTACAGACAGGTAGCACAGAAGTGCAGGAATGACACCAGGAAGGCTAAAGCTGAGCTGAGGCTAGAATGCTAAAAGCAACAAAAAAGCTTTCTTCAGGTATGTGCATAGTAAAAGACAGAGGAAAGAAATAAGGATAGCAAATTGATAACAAATGACAAAGAAAATGCTGCTTTGGCTCAGTCTTCTCCCCCCCCCCCAACACCCACCCCCCACCCCGGCAAAAATGCAGTACAAGCTGAAGGGGCAGAATTGAAGCTTGAGATTGATAAAGAAATGGTCAAGGAACACCTAATTTCTTTTAATGAGTTCAAATCTCCAGGGCCTGATGAACTGCATCCTAGAGTAATAAAGGAGCTGGCAGAAGAAGTCTCAGAACCACTGTCTATTATCTTTGAGAAATCATGGAAGATGGGTGAAGTGCCAGACAACTAGAGGAGAGCTAATGTTGTCCCTATCTTCAAAAAGGGCTAAAAGGAAGGACCTGGGAACTACAGACCAGTTGGTCTGACATCAATCCCTGGGAATTTTTTGGAACAGATCGTAAAGAAGTCAATCTGTAAGCACCTTAAAAACTATGCAGTAATTACAAGAACCCAGCATGGATTTGTCAAGAACAAATCCTGCCACACTATTTTGATCTCATTTTTTGATCGGGTAACCTCCTTTAGGGACCGTGGGAATGCTGTGGATATAATGACTTCAGCAAAGCTTTTGACAAAGTACCCCATGACATTCTGATTAGCAAATTAGCTAAAAGTGGGCTAGATGGAACAACTATTAGGTGGATCCACAGTTGGCTACAGAATCGGACTCAAAAAGTGCTTATCAATGGTACCATCTCAAACTGTGGGGAGGTAAAGAGCGGGGTACCGCAGGGCTCAGTCCTGGGCCCAGTGCTCTTCAACATTTTCATTAATTATTTGGACAAGGAGGTTCAGGGAATGCTTATCAGATTTGCAGATGACACAAAATTGGGTGGGATAGCTAATACCCTGGAAGACAAAAACAAACTTCAAAATGATAATGATAGGCTGGAGTGCTGGGCTGAAAACAACAGAATGAAATTTAATAGAGAAAAAGAAACCAAATGCAGTTACAAGATGGGGGATACTTGCTCAGCAGTACTACAAGCGAGAAGGTTCTTGGAATTGTTGTAGGTCACAAGCTGAATATGAGCCAACAGTGTGATGTGGCTGCAAAAAAACAAACAAATGCTATTTTGGGCTGTGTTAATAGAAGTATAGCTTTCAAATCGTGCGAGGTACTGGTTCCCCTCTATTCAGCACTGGTCATCTTGAGTATTGTGTCCAGTTCTGGGCACCACACTTCAAGAAGGATGCAAACAAACTGGAGGGGTTTCAGAGGAAGGCAACGAGGATGATCAGGGGTCTGGAAACAAAGCCCTATGAGGACAGACTGAAAGAACTGGGCATGCTTAGCCTTGAGAAGAGAAGATTGAGGGGAAGCATAATAGCACTCTTCAAATAAAGGTTGTCACCCAGAGGAGGGCCAGGATCTCTTCTTGATCATCCCAGAGTGCAGGACATGGAATAATGGGCTCAAGTTACAGGAAGCCAAATTCCAGCTGGACATCAGGAAAAACTTCCTGACAAGGCTGGGGACTGTATATGTGAATGTGCACATGCACATACTGGATGCAGCCCTTCAGGGCAAAAAGATTGTGCATCCCTGGCAGAGGTAATGGGCAGAGATAACTCATCTTTCTTTCCCCTGCTAGACCAGGGGAGGGGGCAGTTGAAGTCTGTAGCAAGAAATCACTCCATGTTGGAACTGGATCTAAAAAGGAAGCAGAGAACTGACCTTGCCTCTCTACAGGAAATCCAGTGGCACTATGGGTTTCCCTAGATATGTGATGGGGAATAGGAATCTGTCGGAGTGTTAATGCTTTGAACCCTCATCATCTTATGCTCACCCTACATATACGTGTAAAATAAACCTTATGTGACTGAAATGCCTTAAGTCTCCAGTCACCTCCTTCTAAGGCAGAGATGCAAAACTTGGGGCTTGGGGTCAAATCTGGCCCTCCAATGTTCCCCAGAAGGCCGCACCCCTTTCTATGGTCATGCCCCTTTCCTCCAGCAACTGAATAGTTGGTAGTTTCTCACCTTTTGTGCAGTTTCTCCCCATTTTAAATGGTTAAAATGCCTTTCCTAAGGCTTCACTAAGTTACAGGCAGTAAGCACTTTAAGCTAAAACATGCTGGGATTTTTCAAACTTTGCCTTTGGCCCCATCCCTTTTGCTCCCCGCATCACTCTTTGGAAGTCAGCTCTTCAGAGATTCTCCAAAACAGAATTTGGCCCTTGAGTTGAGAGAGATTCTGCATCCCTGGTCTAAGGAAACTGAATCCTAGGTAAAAGTTGGTACCCTTGAAACTTCTCACCACTTGGAAGTGAGGTGTACGCACATATCATCATCATCACCATGGTCTCGTTTATTATTATTATTATATAGCCTTCAAATGAAAGCCTGCTTTTCATTGTTGCATTGGGGCATAGGTTTTATATTTCTCAAGACATGCTAGAAAAGTTTCAAAAGACCAAATGATAGGCAATTCATCTTAGAGTCTGTGGAAGTTAGGCAAGTGTATCTGAGAACAGACTTCGTAGTTAACTTCATCTATATTATTTAATCATGATCAAGGGCATTGTAAGTCAGGAAGAATTTGATTTAACAGATTCATGATTTCTCAGATGGGCCCTTGCTAATTTAATTTTGTGGCATAGATTCACCCACGGTGTTAAGTGAAGGACACTGGCATTAGCAATGGCCCATCTGAGAAATCATGAATCTGGAAGCTACACCCTTGATAGAGCGAATGGATCCTTTGAAATGAGAACTGACCCTTTGTACTTACTGGTATTCATATCTTCCTCATCATATACATCCACCTCCAGCAATCTGATCAGCATGCGAAAGAGAATTCGTAGAAATTGCAAGTAGGAGCCAGTTTTCCCAACCTAAACCAAAGTGGAAAACTCTTTGAGAAAATATAGTACAGATGGCCCCCAACAGGTTGTACAACAGGTTGCACAGGAGTTATGTGCAATGCGTCACACAAGCATAACACACAACCACTTGTGCAAATGTAACTTTAGTTGGATTCTTCTATTGTGCACAATTCAGAACATGGGTTCCGCTAGCGCAACATCAGTTATGTTAACAAAATGACACAGTTGGATACGATTTCAAGATCCCAAGTTTGAACCATGATGAGCAATGTCTTCCGGGTTAGTTTTAACTGCTTGCATTAAGAGGGGAGCAAAGTGAGGGTGAATAGGCTGTGTACACCAACATGCTACTTGTTTATAGTAAGCCAGAGTAAAGCAAGAATTCAGCCTATAGTTACATGCAAGCACAGACATTTTAAGTCTCGTTGTAAACGCTGCCTGGTGGTTCACATGCAGATGCCAGTGCCTCTGCTTTACAGCATAGATCCCATGGCTTAGTTATGCACTGGCACACGGTGAACAAGAGATACACAGCAGTGTACAGATGGCACTGGAAGATCATGCATTAGTGCACTACTGATGTTAAATCACTCTACATAACTTCCCACTTTCTAAAGTGTTCTATGCAGCGATTATGGAAGAACATAAATATGGAGCATGGAAGACAATAAGCACTTTAATTATTTCAGTACTCATGGTTGCTTGTCTCCTAACATGTATTTTTATAGCCTAAACCTATGTCCTCTTTGAGTTATTAAGCACTTTAACCCATCTAATTGTCTACCACAAGATGGCCATTCTTTTACCTGCGGAGGTCCTGTAAGAAGTAGCCGCCGCGGGTGAAAGCTTTTGCCGCCAGTGGTTTCACTGTGATTACTGTAGTCCGCATGGTGTTGCCGGGCTGTAGTCCACTGCCTGTAGTACAAAGACTGTTCTTCACTGGTCATGTCCTTGTGCATCAAAGGCCTCAGAGAACTCACCCAAGACACATCAGCATGAGGCGAGAGAGAAGAAGAGAAAGGCGGTTGCCCACTTTTCTGTGAGCCAAGGAGGCGGTAGGCAGCTTTAGACAGGATCACAATCCGGGGCAAGGAGACGCGCAAAGCCTTGCAGTCTTTCATGGACTGGCTAGGCCACCGGAACATTTGGCTGACGGAAGGGGATGCTGCTGACACTTTAGAAGTGGTACTGCTGGCTATCTGGTTGCCTAGAGAGTCACATTCTTGTTTCAAGTTCTCCCCAGTGGCAAAGCCTTCATCGACTGAGCTACTGGCCACATTCTGGAAGTTCAGGGATGAAGGCAGCTTTTGGGACTTGTCTGTGGCACTTGAGGAGCTCACCCCATTTTCCGCTATAGAACCTGAAAGAAAGGCCAAATAATATTTAATAAAATACAGTACAGAATGGCAACCCTCATTTGCTGCCTTATAACTTTAACTTTTATACCACAAATGTATTTTCCATGCTATGAGCTTTCAAACAGCTGCAAAAGCCAGGAGCAGAAAATGTCAGTGGGTAAATAAGAGAGACAGACAGGTCTTCTGCAGTAAACCTTTATTTACTAACACAGAAGTGAAATGGGTACAACTGTCCTCATCACCGCAGCTTGTTGTACAGGGTTTTTTAAGGCATAGTAGCTCTGCCATAAGCAATAAGATAGAGCCATCTCCTTCAACATGGTGCCCTCCAGATGTGTAAGTCTACAGCTCCCATAACCCCAACACCAGCTATAGCCAAAAACATCTGGAGGGCACCAGGTTGGGTGAGGCTGATGCACAGGGCCTAAGAAGAGAAGGAATGGAATGAGCAAACAGGGTTGCCAATTTTCTCCAGGCTCTGGTCTTGTGACTTTAACAACAGCCAGATGGATAGAAATTCAGTACCTGATGTTCATCCTAGCAAGTAGATAGGAATTTTTTTAAAAACCTGCCTGCTTATTGTCTTCAAATCACCTGCTGTTAATGGCTCAGAAGCAAGACCTAGAAAAAAGGTGGCAACCCTAAAGCAACAGAGCTTTGGAAGCCACAGGACAGAAAGCCAAGGAGGGCATACGATTGCCAGGGAAGGCCCCTCTACCTTTAAGGTCCAGTACACTCCCAAACTTTTAACAATGATTAAGAGATTACGAAGAGGCCATGGGATCATGTGCTCCCTCTCCACCACAAGCACCTCCCCAACTCCAGTCAATACTTTAACTCTAATTAAGTTTGGTTGTTAAGGATTTTAAACCCTGTAGCCTACTCCCGACCACGGTTAAAGGATTAGCAGCATAATGTCTGAATGAGTCCCAAGAGATGCACAGAAGGGAACATTCTACCAGGTGCAACATATTCTGACTTTCTAGGTTCTACCCTTAAAGGTGGCCTAAAAGATTTTCAATAAATAAGTAGAAATAAATAAACACAATGATTAAAAAAAGGCAGTCCTGGTGAAATCACTACTTCTACACAACTCTTATGAATACAGGGTTCCTCTCCAGGTCTGGACTTGGAAAAACGAAGGAGGTGGTAAGGAAGTGAGATGAATTTGAGAAGCTGCTTTGAACTAGCCAGACAGATCCCATCCTGGGCTGAGGTCACTCCAGGATTTCCATTATTTATTACATTCACATTCCAACTTTCCTCCAAGGAGCTGAAGGCATTGTACAACCAGGGATGGCTTCCCACAAACATTTTAGCCTTACAATAATACAGGTTAGGCTAATAGAGAACGAATGGCTCAAGGTCATCCAATGAGTTTTATGGCTGAGTGAGGATTTGAACCTGGATCTCTTCACCCAAAATCCAATGCTCTAACCTAAGGTTAGGCAGAAGGTATATCTCTGGGTAATGTGCAGTAGATCAGCAGGGTCCTGTTCTACCATGGGAGGATGCTATTGCACCGTGTCCTGCTTGTGGGTCCCTGGTCAACAGCTGGTTGGCCACTGAGTGAACAGAGTACTGGGCTAGATGGACCCTTGGTCTGATCCAGCATGGCTCTTCTTACGTTCTTAGGAATAATAAAAACAACTCTCCCCCGCCCTGCTGAAATGAAGAAAACATGCGCCAATGAGGAATGGATTTTTGGGTGGAAGGATTATGAGCAACATTCAGTGATCGTACTCTAAACACATTCCTGGGCTCAGAATTTCTTAATTCTAAGTGTGACATTTGCACAAGGCTAGATGTCAGAGTACCAGGAAAAAGCATGCAGTTTCTTCAAGCCTAACATTTGTCCACCCCTGCTCTAATCTCTGCACCACCCTGGCTCCAGTATTCTCCCTCTCGAGGATGTAAGAGATCAGCATGGTGGGCAGGGTTCACTTTACCTCCCCTCCTTCTATAGGTCTATGGTAGCAGCTTTGCCTTAAGAGAAGCACAAATGTCATCACTGCTTTCTGGGATAAAGTCTCTATAGAACAGCCTTCACAAAGTGGTGCCCTCTAGAAGTGTTGGACTACAAGTCCAAGCATTCCCAGCCACCATGGCTGGCTGCGGAATGCTGGAAGTTGTAGTTCAATAAATCTGGAGGGTACCATGTTGGGGGATGCTGGTCTATAACTATCACAATTATGTAAATGGTTCAGAAGACAAATGACAGCATATTATTCTTGATACTAAATTAGAAGGACATTTAAGCCTTCCACCTACACTCAAGGCTAGCTCTGAGTTCTGATATTTTGTGTATAAAGAAGCAGATGTCCATTACTCATCCTCTTTTACAGTTGCCCTCACAGAACTGAACAGGGAAGGGCTGTGCTATATTTAGATTTAGATCACCAGAATTTGATTTACAAAATGCATATATATATATATATATATATATATATATATATATCCCCCCATATCTAAACAGATTATGCAGTTGGTTAAAATCTTCAGAGATTTCTAACATCTCCACCTCCATTGCCTAGCGCTGAAATAAAAAAATCTCGCTGTTTGAATTCTTCTTTATATCAGCTCCTTGCTCCTTCCCCTTCGATACCTTCTTCCCACTCACCTGCCCTTCCCACTCTTGAGAGCCATGTCCCAGTCTTCTTTTTCCTCCTGCGAAAATGGCATCCCCTCTTACATTCCGATTGATTTCACAACACCTTCAGAAAGCCCAGTGCCTAAGACAAAGGGCAACACAGAGTAGTAAAATGAAGAGCCAACCTGAAGTTCCAGTCACAGCACTGCTGTTACTCTGGGGTCTCTCCAAGTCAATGAACAGCTCATCAGCATCGTTCTCGCCGACCTTCTCCTTCTCCTTCTCGCTAAGGTCAAGGGCCACAATAGGACCTCGGATCGCCTCCTTTGAAACATAGCAGCACGCCAGGCCTACTTCTTGTTCTAAGGCAGTGCGAGTCAAATGGCTTGAGTCAATCAGTCGAAGATCACAATATTTCAAAGACCTGGAAAATATATATGGAAGGTTTTTTGGGTGGGGAGGGTGAATGGCATTCTTGCCATTTAAATTGTGAGATACTTTTCTGTACTGTTCCATGAAGGTGCAAAAAAGTAAGGGTTAGTTTGCCTGAAAGAGAGATGGGGACTTTGATAGGATAGGCTGGGACTGCCAGAGGGATTTCTCAGTTTATCAACAAACTTTATTCCATCATGTTTCTCCCATCCAGATTTCTCCCTGGGTTTTGGATTCCAAACTATCAGATCTTGTTTCCAGAATGGCACTAATGCTTTAGCAGACACAATTCTTCTATTGTTTAATCCATGCCTGTTCTAACTACTGTGGATGCACAATTTGTGCACTTTTCAGTTCATGCCTTCCCCCACCCACCCGTTCACACAGATTACATATGTGCACATTAGTGCTCGATTAAATCATTGTGTAAATATGACTGATGTGATCACATCAGGATTCTTTTTTGTACTATGATTTAATCAAGGCCCCTGGACTCACAGATTCAATTACAGCAAAAAAAGGACTCCTGATGCAATTGAACTATCATATCTAGAGTTCTTTTTTCTGTTAGTTAAACAACATATACATGTGCTGCAGTGTATCAGTAACCTGTACAGAAAAAATAAAAATAAAAATTTGAACTGAAAACATTTGCCACTTCAAAATTAGCTTCAGAGACCTCTCAAGTTAAACTGGAAGGCAGGTGGGATTATGAGACAGGGTGAACCTACACATAACAATTATGGAATAAAATGGAGGGAAATCCATTCATCCTTACTATGTATGAAGTTTCAAAGCGACAATGAGAGACAGACTGACATCAAATACGAAGACAATAAAGTTTCATAGATAAGCCAAACTTCACTTTTTCATTTGGAAACAAAAGGGCAAAATGGAATAGTATCTCCAACAGTATTATGAACTTGGCTGCAAAGAATTTTGGAACATGCATCCTGTGACAGGCAAACAAATGAATTAATTTAATATTATTTTTAGGCTGCCTTTAAGGGTTGAACCGTCTCAGGGCAACAAAAAACAATATCTAGTGTGATTCCACTGTTGAAGTCTTCCAAGGTGGAATAGATTATTTAAGTGTCATTATGAGAGAATTTGCTGGATCTCTACCCTGACTCCTCCCCACAGCCAAATTCCTCAACTTTCTACTCCCTCCTCAAGATCCTCATATAGATCGCTAGGAGGGGGGGTGTCTGTGTGTATGTATGTGCGAAACTCTGTGTATAAGTACGGCTGCATGACCATGTGTGCCCGTGCATGGCCCCTGACCCCCAAGCCGGCATCATATGTGACCCTCCAGGATGAAAAGGTTGTGCACCCCTGGATAGAACTACAAAGCCTATGTGCCACCAACCCAAAGGATAGCCTCTTTGCTTAGAAAAAATACCTCTCTTGCCAAGGTGAACAAAAATACACTCTAGGCTATTTACATCACGGATTTAGAATACTCATTCCTTTTCTCCAGAAAACTGAAAAACACAAGAGAACCCTAGTCTAATGGGAGAATCTGAGACAAACTACAAATCCCAAGATGCACTAGTAGAAACCAAAAGCAAGTAGTTCTTCCTATATTACTTAAACTGTTTCCTACACTGTACTTACTTTTATTGTTATTTTGTTGTTGCTGTTGTTTTACTCCTGGCTGGGATTTTGTATTTGTTTTAATGTACATTGTTGGGATTTTCAACACTTTTTTGCACTGTTAGATGACTTGGAAGCTTTGGCTGAGAAACATTTAAGGATGTACGGATTGTGTAAAATCTGTTTTGTCTGCATTTCATGGATTGTCAGGTTCCTTTCATTCCATCATCTGCTCATCAACAGAATCAGATTTTGAGTTTCTGAATTTCCACAAATTTGCATTTGCGAAAATTCTCATTTGTGCAAATTCACACTAGTAAATATGCACAAATCCTGACAAAATGAAGTGTCTGTTACCTAGGAAAATTTTAGCTGCCTGTTCATTTGCAAATGGACACTATGAACATAGAGGCAGGAGCTGCAGACTATGCTGGCCAGTACTGTAAATTATGCATTTTTTCCTGAAGTCATGACCAAGGATAAACTCATCATCAAAATATTGCTCTTCAGAATCTGGCAGATTTAAGTCTGCAAGGAGAGGGGCTGCTTCAGCTTCATGATCTTGATAGGCCCCCACTGCTTGCACTGGTGAAAAAAAAACCTCATTTGTTCTCTTAAATTTGAGAAAGGCAGCTGGTGTTTTCATCTTTTCTCTTCCAACTTGACTCAGCAGAATGCTTTTTCCCTTTCAATGATAAAGCTGCTTTCTTCCCTGAGGGTTGTTTCCTACACCCTTCCTAAAACTATCTCTCTAGAAACCACCAGTCCCATTCTCTTTGGGAGTGGAGCCAGCCAGGGAGGGATTCATGTGATTCCTTGGGTACAATTCTATTGTACTGCCTTCTCTGTGCCTGGCCTGGTGAATTTTCACATTAGGATCGTTGTGGATGGACAGCAGAGACAGAGAGATTCCCTTTCCCTGAGGAGAGGAGCAATGGCTGCTGCTTGTAAGGTAACAAAGCCGCTCTGTTACCTTGTTTTATGTAAAGACCTGAGACAGGATAGAAAGAAGCAGAGGGAGGTTCATTAGTTTGTATGTTTATCCTAGAAAGGAGAAATGCTGGAGAATGAATTCAACCCATTCCGGTGCAACCTTACCAGGAAGAAGAATTGCTCCAGGCATTAAGGAGTAACCATTTCAAAGGATGAGTCACAGACTTTGCCCTCTATAAGAACTTCAAAGAGGGATTTTTTAAAAGTTACTGATTATAGTTTGACTTTGAAATTAGAGACAGAAGTAAAAGTCCTTAGCATCAATTGACCCATTTATTTTTAAGCAATGTTCACTCAATCACCTTCTATCACAGGAACCTGCCCAAATCCACGCCCGTCATCTGAAGCTCTCCTCTAGATCCTGCCACCATGTGAAGTTAGGTGGGTGGTGACTGGAGAGAGGCCCATTTCCGTTATGGCACCAAGTTTTTGAAATGTCCTACTCAGGAAGACTTGGTTGGAGCCAACTATTATGCAATTCTGGCACCAGACAAGAGGCCTGTTCAGACAACATGCTAAGCCATTGTTAGATGGCTAACCTTTTTGCAGCAATGGTTAGTGAGTGTGTTTAAACTGTGGTTATATAGCCACCATGATTACAAATGGTTCACACTACACACTAAGCCATAATGTTTAGCTCAAAATGCTTAACCACCATGGCTTAGCGTGTCGTCTGAACAGAGTCAAAAACATTTCTATTTGCCAGGTTTTTAAGCTGTAATACCAACTGTATGAGGTTTTTTTTCTGTTTTGCTGAAGTTTTCTGTTGAAAGTTTGCCCTGTTGTTTTGCTGTTAAGTGTAACTTTATATCGAGGTTTTATCATCATGGTTATACACCATCGTGACAGTCTGCTGAAGGACAGCCTATAAAACCTTTGCAATCAATCAATCAATTTTTCCTTTCAATCAAGAACATATATTTTACAACAAATCATGTATTATTTTTCTTCAGCTATGGAAGCATAATTGTGCCACTCAACATTATCAGATTGTCACTTAAAATAAGAAGCTGGAGATCATGCAGATATTTAAGGAACTTTTAAAACAACACTTGCACCATGGATTAACTCAGAGCATACCTGGGAAATGTTTCTCCTAGTGGGTCCTTGCCAGTTAAAACAACAATACAAGGCAGACCTTCCAGATCCTGGTAAGTATGGGGAAACCAATCATCCCGTTCATTTCCTCTCCATGTCTGTGAGAAAAGAACAGGAAAAAGCTTGGAATCCATTTTTAGTTATTTGTTATACATTCTTTGTACTAAAAACAATCGTTGCACAGGTATCCAAATTAAATCATTCTCTGGGGCTATCAGGATGCAGATGGTCTGTGGCATATTTCTTTCCCCCCCTGCACCGTAGATCTGGCTTCCAAAGCAATCCAATGCAATAGGCAAGGTGCTGTACTTTCATCAGGAAGAACTTTGGACTGATTGGGTGGCCTTGGAACGTTCAATATCCCTCGGCCTCACTTAAATATATCTGTAACATGGGGAAATAAAGGTGATATATTGAGAGGATAAGCGAAGAACAAGATGTTCTTATCTGACATGGATGAAGAAAGCTATACAACTGAGTATAATAATGCCAACAAGGAAAAAAAAGCAAATATTAAGATCTTTTATAAAGCTGGGGACACAACAGCTTCTTATGTTGCAGAGATTAACTCCAGAAAGGTGAAGAGAACCCATCACACTAGCAATTTAAGTACTGCATGTAAAAAGGAAAGTGGTTGTGGGTTATGTCCCACAGCCAAAGACAAATTAAAATATAAGGAATATAATAACATAATTTAAAAGAAAGCCTGGTTTGATAGAGTTCCACATATCTCAGACCGCAGTCATAAATGCATATATTAGGGTAGCCTTCTCAACCTGGTGCTCTCCAGATGTTGTTGAACTACAATTCCCATTATCCCCAATGGTCATGTTGGTCAGGGATGATGGAGGATTTAGCCCAATATATCTGAAGAACACCAGGCTGGGGAATGCTGTGCTAGGAGTAGAGATACATGAAAAATTGGTTTCTGTTCATTTTTGATCAGGATTTACACAGTTCACACCTTCCAGACCCAATACAGGCTTGGATGCAATCTATGGCCAAAATCTGTACATTTCCAAGATTGCAATTGGATTTGTTATGCCCCAAAAATGTGTTTGACAGCACTGTACATTTAAAAAACTTGTACGGAAAAAAAAATGTGTGCTTTTGAAAAATGCACACAAATATGCTTTAATCAATGGGAGAAGCATACATTTCAAAGATATGCACAACTGATGAGCAAGTACATTTGGGAAATTGTGGCCAAATATTCATGCGAAAAGAAAAAAAAGCAAAGACAATAATTTGATACAGACATGAGACAGAACGAGCTTTGAGATGGAATTCGGAAAACAATGGCGAGCTTGAATTTTGCTGATTCTCATATCCCTAGGAGTAAGGCCCATTAAAATCAGACTTAGTTCCAAGCAAACACACATATGTTTGTGCCATCAGTTGCTGGAAATCAAAAAAGTATCTCATCTCAGGAGAAACAAAATTATCTTGGAGTTACAAATCATAACATGCTGGAATGTTTAACTACCATACAAGACATAGAATAGGAAGTGCTCTTCCTTTTAATAAAACAAAGTTATTTAAAGTATTGAAAACCCTTTGGACCCGACACCTCACAGATATTTCATTATAATGAAAATAAAACTGCTACACCTGAAATCTGCAAGAACTAAGGGTACTACTTCAAGAACAAAAACAGCAAGAGCAAACTAGGGCCGTTTGAAGTGGTGAAAAATTCCTTGCCCCTATAAAGTAAATGAAAGTCATACATTTACCAAACTGTACAAGTTTAAAATGGCACTTTTTTACATTAACATTTAGAAGTAACTGGCTTTGCTCTAAAACTATTGTTAACTTCTTAAAAGTCCTCTTACTTAAGCTATAGTCTTCTCCCTACAAATGTGGGAGTAAACCCCATTGAACTCAATGACACTTACTTCTGAATAGACATGTATAGGTATAATCTAATACAACTCTTTAACCAACCCAATCAATATTTTGTAAATTACTGGAGTGTAAATTGTACTGTGATGCTTTTCTCTCAAAGCTCTGGTCATCAACACTCTTTTATCCTACTTTGTCCATATAAAATCATCCCATAAATTCTGATCTCACAAATTTTAATCCCAACATTTTGCCACCAAATCATGACATAATCTAGTGGTCCCTTATAAAGAAACACCAGAAGTAGGGCCCAAAACACCAGCAGTAGGACTCTTTCCTTTACGTATTTAGCATGTGAGGTGAGATATACCATTCTTCACTTACAACCATACCAGAACACAGGGGTCCCATCTCAATGAGGGAAAGTGGGTGGGGGGGGTGGAGTAGCTGTGGTCTACAAGGACAATCTTAACCTGACCAGACTTCCTGTCCGGCAATTGAATCACATCGAGTGTGTGTACCTGAGTCTGAAGGCCAGGGATAGACTAGGGATTCTGTTAGTGTACCGGCCACCCCGCTGCCTATCAGACTCCCTGGCCGAGCTCACGGAACTGGTCTCGGAGCTGGTGTTGGATTCACCTAGGCTTTTGGTCCTGGGCGACTTCAACATCCCATTCGAGGCTGGTTTGTCAGGTGCAGCTCGGGAGTTCATGGCATCCATGACAACCATGGGCCTATCTCAATTGGTCTCTGGACCTACACATTCAGCAGGTCACACCCTAGATGCTGTTTTCAGCTCCGAACAGACAAATCTGTGGGCGGAGGTAACAAATACCTCTGCATTGTCATGGACAGACCACTTTCTGGTCAGGGTTAGTATCACAGCTACCACCCACCCCTGCAGGGGTGGCGGACCTATTAAGATGGTCCGCCCTCGAAGGCTGATGGATCCTTCTGGATTCCAGAAGGCCTTGGAGGGTTCTATGGCTGGTATCATCGACGATCCTGTAGAAGCCTTGGTCAATAGATGGAATCAAGACCTAACTAGGGCTATCGACACGATCGCCCCCAAACGTCCTCTCCGACCCGCTTCTAATTGGGCGCCCTGGTATACAAAAGATCTCCGGGAGTTGAAGCCGAAAGGACGACGACTGGAGCGCCGATGGCGGAAAACTCAACTTATATCCGATAAGACACGACATAGAGAATTTCTTCGTTCCTATGGGGTGGCAATACGCGCAGCGAAGAAAGCTTTCTTCTTTGCACGCATTGCGTCTGCGAATTCACGTCCAGCAGAACTGTTCAGGGTGGTGAGGGGTCTAACTCAGGCACCTTCTCCCCTGAACCCGATTTTAGAGCCTTCGGTAGTTCGCTGTGATGCTTTTAATGACCATTTCACAGATAAAATCTCACGGATAAGAGCCGACTTAGATGTCATCGTTGTAGCAGAGGCTGACAATGGAGTGTCCAGCAACTCCGCAAGTAGAATTACACTGGATCAGTTTCAGTTGGTGAGTACCGAGGACGTGGACAAGCTGCTTGGACGAGTGAGGAGGACGACTTGCCCTCTCGATCCCTGCCCTTCTTGGCTGGTCGCCCAGGGAGGAGATGTAATCAGATTACAATTACAACATATCATTAATACATCTCTCAGGGAGGGGAGTTTTCCATCTTGTTTAAAAGAAGCGGTAGTACGGCCGCTTCTAAAAAAGCCCTCCCTGGATCCCCTGGACCTTAATAATTACAGACCAGTATCGAACCTTCCGTTTCTGGGCAAGGTGATCGAGAGGGCGGTTGCCTTTCAACTCCAAGCAGTTTTGGATGATACAGATTTTCTGGACCCATTTCAAACCGGCTACAGGGCAGGATATGGAGTTGAGACTGCTATGGTCGCCTTAGTGGATGATCTACGCTTGAGTATTGACAGGGGGAGTGTGTCCCTGTTGGTACTTCTGGACCTCTCAGCGGCTTTCGATACCATCGACCATGATATCCTTCTGGAACGCCTGAGGGGATTGGGACTCGGGGGCACTGTGCTTCAGTGGTTCCGGTCCTACCTCTCAGGAAGGTTCCAGATGGTGATGCTTGGGGATAGTTGCTCCTCAAAGAAGGAGCTGCTATGTGGTGTACCACAAGATGCTATCCTTTCCCCAATGCTGTTTAACATCTACATGAAACCGCTGGGAGAGATCATCTGGAGGCATGGGGCGGGGTGCTATCAGTATGCTGATGACACCCAAATATATTTCTCTATGCCTCTGAGAACAGCATCAGCTAAGGATAGTGTGTCTCCTCTGAATGAATGCTTGGAGGCGGTAATGGGCTGGATGAGGAAAAACAAACTGAAGCTGAATCCAGACAAGACGGAGGTGCTTACTGTCAAGGGCCACAACCTGGGGTTGGAGGTGTGTCAACCAGTTCTGGATGGGGTTGCACTCCCCCTGAAAGACTGTGTTCTCAGCTTGGGGGTACTCCTGGATCCGTCGGTCCAGATGACAGCTCAGACTGATGCGACGGCCAGGAGTGCCTACTATCAGCTTCGGCTGATACACCAGCTGCGCCCCTTCCTAGAGTTGGAAGACCTAAAGACGGTAGTGCACGCACTGGTAACTTCGAGACTCGACTTCTGCAATGCGCTGTACCTCTGTGCCTAGTCCGGAAACTTCAACTAGTTCAAAATATGGCAGCCAGGTTGGTCACTGGTACACCTAGGAGTGACCATATTACGCCAGCTTTGAAATCTCTCCACTGGCTGCCAGTTAGTT
Source organism: Anniella stebbinsi (assembly GCA_029215795.1). NCBI lineage: Eukaryota > Metazoa > Chordata > Lepidosauria > Squamata > Anniellidae > Anniella > Anniella stebbinsi. Next base: position 58,635,777 of record JARDYH010000006.1, on the reverse strand, counting down.
TCCAGGCGAAGTACAAAGTGTTGGTCATCACCTTTAAAGCCCTACATGATTTGGGTCCAGGTTGCCTTCTCCCATACAATCCGCTCCGCATGCTCAGGTCCTCTGGGAAGAACTTAGTACAGTCGGACAAGACTAGGCTGACAACCGTTACCCAGAGGACCTTTTCTTCTGATGCTCCCGGACTGTGGAATGGCCTGCCGGAGGAGACTCGTCAACTTAACAGTCTTCTAGAATTTAAGAAAGCTATAAAGACTGGTCTCTTCCGTCAGGCATATCCAGTGGAATTTTAGAATGTTTTTAGGGTGTTTTTTATGATGTTTTATTGCTATTTTAATAATGTGCGCCATGTTTTTAATCATGTTTTTAATTACGCCTTCTCCCGTACAATCCGCCCCGCACGCTTAGGTCCTCTGGGAAGAATTTATTACAGATATTCCCTCTTCATCACAACAGTTAAAGTTGCAGGCACTATACTAGAGTGACCATATACAAAAGAAGGCAGGGCCCCTGCAACTTTAACAGTTGTGATGAAGAGGGAATATCACCAGGAACTAATTGCATACAAATGACACTGGCTGAAATTCCCTTTTCTCTACAACTGTTAAAGTTACATGAGCCCTGACCTGGATTTTATCTGGTCATCCTACAAAAGCTATAGGCCTATAAGCCTATTAGATGTTACATCAAAACTGTACAGCAGATTTCTCCTACACAAGCTTTTAGCATGGGCTGAGGAAAACAATATTCTAGCTAATGAGCAGGCTGGGTTTCAACAAGGGAGAAATACAATAGATCAATGTTTTGTTCTTAATCATTTGATTCAAAAGTATAGTAGGCAACCAGGTAAAAGCTTACATGTGGCCTTTATTGACTTTGCCTCAGCCTTTGACCTAGTGGACAGAACCTGATTATGGAAAAAATTAGCCCACTCAAATATAGACAGACGTTTGCTATTTTTGATCCAGAAACTCCACCTGCATACTGATTCAAGAGTAAGAATAGGGTTGTAGGTAGGGATGTGCACTGACCCCCCGGATCGGATCGGATAGCGGATCGGAATCGGACCTGGGGGGTCGGATCGGATCGGATCGGATCGGAGGCTGGTCGGATCGGATCGGACCAGATGTCCGATCCGGATCGGACGCCATTTTGAATGCTTTTTCCCATAGCCAAGTATTGTTTTACAAAAACGCCTATAACTTTTTCATTTTTAAAGATAGAAGGATGAAACTTGGGCACATTGTAGACTGGTTAGGGGTAGTTATCTGTGAGAAATTTCAGAAAGATTGGTGCATGCATTTTGTGGCAATTAATTTTTTAATAAATACCCAGGAATGCCTATAACTTTGTCATTTTTAAAGTTACACACATGAAACTTTGCCACAATGTAGGGGGTACCTTGGGACCTATGTGTGTGAAATTTCAGAAACGTAGGTGCTTGTCTTGTGTGGCAATTAATTTTTAGAAAAATGGGTAGTAGTGGGGTAAATACAGTTACGCCTCCCATTTTTTTATTTTTGAAGATACAAACAGGAAACTTGGGCACATTACAGGTACCACTTGCCTTGATATGTGTGTGAAATTTCAGAAACATTGGAGCTTTCCTTGTGTGGCAATTAATTTTTGAAACAATGAGGAAAGAAACACCTATAACTTTGTCATTTTTAAAGTTACACACATGAAACTTTGCCACATTGTAGGTGGTACCTTGGGACCCATGTGTGTGAAATTTCAGAAACGTAGGTGCTTGCCTTGTGTGGCAATTAATTTTTTAATAAATACCCAGGAATGCCTATAACTTTGTCATTTTTAAAGTTACACACATGAAACTTTGCCACATTGTAGGCGGTACTTTCACTTTGTACTCAAGCAGACACGAGCCCTGTAATGGATACTACCAAGGATCAAAGGGATCGAGACCAGAGTGATCCTTCCTTGCACGCATGGCTGCAAAACTCAGCTAGGCTCAGCCGTTCTGCTTGAAAAGTGAAAGTAGGAAAGGAAACACGAGCCCTGTAATGGATACTACTAGCAAGGATCAAAGGGATCGAGACGAGAGAGTGTTTCCTTTTCTTCGCGGGAAGCGGGAGGGGAAGACCTGGCCTCTGTAGAAATTTTTTTGAAACATGTAATTTAAAAATTCCATAGCCATCAAATGCCTGGACCTATAATTCTGAAATTTCTGACACATATCTACCCCTAACCCATCTACAAAGTGAGCAATGTTCAGACTTCTAACTTTTAAAATAAAAAAGTTATAGGCGTTTCTTTCCTCATTGTTTCAAAAATACCTTGCCACCACATGCCTGGACCCAGCTGTCTGAAATTTTACACACATATCAAGCCAAGTGGTACCTGTAATGTGCCCATGTTTCCTGTTTGTATCTTCAAAAATAAAAAAGTGGGAGGCGTAACTGTATTTACCCCACCACTACCCATTTTTCTAAAATTAATTGCCACACAAGGCAAGCACCTACGTTTCCGAAATTTCACACACATAGGTCCCAAGGTACCGCCTACAATGTGGCAAAGTTTCATGTGTGTAACTTTAAAAATGACAAAGTTATAGGCATTCCTGGGTATTTATTAAAAAATTAATTGCCACACAAGGCAAGCACCTACGTTTCCGAAATTTCACACACATGGGTCCCAAGGTACCACCTACAATGTGGCAAAGTTTCATGTGTGTAACTTTAAAAATGACAAAGTTATAGGTGTTTCTTTCCTCATTGTTTCAAAAATTAATTGCCACACAAGGAAAGCTCCAATGTTTCTGAAATTTCACACACATATCAAGGCAAGTGGTACCTGTAATGTGCCCAAGTTTCCTGTTTGTATCTTCAAAAATAAAAAAATGGGAGGCGTAACTGTATTTACCCCACTACTACCCATTTTTCTAAAAATTAATTGCCACACAAGACAAGCACCTACGTTTCTGAAATTTCACACACATAGGTCCCAAGGTACCCCCTACAATGTGGCAAAGTTTCATGTGTGTAACTTTAAAAATGACAAAGTTATAGGCATTCCTGGGTATTTATTAAAAAATTAATTGCCACAAAATGCATGCACCAATCTTTCTGAAATTTCTCACAGATAACTACCCCTAACCAGTCTACAATGTGCCCAAGTTTCATCCTTCTATCTTTAAAAATGAAAAAGTTATAGGCGTTTTTGTAAAACAATACTTGGCTATGGGAAAAAGCATTCAAAATGGCGTCCGATCCGGATCGGACCTCATCGGATCGGATCGGATCGGAGGTTGGCCGGATCGGATCAGATCGGATTTTCCCGATTTTGGGTCGGATCGGATTCGGATCGTGGATCGGATCCGATCCGATGCACACCCCTAGTTGTAGGGTAGGTTGACAGAGAAAATTGACATTAGAAGAGGTGTCAGACAGGGACCCCCTCTACAAGAATTCGGTTTGACGCCAGGTTCTCCGATTATGCGCATCTTCTCAAAAGCGTTTTATGGTAAATGTGATTGTACGTGGGAGGTAATTGTGCGCATAACTGGTGGCCTTACCGGTTGTTTGAAATGCGCTTTAGAAGTAGTTAATGCGGAGAATCGCTTGTTTACATAGTCAAAATGCACTTTAACGGGCCGCAGCAAAAGAAAACTCACTTTTTAACGTGCATTCGATAATGCGCATAATCGAATAGATAACCGATTTGCGCTCCGCTCATATAGAGGTAAAAAATTTAATGAGACTTGAAAGAGCTTTAAACCTCTCGTGTAGAGGCAGCCAGGGATGCCTTTTGGCTCCCTTTGTGTTTAATTACTATATTAACAACTTAGTAGAGGACCTTATGGCAGAGGATTGTTTTCCCCCGGCGGTTGGCCTAAGGAAAATACAGATACTGTTGTATGCCGATGATATGGCCCTATTATCTATTACCCAAGTGGGACTAAGGAGACTTTTAAGAAGATTGGGTGAGATTTGTAAAGAAGAAAAGCTAGTGATAAACCACTCCAAAACAAAAGTGGTGGTTTTTTCAAGGAGGAAGCAAGTTCATAGGTGGTGGCTGGATGGAAAGCAAATTGCCCAGTGTGCAAGTTTTAAATATCTTGGGGTGTGTTTTTCTTATAATGGTGGCTGGAAAACACATATTAATACAATAAAGTTGGCAGCTGGGAGAACAGCAAAAGCCATATTAGCTTTTGGAAGACAAAAAGGTGGCTCAAGAGTAGCTCCCACCCTGAAGCTTTATGTTGCTAAAGTTTTCCCGCAATTACTCTATGGGGCTGAGCTGTGGGGAGTGGGGTCCGCAATAGCCATGGAGACAATACAAAACAAAGTCCTGAAAGAGCTATTGGCACTTCCTGTTGGGTTGCCGTCTGCCCTCTTAAGAAAGGAAGTGGCTCTCCTCTCCGTTAAGGCTAGAATACATAAGAAAATTAATCTATATGGGAAAAACCTAATGAGTAGGGAAGAAAATAGTTTACCTAGACCCCCTCTAGAAGGATTTGCTTTGGCGCCTGGCTGCCTGATTATGCACATATTCGTGGAAGCGCATTTACTCCTAATACCTCTGTACGAGAGGCAGCGAAGCGCATTACGGGACGACCGAAACGCGCTTTAAACTTGTTGACATGCGTGGAATCGCATGTTTACACGGCGGTAAGGCACTTTAACTGCCGCCGCAAATTAAAACTCGTGGTTTAATGCGCATTCAATTATGCGCATAATCGGATGTTTAAAGCGCCTCAGCCCCCAATTTGTGCTCCTCTCTTGTAGAGGTAAAAAATTTAATCAGCTTTGAAAGAGCTTTAAACCTCTCTTGTAGAGGCAGCCCTAGACTATGTTTCGCTGAGCAGTCTGTGGAAGGAGGGTGGGCCCGAAGTTGGAGGGAGTTGTCGCAACTCTACTTCACGGAGGACTGAGACCTGCTAGCGTGTGATAATATGGATATTAGAAATAGAATCTTTGAGGTTGATATCCTTGGTAATGTACAAACCAGCCAGCGGCAGGCCTTTACACCATGGTTTAGCCAAATAAAGGGGGAACAATATCGGGCGCATTATTTGCAGGATTTAACATTCCTGATGTTGAGAAAAGCATTCACTGCCCTTCGGTTCCAAACAATGCCGACAGAATACTTGGAGGGAAAGTATAAAGGGGTACCATTTGGGCAACGGACTTGTATTTGTGGATCGGAGGAGGTTGAAGACTTAGCCCTCTATATCAAGGAGCGAGGGAGCGTTTTTTTAAAAAGCTCCTGAAGGAAAGAAAGGGTTTGACACCTAAGGACCTCATCCTGGACCTATTAGCAGACTATAACGCAGCAAATTCAAGATTGGTGGCCAATTTCGCGTTAGCAGCTCAAAAAACCAGCTGAAATTATCTGTTACAAAATGGGATAGAGTGTAAAGGGGATGAGTTAACATAATAGCCAAATCGGTGGGAGATGTTATGGGTATGCCTGTTACCTAGAGTCCAGAATGGAAAATGGGAGGAGGGTGGTATGGATGTTTTGATGTCTAAGATTGTAACTGCCATTGGCCATATGCAAATAAAGTTATCTAGCTATCAAAAAAAAAGATAGAAACATTCATTCTTCCAATGAAATAGCAAATCAAACTTGTCCAATTATTTCAAACATGTAATGATGAAGAATAATCCTTTAAATACATTGTGTTAGTAAGAAAGGGAAGTGTTAAGACATAAATTGTTTTACGTGTTATTGTAAAGCGCCATGATGCCAGGAACGGTGAGGTGGAGCTATAAAAATGCTTATAAATAAATGAATAAAAGTATTTATTTCATATCCAGAAAACCACTCAGAAATGCAAAGAAGACTCCAATCCTAAATATACTTATTCGGGAGTAAGCTCCATGAAACACAATAGAACTTTACTTTGGAGTAACATACATAAGGTCAAAACTTTCCCTTTCTCCCAGGCATTTTAACAGCTTAAGTTGAGGTTTTTAAATGACTTTTTGGCCAGGCTTAAAAGTTTAAAATGTTTTAAAAACCAGCTGTTTTATGTTTTATAGTTTTAAATTTTGTATATTGAGTTTTTAATGTTCAATTTTTTTAATTTTTGTAAACCGCCCAGAGGGTTTCAGCTATGGGGTGGTATATAAATGTAATAAATAATAAATAATATCAGTTGTTGCAAGGGTCATCAGATCGCATACAGGACAGGGCTATGGTACCTTCAAAAAATCTATGACAGGGGAAGTTTCTGAATGACGGAGTGGTGACATGATCTGTATGCCTTTTTTCCTTCCCTGTGGAGTGTGTGGCTCTGGATCTATACAGTAAGCAGCATATAATGAAAGGAGGAAGAAGGAAAGGACAACTGCAGCACAGCTAGATGGATGCGGCATCCAAGTCTAAATCGCCTTGCCAATAATGGCTGGCCATTGTAGCTGCAGCCTGAAATCTAAGCTTGATTACCCAAACAGAGATGTATACTTAAAGCAGAAGTACATAACAAGTAAGCAAATAAAAACACCCAACAACATGGCCATTAAAAAGGAGGTAGGGTCTCTCACCACACTTCTATGTAATGATATGCCCCTTAGAGGGGGTTTAGCTTAACAAAAGCTGCCTTGAAGATACGTGCATAGGCAGGATGAAACTTCCAGTGACAATTTCTTCTCAGATATTTGCTCCTCTCTATCTGACATTTCCTCTCTCTCTCTATTTCACCCTCTCAGAAATAAGCTATGTATTATGAATCATTCCTTTTGAGGTAAAATAAGAAGTTAGAAATTGGACTCCTAACAGTGGATCAGTGAATCGGTATGGTATGCTACATTTCAGAAGTTCCCCTGTGAAAAGGCCTGTGACTAATTACTTTCTCAGGGCTAGCGGCAAACGTCAGCTCTCTCTTCAAGATCAACTTCCCTTTGACCACTGGTGATCTGCACCTCAGGGCAGAATGGATTGGGAAGCAGTGCAAATTGGATCATGTCAGTGGGTAAGCTCACAATGTTCCCCGCTCAAGAGTAGATTGAAAGCTTATATTTTTCTGCTCCATGGGCTCTGCTCAGATGCATGAAGTACAATATAATCACCCTGTAATGTGAGGTTATTTCAAGTACAGGCTTGTACATCACTTGAGACTGAAATGAGTTCTTATGACTAATCCTTTTGGAGACTATCCTGCCCATCCTGCCTGTCTTATGATTTGTAAAATACAGGATTCCTCAGTGAACTATTCATTTTCAACAACAACAAATGTTTTGTGTTACTACTTATTCTGAATAAAAAGTCTGCATTATGTCTTATATCGTACTAAGAGACTGATCCTCTGGATGATTGTCTGCAATCATACTCTTATTCCCAGTATGAATATGGTAGCATATTTGGATAATGATCCTTGCTACTTGGGACTCAAATATGCGAGTTAACATTCACACTTTGTAGCTGCCACCCTGCCTAATCTGGTCACACAGCATTGCCCAATGGAGAGTTGAACATCCTCTGCATTATACATTCCCCCCCACATGACACACCCTCTCAATGAGGTGGAGAGTCGTCTGAAAGGGAATTTAATTATTTTAAGCATTTGTCATCTTCAAATATAGATCAGAGATAACTGGGATTCCTCCACTCAGCCAGGGCTTGCAGGACCAAGTCCTGCATACCTCAACCAACTCCCTTCCTATCCCCTCCCTATTCAGGATGTGAATGGGATGGGAAGGATGTCCCTGCATGGAGAAAAAAAGTGGGCAGGATGAGATGATGTTGTCGGAGGGGGCTTTGATGCGGGGGCCCGGCCTGTGATATTATTCAGCAGGCCAGCTCAGTCCAGGAGGACAATCCAGCTCAGAGACAAAAATAGGTTGCCTGCCCCGATGTATAAGATTTTACTCAATGTTAACATTCTCCACCAAGTCCCCAACATATGCCATTTCTGCCCCACAATATTTCTCCGAGACCAGTCTCAGAAGCTGTAGAAGTCTGCAAAATCCTAGGTGTTTTGTTAAGGCAATACACCCACCAGTACTGCAATAGCTCAAGGACACCTGCAGATATCTTTTTTTCCCTTTGCACATGGACAATGATCAAATTATTAGGCCAACAACTGTTTTGCATTATTTCTTAAACATTAGAGTATTACTAAAAAAAAGATTTGCCTACTCAGAGCATCATAAAGTGTGGAAAATGAGTGAGGTCCAGTGAAATGTAGCTTTCCTACATATCTATTACATCCTTCTTCATGAGAAATTTAACACCCAACTTAAAGAATAATCAGGTATATACTAACCTTTAATCTCTTCACAAAGTGCTTGGCAACAATAAGTTCTGAAACTGGGCTCCCCAAGATAATCTCAAAGCGATATTGCAGGCCTAGCTTATCCCGCGCTTCTTGCAGCCTCTCTTTGGCCAGCATGGCCAGCTGCACAGAGGGAATCCTAATAACTAGCATGTGGCCACGGCCATTCTTATCCTTGCCCGGTGCAGTGATGATGTCATCCATGATGCTGAGAGTCTCAGGAGTGCTGTGGTCTCGGAGCGAGGCCATGGTGGTGAGAGCCATCAAGGCTTCCAAATACTGCTGAATCAGCAGGTAGCAGCGAATCACCATGCTGTGCAGCTTGGGGTACCTTGAAGGCAATAAAGCTCTGTTTCAGCCAGCAGGCAACAAAGGCAAGGAAGAAGGTTTTCTGCCATGCATAGTTTGGAACACCCCAAAGTGCCCTCCATTTAAATAAATGATTCATTGTACAAGCATTGTCCTACACGTCCCTCTTTATGGCTAACAAAAATATAGATGGCCCCTGGTAATCACAATCAAATAGTACAGGCTTCCCCAACCTGGTGTCTTTCAGATGCGTTAGACTGCAACTCCCATAATTCCCATAATGGCTGGGGATTGTGGGAGTTGCAATCAAACACATCTGGAGGGTGCCAGATTGGGGAAGGCTGCAACCCATTTTAAGGCACCATTGCTGAAGGTCTGTGATCAATCCAGATATAATTTAAGTTCAGCGCTCTATTCACATCCCTCAGATTTTCACACAGGGCAGATATTAACCCTAATATTGCTAGGACTGCAGTTTTCAAGATAGCAAAACAACACTTAAGATGCAATCCTAAACATACGGTATGGATATTGTTCTGATGAAAAAAATATTTGACTTTAAAATACATGCACATCATATCTAATCCTTTCCTGGGCCCCCTCCACAAGGATGCGCTTTTGCGCCCGGTTCCGCGATTATGCGCATTATCGCGGAGGCGCTTTTACTCCTAATCCCTCTGCACCGGAGGCGGCGAGAGGCGGCGAAGCGCATTAATTCATGTCCAAAAAGCGCTTTACAAGCAGTTAATGCGCGTAATCGCTTGTTCACACCGCGAAAATGCGCTTTAACGGCCGGAGCAAAATAAAAGTCGCTATTTAACGCGCGTTCGAAAATGCGCATTATCGGGGAGATAACGCGCCTGTACGCCCGTTTTGCGCTCCGTGCTTGTGGAGGTAAATTTTTTAATGAGCCTTCAAGGCTCATTAAACGTCTCGTGTGGAGGAGGCCCTGGTCACTGCTCATTAGTGTTGGGCATCTGACCTGTCTAAATACCATCCCAAAAGCATTTACCTCTCTAAGAGTGTATTCACCATTTTTTCAAATGTTTCATCACATCTCAGAAGAGGGCTTGTGATTCCCCATTGGAGAGATTTGCTGTATTCATTCAAGCCAAAATATAGCTTCTCATCTTGGTTTAGTTCCTCCTGTTCCAAACAGAGATATTGCAAGCAAAATGATTCATACAAACAGTTTATACTTGTCTTACATCCAAAATGTTATCATGTTCTTCCACTCCCCATGAAAATGAAAATCACTATGTTCATACAACTTCTTTCAGCAGAAGCAAGATAGTAAATACATTTGCTTAATATAACCACAAATGGTAATGAATGAATCGGTCAATTTTGATTTCTCTCACTTTTTCAGTTTTTCCACTCTTAAGTTCAGTTCATCCTGAACTTTGAGATGTGATTTTTGTTTTTGAGTTCACATAAAAATCCATACTTTTTTGTGCATTTCTCCTAACACACATGTTTGTATGCAAGTAGTTTTCTTAAAATAATGCATTTTTTAATGTTATTTCCACTAAATATACACATTTCTGTGCATTTTCCTACCAAATCCACATTTTTGTACGCATTTGTTGATTGAAGAACTCCACTGTGAATTTGAAAGATAACTGAGTTTTGGTTCAAGTATTGGTGCGAAAGTGCAAAATAGGGTAAGTTCTTACTAAAATGCAAACTGAACAACTTTTCTTTCCATCACTAGCCATAGCCTTATGGCATTCAGATTCTATAGTGATACTTTCTGGAAGGGCCATAATGTTCCCAAATAATGGATCGTATAGAACTCCACATCAGTTTGTCTGCCCCACTGTCCCTCCATGAGAGAACTGTATTATTGCAATGTGCTCTACATTCGGCTGGAAGACTATCTGGAAGCTCCAATTAGTTCCTTCTAGACTGTTCACAGGAACCAGGAGGTGGGCTCCTACTACACCTGTTTGGAAACAACTCCATTGTCTCCCTGTTCACTTCTAGGCTCATTTCATAGTGCTGGTGCTTACCTTTAAAGCCCTCCATTGCTTAAGACTCAGGTATCTACTGGGCGATTTTATTCTGTATCAATTTGCTAGACACTGAGATCTGCATCTGAGGTTCTTTTCCACCCATCAGATGGGTGGCAACCAGGACAGTGGTAGCATCCAGTCTGTGCAGTCCCCAGGGAGACTTGCCTGGCACCCACTATGGTGCAAGCTGAAGACCTTTTTTACTTTCACAGACCTTTTCACATTACTAAGTTTTAATGTTTTAATTTTTTTAAGCTGCTGTGAATTTTTGTTGATTAGAGGGGATTTTTATCTTGCCGTTTTATTGTTTTAGTTGTTTTCTAATATTTGTATTTTTATTTACTCTTTTGTAATTGACCTGGAAATGCCAATTGCCCACTGAGTTGGCCAAGTGGCCAATTCTGAAAATAAATAAAGTCCACACTATTACTAAACATTTTTTGGGGTTCCTAAAGGCAGATGAAGCAACTGGTAGGCCAGTCAGTGGCCATGTTGAGCCCTGAGCAAGATGAGCATTGTATGGAGCATTTTCCTTTTTAGATGCCATCAAAGTTTGACTACAAACTTAATACAGCAACAGAGAAAATGCCTTCTGACTTTATGACATAAATAGGGATAAAGACCAAAGAAGCTCACTCATAGGGAGCATATGAACACTTCCTAAAAACTGTATTGAAGATGCAATATTTAGACCCTTACCATGTTGCCAAACTGTATCCAGTGTACCTCATTGGCAGAGCTGATTCTGGACTGCAGAGTTTGAAGAGCATATGGGAAAGAACTCACTTGGAGGACAAGGAGGTTGAAAGCTTCAAGAACCTCTCTGCAGTTTATCACTCTATCAGCAAGTCCGTGATTTGGCTCTCCATGGGACAGAGAGCTTGAGATGGCACTAAGAAAAGAGACAAAATATGTAGCTTTTGCTGTCCATTTCATAACCTTAAGATTAAAATGGAGACAGAAGGAGTCATGCAGTCCACAAAGAATCAGGAAATTCACGGGGTGTTCGTGTACAGATCTAGAAAGAATGGCTTGATGTCCTGCTACCCTCTACAAAACAATACAAGTAGGTTTTTTATTTATTTATTTATTTATTTATTTATGTATTTCATATTTATGCTGCTCAACAGCCAAGGCTCTCTGGGCAATTTACTATGAAAACCATAACACACAAAAGTCAATTTAAAACTTAAAAACTTTTAAAAAATCATACAAAACCAGAAAAAGCTATATTCCAGGGCTGTGTTTTCAGGAGGTGTTTCAAAGATGTTATATTTTCCACCTTCCGAACTGCACAAGGGAGGGTTTTCCAGAGGGTGGTTGCTGCTACAGAGAAGGCCCGCCATCGAGGTTCTTTGTGACAACATTCAATTCGTCCTGGGACGATGAGCAGGACCTCTTCTGACGATTGTAAATGTTATCTGGGTGTGTATAAGGGAAGGTGGTCTGCTAGGTATCCTAGTCCCAAGTTGTTTAGGGCTTTATAGGATAATACCATAACCTTGTACATGGCTCAGTAGCTAACAGGCAGCCAGGGCAGTTCTTTTTGGAAAAGGTTTTATGTGGGCAAAGCTAGGTGCCCCGGGGAACACCCTAGCTGCTGCATTCTGCACAAGCTGCAGCTTCCGAACCACACACATGGATAGTCCCACATAGAGTGCATTACAGTAGCCAAAACGTGAGGTTACCAGTGCATAAATGATTGTGGCTAGGCTATCCCCACCCAAGAACGGGCGCAGCTGGCATACCAACCGAAGTTGATAATGGGCGCACAAATGCAAACATCCTTGGTCCTGCTTAAAAGCATATCAGAACTATACAGAGATTAGTTCTGACGCCTCCAACCATATGGTGAGAAGGGTGATCATTACCATGTCCCCCACTTCCATGAATTTTCAAGTAGTTTCAAGCCACATTCAAATCAGCAAGATTGAAGCAGAGATGAGCAACATATAAACCTTTGTGTGGGAGAACTAAAAACTCTGATCCATGCCTAATCACTTGGCCTACTCTAAATCTTGGGTGCCCAGTACCAGTATCCTGGATCTATGAGCTCAATGACTCTGTCTATTTTGGATGACCCAAGGTCAAAACACTAAGTGATGACAATGCATTATACAAAGCACCACATTTCAGAGACCAGACCTAGATTCTTGGCAATATTATCTAAGGCAGGCGCTAGCAAACAGTGCAATAATAACAGTAATAGATGAAGTACATGCCAAAGACTTATCCTAAGTCCTGTTATTTCACTGTAACAAAGCAAACACTACATATCACCAATCACCTTGTCATCAAAAGTATCTCTGCACATACTGGACATGTGCATAATGCAGGAGCAAGGGAAAGTCCACTGCAGCTGCAACACTTCATAAACATGGAGCCCTTGATTCCAGGCAACCAGGACATTACAAACATAGTTGCCTACTCTTGAATCCATTAAGTCCTCCATGTCTTAACACAGATTTGAAAGGTATGGTTCATCCTTGCTGCAATAGCAGGAAAAGGTACTCCTTGCCACACAAATTATTAAAAGCTCTGGAAACAATTTACTAAAAGCTCAAGAAACTCCAATTGGGTTCATACAACATACTAACCCATGATAGTTAATTTTCTGGAACAAACCATGATGGGTTAAGCATGTTGTTTGTGGGATGTCCCCCACCCAGTGGGTTAATTCCCCCAAATAAGTTACTCTGACAACCCACAGTTTGCAATAACGGTTATTTTTCCTATAGTGAGTTAGTGACTTGTCTGTCATGCCAGTATGGTTTATGGAGATTGCCTACAGAGATGCTTGGCAAGAGTGGCCAAAAATGCTGCCGCTGCTCTGATCCTCTCAAGCAATCTCTATTCCCACTGAAAGGAAACTGGGATACCTGGCTGCCTGGGCAAGAGACTAGAGGAGGAGGAAGAGGGGCGAAGGTGTGTGAAATAGCTGGTTTGCCTTACTGTCTGACAGGAGTACAGCAGGTTGTTTGCATAACCACCTATCCAGTGTAGACTGCCACCCACTATGGGTTAGTGTGATGTGTTAACCCAACCTCTGAATTTCAGACCTAAAATTTGAATGAAAATATATAGCATAGTATTAAAAGTCATGCTGCTTTACTTTGGATGAATTACCTTGTTAAATCCACATGGGCATTGTCATGCACCAGCACAAAAAGAGTGTATGGATTCTGCTTCACCCGCCGCATGAAAATGTCAAACTTGGTTTGAATCTCATTGTCTAGCCGCACCACATATTTTTCAGCCCTTTGGTAAGCTGCTCCATTTTCTTCAAGGCCCAAGTCTACAAGAACACCTGGCAGAAGAAATGGGGTAGGGAAGAGAACTTGGCTTTTGCCCCAAAATAAATAATAAAACATGTCAAACACAGAGGGGAGACAGAACTGGCTTTGGACTTAGGATAGCCCCAAATGCCAACTCAGGCAGATAGATAGATAGATAGATAGATAGACAGACAGACAGACAGACAGACAGACAGACAGACAGACAGACAGATTATGTTACAGCAGAGGAAAAGATTGAGATTGATATGTGTTTGAACACCTAGGAAAGGGTAAGAAAAATCTAAATAAAAAAATAATGTCTAAGAATTTGGTTTAACTTTTTTTCTTCAAGTAGCTTTCTGCCCCTCCGGCAATGATACAGCTTCAGAAGAAATGTTCTCCACCAGTGAAATATTCTGTATTAAATAATCCCATGTGCTTGCACTTTAATTTTATCTAATGTGTGAGTGGGTGTGATTGCAACTTCTTTTCAAATTCCAGCTACCTGAATTTATAGTTTTGATAAGGCTCTAACTAGAAGAGAATACACAGTCTGATTATGATCTTTGTTCACACGAATACAGCTACAAATCAATTTATCTACTAAGACTGCAGGTTGGGTTTGACTTCTTTAATGCAAAACACCATGAATTCAGTCCAGGCATATCTAAACACCTTGTTGGATTTAACACACTTCTTTTTGCCCTGCTTTTTTACCTGATTGTCGAATCCGTTGAATGGTTTGATGGACCAAAACCTCCGAACGAGGGACTACAACGATGAAATCTACTTTGCTGAAGTGGCCCAGATCCAGGCTTTGGTTGCCACTGTCTGCAATGGCACATACCTGTGACAAGAGCTTTCTGGCAATTGTGAGCTGTGGTTGATAAATCTGGAAGGTTTCAGTGTCCAAACCTAGGAAAAAGCAGTACCATAATATATATTTTAGTCCTAGAGGTGCCCGACGATGAGGGCTAGTTCTGGCCAATACCTAGAACATCCTATATCAAACACTGCCCCTCCCACTGCACACACACGTATGGCACTTTTAGAGCCTTGGAAGTGGGGGAAGACAAGATGCAAATGTCACTAATAAATATATTTCCATTTTAACACAACATCCTTTTGACACATCATATTAACAAAACACACTCAACAGAATATATATATATATATATATATATATATACACACATATATGATGCAATGGAAACTATATATATATATATATATATATATATATATATATATATATGATGCAATGGAAATAGCCTGTGGGTGTAAATTGGGGGCCAAATGGAGATAAGGAGGATTACAGCTTTCTTTAAATTTCTTGCTTTAAGCACAGGGATAAGGTTAACATCCCTCCCACACATTGTAGTCTCAATCGAGATGTGAGTCCCCTGCGACTGCCTTTGGTTAAGAAAGAGAAAGGGCAGGCTGTAATATCATTTTTAATGAGCACACACTGTAATGTGAGGTTTGGCTCAAAACAGACAGGTTAATGGGTGAGATAGACTGTTCGCAAGCCAAGAAAATTCGCTTCTGAAGATGCGGTCTAGATTTCAGAAAGGATTTTAATGTGTTTAGGAGTCAGATGCCAGAAGGGAGTTTCATGGGAAACATTTCACCAAGATAACCTTTAAAATAAAATGTAGAAATAGGGAAATTAAATCCATGTCACCACATATGAAGTTCACTACAACCAAATACCATTGCCATATTATACATTCAAAGATGCTATTTTCCTCAAATGAAATAATTGCTAATTGTGCAGAGGAATCCTAGATATGTTTACTAAAAGTAAATTCAACTGAATTCATGGAGCTTGCTCCCTACTCAGTATGTTTAGGATTGCCTTTTAGCAATCGGCTAATTGTAGCAATACATGTCTTTGTAGAAGAAATGCCATTCTGACTAGTCTTCCCCAACCAGGTAGTCTTCAGACATATCGAAATTTAGCTCCCATTATTCCAGCTAGCATGCACATTGGCCATGCTGACTGGGGATGATAGGAGTTGATGCCCAACACATAGGGAGAGCACCAGGTTGGAAAAGACGGTTTAATAATATAGCCCTTATGTTCCATAAGATAGATAGATAGATGATAGATAGGTAGATAATTTATAATTGTGTGGGAAGCACTTAATGGAGTCTGGTTGGTGAAGGAAAGAGAACAAATTGGACACACAGATATAGCTGGGATAATGAATTGACCACAGCTTTATTGACTCACTTGAATAGGCTTGGTGGTGACACAGGGCATGGATCCTGTCATCACGCAGCCTGCCTGATGACCAATTCCCCTTCCTGGCTTGCATGCCAGGAGCACTACTGGTAGATGGCAGAGCCTGGGGCACACCATGGTGTGGACCACTAATGTGAACCCCTTTCCACCACCCCAAATGTGGCCAGTTCGCAGCCCCCATGCTGGTCTGGTCTTAGTGCCACCTCCCCAAGATCCCTTACAGGAGTCCTCACTGTGGGAGAACAGGGAGCCCACTCCCCTTCACCAATGGATCCAGCCCAATGCCTATATAGTTGTGATAAACCTGGCCAGGGCAAGACCTCTGTAGATTAAAGCCCTTATATTCTCCAACCCCTAGGCATAGCTACAACTCAGCTTTGACATACATTATCTCAATTCTTGCTAGGCAACCCTTACCCAGTTCTTGGGTGGAAACCATGGCAGCTGCTTCTTGAGATGACACACATTCATTAACATCTCCACTGAACGGGATTACAACATTATCTCCTCGTCTCTGTTGCATTGTCTCTAGCAACTTGTCCAATTCATCGCCTAGTTAAAGAATTTGCTTTTAGAACAAAAAATGTATCTGAATAGGCTGTAAGACATCCCTATGAAACTTTCACAAGAAATGGTGAAAAGATAGACCATGACATAATGTTTTGCCCAAATAGCTCTGATCAAATAAAGATTAACCTAAAGGTTAAAACCTCCAAGGATACAAACCATAGGGAAGGGAATGTGAATGGTGACACCCTTTTGTGGTGGTTACGTTCCTTCCAGGAGAGCAAGTTCCAGAAGTAGTGCCGGGGGGGGGGGGATTGTGTTTTCCTCCCTGCCCAGGTTTTCCTACATCTTTCCACAAAGTTCAATTTCACCTCCTATGCTTTTTAACATCCACATGAAACCACAGGGAGAGGTTGTCCACCTAAGGCTGCTGATGTCACCCAACTCTATTTCTCCTTTTCATCCGATACAGGTGTGCAGTCCCTTCTGTCAATAACTGTTGAGAATAGCTAATGGGTTGGGTGAGGGTCAATCAAGGGAAAACATAGTTACTGATCATTGGAGACTTAGGGACTGGGTGGTTAGGGAAGTACTTGTTGTGGAGGAGCTCACACTCACCCCTAAGGAAATGGTTCACAGGTTGGGATAACTCTACCTAAAGGAATACCAATTCCCAAAGGAACCTGCAGGAACACTGAGGCCAACTTCAAAAGCTCTCTTCTAGGTGCCTTCACCTTCAGAGTTGAGGCAGATGGAAACAAGGGAAGAGACCTTTACAGTGATGGTGCCCCATCTGTATAATTCTTTCCTTAGAGACACTGGTTGTCATTTTGTTTCCAAGCTTGGTTTAAAGCATTAGTTTTCATGTATTAAAGGCCTCCAAGTCCTGGGCTCTGACTATTTCAGGAATTGCCTTTTCCTTATTAAGTCTGTCCCTTCAGAGTTCCAAGAGCTGCCCATGAGGCTGTAGTCCAAATGTCTTCTCTGCAGAAGCTGATATTAACTTCTGCCAAAAGCATAGCCTTTTTGGTTGTGGCTCCAAAGCTGCAACATACACTCCCTGGAGAAGCTAGTCTATGTTCTTCCTTGCTTGGTGTCATGACTCCAGGTCTGACTCCCTACCTTTGGATTCAAAGGAAGTATCGGAGTGGGAGAGAAGTTTGCCCCAGAAGCTACACATAAGAGGAGCCTGTTTTGTGGGCATCTTTCTAGCAATAAGCCCAGTAACAATGGCCTCCCAATGGCTTCTTATTCACTGGCTGCTGAAGCAGGCTAGGCTCCTTGAACTGGAGAGGCGTTACTCACTGAAGGTGGAGCTAGATACCTGCTGTAGCTCTATTTATGGCTCACTCTGAGTTTGCATGTCACTGAAGCAGTCTTTGAGCCTGCTTATATGACTCTCCCACCTGACTTTCACAGGGTGCTCTCCAAGGTGCCTCTGCTTTGCTTGGACTTTGCTTTATCAGAACCTGAACTTGGCCTCCCTTGACTTTGCCTTGCTACCCTTTCCAGAACTCAAAGTTGTGCTAAGCAGCCCCCCGTTTAAGCTAGAAACCCATCTGGCTTGGGACAGAACAGCCTCATTTTGGAGAAAAGTGAAAACGTCTTTATTCTTCCAGTTATTTGAGATTTACCTGGAAGTATGTTTTTACTGTTTTATTTTTAGTTGGTTTATTAATGGTTTATTAAATCATTCTATAATGTTATATGTTATTTTATTTATAATTGCTTTAGGCCCCCTTGGGAACATTTGTGTTAAAATGAGGCGTTATAATGTGGTCAACAAAGCATAATATCACAATCTAGAATGAACTAGTGATTAATTTACAGTGAAACAGGAGAGGGAGCCCTCTCTACACAATCATGCATCGGGAGAAAACGGTGGATGCCTTTAAATAGAGGAGAGGGGGTTTATTCCCTCTTTGCTCCCACTTATTTTAGACTTCACATGTCTATTCCCTCACTAAATGTGGAGCTTTCCTGAGCCAACGTAATGATGTCTCAAAACTGCTTTGGTTTTTTTAAGTGGCTGGCAGTGGATCTCAAGATACAATGAACGCAGCTCTGTATTTAGTCAGAACACAACTAAATTGGGCAAAACAAGCATGTGTGAAAATGGTCAGATTTATAACCTAGAGAGCCGTAACAGCAGAATCTTCAATCCACTCACCTAAAGATGTGTTTTTGAAATGTGATGCCAGAAAACTAACTTTTCCTGTGATGAGCTCATAGCTGATCTCCTTTAAAAACTCGCTGGTGGTAAGCATACTCTCTGCCAGTGCTCTAGACTGATATTGACCTAGGGAATAGAAAGGATAGAGAAAAATCACTGGACGCTGTTCAATATAAGGAGGAAAGAGGATTAAAGATAAGAAAGTGGTCCGGTATAGTATGGCAAAGAGCACTCTCAGAGAAACTTACTCAATGTTTGAGGGTATTAAGAGGACAAAAGGAAAAAAAACAGTTTTGCTACAGAATGGACGTGTTTTATTACACACACACACACACACACACACACACACACACACAAAACAAAACAGCACCAACAACACAGGTTCCAACTGCCTTTAACAGCTTATGGTTACAATAGTTTCTCTGGAGAAAGTTAAAATAAAATAAAATAAAAATAATTCAACCAAACAGCCTTGTGTGGGGAACTGTCCTCCCATTAATTAATTAATTACTCTTTAAAACTGCCTAATAACCAGTGTTAAATAATTTGCACTGTGTGTTTATAGTGTTGGGCTGTGTAGCATTTTCTTTCCTATTTTTTTTAAAAAGGATATGTAATCCATTATTCCTTGCATGTATGGTTTTTGTATTATGTTAATATTTGAGTTTTTGTATTTGCAAATAAAAATTATTAAAAAAAAAAAGGACATGTCAACCTGTCTTCTTAATGACCTCCAGAAAGGCCAAGTGAAGTGAGTTTTGCATGCATAATTTTAAACGACTTTCTCAGAGTACATGTATATTTACTGGCTTACATATATAAGCACTTTATAAGGCAATTGAGTGTTGTAGAATCCCCCATTGCATGACCCGATGATTGGAAATCATTGTGTAGCCCTATAATAGCTTAGCCTCATCTATTGAAGACTCCTGTGTATTCGAACCTCTGTTTATCCAAACATTTTGAAAGTCCCTAGACGTAAAGTTATACGAAGCTATATAACCTTTTACTATGTAACAGAGAGCAGTGTTAACTACTATTCACCAAATCTATTTAGTAGTTCACGTTCTGAAATAGAAAAAAATATTGGATTAGTTAGAGATATTTGTTGTGCAAATTGTGGCCTCAATCCCAAAGCTACTATCCACTTTTCCTGATTCCCCTCCACCCCCATGTTTTCTGCACTTTTCCCCACCCTGGAAATAATAATTTGGAACGTAGAATGTAATTTCCCAACATTGCTGAGATGTGTATGTGTTAGAATTAGGTTGCAAGAGTTACGTACCTTTACATATTATCTAAAAGTGTGTGCGTGTATTTTAATTTCTCACATCTGTATTGCAAACCTAACGATAGTTGAAATTAGTTCCCTTCCACTTTCTATCCTGTATTAATTGTAGCCGCATGTGTACACAAATAGTGCGAGAGAAGGTCAAAGGTTCTTTTATACCATATGGGAGAGGCTGCATGTTTGTAAATGACCGCACTATAGGATCCAAAAAGTTGTAGCACAACATCTTAAAACAAATTAATTATTCTGTGAGCATGTCCAATCCTCCGTCGAGGTTAGAAGGGAAAACAGGAGAGTGCATTTCCACATTAATTTGGCACATTCTTTGCCTGCTACATCCCAAGGTCATGTTGGCCTGTGAGTGCTCGTCCGGTTAAAAGAAGTCATGCAGAGGACGAACTTGCTCAGATTGGGTAGAGAACTCAAGTAAACATGACACAATAATTGCATCTAGAGTGACAATGTCAAAGTTGTTGGCATCAAATTCATTTCAATCAAATTAATGCAACAAATTAATCTCTCTTAAACTGGAACTTCTGTTAAAAAGGGAACTTATTGTAGATATTGTGGCTGCATTCAATATTATGTAAGGCAATAAATACATCAATAATTTTCATTTATATCAGGACTGAGTTGAAATCTTACAGTGAATTTTGGTTAAGTTCAAAAACACACACATTATTATAATTATAATTATAATTATAATTATAATTATAATTATTAACATTTATATACCGCCCCATAGCTGAAGTTCTCTGGGCGGTTTACAAAAATCAAAAGATTGAACATTAAAAAGACAATATACACTAAACAAAAACTTCTGACTACCATGAATTTTTCAATACAACTCTCCAAATTTTTCATGTTTTTATTTTTGCTCACATTAGCCTAGTTTGCATGATTAAAGTAAGTCATAGCATTGCTTGTGGAAGGAGGGAAACAACCCTCCATTAACCCATGGGCTGATGTAGCATTATTGGGTTGTTTTCCCTCCAACAAGCCATGCTGCCCAAGTTCAAATGGCATGACAAGCTATGCCTGGGTGGTGGTTATGGAAATTGTGCTTGGCAGGTGCCACAATTTAAATAAGATACAGTGGCTTAAATGAGCCATGATGGATTATTATGATTGTGTGAACCAGCCATTCAGTTAGGCAATTTGGAAGTTAGACAAGCTGCCAGGGGAAGGCCTTAAAAAGGTGCCTAGCTGTAGAACCTTTAAAGGCCATCCTCAGGGAAGTTACCCAATCCCAAAAGAGGAAATGGCAATTTAATTGTTGAGGGAGGCTCTTCTGGGCCTTCCATAGTGAGGCCTTTCTGACCCTACCTGAGGTTGGACAGCTTCTATGGACATGCCCTTTTAGACAAGCCTTCCCCAAACTAATGTTCTCTAGGTGTGTTGGGCTACACAGCTCCCATCATTCCCAGCCAGCAGAGTGGCTGTGCTGGCTGGGGATACTAAGAGTTATAGTCCAACACATCTGGAGGCACCAGGTTGGGGAAGGGTAGTTTAGAGACTCCAAGGCTGTAAATCTCTACCAATGAATAGCGTAAACAGATGTGATATATGTTCATGGGAGAGTGTGTGAATGCTTATCATATCTATTCTTTCAGTCAAAAGATTTCTACCTTATCAAAAGTTCAACTGGAAAAATCAAAAGTTTAAAAACTGTAGCTGAGTTCTAGCATATAAATATGTTCAAAACCAGAGCTTTTTATGCTTTTCATGCAGGGGAGTGGGGATTGGCATTAAAAAAAAAAAGGAGGCACACTTCACTCTGGCATTCAACAGAATTTAGGGCAGAGCCTAAAGTTCTCACATGAGAACTTCCAGCTTGAATTTGCAAAGGTTCTTCTTGAAAAGAAGAACCTAAATCGGAGGCATGTTTTGGGGAGGGAAAGAAAAATTGGCTGGGACATTTGAGAGTCTTACTCATGATGATGGACAGTGGCACCATGTTTCTTTTGTTGTTATTACTGCCATTCTCTTCAGAGGCAGTTGAGCTCTTCTCAGTGGCTACCACTTATTTCACAGAGTGCCCCAGCTGCAGCATTGTTCTCACTGGCAGCTACCATTTTTTGTTGTGGCTACCACCAAACAGCATTATTCTGGGACATCGCACAAAAACAACTGGAAGCTGTCACCAAGAAATGGTAGTCACCAATAGGTGGCCACCAACCCTCCCCCCATCCCCAGAATACCTTGAAACAACTATGTCGAGGTCATTCTGGAGCTCTGCTATTAGCAGAAATAGGTCTCCCCCTTGGAAATAATCAATACTTCTCCCAATTTGCTATCCACCAATAGGATGGAAAAATAAGTGGATATCTTTGGTCAACCTAATATAGACCCTGTTCAGACAACATGCAATGGTGGTTAAGCATTTTGAGCTAAACATTATGGCTTAGTGTGTTGCGTCAATCGTGAGTTAGCATGTTTTGTGACTCATTCCTAACCATGGTGGCTACATAACCACGGTTTAAACACACTCACTATCCATTTTCTGCAAAAGGGTTAGTGGCCTAATCATGGCTTAGCATGTTGTCTGAACAGGCCCAAAGACTTTTGATCAGTCCCATTCTTGCAAGTGTGAGATCACCCAGGTAACCCTGCAGCTCAATGACCTACTCTCCTGTTTCTCCAGTCAGGGACAGAGCTGTGATTTCTGCCCAATGGTAGTGTTTCTGGGGTTCTTTCAGTCTGCATCAGGGAATCCTGGGGGCATACTTTGTCCCTTCTTCAGGATGAATCACTGACCACAGGGATGGGGAGGAAGGCAATACTTCACAGAACCCCTCCACTTTGAACAGGTATAGGGTGGTAGACTTTATCAACACAATGACCCTGTTCAGATGACCCACTAAGCCTCGGGGGTTAAGCATTTTGAGTTAACATTATGGCTTAGCGTGTCATGTGAATCATGACTTAGCATGTCGTGTGAACCCTTCCTAACCATGGTGGCTACATAACCACTGTTTAAAAATGCTCACTAACCATTTGCTGCAAAAGGGTTAGTGGCATAATCATGGGTTAGTGTGTTATCTGAATAGGCCCAGTGACTTGATTATTCAAGGTACACTATAGGCAGCCATCCTGAGAAGCACTGCAATGGGCAGAAGTGTCTTACAGCTAAGGGAAAAGGGGGCACATATTTTGGAAAATGATGTAGTTCTGAAGAGAAATCAGAAATGAATATTTGCCTATTCTTCTTGCAGGCAGGACCTGTGATCCTGAATATATTAATGTGGGTAGGAAAGTGTTACAGTTCGTGACTCTAGAAACAGAAAAGTTGCCTAGGGCTTTACTAATTTTCTTTTTCTTTACTAACAGTCACCCATACCCAGCCCTGCCCACACTCAACCCTAATTGCCAAACCAGCTTTTAAACTAGCAGTTTCAAAAACAAATTTGGCAATATCAGGAAGGATGGGGTGGTTCTGAAGTAGAAGTACAAAGAGAAAACCCCAAGTGCATGTATGCTATCTGGGAATTGCGGTTAAGATAAAAGCCTAAGGAAGCAACAAGGTCCCATATAGATCTTGAAAGGAGCAAACCATGTAACTACCTTGGAGCAGTTGCAACATATTGCAACATATCTGGAGAAGCACCTTCTCCCACATGTTCCTGCCTGATTGCCAAGATAACCTTTGGGGGCTCTTCTCTGGGTGCCACTGCTCACAAAGGTGCAATGGGTGGCTCCCAGCTGTGGAATGCCCTTCCCATGGAAATCCACCTGGTGTCTTCATTGCATACCTTTAGACATCAGGTTAATTCCTTTTTAAGCAGGCATTTAGCATTTAATCTGTTGCTTGGTTATGCATTTTACTGCTGGCTCCTCAATGTTTTCAAAGTTTTTTAAAAAAATAACGTTTAATATAATTTTTACTATTAATTTAATATTGCTGTTGTTTGGCATTTGCCAGTTGGATGGTATACAAATCTAATAAAAAAATATTGGCTACTTTTCCGATAGCAGAGTGAATGGCTGTGTGTAAAGCAATCTATATCCAAACAAATTAATAACAAACCTGCCTGATTCATAATGGAAATGGATGTTACTCAGGATCGTTGAGAGATTACAAAGAAACAGAAGCATTCTAGTGCCAAAATTTAAAAGGACAGATAACAGCAACAAGAGGGATATTGAAATGTAGGTGTTTGCTAAGCCATGCAGTGCAGTTACATGTGTATCGGATGCTAATCCTATGACTGTTGAGTTTTTCAAGAGACTGCTGAGACAGACACCTGCATCCTGTTTCACCAATGAAAGCAGGGTCACTATAAAGTATCATCTTACCTACATTGGGACTCTGGCTTTCCATGGAGAAAAGGTACCCACCTAAAACGACTACACAGAACTCATTTCCTCTGATCTTCGATGTGCTGATTGCAACCACGTAATCTGGCAGCCTTTGCTGGCGCTTCATTTCACTCACAGATCGTAGGGTTTCTGAAATGCCTTCAGCCAGGGAATTCTGTGTAACCACCACATGCACCATGTCCTGGGAGACGCTGGCAATTAACCTGGCGAGCCATGGGAGTTGAGCCGGCGACAAGGAGATGCCCTGAGCGCTCATTTGTAAGGACTGCTCTCTTAGAGTAAACTCCTGCACAGCTTTCAGCATGATCTGTTCAAATTCTTCCCTGAGAGGAATCTTATCAGGACCTGCAATTTTGGTTAAATAAAGCATCAAAATATATAACCAAAAGTCTGATTCATTCTACTTCCAGGTAAGAGTGCTCTCAAAATTAACCAACTACAGGCCCCAGCATTTATCACAGCAAGCTTTTCCAGTTAAAACACACACACACCGCCACCGCCGCTGCCACCACATGATGTCTATGTGTGTTTATGCATGTGTGTGTGTGTGTGTGTGCACATCAGCCACAGGAAAGATCATATAAGAAACAAGAAGTGGCTGACAGAGATTATTAGCTTTGGCATAGGGAAGATCAGGGGTGGGGAATAACTTGTGCTTCGGCTGGCTTGTAAGAGTTGCACCTGAGGCTATTTTCTCTGCCTGCACCCTTCTGCCCTGCAAATGGCACACCAGTGTTTCAATTGCATGGGTTCATAATGATCAAGTACAGCATCAATTCATGGATGCGTGGAACAGAACGCCTCTCTCCAGTTTCAACAGTTCCATGATAATGTGCTTCTAGGAGCCCAAGAGGCAAAGGGAGAAAAATCAAAGGGGAAATTGGCAGTTTTTCCATTGGCCTAAAGCAAAGAAATGGAACACTGGACAGCCCACAATATCTTATGTAACACTGACAGTGACGGAGGCAGCGGCAGTTCTATACTTCTAGCATTCTGTTTGAAATTCACGCAATTGTGTAAGGACAGACATGAGAAACACGCACCTGTCCTAGCAAGTGTGCAAGTCTGTTGGAAGGCTTGCCTAATGTTTGAGAAATATCCCATACATTTTTCCAGCCTTCCCTTCCTCCAGATATGTTGAACTATCATCCCCAGCCAGTGTGGCCAACTTTGCCTCCAAGGTGCACTTTTGAAACATGTAAGAGCACAATTCTTACCCACTACTTTTCTATTGTGCTTTCTGTCTTTCCAAAAAGTGCAGTATGTAATAGACTTACATAAAATTTCAGTGAGCTCTAGATCAGTGGTCTTCAATAAGTCCAGACCCAAGACCCACAGAGTCCCAACCTGCAACATGGGACCCCCTTTCACAATTTTCTCCATGCCTAACATGGCGGCGACAGCTGGACTGAAATCGTAACCCACTTTTGAGGCGCGACCCACCAGTTGAAGACCACTGGTTTAGAAGAATCAAACAGCGTCATCCACCATCAGGAATGACTTGTTTTAACAATTCTCTATTGATGTTCCCAGAACATCACAATAAGCATTTACTCTCCACAACCTAACTGGCTACAAGAAAAATCAGCACTCACAAGAACCTTAAAAGGCTTGCTGGAGCATGACAAGCTCCCCTGCTTTCCCCACAGGGCTTTGATGGGCTAACCAAACTAATGTTGGATAATAGGAACAACTCCACATGCTTCCAGACACTAGGAGGTGATAGAGAATGTCCTGTAGCTTGATCAGTTCCTATTTTCTGCTCCCTATCCTTCCTCTTCCCTCCTCCTTCTCCTTTGCCTCTGCAGCAAGCGCCATGCAGTCTCTCTTGAGAGAGGAAACAAGTAACCTTATCTCATTCCTTTGCTCACTTACACTCACACACACAGCCTTAGGGGTTGCTTGCAGTTAAACAGAGTTAGGTAGCCTTCTCTGACAATATTTCTAAAACCATTAATGAAGTAAGTCAATTTTAACTCCTTTTAAACTGGCTCTAGTATGTGTTTATTGTCTCCAATACTAAATGCTATGTTGTCACTCTTTCGTTGTATAAAGCAACTCTGCTGTAAGTCACACCAGATTAAGAGGCTGCTCGCGCCTCACGTTTTGAGAAACCAGAGCTCAAGTTTAAACTTTGTCCCAGTAATATCATTACTGCTTAGAATTGCTCAACATGGTTGGATCATGTCCTGCCGTGAAGAAAGCATCTTTCTTGCCAGGGCTA
Organism: Anniella stebbinsi; assembly: GCA_029215795.1. Classification (NCBI taxonomy): domain Eukaryota; kingdom Metazoa; phylum Chordata; class Lepidosauria; order Squamata; family Anniellidae; genus Anniella; species Anniella stebbinsi. Next base: position 58,609,179 of record JARDYH010000006.1, on the reverse strand, counting down.
TAAAGATCTGACTACAACAAACTATTATTTTGAGCAGACTATCAAAATGTCAGCTTTTCCTCATATAGATCCACCTGAAGTTGCAACAGGGGATAATATTAAGCCTCACGTAGGAAACAGTTGATAGTCTGCCAAAGAATCCATTATCACATCTGCAGGAAGAGTTTGCACTGCGTATTGATAGCAGTTTTGAAGATCGATACAAGGAACAGGAGATACCTAAACAGGGCTAAGGATGACACTTGCTCTCAGATTTTGAGAGACATTCGATGAATTGACAATGCTCCTGCCTTGACATCCACTAACAGTAAGAGCAGCCTGCAGACCTGCCCATTGTTGAACTGCCAATAGAAGCACCCCAAAGGGAAAGAAAATATTATACACAAATGCTTGTAACAAACTTCTGACAGGGTGTGTGTGTCTTTTAGTTGGAAAAAAAGCCTCAGGAGACAACAATTTTGAGCCAGAAAAAAAAAAGCTTTTTTAAATATACCTCTGGTACAACACAATAGAAAAAGTAGCTGAGGGTGGGAATTTAAGCACGAGCCAAAAATGTGCAAGCACCCCCTGCATGAGATTGCTGTTCATTAAAAAAAAAAATCAATCAAGCAGACCTGTGTACTTTCATTAGTTATACCATGGCTTTAATTCAAATTGCCTCCTCCCCAAGTCTGCTAAGAAAGAAAGAAAGAAAGAAAGAAAGAAAGAAAGAAAGAAAGAAAGAAAGATGGAATTCCCACAAGACATATAGTTTGACCCTATATCATTTTTGTATATTTTTAACTACCATTATGAGTTTTCCACATGAGGCTTTTATCCCACACTTTTATCAAAGCTTCTGCTTCTGGATTCTTTGCAGGATTAAGATCGGCTCTTTACACATGCTTTTTATGCAAGTTTTCTTTCTCTGCCTTTCTATATGTTTCATTATACATTCACTAGACAGCGCTGTGGTATAATGGAATTGCAAAATTACACAAGACTGTCATTCCACCATTTCTAAATAATACCAGATTTTACTCATTAGGGGAAAAATGTGATAATGGTTGCAAAGCACAGGAAAAGCCTTGGAGGAGGATGACGTGTAAAGGACCCACAAACTACCATGAATGAACAATCCCGAGCGCACAATAAAACCTCATCTAGAAAGTCTCTGTAACTCACAACATGGAACTCACTTTGAAAAGTGATTTACCAGGCTCCATCTTTTAATTCTGTCTGCCACCAGCACTTTCAAGTATTGATGCATCTTTCAGATGGGATTTATTTTGCTGTGTTTTGTTTTCATAGTGATTCATGATATTTTGTTCCCTTTTATTTTATTTTTTTGACTGTAGCTTTTACAATGCTATGCATATGCCTATCTTGTATGTTGCTTTGAGTATAAAGCTAAAGAAATATTGCTCTCTCTGTGTATAAGCATATAAAATGGCATCAAAGTGATAAGCTATTTTTTTACATAATTTAAATCAATTTCCCACTCACGACCATTTAATGAGCAAGATAAACTTATGGGACTGGCTACATCCCAGTAGGATCCAGAGTCTACTTGAATGCAGCAGTGTTTAGCTATTTTTTATACATAGAGAGAGACACAGACACAGCATAAGGCATCTTATATAAGAATACCGTAGTGTAAGGCTTATTATTAGAGATCTACCAAACCAATTTTGCTCATTCTTATTTTAAACTGAAGCTTAAGCAGTGTAGGTATGCAGAAAATTTTGAAACTTTGAAAACGTTCAAAGTTCAAGCTTTAATAGAAATTAATTTCTCTGTGCCAAACAGGCAGGGCAGCAGGATAATGGACAGCCCTGCTCGGGCAATCAGTGCGGCGCCAAGGCCAGCTCCAGCCCAGCTATGTGGTTAGGCTACCACCACCAGTGGGAAGAGGAAAGGGTACGGAGGCCAATCGGTGTGTGAGGGAGGAGGCAGGGCAACAGCGCATGCAAATTTCAGAGGGGGGATTCACTATGCATGAGCCACATTGGCATTATTCAAGAGCTCCTTTGTGATGAGGAGAATGAGGGGCAAAACATGGGAAAGGAGCAAGACTACTAATGCCCATCGCAACATGGCCTTTACACTAGTAATATAGAGAAAGAGAAAGATAATAATTTGTTAAATGTTTCTGCCTTTGCCTTTGTCAGTAATATAGATATCGCAAAACTTTTATCTCATTTGAATCCAAGTTGTTTTTCACTTCAACATTACAAGCTTGTTTTATAGATTTGCTATGCATTTTCTAAGACTTTAGTGCAAGTTCCCTGGGGGGGGAATGACTTTTGCCCCCCCCCAATTTGACAATGACTTGTTGGTTTAAACCTTTGTCCAAAATGTAAGATGCCCCAGGTGTCACTGTAAAATCTTGGGAGAACAGGCAGAACATGTTAGGATTTGCTGAAAATCAAATTGTGATCCTGCAGTGCACTCTTGCAATGAAGAAGACAGACAAAATTGCAGCAAGTATAAAAAAACTTGCTTGGCAATTGTGTTAAACTAGATTTGCCCCATCTTCGGAACTTTGTGTGGTGAGGGTAAACATGCCAATCAAAATTGCTTTAATGTGAAAGATTAAATTGATTTAATGTGCAACAGTAAATTGCTCTTCAAAGTGAGAACTTCATAAAATATCATTGCAGCACTAGTGGATAGAAAATGGTCCTAAAATAGATTATTTTTACAACATTTAAAATTTTTTGGTTGGTTTATATTCCTGGGTATGTACACGAAGGTGTTTTGCTTGCATGTGGTCATGAGGCATCGATGTGTGCTGCTGATTTCACAAGAGAGTTCAAGGGCATTTCAGTTCTCTAACATTAGCCATTAATACCTTTACAAATACAGGTTAACCATAGTAGGGAGGGAATCTCTAATCACTAAGGAATGCTGGTGCATTTCCAATGATGAGTCAGATAATTTTGCAACTAGTGAGCAATCTGCATTAGTTCCTTAACTTACAAAGTCTCAAATCTTCAGCCAGGTAGGCATTTGCATTGACACAGGAGAAACGTGTGCTTGAGTGAGTTCTGCCTGTCTCCCTAACATACCCCACCCCTCAGAAAAATAATCCTGGGACTACAAATGACAGCGGAATGGAAACAGCGTTGGAACTGCTGCCTTATCTAAGCAGAAACAGGAGTCCTAATCACACTCCAAATCAGCCTTCCCTAAGATGGACTACAACTCCTATCATCCCCAAATACCAGGGCCATATGGCATCCCCTGACCTAGCACCTTCCAGGTCTGTTAGACTACAACATTCATCATTTCCAGACGGCATGGCTGTGCAGCCTTCTCCAACAGGGTGTCCTCTGCATGTGTTGGACAACAAATCCCACTACCCCAGACAGCATGGAAATTCCTCATGATGGCTGGGGATGGTGTGAGTTGTAGTACAACATATCTGGAGGGCAGAGAGTTTGGGGAAGGTGCATTTGTGTGCTTACATTTACACACCAGATCTCATTTTCGTGTCAATGATTGCATACGGTTCCTAAAACAATGGCCATGCACCACAGCTGTAAGCCTTATTGATTGAAATGGAGTGGCTGTGATTGAAGGTTTGACACAAAACAAATGACAAGGTCAAATTTCAGGATAAAGTCTTTTCCCCAACAGTGAGTTACTTTCAAAAGGAGGCAGAGTTACCAACATTTTCTAAATCCAGCATTCTTCTTAATTTTATTCTCTCCAGCATAAAGCATAGAAGATGGAACTATTGATTTCTTACATGCAAAATCAAATAACAAAAGGCATATCACCAGTGAAAGGCTGGAGACAGTATTTATATATTTTAAAAAATCAAATTCATATTTGTAATGCCTTACCTAACCGGACAAGATACTGCGTTGTTAAAATAATCATGTTCTCCACACTTAGTAACTGACTCCCAGTCAATCCAAAAAGATCCAAATCCTTGCTTTCCAGCTGAGGAATCTTGTAGCAATTCACTAACATGGGACTTACTACAATGTCTCCAACATTCCCATAGAAATAGGGTAAAGTGCCATAACCTTCAAAAAGAAAAAGACAAGTTCCAATCAAGCTATTTCGAAACAATTTTGTAATAACAAATCTATTCGAGTAATAAAAAAGAGGAATAATAGGCCAGTCAATCCCAAATGCTTATCTGGATCCCTCCAATGCATTACAGAGGCGTTGTAGCTAGCTGGTTTCTAAATGGCATTTGCATAGGTGGGTGACACAGGAATGCTCAAAGGTGGAAATGTGGAGATATAGTGCAGGAAGAACACACTTGCATGTATTTCTAAATAAGACATGGTTTTCCCACCCACCCCCAGCGAGACTGCTGCCGCTGTCACAAACAGATGCATTTGATACTTTTCACAAATATGCATCCAATGCTTTTTAAAGTGATGTGGAAAGTTGCCTAATATGTAGTATGGGAAGAATGAATATATGTTACTGGGGGGGGGGGGATATCACACACAACTCGTGTGAGGAAGCCCCTGACTACTGTTTAGTTTTTCAATTAAAAACAGCTTTGAGAAGGTGTACTTTTGAGAAGTGGAGCAAAATGGGAAGAGGAGCATAACCTTTTCCAAATTGTCCGTTCTTCTGATCCAAATCACAGACACCCCTATCAGCTTTGCCACCCCTGTGGGATTCCAGATGCACCTTTACCCTCATGAATATGCATCTGAAACTAAGGAGGAAGTGCGGAATTTGTTTGATTCGCATTTTAGTATGAACCAACCTGTTTAATATGAACCAACCTGTTGATTCGAACTTCCCGAACCAACATGTGAACTAGAATTAAATTATCCTTCCATTTTCCCACTTCTTCAGATTTGGGGACATGTTTCTCCAATCAAAGAATGTGTACATTAGGGGAAATTATATATATATCTATATCTATAGATATAGATATAGATATAGATATAGATATATATAATCAGCAAACAAACACAACATACATTTAAAAACAACTCTGAACTCTCAGTCAAACCTAAAGATAGATCTTGGGTTGATTTAAAACTCGACATATGCTGCAAAATGCCTGGGAAAAAAGTCTTGACCTGGCATCGAAAACATAACAATGTTGGCAGCAGGCAGGCCGTGTCAGGGAGATCATTCCAAATTGGGGGGCCACCACTGAGAAGGCCCTCTCCCTTGTTGCCATCCTCCAAGCTTCCCTCAGAGTAGGCACCCGGAGGAGGACCTTAGATGTTTTAGCATCGTATTTTCGTAGGTTCATGATGGAACTGCTTCTATCAGCGGAACACCACCATTGGATACAACCAGAGGTACCTTTGGTCCTTTACTTCTATTCTGACTTTATGCCCAAGGAACACAGCTCTAAGCTGAACTGAAAGCTGGCAAAGGGTGAGACTTAGACTGTGTTTGCATTCAGTTTCTATTCTTCTATTGCCTCCTCCAATCTCAGGTACGTTTCTGCACTCCGCATGGCCAGATCCATGGGAAATTGCCTGTAAGTGCTCCAGCCTGCCAGGGGAGGGCCCTAGCATGCCATTTGATGTGACAAAATGAAACTCCCACTGGCAAAACACAAGTTTCTGATAGGACCATTTTATTCCTAAAGAAAATAGGCAGCTGGGAAACATTCCATCATTCCCCACCCACTGTAGGAACGAAACTGACTAAAAATAGAAGCTGCTTGTAACAAAGGATTCCTGCTTTGGACAAGTTCCTGCCATTTAATGGGATAAGCTTGCAGGGGCAAACACCCAAGAATGCTTGTTCAGACACATGGCCATGAATCATTACAGGAAAGAGGAGCTTTAATGAGGGGTTCACTTCCCAGCCACAAGCCCTGGAAGTAAACCCTAATCAGGGATATCACCTGGAATGTGGTACGAGATGCAGGCAACAGCTGTTCACAGGACATGTACCTGGGAAAATAGCTGTTGCTGACACACTTTAAGATGTTCCCTCAAGTGAGGGATGTGGGCCTAATTTTGGACAGTGTAATTCACAGCTGCATACTAATATTACTACCACCACCAGAAAGTTTATAGTGATTTTACTAAAGGAGTGTTGGACCTTTTTCAGACCAAGGGCAGAATTCAATCTTGTTTATTGTTTAGTCTATTATTTTTAACTGGTTGCAATCCACCCAGAGAACATTAGTTATTGTGCGGATTGGAAACATACTAAATAAATAAATAAATAAATAAAAATAGAAAAATTAGAGGAGCTCTCAGGGACCACATTCCAGTAGTGGTGGGTGGAGCCAAAGGCAAAGGGGTGGTGCCAAAATACTAAAAAGTCCAACATATTTTAGCTTAAAGCTCTTCTTGCCAGTCACTAAGCTTTAGGAGTTACTTTCACAAAGGAAAAATATGGCACAGGAAAAAGCACTGTGGCCAGGAAAAGGGGGCATGACCATCTGGGGACCTGAGGAGGGACCGATTTGGCCCGCAGGCCTGAGATTCCCCACCCCTGCATTAAAAAAAAAACACATTTAAAGATATTATTTTCTCCCTACAGTGAGAAGATGGGGGAGGGATTAAGGGAGCCTGAGAATTTTTCCAGTTGACATTTCTCCCCAATAAGTAGCAACAAAAAAGGCCCTAAGCCTAATTTTTATTCTTATTTATTTGATTTGTATACCGCCCCATAGCTGAAGCTCTCTGGGCAGTTTACAAAAAATTAAAACATTAAAAATCAATATACAAAATTTAACAGACAACATACAAAAAATATCCATTTAAAAACAACTTTGAGCTCTCAGCCAAAGATATATCAGGGGTCAATTAGACTCAATATATGCTGTTAAATGCCTGGGAGAAGATAATAGTCTTGACCTGGCACCAAAATGGTAACAATGTTGGTGCCAGGCAAGCTTCTTTACTGAGATTATTCCATAATTGGGAGGCCACCACTGAGAAGGTGGCCATCCTCTGAGCTTCCCTCAGTGTGTACAGGTAGGTTCATGCTGGGAGAGGCATTACGGCAGGTATTGTGGTTCCAAGCTGTGTAAGGCTTTATAGAATAAAACCAGCACCTTGAATCGGGCTCGAAAACATACAGGCAGTCAATGCAAGCAGGCCAGAGTTGGTCTTATATGTTTGAACGTCTTGGTCATCATTATTAATCTGGCTGTCGCAGTTTGCACAAGCTGTAGCTTCTGAACCATCTTCAAAAGTAGGCTCACATACAGTACAATGCAATAATCTAACTTGGAGGTTACCAGAGCATAGACAACTGAGGCCAAGTTATCCCTGTCAAGATAGGGGCTTAGCTGGGCCACCAACTGAAGTTGGTAAAAGGCACTCCGTACCACCAAGGCCACCTGAGCCTCAAGTGACAGAGATGGTTCTAGTAGAACCCCCAAGCTATGAACTTGCTCCTTCAGGGGGAGTGCCGCCCCATCCAGAACACGTTGAACATCCTCCATCCAGTCAGAAGAACCACCCACTTACAGCATCTCAGTCTTGTCTGGATTGAGTGTCAGTTTATTAGCCCTCATCCAGTCCATTGTCACAGCCAGGCACCGGTTCTGCACATCCACAGCCTCACTTGATGATGATGAAAAGGAGAAGTAGAGCTGCATGTCATCAGGGTACTGATGACAATGCACTCCAAAACTCTGGATGACCACACTCAATGGTTTCATGTAGATGTTGAACAGCATGGGGGACAAAAGTGGCCCCTGTGGAACCCCATACTGGAGAATCCACGGGGCCGAGCAATGTCCCCCAGTACCACCTTCTGAAGCCAGCCCACCAAGTAGGAGCGGAACCACTGCAATGCAGTGCCTCCCACTCCCAACTCAGCCAGTTGTCCCAGAAGGATACCATGGTCGATGGTATTGAAAGCTGCTGAGAGATCAAGGAGAATCAACAGAGTCAACAGAATCACACTCCCCCCATCTTTCTTCCAACATAGGTCATCATACAAGACGACCAAGGCTGTTTCCGTGCCTAAACCAGGCCTGAAGCCCGACTGAAATGGATCCAGATAATCAGTCTCATCCAAGAGTGTCTGGAGCTGGCTTGTAACCACCCGCTCAAGGACCTTGCCCAGGAATGGAATATTTGCCACTAGCCTATAGTTATTAAGATTAAACTCTTGACAATCACATAACCGGGAATGAAATACTTTCCTTAAAATGCAGTTGTTCAGTTTAATTGTTTACTGTTTGACATTTAGCATGAACGTTTTGAGGGTTTGGGATCAAAAATAAGAGGATTTGATTTGGTCAGTTCCCAATTTGATTCTTAAAGTCATCACATAAAAATGCTTTCAAATTCTTAAAATATTCACACAATTCCAATGCCAAGGATAAAGTACTTCACAACCTGTGCAAAAAGCTTATTTCCTGGAATTCTTCACTGAAGGGCCAAAATGACCTACACAAGACTTTTTCATGTTAGGCTTGAGCTACAGATTTCTAACGATAAACATTCTGCAGTTAACACAGGATGTCCTTTTCAGATTGATCCTCTGTCATGTTCAGACTGCTTTTCACCACTCTGGGAACAGTAAACAAGCTTTTCAAGAAAACTGAATTAACATTGTTTAAACAATTGACTGAACTCATTCAAAATAGGTGAGAAATGGACACAATATTTAGATATCAGAACTTTAATCCAAAAAAACAACACTTCAGGCAAATTACTTAGCTGCAGATTGTGTTATTTCATATTTTGAAGCTTACCTATCAGAATCACTGGTCTGACTCCTGAGTTACTCAGCAGATTTTCAGGAACTATTACAGTCTCCCCTGCAGGGATGGGCTGAGGCTGTAAAATTCCAGTTAACATTGATTGAGGAACTGAGACTGACAAAAGAGGCTCTATAAAAATACAGAAAGGGGGAAAACTCTCATTACGGAAAGGCTCATACTGTGATTTGTCCCTATGAATAATTTAAGGGGAAAGAAGTTCCCTCTAATCCTGCCAACCATTAAACACAATAAAATTCAAAATACATCCGCATTTCCTTTTGTAGCTATGTTGAATTTAAAGAAAGTGCCAAATATCCGTCCCTAACTCCTCCCTGTAAAGCAAGTGACCTTTCAAAACAGAGCTACTCTATTGTTTGTTGTTGAGAGGAGGAGAAATTAAAGAGAAAAGGCTGCATATGCATCTTCCCACAAAGCACAGTGCTAGGCTATAGGTGTTCACAGAGGTCACCTTTCAGTGCTACCTGTCAGCATAAAGAAAGGATGGGAGCCCTTCTAACCTAAGATCTATGATATGCAGATTAGATAGCCAAACATGGGCTACAATCTCAAAGCCCAAATGAATGTTGGTTTACACAGTTCTGAAGTCACAAACATTAATTTTAAGCTTTAGACATGAAGGAGCCACAGTGGGTTTTGCAGTTAAAGGAGGCTCCCAAAAGCCTCTTAAGAACTAGATATAAACCTTATCTTGCATGTAGCTGCAAATCTTCATTAATGATTTGCAATAATCTAGACATAGTACAGGAATGAAATAGGGTTATGATTTAGCTGGAGGTACAGAAATCTTTTTTTTGTTGCTTTTATACAGTTTTGTGTATCATACACACACCGGATTCAATTTTTAATTTTTAGTTTCCTCTCATCTGGAATACTAATACACACCACATTTCAAAGCAATCCCATTGAAATAAGAAAAAGCTAAAAGATGCCTTCCCACCTCTCCTACACAGCAGAACTAAAATACTGTGTGTGCCTATATAGGATAATTTCAAAGCATAATAGGTGGATTTCAAAAGATATTTGCAATGTTACCCTCACACTAGTGACGTGCATGCTAAATTTAACAGTGTTTTATTAGACATCCTTTTGCTATTGAAATTCACACACAGTAATTCCACACTATCACCACAAAAACAGCACATTGAAGGCATGCATTCATACATGCATACAGATGCACATACCCGCTAGTTTTCAGAATTGCTGAGTTGCGCATGTATTTAGCCAGCATCACTTTAGAAGAAGAGCCCATCCAGTGACCACGCTTTGCACCCATGGTTTTTGTTGGGTTAACCATTGGGTTGTTTAGCCGCTACATAACCCAGTATGCTGGGTTCGCACGCCATGCTCATAGTCTACCACCTGGCCAATCATAACTTGTTGATTAAAAGTGGAAGTGAGGAGCACACAGGATGCAACATGGTCACTTTCTCCCACTCGTGCATGGCGTATCACGGATGCATAACAAAAAACACGATTTTGCTGTTATGTGCAAACTGCCCCAGTGACTGTCCAATTCCATATAATGCAGAAGGGGGCTTCTCCATGTCATGGAGAAAGGGGACTACAACTGATGCTGCTGTTAACCCAGCTAAATTATCCATCTCAGAACTGTATTTGTGAACACTTTGATAACACTTTGAATTGGGTTTAAACAAGAACCATGCCACATAATGATATGTCCTCTGCAAGTAAACCAGTGTGGAAAAGTAGTTAGAATGTCAGACTGAGAATAGGGAGAGACAGGGGTTCAAAGGGCACCACTCAGCCATGAGGCTCACTGGGTGACCTTGGCTCAACTACTACCTCTTAACCCAACCTACCTCACAGGGTTGTTGTCAGGTAAAAGGAGGGAAGAGCTATCTACAACACTTTGAGCTCCTTAGCGGTAGGGTGGGATGCAAATGTAATAAACGAATAGTAAGCGGTCAATGGAGTGACACCAAGTTGTACTGATTAAACAAACACACATGAATCTTGCCTGCTCTTGGAAGAGGCCGAATGGCAGGAACAGGCACAACTAAACCAGGAGGAGGAGGGACTGGTGATCCAGGAGACCATCCTCGGTGTCGTTTCTTTGGGGGCCCAGAACTGGACATGGATGCTGGGTAGAAATAAATGAACACACACAAAAAGAAGAGGGGAAATGTGAGAGTCCACCCTAATATGACTTTTGTATATATATTTTTATTTAAAGAGAAACAAAAGCCTAATTCACAACTGGAGTTTGTTGGAAAGAAACAGTATGTCCAATTAAACACAGTGACTTTTTGCACTTGGCCAACATTTCATTGCTACAAGAGTAAGGGTTACAGTTACAGAAAACCACTAATGAGGCAGCCAAAAGAAGAAGTAAAAGACAGTTTATTCATTGCAGAATGGAAAATGCAGGTCACAAATGCAAATAATTTTACTCATTTGTAGTAGATTGCAGCCAAATCTCAAACCGCATCTAACACATATGATAATACATTGACCTACAGAAGCTTACAGACGTTTGATCCAAACCAGAAGTCCATGTGAGCTTTGACAAGCACGGATAATTCCTGCACTCTTTGGGTTGGCTGAGAGTTGGTACTTACTAGAATTCCACTCATGTTGGAGGAAGGGGTCAAAGAGGCAATCTTTGTGATTCCTCTTTCTCCGAGCAGCCCCCAGAAGCTGGTCTGGAGGACTGGGAGACCTTCTGGAGCAGCATGAGAGGCAACAAGGGAGTTGCAGGAGAAAGGAGAAATTTATGAAAATCGCCTCCCTGCCCCCTCCCTCCAGTAGGGAGCCTCCACTAGATTTCGCTGCCTTCTGCCTTCTGCCGTGAAGTTGTGAACGAGCGTCTGAGGACTACTTTGGGGTGGATGAAGGAAAACAAGTTTTAACCTAATCCAGACACGACGGAGGTACTGTAGGTTGGGAAACTAATTACTCTGGATGGAGGTTTACAACTGGTTTTATATGGGTTGCACTGCCCCTAAAAGACCAAATGCATTGTCTGGGAGTCCTTCTGGACTCTGCACAAACTGGGGAAGCCCAGGTGGCTGCAGTGCCCAGAGGTATTTTGACCAGCTTAGGCTAGTACACCAGCTGCAGCCCTATCTGGAGAGGATGGACCTTGCCACTAATATCACTCAGGCTGGACTACTGTAATGCGTGGGACATGGAGCAGCCTTTGAAGATGATCCAGACACTTCAGCTACTGCAGAATGCTGCTGCCCAAGTGGTGGTGGGGGCAAGGCAATTAGTTTATATCACTTCATTGGCTGCCAATCAGTTTCCGGGAGAAGTGTAAAGTGTTGGTTATTACCTTTAAAGCCCTACATGGTTTGGGTCCAGGTTACCTGCGGGATCGCCTTCTCCTGTATAATCTGCCCCGCACACTCAGGTCCTCTGGGAAGAACTTACTTCAATCAGCCAGAACTAGGCTGACAAGTGTTACCCAGAAGACCTTCTCTTCTGCCGCTCCCAGACTGTGGAATGGCCTGCTGGAGGAGATTCGACAAATTTTCAGTCTTCATGAATTTAAGAGAGCCATGAAGACTGCTCTCTTCCGGCAGGCCTACGCAGTTGAATTTTAAGATGTTTTTAATGATGTATTAGTTTTTATTTGTTTTAATATTTAATCTGTTTTGTGGTACTTGTGTTTTATATTTGTTGTTGTTCCCCGCCTCGATCCAGAGGGAGAGGCGGGTTATAAATATATTATTGTTATTGTTATTGTTATTATTATATAACGCCTATACTGTGTCAGCTGCACTGGTTTTTGACCTTTAAGGCCTTGAACAGTTTGGGACCAAATTGCTTGAAGCCTTCACCCTTACCAGCCTACCTGCACTTTAAGATCAGCAAGAGAAGCCCTTCTCATTTGCCCACCTGTGAGAATAATTAGGTGGGCAACCACATGAGAGAGGGTCTTTACTGCAATGGCACCACCTCTCTGAAATAAGTTGCCATCGGGGATCCACCAGGTACCATCACTGCAGGCCTTTAAGAAAGCCCTGAAAACTTTCTACTATACTTTGGTCTTCCCCAGATTATGATTTACTGGACTGGTTTGTAGCTGCAGTTGTCTGTTGTAAGTTTTATTTTATGCTGGTGTTGGTTGATCTTTAGAATGTTTGTTGCTGTTGCTGTTGTTACTGTGCTTTTACTGATTTTATTATGCTTTTACTGTTTTTATTACATCTTATTATGTGTTTTATTTTTGTAAGCCATGCCTTGGGAGTGCTCCTGCCCTGAAAGGTGGCCAAGAAATATTTTAAATGTATAAATAAATTCTGCAAATGGAAAGAACTCTTCCAGTCACAGAATGGCCAATCTGGACCCAACCCAGTAAGCTTTCTTTACATTTCACTGTATACATGCAGAACAGATCACTCAACTAAAGGGGAAGATTTAGATGGTAGAAAAATATCATACTAACAACTTAAAGTGCATATTGGAGCATCCATGCCTAAAGCAATTTCTTGTTAATGGCAAATGTTGAAACAATCTAAGAAACAAAGATTTCCATTACATGTAATTGTAATGAATTAAAATCCATGGTGAAAAGAGCTTGGGTAATTACAAGCATTCATAACCAATAACTATCTTGCTGATCATGTTTATGTCTGTGGTGGTAGGATGAAACACAATTTCCCTAAGGCTGGGGAAATCACGTATTTTTCCCCTCCACTGAAATGGCAGCTACGATTTCTCCAGCCTTGGGAAAATCATATTTCTGCCCGCCTCGTCAAAGGGGGACTTAAAGGCCCTGCTAATAGGGACTTTAAGGTCCCCATCAGTGGGTGGGGGAGAGAAACACAACTGCCCGAAGATCATTAGAGTGGGGGAGAAAATACACAATTTCCCCAGCCTTTGGGAAATTGTGTGTTTCTCTCTCCCCCACCCAGCCATATTAACAGGGCATTTAAGTCCCCTATTGGTGGGGAGGAAGAAGCACACAATTTCCTCAAGGCTAGGGAAATAGTGTATTTTTCCCCTCCACTCAAATGGCATCTGCGATTTCCCCAGCCTTGGGGAAATCACGTTTCTGCCCCATCAATGGGGGCCTTAAAGGCTCTGTTAATAGGGCTTTTAAGGCCCCCATTGGCGGGAGGGAAGAGAAATGAAATTTCCCAAGGCTGGGGAAATTGTGTCTTTTCTCTGTCCACTAGGGGAAAGGACAAAGGGCATGTGCAGATCAGGGCAGAAGTGAGTTCCACCCGGATCTGCTCCCCCTTTGTCAATGCTGTAAGTGCACTGGGTAGGCGGAGTGGGGAACCTCTTTCAGCCCAAGGGATGAGTTCTGTTTCAGAGAACCTTTCGTGAGCTGCAATCTAGCGCTGGGTGAGGCTGAATCCAAAAGGGAGAGTACCAAAAATACCAGTATATTTTAGCTTAAAGCATTTACTGCAGTAACTGAGCCTTCAGAGAGACCTTTCAACCTTTTAGAATGCGGAAAAAGTTACACAAATGCTGGGATGGGGAAGGGAGTGGAGCCTTCTGGGGAACCCTGGAAGATCAGATTGGGACTGATTTGGAAGAGCCAGATATGGTCCCTGGATCTGAGATTAACACCTCTAGCCTAGATATTGTTTCTTCTCCAGGTCAACCCAATGTAATTCAGCACTCCTATTAAAAACTCTGGTTAACATTTTGATCAACACTGGAGTCTTGTGTTTATGTTGAAACTAAACAGTGACAAATTCAGAGGGGCTCTTTTGGTTTGGTTATTACCTTGCTCCCCAGCCACACAGCTAGGGCCAGGAGACATCAAGTGAGGTATAGGTCGGGAGATGGTAGAGCTCATCACATTTGTCCTTCCTCCACTGTTGTTTCCACCAGCAACATCAGTGGCACGCAGAGACAGGGGACCTGAATGCAACAAAACACAGAGTGCCCTTTAGGTGACCGTTCGGAAATGAACAATTGTATTGCAGCATCTAGGAAGGCTACAATAAGATGATCAAACCATGTGTACAAAATTCTCATTCCACGCCCCACAAGCTATGAAATAAGAATGGATACTTTGAGGCTATCTGAAAAAAAGAAAAAAGAGGAATGACAGTCTAGTGAAATTCCCTTGACCCCTTTGTTAGAAATTGATAGTAGACACAAAATTCAGCTATGATTAATACAAAGAAGGATGAAAGTTGTAAGGTTTAATTGCATGAATTAATCAGTGAAAGCCAACTGTAATGAAAGGTCAGTGAGGTTATAGGTTAACCGTAAATGTGTTTATTTTGAAAGGCTATTTTGGTTCTTGGGCACTAAGTAATTTTAAAGAGTATTAAAGATGACCATTCCTTTAACAGTGGGTTGAATACAGGCTTAGAAAAGACTCACTGAATTAAATCATGACCAGCTTAAGTCCTGTTGATTTCAATGTGTCCACTTTAAGTTTATCTAAATCTGGATCCAACCCAATAAGTACTTGCTTTTGTTTTACTAAATTGTAAGTTCTAACTTCCTTTAATAGCTCCAAAAGTCATCTATATTGTGGTTTAGTTAACAGATTAATCTATTTCAAGCTAATTAATCACTCAAGAGTGCAATCCTATACATATTTAGATAGAAAACAGTCCTACAATTCCCCAGCCAGCCATAGCTAAAGTGTAAATAGTCTGAGTTACTATTTTACCAAAAGATAATTTAGTATTTAGATAATTACTCAGATATGAATTTGGATATGCAAAATTACCCTTAAAAACCAGGAGAGAATGAAATCCACTAAGGACTATTGCTATAAAATCCTCATTCATATCAGTGGGCTTGGTTAGGAGTGGGCAACTTAGGGAGATCTGGAGGCATTTTTGCCCCACAGATCCTGTCTCCTATGGGCTGCTGCACAGTCTGTGGGACACTCCGAAAAAAGAAAAAATGGGGAGAGTGGCTGGTTTTCCACCTGACCACTCCATTATCACTATAGACACTGGGTTTCTTGCTAAACTTTTTTTAAAAATGGGGGAGGGACAATGGGGGTTGGCAGGACAGGGTGTAAGCAGCCTGCAGGGCATGTGTTGCTCACCCCTGGAGTAAGGGGTGATCTCCCCTCCTTTGCCGTCAGATGTGAAACCTAGACTTCACTTGACAGTAAGCTATGCAACTACTGAAGGGAGAGGGGAGATCTTAAAGTCCTCACCCTTCTCCTTTCCAGGAGTTTTTGAGCAGCATTCCTTTTTGAAACTTAGCAACCCTCATTGCCAACTAGAAGCCAAATATGAAAACTGGATGTTTGACAGAGGCCACAATGTTTTAACCTGTGTTTTAGTGAACCTATTATTAATTAAATAAATAAATAAATTGGTTCACACCACTATTAATCTGTCAATGACGAGAGGCAGTATGGTATAGTTGCTAGAGTGTGGGACCAGGATTGGGAACTCCCAGGTTGAAATCCACTCTCGGGAAGCTCTTTGAGTAATCTTGGGCTAATCATTTGCCCTCAACCTAACCTACCTCACAAAGCTGTTGTGAAGATAAAAGGAAGAGGGAGAAGATGTACACCACCTTGAGCTTCTTGGAGGAAAGGCAAGATACAAATGTGGTAGATTAGATAGATAGATAGATAGATAGATAGATAGATAGATAGATAGATGATAGATAGATAGATAGATAGATAGATAGATAGATAGATAGATAGATAGATATTAAACTGACTTATCACATACACACACGCACAGCCCAATATGGTTATAAAAATAGCATGTAGATAGATAAAACACCTTATAAACCTCATGCGATAAGAGCAAGATTTTAGAAATATCTCAAACATTTGAGTGTTTAAGCCCCCTTTGTTTGATTTGTTCCAGAAAGAATATATAGAAGACAGATTTTATGTTTTGAAAGAATTAACATAAACTTTTACAAATTTGAGAAAGTGTAAGTTGGCCACTTTCCTCACACACTCAGATAGCTTTCTACCAGCCGTTCTGAACTCTTGGGAAGACATATTACCTGCTGCAAATGTGTTTCCTACAAGTTGCACAGGCAAAGCAACTGGTCTCACTATGTTCTTATTCCGAGACAAATCTTGAATTCCGCTTAAATTAACAGCAGAGGAAGACTGTGCTTGACTGAATACCGAGGAGTCTGTCAAAGAGATTATTGTAACTAACTACATGACAAAAATCTATATTAATTCTCAATTTTTTCTAAGTCAGCATATTTTTCTTAGAAACCGTTACAAATGCTGAGAATTTACTAAATATTCTCATCATCATATTTATCAATTATAATGCATTTCCCACATTCAAGGCATTTAAAAACTCACATATTTATTTTAAAAGTGGCTCAAATCCTAGTATTAACTTACTAGTAAGTACTATCAGTTATTGCACCAGGGCTACTTGCAGATAAGCAGTTCCACTTTTGAGAAGACTAATGGCATAATCCTATACATGTCTATTTAAAAGTAAGTCCCATTATGTTCACTGAGGCTTAATTCCTAGGTAAATGGGTATAGGATTGCAACCTGAATTCCTAGATCTGGAAAGTAGGTACAGTATCCCTTTAACACACTTTTAAAGCAGGAATAAATAAAGGGTCAAATGGAATAAAGACAATACAATCAGAATTGATAGGTTTTTGATACTCAGGTTTGTCATCAGACTTGACTGTGGCATATTCAACCATTTGAGAGAAATAATAGTTGCTACTGTCTTAATGCAGGGTTCTGCACTCTCTAGGCTCATTAAGTACAAGATCAGTTCTGACTGACTGGGAGAAGGCTCTATTGCCCTTCAAAGAATATAACAAGTCCCAGACTTCCTCCCAGCCTTGCAATGTGGGAGCAGGCAAGGATTGCAATGGTTGCAATGGGTTTTGGAAGCATGTGAGGAACCTAAGAAGTGCTACACAATTGTGAGCATATTCTCCCCACCCCCACCTCTAGCTCCAAACTGACCAGGAGCAGTGGGAGCTGGTGGCTACGATTTTGGTGAAGCTGTTATTCCATACTGGGTTTTAGGCAGAACAACCCAGACCGCTAAAGGAGCTATCCGCAGTGCTGAACCCAACCCCCAAAATAGGTTCAGCATTTTGGATAACTCCTGTAGAGTTCTAGCTGGTTCTGACTAAAACCCACTGAACAGGAGGGCTGGGGCTTGTCATTTTGGCGCTGTGCCTTCAAGACACCTTGAACATATTGGAAGCACAAGGCCACTGCAGGAACAACCCCCCCCCCCCCGCCACACACACAGGCATGTCCCTGAACTTGCAATAAGTTACAGAAGTGCCGCACGAGAGCAGGGGCAAGATTGCACACCCTGGAAGTGAAGGCAGGGTCCCATAACCGCTCATGTTGGGTTGGCTACTAAGGCTAGCCAAACTGTATGGATCTCTACTCCAAGCAGCCTCACACTACCCCCATTTCAATTTCAAGTGCCTGAAGCAAGGCCCCCTGCTATCCAATTTGCTCCGTTTATACCCACTTTTGCCTAGTTGTGGTTTCTCCTCTGCTATCAGTAATATCCAATGTTAGTCCTACTGTGAAATGAATGGGATTTAAATTAGGCAAGACCGAGTTAAGTATCATTCATTTTAATGAGTCAACACTAAGCAGGACTAACATTTGATACTACTCTATGTCTTTTGTGGTTCTCTCAGGGCCCTTTTCTTCTAGAGATGTAAAGGCTTGGGGCGGGGGAACCAGATTTTTTTTTTTAAAAAAACCAGTTATTGCCTTCAAATCTTTAAAAAATGCTAGGTTTTTTTGGTTTGTTTGTTTGTTTGTTTGTTTTAATGTTTCCATTTCTACCCATTTTTTTCTGGGCTGTTTCCTCCATGCCTTCACATCTCTGCTTTTTCCATTCTGGTTTGCTCTATGACCTGTTCCCAAGGGATATCATCCTCAAGGATGCTTAGCCATTGCTCAGTGGGGTGTCCTGTCAAAACCAGGTAAGCTGAAGCCCAGTGTATAGGTTTCAGTATCATGATGACAGCCCAAAATTCTCAGCCGTTGAGACTGAGGTGACAAATTCAAGTCTCAAGGCTCATCTCTGGAGCACGTCTCCTGGCATGAAGCTACCCGTACACTATGCTCAACATCTATGACCCTCGTCTGGATGCCTCCTCAGAGAGAAGCTCAAAGGGAAGAAATGAGAGAGAGGGCCTGCTCAATGGTGGCCCCCCAGTTATGGAATGATATCCCTGACGAGACTTGCCTGGTGCCAACATTGTTATCTTTTTGGTGCCAGGTTACAACTGCCCTCTTCTCTCAGGCATTTGGCAACATACAATGACCCTGTTCAGATTAAACGCTAAACCACAGTGGTTAAGCATTTTGAACTAAACATTATGGCTTAGTGAGTCATGTGAAACATTCCTAACCATGGTAGTGACATAACCACATTTTAAACACACTCACTAACCATTTGCTGCAAAAGGGTTAGCAGCTTAACCACAGCTTAGCATGTGGTCTGAACAGGCCCATAGAGTTTAAATTAATTCTTGGATTGTTTTGGCTGATGGTTTAACAAATTGCTTTTAGATATATGATGTCTATGGTTGTATGTAAATGCCTTTCTTTATATATTTTGTATAATGTGCTTTTAATGGTTTTTAATATTTGTAAATCACCCCGAGAGCTTCAGCTATGAGGCGGTATAAAAATGTGGTAAATAAATGAAGTATCTGGTCAGATGATGACCCCTCAGTGGGTGAAGGCTAAACATGCTTTCAACAGGGGTGGGGTCTAATGCCCTCCCCCCACCTTCCCCATAACTAACAGTAGCAAACTGAATCACACAAAATAGTTAAATGTACACATTATCTAAGTTAAGTCTATTTTTCTTATTCATTAAACAAAAAACCTACGGTTTACAAAAACAACGTTAAGGCTCCACAGTTTCCAACCAAGCACCAAAAAGCAATGAAACTGGGAGTTAAGGCTCCCAAGCCTTAACGCCACATCCTCCCTAAGGAGGCAGAAAGTGCAAGTGAAATTCTCATTCTCCCAAAGCAGATAAACCATGAGGACCGGGTGGAGAATATGATATGCAGAAGTGACCGTGGGGTTGTGGAAAACTGATCACGAACAACTTAGGGCCACCTACTTCTCTTTTTTTGTTTAGAGCAGCCCTTCCCCAACCTGGTGCCCTCCAAAGGTGTTGGACTACAACTCCCATCATTGCAAGTCAGTATGTCCCATGGTCAGAAAGCTGGGACTTGTCATCTCAAACACCTGGAGGGCAACAAGATGGGGAATGCTGTTCCATATCCTTACCAAATACAGGGTCTCAAACACATCTCACAAACACATCTCGCATATGGCAGCACACTTGATAACAAAAGGGGAACTATTCATTACAGATCTAGAACCAGAGCATGTTCCAGGCACTTCCAACTTTTGATCAATATCCTGCCCTTCAAAGAACCAATGTTTTTTTTTCTTAAAAATGTATTTAAACAAAATAGACTGTTCATTCCCCACAATCCCTCCACAATACATCATCTCATCAAAGCGACAGAGGAGCAGAAGAGGTTTAGTTTGGCTGTCTTGAACACCTTTCAGATGAGATTAGTTTGCAATCCTATACCTCTTGGGAGTAAGCCCTAGTGAATTCAGTGGCACTGGCTTCTGAGAAGACAAGTATAGGAGTCAACCTTCTCCAGCTTGGTGCTCTCCGGATGTGTTGCACTTTAACTCTCATATTATGTGTTATGGGGAAGACAAAAATCATTTCATACTTAATTTTAAAATAATACTGATGCATGAAAGTATTAGGTGGTAGCTCTGCCTTTGATCTCACACTGCTGAACAAGTAAGAGAAATCCTTTATCTGATATTCAAGAAACAGACATCCTATGCCATGTGTTGAAAACTAATGTTGACGTCTGAAGGGCTATCCGGATTACCATAGGTAGTCAAGATTCATTCATTGTTGTTTCATTTGGTTTATACAGTTTATTTAAAATGATGCAGCTCTTTTGTAGTTCCTTGATTGATCACATATCTTAATGCTGAAAAACATCATACTTTAGTACAGATGTGGGCAGAAAATAGATCTATCCTGAAGTTTTGGACATCAACTCGCGGCATTCCTGACAACTGCCCATGCTGATAGGGGCTTTTACAAGTTGAATTCTAAAACAACTGGAGATCTACATTCTGCCTTCCCTTGTTCTTGAACAACATTCGCCAACCTGGTGCCTGTCAGATGTCTTGGGTTGCAACTCTCAACATAAGGAGATGCTCTAAGAAATGAGAAGTAGCTGGTCCTAAGTTGTTCATCATCATTTCCCACAACCCCACAGTTACCTCTGCAGATCAAATTGCATATCTAGATTTTTGAGATGACAAGTCCCAGCATTCCTGACCATGGGACATACTGACTTGCAATGATGGGAGTTGTAGTCCAACACCTTTGGAGGGCACCAGGTTGGGGAAGGGCTGCTCTAAACAAAAAAAGAAGTAGGTGGCCCTAAGTTGTTCGTCATCAGATTTCCACAACCCCACAGTCACCTCTGCATATCATATTCTCCACTTGGTCCTCATGGTTTATCTGCTTTGGGAGAATGAGAATTTCACTTGCACTTTCTGCCTCCTTAGGGAGGATGTGGCGTTAAGGCTTGGGAGCCTTAACTCCCAATTTCCCTGCTTTTTGGTGCTTGGTTGGAAACTGTGGAGCCTTAACGTTGTTTTTGTAAACCGTAGGTTTTTTGTTTAATGAATTTCATGGCTTTGTGTAACGGATTACTGGATATTATACAGTTGACAAGCAGCCAGCATCAGCTAGGATGTTACACCATTTTGACATCCAATATAAAATCAAAGCTAGTGATATGTGTTGCACCCACTTTTCAAAATAATAAATGAACCCCAGAAGTTATGCTCTCTCACTTGAAATCTGAGGGGTCTCATTTGAATTTTTCAATAGCCAATGTCCAGAAATAAAAGCTTTCTATGACTGACTCATGAAAAGAAGCATTTCATGTTTTGTGTCTGTATTTGGAGAGAACCTGAAAAAAAATTCTACTGGACTAAAAACTCCCCAATTTATTCTGGAAGCACACAAGATGATACAGGAAAATATCCTAAATTAGAACAAGTTACAGTTTACTATATTAATTATTATAGCTCATTTTATGCTACATGCTTTTTCTTCCTGTTTGCATCTTAAAGTAGCAGATTATGATCATGTTTGTGGTCAAGTTTCAAGCCTGCATGGGCTGCATTTCCATCCATAGATATTTACTTAAAAGACCCATTGAATTTCCTTGGTTCTTTAAAAGCAACGTATTTGCTTTTAGATTTGCCACTCTCAGCACTCTGCGCGTGCTATGTATGCCTGCTTCATCTACCCTATTGTTCCCTGCAAGGCCCAGCCAGGGGAGGTCAGTAAATTAAACCAAGGGATGAAGGATGGGATTCCACCAAGTTCAGCTGAGAGCATTTCCTGTAGGACATGGACCTAACAGGAACGGTGAGGTCAAGTTTCTGGCAGACCCATTTAGGCAACTTTATGGCCTGATAGTTCTCTGTTTGGTAGCCTGCAGAAGCCTCATAAAGCAATGGGTATATGAACACTATTATTATGGTCTGCCACTTTGTCTTTAGTAGTCTGAGGTCCAGACCTCTTCAGAAGGGGGAATAGTGTCATGTTATAGGGTGACCACATGGAAAGGAGGACAAGCCATCCAAAATGGTGGCCAGCACAACATCTTGTGATACTAAATTCTATAGTTAACCAGAACTGTACACAGTATTCTAAGCGTGGTCACACCACAGATTTGTATAAAGGCAGTATGAGACTGGCAGTTTTATTCTCAATTACTTTTCTTATAATGCCTAACATGGAGTTTGCTGTCTTTACAGCTGCCACACACTGGGTTGACATTTTCACTGAGCTTTCAACCACATTCCCAAGTTTTTTTTTCTTGTTTAGTCACTGCAGGCTCAGATCCCATCAGTGTATATGTGATGTTGGGATGCTTTGCTCCAGTGTGCATCACTTTACAAATGCTTATGTAGAACTGTTGTTGCCATTTTGATGCCCATTTTCACACTATGGAGAGATTCTTTTGGAGCTCTTGGTAATCTCACTTCATTTTAAAAAACCTAAATATTTTGAGGTTAGCAGCAAATTTGGCCATCTCACTGCTCACTCCTATATGCATGTTGTGAAGAAAGTGGATAGGGAGGCAGTTTTTCCCTTTCTCATAATATTAGAATGAGGGTGGAAATGAGCAGTGACGTAGCCACGTTTGGTGATGATACCAAATTATTTAGTCTTGCTAAAACAATGGAGGATTGTGAGGAGCTCCATAAAGATCTCTGCATACCGAGAGAATGGCCATGAAAAGGGCAAATGCTGTTCAATGTAAGCAAGTGTAAAGTGATGCACATTGGGGGATCACAATTTCACATACACACTAACAGGATCTGAGCTAATTAGCAGTGACTGACCAAGAAAGAGTTTGGAGCAGGGGAGGTGGACAGCTTGATGAAAATGTTGATCCGGCTGCTGTGAAAAAGGCAACCTCCGTGTAAGGCGTAATTAGGAAAAGAATCCTAATTCTTGAAGACTAATATGAAAAATAGTAGATTCTCTGATTTGCGCTTGATGTATGTGGATTCTTTAATCTTACTATAGTAAAAATAACATATTTTAGTTTTAGATTCATGACTGTATTAGCAGTAAGTTAGTTGGGAAACAAATGTATTAGGAAGTGCAAAAAGTGAGTGTATTGCATCATTTGTGACAGACTTCTCTATTCATACATAGTTTATGGTATGTAGTAAGTAAAGAACAAACCTAAGGATGCCTTTCTGTGTGTATATATGAAAGAGGCAGGCACACAGACATAGATAGACAGTGGGCCAGGCCTAAATTTCCAGCCTAATCTATTTTACAGGGTCGTTGTGAGGGTAAAAGTAGCACATGCCATACACCCAAACATTACCAAACATTTGTTTTACATTTCTGTGAAAGTGAGCAGCAGAAGAAACTCACTAGATGGTTTTGAGCCAGTCATAGACTCTTAGCCTAACCTACCTCATGGGTTTTTGTGGGGGGAGATATGGCACTTGAAAGAATGATCAGTCTAGGGCTTTCCCCTTCCTCCTTACTAGAGAAGCTTCTTTGCAACTGATCAACTAAATGGAGTCTGAACATCCTCTTATATCACTACATCTGACCCATACCAAGAATAGCCATGTGGGTGTTTAGAAATATTGCTCAATTTAATTTTAATCTATCCAAGTTTGGATTTTTATTTTTTTGCTCTAAAATAGCCTGTGGTCAATGAATCCTATATTAAGCCTGTCAAAGATGTTGATACTGGTACTGGAGATAACAATACACAATAGTTTTGTTCAACCTGATAAAAAAAATATTAGAAAAGCTAAGATAATTCAGAATGTCACTGACTCTTCTATCCTACAGGGTTGTTGTGCTGATAAAATGGAGGAGGATTATGTAAGCCACTTTAGGTTCCTTGCAAGAGGAAAAAAGGCAGGTTATAAATGTAACATTAATAAACGTATTACTACTTCTACTAATTATTATTATTAATAATTATAATAACAATGAAGGAATAAAAATTCTTTAAAAATCAAATACATGGAATTTTAAAAAAAGAAAAGAAAAAGAGGGGGGAGCTTAACCTCTTCTCTTACAAAAAGCCTTGGTCCCTAAATACACAGAGCTCTCAAAGAGAAGTACAGCCAAATCCACACACCCCTTCAAGCTAGTGCATGGAGAATGAGACTCATTGCACTCAGTGGAACTTACTTCTGAGTAGACATGCCTTGGATTGAATTGATATGAAAATTAACGATCAGCAGCCATAATCAAATGAACATACACACATGCAAAGCATGCAAGCAAGTTGTTAATTGTAGAGTTATAGTGCTGTAAAGGAGAGGGAATTCTCACTCACATCTCTCCCTCTCCGCCTTCTAAGGTTCCAGACTGTTTTTTTAAAATAAAGGCTACAATCTTCTACACACTTACCTAGGAGTAAGACCACTGCATTCAGTCAATGGAACTTACTTCTGAGAAGAGACTACAGCAATCTCTTTGCTAGAGGAAGCGGCCATTGTAGCTGATGCAGGAGGGAGGGGGGGAGACTCTACTGAGCGTGTGCCATAATCAAAATGCCCCCCGGATTTTTAAAGAGGCACAGCTTTAATTTAATAAAATCCACTTAAGCGAATTTTAAAAAAAGAAAAGCAGTTCCACCTACACTAGAACGGGAGGAAGTAGACCCTGCCATTGGATTAATTAATAAGGCTCCCCAAAGGTAAGGACAGCCACGCAAAAATAGTCGCAACCCCTAAGTTCAATTTTCGGTTTTGGATTCAGGGGATTCTTTAATCTTTTTACTTTAAACTGCTTTCCTTCCCTCAGTCTTTCACCAATCTTCTTGAAATTTTCAGGTAATGTAAAACAAACATTTCTTTCTGGCACCTGTAAATTTCAGAGAGATTGGTGAAACATTTCGATTTTATGGCTGTTAGAATGACCCCTTTTACTGACGGCCCTTAACAAGGGAGGCATTGCTGTGCCTCCCTTAATAAGTCACAGAATGCAGCTTTTCTTGGTACAGAATTTGAATTTGGTGCCATAGCCAGGACTGTGATGTTCTTACACAGTCCTGGCTTTGGCAGGCTTCAGTTTACTGAACTGAAGTTCCTGTTCTTACAAATAGATACAAATTACTTCTTTGTCCCTACGGTTATATTTTAACATTGGATCAATCTTCCCCTTTAGGCTGTTGATATCCCAACATGTCTGAAATTGCTGTGACCTCAGAGTGAACTTTGCTTTGGAAACAATGGAAACTGGATTTCACTGGATAAATTAATCTCAAAAAGAAAAAAAAGAAGAAAAAAACTGGGTTCGCTGGGTTCAAGCTACATCAGCACCAGTGAAAATAGCCAGTGAGAAAAAGCAGAAGGGAAAGGATATTACCAAAAAGTTCTGCCAAGCTGATATACTCTGGAAATAACAGAACACTCTGAGAACAAATAGTGGATTGGCAAGGGAAGAGGGAAAGAGAGTTGGAGAAAGAAGCATTGGCCAGCGGAGGAATCAGGTTCGAGAATGGACATGATAATTTCTCATTTGCCAAAAAGCTGACTGGATTTTAGAATGTTCAAAGCCTTTAGAGATTGAGTAGTGGAAGGAAGTGTGGCCAAGAAATCTGGAAAAGTGCCACTATCTTCCAGAACGACTCACTGGTGGGCCGGCTAGCACACAATAGAAGTACAAGATCTTAGTGGACTCTTTGTGGCCCATCTTGTTGACCCAAGCTATTCGAAAACTAGGTGCAGCCTGGCAAAGATTTACACCACTCTTCCCCAACCTGGTGCCCTCCAGAAGGGTTCGGACTGCAATTCCCACCATGGCCATGCTGGCTGAGAATGGTGGGAGTTGCAGTACAACATATCTAGAGGGCAGCAGGTAGAGGAAGGCTGATCTACACCATGGTCCTATCACAAGAAACCATATCACAAGTCAAATCCATGATCATATTTTTCACATATTATTTTCCACACAGGAAGTGACATGAAGGGGTAGGAAGGCATATATAATTTCTTGAATTGTAGCAAATATACGAGGCACAACAGTGCATAGGGAAAGCTACCTCAAGGCACCAGTCATACTCTATAGTTATGAAGAGACACAAAAGCAATTATATACAAACATAAGCTTAATATGCAACATTTCTAGAATTGAAGCTATTTGTTTGTTCTCCTCTTCCCTCTCCTTCCCCTTTTCCTTTTGTACAGCATGTTTTAGCATTGGTGCATAGTAAAACTTGCATTTTGCTCAAATGTGTTTCTCCTCCAAGAATCTATTAGGTAGTATTTGAATGGGCTGATGAGGATAATGTAAAAACATATTCAATTAAAGATTATAATTCTAGGAGGAGGCAAAAAAGGGGTTTGGCAACTATGTCCTGACAAGCAAACATGCAGAAGAACAAACCAAACAAAAAACATGATGAGCTGATAAGGAGAAAGGAGAGCACAGGAAGTAGATTTGCTGACTTTGCAGGTGTAACCCAAGACAAAACTGTGTCTATACTAGATTACTCATTCTTCCAGATAGTATGGGTTCTTTTGTTGCTGTATGTTACCATGCCAAGAAAGCTCAAAGTCAAGTATTCAACAAAATAAAAATGCAAACATTCTTTGCATCGTGCTTAAACATTCTCAGTCTGGTTTAGAAATTTAAATGAACATTGGGTAGTATTCAACGTTGCATTACCGCTAACGTAAATAACATTGCACTAGCATTAACTATCTCTAGCACAGATTCACCAGGGAAGCTAGTCGCACCAGTAACCACTATTGCCATTGCACTACAAATAG
This sequence comes from Anniella stebbinsi, assembly GCA_029215795.1. Taxonomy (NCBI): domain Eukaryota; kingdom Metazoa; phylum Chordata; class Lepidosauria; order Squamata; family Anniellidae; genus Anniella; species Anniella stebbinsi. The sequence continues at coordinate 58,582,210 of JARDYH010000006.1, read as the reverse complement.
TTCATGCTAGCACAATGTCATTTATGTTAGTAGTAGTGCAGCGTTGGATGTTACCCACTGGGATGGAAGAATAACTCCCATCAATTCAAAGTATATCTAACCATAGAGAGTCTAGCAGTGACTATGAACCCACCGCGATCTAGAGTTTTCTATTTGCTACACCACAGTAGAACAAGTGAAATATTGCTAGTTGATATTTCTTGTGCTAATTGACTACTTATAACAGTACAGATACAGTTACAATGCAAACCTTTTTTCAAATGTGACCAGAGCTGTTTCTTGGTATAGACAGATATTGCCATAGTGGTCCTAGAGAACAAGATGGGGTAAAATTGTAACTTCTATTTGGCCAACTTTTATTGGTGGTGGATAGCCTTCGTCAACCTGGCATCCTCCAGATGAGTAAGACTACAACTAACCAGCAACATGCTGGCTGGGGATGATGGGAGTTGTAGCGCAACAGATCTAGAAGACACCATGTTGGGAAAAGCTGGTGTAGAAGCATACGAGCTTTCAAATGAGAGAGAAAGTCTTCATCAGGATTCTGGCCAATGAAAAATTCTGTTTAACTTGAAAGCATCTATACTTTAAGGCAATGCCATACTAACTAAATCGCCAACAGAGTTTTATCGCTTACATAAAGTTGCATTGTAGGTATTCAGGAAAATACATTTACATTTATTTAGACAACCAAAACATATAATTTACAACTATGAGCCAGTGCAAATGTAGTTTTAACCATAGTTAACATCGCTGCCTTAAGTATAGTTCAGGTAGGTGTGAAGAATTTGATCCCAGGAATGGAGAGGGCAGAAGGAATAATTGTAATCCCCCTCCCCTACAGCCTCCTAACCACAGTTAAAAATATATACATGCATCATCTCTGTGTATCTCACTTTTCTTCAGACATCAATGGCAATTTAAATGAGTGTATTTAGTAAACAAATTTTAATAATAATAATAAAAGAAAGCAATTATTTTCAAGATAACCTTTTTATGCTACTCTTTAGTCAGATCCTAATTTCAGTCTTATCCAAACACTAGACAACTTAAACACTGGGGAAAAATCCTTCCCCCTTGTCCTGTAAGTAGGTTATGCCAAACACATATGCCTCATTCAACCAAACACTGCGACTGTACCATCTTGGGTTTTGTGGGGACATCCTCACCTCACACAATTACACCCCAGTCAGTGCATCCTCACTGGCCCCACTGACTAAATATTGGGGGGCAAGGTTTCAAGCAGGGAGCCTGCTCTATATAGGTTCCCTGCATAAGCTCCCTATACAAGGCTCTAGATCACATGGAGAACCTATGTAGGTAGAACTGGCTCCACACTTTAAACCTTTCTCTAGCGCAAGAGTGGACAATTTCAGAGAGTCCAGGGATCACTTTGACACTGCCCCCACCCCAGATCGCACTCTTGTCTCTTCTGCACCACTAAATTCAGCAGCAATGACAAAAAATATCAGTAATCTACCAGCAGCAAACCATTACAATGGGGTTAAAAGGACAAATTTAATTTGTTTTCAATTTCGACAACATGGCAGTGGCAGGAGTCCTGGGCCTTACACATCGATGGTTAGAAGATGGGGCCGGCAAGTGCAAGGCCTTCTCCCCCTCATATAATAATGTGAGGGGAGAATGCCTGAACACTTCAATGAGGCTTGTCCAGGTTTTCTTCATGAGCCACACTAAAAATGAATGGCTTGTGGAGAAGCCTATCAATGGCTACTAGTCCTGATGGTCATATGCTACTTTCAGTATTAGAGGCAGTATGCCTATGTAAACCAGTTCCTGGGGAACATGGGCAGGAGGGTGCTGTTACACTCATGCCTGCTTGTGGTTTCTTCTGGGCAGTTTGTTAGCCACTGTATGTGAACAGAATGTGGGACTAGTCAGACCCTTGGTATGAACCAGGATGGCTCTTCTTATGTTCTTATGAACATATGCTGGACATCCACCTGGATTTACCCTCCACCCCAAGCCATGTGATCTAAGGCTAAGTGGCAGCATAGTCACAATTTCATAAGCACTGGCTCTAGGTTACAATTTATGCTCAGCTCCTACCTGTTTGAGTGAACCCTGGCTTGTATCCATTAGCTGTTCCACTCTCAGGGGTCATGGATGGAGATGCTGAAGAACTAGGTTTAGCAGAATGGCTAGCAGAAGAAGATTGCCTGCTTCTACATTCTGCAAGTGAAGCAGCTACAGTACATATTAAAGCGACCAGACTTGATGGTGAGACAATTCAGCATACAGATGTTCATTAAACACATTTTTAAAACAGTTTAAAAGCACATCACAACATTATTATCATCATCATCATCATCATCTTAAAAAGGCTACACAGAAAACAACAGAGTTCATTCAAAAGCAACGTTCTTGGAATTTTGTCAACTAAAGATTCTTTTTAGCTACGAAATCCTTCATATTCCCTACAGCAAGTTTGGTCATGCTTTTGTTAGGAGAAAAACCGAAGAGTGACTTCAAGGGAAGCACATATCCACACAAATAGTACTTGATAGCAAATATGACTAATACCACCAGCCCATAGTCTGTTGTGTAAGACAAAAAATGTATAGTTTCAGAAGCAAGGGCCTGTCCACAACAGCAACCTTAATGTGTTGTTCACATGTAGCAAAACTCCTGGGATATTGCAACAGGGAAGCAGCATATGGCAGCAGAAAGCTGAAGCTGTGATCCACAAAGCTTTGCACAAGTCACACATACTATAAAGGGAGAGGAATAAGGCAGCAGTAACACTGAGCCCTAGTGCACCCAAAACCAAAAGTATTATGCCAACTAGGCAGTGCCAGTGCACGGCTGGCTGAATAAAAGCCTTATGTAGCTACCAAAACATAACATGGGGTCTAACTCTGGGTTATCTCACCACCAAGAGCGTCCTTGGGTGGTTTAGATCCACCCAGTGGCAGGGGAAACAATGAGGTGATGAGAACTAGCATGTATGATTGGTCATTCCCACTTCACTCGCAACAATGCTCACAGTTGTTGTGACATATGAACCAGCTCACATGCCCTTCGACAGCTGATATGAGACACTTAAAACTAGATGCCACCTTCTACTACCTAAAAATAGCAGTTTAGTTTTACATATCATCATAGGAATCTCCCACTTAAAAAAAAAGTTAAACAAGAGCCACAAATTACTGTTTAATCAAGCTAGATTTAACATTGTTGTTGTTTTAAAAAATTATCTAGGCACATATCTAACAGGATATTTGTTACCTTTCCAGCATATAAGGGGTCCCTTTGACAGCACACCTTGGGAGCTTCTTACTAGGTAGTATTTTAAGTGCTTCTGCTTCTTTGGTTGAGTGGCAAGTTTCAGGTTAATGTGGTTAGAAAATTCAGTAAAATATCGAAATCCTCTTTCTCCGCAACCTATACAGTTTCCAGAAAAACCTGGGAATGAGCGGAAGAGTAGAAATACAAATTCATATTCTTTCCAAATTATGCTATAGGCCATTTCATTGCTACCTGTTAATTTCACTTCTATTAAACTTTATGCACCAGATCCTTACATTGCATCTACTTTGTTTATTAATATATCTCCAGTTGTACACAAATTGCTTGAAGGACAAAGGAGAACAGAGACATAGCCTCATTACTCGGCAGGTATCACCAGTCTTGCTTCCACTGATCCGTTTACCTTCTAGAATAGAGGTGGCGAACCTTTGGCCCAGGGGCCAAATGCAGAACTCCAGGCCTTTTGATCCAGACCTCCAGATTATCACCAGGACTCACGATTCAGCAAAACCAGAGCTTGCCAAAGTTCCCCGAATCCCATCTCGAAGCTTGTTATGACATGAGTCCATATCAGATTGGAAAGCTTTGTGGTTTTTCTCCATGCGTATTTTCATGCATATTTTCCCATATGTACACATCAGTTGTGCACATCTTTGAAATGTACAATTTTTTCAAATGTACGCATGCTGTTGAACACATAGGGTGGGTAGGCGTGAATCACATTGCCAGTTCAGAAATGTACGAACTTCGACTGTAGATTGCGTCCAAGTCCGTGTTTGATCCAGAAGATGCAAACTTGGTACATCCTAATGAAAGTGAAACTAATTTCTCATACATCCTTACCCAGGCCACACACCCTCATGGGTGATATTATTTATTCTGACCTGCTCTGTCCCCGAACTACAAAGCAAATGGGAATAACTTGCATACACTACTGAAAAAGAATGCTTGGGTGCAAAAGTCTTTTTTTTTCCTCATTGTGTACTGGGACAAAGGTAAGAGCCACATTGGTGACTCCACCCACTTTTGGCCAAAGCCACACCCATTGCTGGAATAAAAACACACCCAACAGGTTTCAACCAGGGTAACAGAGATCTCAACACGAAAAAGGTCCTGTTCCCGACCCCCCATTCTAGAACAACGTTTCAAAGAGCAGCAAACCTTCCAAAATGCCAAAGCCACAGCAGTGTTAAGGAAAGTAAATAGCTCAATTAAGATGCTCAGCATCGTTTCACAAAGCCACCTTTGTCTCCCAGGGTTAGAATGGATGCCAGGATGATATTTCTTTTCACTATCAAATTATCTCCTTACTTTCCTGTTAACACATCTTTAGTTTTTCTTGCATTTTCAGAGGCTTCATTTTTACTTTTATGTGGGGAAGGGATTTAAAGTGGTAGCAAGGGATGAGAGGAGGGAGGGAATAAATATCCTTCCTAGTCCAAAGAATTTCCTGATGGAAATAGTAATCCATGTTTCCACAACAGACTTTTCCCATTGTAGGGCATTCTGATAAGGCATAAATCAGTAAATATTTGAGACAAAGTACATAGTACGATCGAAAGAAAAGTTGAGAGCTCATCACTCCAAAGAGTACTGTAATCTCGCCTAAACACAAAAGACTTGAGAAGAAAGGTCAGAGGGTCAAACTAGTTTTGCAAGGTGACCTAAATTACATCTTTAATTGGGCTCTGCTGGATAGATGTAGGGCTATATATTATCCTTGACTCATTGTAAATTTCTCACTGATTTCAAAGCAAGTTTGGTATGACAGAAGAAGGATGACACTCAGTAAAGGTTGTGTAACAAAACCACCTCCTAAGCATATTCCCTTGATGATTCCAATGTTGTGAACCGCCCAGAGAACGTAGAAATGTAATAAATAAATAAAAAACAAAATCTGTGCTAAGGCAATTTGTTCAGCATCAAGAAGACTTACTCAGCAAATGAATTGTGAGGTGCAGGGTGTTTTAGCTGGTTAATCAACAGTTGACTTTTAGATTTAGAATGCTGGCAGAGGCCAGACTGAATGTATGCAGTAAAGCTGTTATTTTGAAAATATAACCTTTTTATTTGTTTTTTTAAAAATAGATTTATAAGCCACCCTATAACAAAAAGTTGTCAGGGTGACTGGTATAATAATGTTCACTTTATGAAAAACTTGCTCAGAATTTGAAAGGTGATGAATTATGGTCTATGGTCTTAGAAACTAAAATATGTGTGTGGCAGGATTGGAGGGGATGATGGAATTTGTTTTTTTATATACTAGCGTTTTAAATTCTGCAACAAAGGTTAGAAATTCACTTTTTGTTTAAATAAAATGCAAGTTGATGAGATTTCTAAAATTCCATAGGCCTGCTGATACAGAAGGGCCCAGCTATAAGTAGGGATATATGAAGAATCCACTGTCAGATTTTTGCTAATCCACATCACTTGGTACAGTCCATTCAGAAATCCATACATTTCTGGACTTGCTATGTATTCCGCACCACAGAACAACCATATCTAATTAAATGTGCACAATTAGTCAATGGGTAGATACATACAAAAATGCATACAAGCTGAAAAATGCAATCAAAAATACACATTTATGTGCCAAAAATTTGTACGGCTTTATTTCCGTAAAAGAAATATTCTGCATGGAACCAGCACAGAATAGACTTGAAGGTAGAAAATGGAGGAAGTCTGTAAAAATGGACCTGGCTAAACTGTTTAGCACTAGTTAAAAGCACCTCAATAAATTTGCATAAAGTTGCTTGGACATCATTGACTCTCACACACTCAGTGGAGGTGCCAAAATGGGTTATATATAAAGCTGAAATTGAGTATGTATGTAATCCAAGATTATTTTGAAAACACACGATTTTTACCTTCATTCCTAAAAATGTGGGACTTGAAGTACCTCATAAGAACAGCCAGCACTGCAGGACATAGAATAAGCCAAGGCACAGAAAGAATAGAATGTAGGGTTGCGAAATTTCCAAACCAGCCCCACGCAAGCTGATATTTCATTTATTATATCTATATGCTGCCCAATAGCCAATGCTCCAGAACCTGATTAAAATCTTATCATATGCTGCCAAATGTCTGGGAGTAGATGAAACTCTCGATCTGGTGCTGAAAGGATAACAATGTTGGCACCAGGTAGGCCTCATTGGAGAGATAGTTCCATAACTGGGGGGCTACCACTGAGAAGGCCTTCTCCCTTGTTCCCATCTTCCAAGCCTCCCTTGGACAGTTTAGAAGCTGCAGCTCATGCAAAATGCTGTGGGCAGATTGATAACTGGGACAAGAAGGCCTGAACATATAACACCAATTCTGATCTGCTTACATTAGCTGTCTTTATGTTTCCGAGCCCAATTCAAGGTATTTTGTCCCAAGACATGTAAGGCTTTATAGGTCAAAACCAGCACCTTGAATTGGGCTCAGAAACATAAAGACAGCTAATGTAAGCAGATCAGAATCGGTGTTATCAATCTGCCCACTGCATTTTGCATGAGCTGCAGCTTCTAAATTGTCTTCAAAGACAGCCCCATATAGAGCTGTGACGCCCTGCCTGCACCCGTGACACTCACCGGGCCACACAACAGGGCTGTCTATGCCACTCACATTCAGGGCTTACTTCAACCCCCCCGCCCCCCCCCCCGGTGCTTATGACGTGTTTGAGGGTTTAGGCTTACTGCTGCTGCTCCTGTCCCGCCTTTACTCTTTTAGGCCCCACAGCTCCACAGCCCAGCACTCTAGCCCTCAAATCCCCCTTCATTCTATCCGCTGCCACCAGTACCTTCCTCAGGTACACTTCCAATGATCACACCAGTTGATATAATTAAATGTAATTTATTAACTAGATGATTGCTCAGGTAGCAAAAGCTGGATGGTTTCCTTAGTTCAACAGCGTATTGGTTACAGGCACAATGCTTAATGGTTTCAGTCAGTAATTTCTCTTCATAACATGTTTCAAATATAAACTTCTAAGTTCTATGTTTCTCCTGCTTACTCTACCCACTCTAAGTTACACTGCACTCTTTCCCACAAGCTAGTTCCACCAAAATAATAAAACACACTGGCCCTTCTTAGCCTCTAATCTAGTCAACAACAACTTCCCTCTCTCACTAGCTCTTGTCAGACAAACATAGATAGATAGATAGATAGATAGATAGATAGATAGATAGATATTATTCTCTAATTCTTCCCACTCTCACACAGCTAGCCAATCCAGGCACTCCCCCACCACCACCCAATCAGCACTCACACATGAACTCCCCCCTTATACTTACTCGGCTGCAACATAACTGTGAGTCTATTTAACTTCTTTCTTGGAACTTTTGGCATTTTATAAACAATTATTTACAACTTTTTATATACAAGGACCTCTAAAGTAGCTGAACATCACAAGAGCGCATTGCAGTAATCTAACTAGGAGGTTACAAACGCATAGACGACTGAAGGCAAGTTATCCCTGTCCAGATAATGATAGAAGGGGCAACCAAAACTGATAGAAGGTGCTCTGTGGCACTGAGGCCATCTCAGCCTCATGTGACAGTGATGGCTGCACAAGAAACCCCAAGCTATGAAACTACTCATTCAGGGGGAGTGCAATCCTATTCAGAACAGGTTGAGCATCCTCCATCCGGTCAGAAGAACCACCCATTAACAGCATCTTGTCTGGATTGAGCTTCATTTTGTTAGCCCTCATCCAGTCCAGTGTCACAGCCAGGCACCGATCTAGCACGTCCACGGCCTCACCTGATGAACATGAAAAAGGAGAAGTAGAGCTATGTGCCATCATTCTGATGACAACATACCCCAAAACTCTGGATGACTACACTCAACTGTTTCATGTATATGTTGAATAGCATAGAGGACAAAACTACCCCTGCAGAACCACATACTGGAGAATCCATGGGGCCGAGCAATATTCCCCAATGCACCACCTTCTGCAGCTGACCACCCAAGTAGAAGTGAAACCACAGCATTGCATTAACCCCCACTCCCAACTTAGAGAATTATCCTAGAAGGATATCATGGGTGATGGTATCGAAAGCCACTGAGAGATGAAGAAAAATCAACAAGTTCACTCTCCCCATGTCTTTGTCCCAACATAGGACATCATACTGGTTTTTTGTGTCAAAACTCACCCTGAATCCTGATTGAAATGAATCTAGATAATCAGTCTCAACCAACAGTGTCTGGAGCTGGTTAGCAACCACCCACTCAAGAACCTTGCCCATGAAAAGAACATTTGCCACTGACCTAAAATTATTTTAAGATTTTAAAAATTATTTTAAAATTAAGATTTTCTGAGTGCAGGGAGAGCTTCTTCAGGAGTGGTCTCTTTCAGGCAGCCCGGGACTACTCCCTCTTGCAAGGAGGCACCTCCCTATGGCTGTTTCCTCCCTGGCAGTTTTTATAAGCCAAGAGGGGCAAGGATCCAATACAGGAGTGGTTGCATGAACCTGTCCATTCACCTTGCCAATGTCCTTGAGCTGTACCAACTGAAACTCATCCAAGAAAGGTGGACAAGGCTGTGCTCTGGATCCCTTACCTAAATCACCTGTTGTAACACTGGAGTGTAAGTCCCGGTGGATGCAAGAGATTTTTTATCCTGGAAGTACCTAGCAAATGCATTATAGCAGGCCTCAGACGGATCCACAGTGTCCTTAGGGCCAGAACATAATAGGCCCCAGACAACCCTGAAAAGCTCTGCTAGATAGCAGATAGAGGATTCAATTGATGTTGTTTCTTTGCTGCCTTCACTGCCCCTGAATATACATGGCCAGAAGCATGCACCAGTGTTCAACTGACTAGTTTTTCTCCATCTGCACTCAAGCCGTCTCTTATTTTGCTTCATTGCTCTCAGCTCTGGAATATACCACTGAGCACTACGAGCAATGCTCCAGAGGGGGCACTCCGGAGCAATTATTTCTGCATTCTACAAATCAACCAGGGTTTTGACAGGAGAGCCAGCCATACCAGCCGGAAGATGGAATTTCCTTTTTCTGGCCCTGGACTTGGGTTTGCCGCAAATAGACTCCACAAAGAAATCACTACCTGCAGCTGATCATCCTGATCTGTGCCTTCAGAGAATCCATCAAACCCCCAAACCCCTTCCAAGTGACCAGAAAAAGAATATTGGGGTACAAATTGCATGCTTCTGTCTTTAAGGTTAAGAAAAAGCAATTATGAGAGCAACATGGCATTTCATGTTAGTGTTCATTACCCTTTGGCAGCACTCAGGCAGTTCATTCAAGAAAGCCAAGACGGCACTCCAGTTTCCCTTCTGGCCCGGGGGGAAAACAACCATGGCAGCCAAGAAGAGGCAGAGAGCGCTCTTCCTGGCTACCCTTTCTGAATACCTGAGCAGAGGCTTGTTAGAGCCTGCACCAGCATCTTGTATAGGCTAAAGCAAAAACTGCAACTGAATGTACTGAGACAAAGAGCCAGGGGACATTGCAACCCTGTTTGGAATGAAGCATGGCTAGTCAGGGCTGCACATGAGTAAGTGTGCTGCCTCCCGCCCACTTGCTGCTTTTGAATTGCATTTGATTGTTTGCTGTGATGTCCAGACCTGGCATCCTGGGTTGTTGAGGGAGAAACAACCCAAAATTTCAACCAATGATTTGTTGTCGGGTTAAAACGCAGGAATTCTCTCCCTCAAGAACCTAGAATGCTGAGTTCAGGCATCACAACAATCAAGCCAGGAATGGGGGTATTCCTGGACTGTTTGCTAAACCAAATGCAAAGTGGAAACAGCGAGCGGGCAGGGGGCAGGTTGCTCACATGCAGCCCCAACGACCCATGGGTTGTCATTCCATGCGAACTGAGCCATTTTGTACAACTACAATAGTTCCCCCACCACCACTCCACCAAGTCAGAAAGATGCTCTTTCTAACCGGGTGAAGAATTCTGAGGCACTCAGAGGAAGTGCTTTCATGCTCGCTCATCAAGCAGTAATAGTTAATTGCCCCAGGTGAGCAGGAAGTGCTTTTGGCCCCTCTGGTCAAGGAGCAGTAACAGATCAATGGATGATATGTGAAAGGAGGCAGAGACTCTTAGGGCAATCTTATACTCAAAAACAAGTCCCATTGAGTTCAGTGGAAATTATTCCCAAATACATGGATATAAGATGGCAGCTGATAGCAACATATTTCAATTTTTCAAAATTTTGAACCTTCAGGGCTGCTTAGATGGGGGAACAATAGGAAGAATTTGCCCCTGGGCCCCACAACCCTCACTCCCACTGGCCCCTAGCTCAGCCACACCATGCATAGGTCCTTGTATGGGGCAACAGTAAGGCCCCCAACATCACATTTGCCTCAGGCCCCATAAACCCACTGTGTGGCTCTGAGCACCTTTGACTGTAATGATATTAAAATTGAAAGATGGGATTCAGGCTTTGTTTATAAAGGGCTTTTAAAATTAAGTTCAATATATTATGGTGAGAAATCCATTGACCTAGCACAGCTTTCCCTAACCTGATGCCCTCCAGATGTTTTGGACTTCAACTCCTATCAACCACATCCAGCATGGCCAATAGTAAAAATGCTGGGAGTTGTAGTCCAAAACATCTGGAAGGCACCAGGTTGGGGAAAACTGGCCTAACATAACATTAACCCAATCTTTGGGCATTATAAATTTAGCATGGCATGAGGAATAATTAACGGAAACCAGTTTACCTAAAAGTGCATTTTTTCCATGGTCATCTGGCAAAAACCTCTTGTCAACAGCACAGACTAGAATGTGCTCAGGAAGATTTGGAGACTTGGCTCCCACCAACAGGAAGCCTGCTGGGATATCGATCTGTTCCATACACAGTGATATTAGCCGCAAATCTTTACCTGCTTGACAAAAACCTGAAAAGAAATGATACATCATGAAACATCTATGAGTGATTTACTGTTTTTAGTTCCACTTAGAACAATTAAGGGGAATACAGTTCATTCTAGTCTAATACTCCCCCCACCCAACACACACACCTCATGAAACAACGGTCTGTCCTAGCTCAATATTTCATCAAAGCCTCTAAAGTCCATGGACAAAGGGCACTAGATAAATTAGTAATATATAAAACAACTGTAGACCCATGGGAAAAAAGAGTTAGCAGTTAGCATATCGTGTTGCTACAGTGAAAGAAGTTAGCAGATTCATGTTGTTCTACAACCTCTTATTGTATATATCTGTGGGGAAGCTTTGAAAAAAAATCACAGAGAAAGGTCCAGGGGCGGGGGAGGAGGCAGGACAAACAGGAAGGTAATTTATCCTCTTTCCTTTGGCTCTCTCTCTCTCTCTCTCTGTGCTCCACATACTTCTTTATCTCAATTTAACTAAAAACGAACTGTACACAGAAGCAGCCTCCCACATTTGTATCACTAGTTCCATCAGGTACAGGAGTAAATACATGTGTATTTGAGTGTGCAAATTGTGGGTGGCTCTACAAGAGCGATTTAAAGCTCTTTCAAAGCGCATTACCAATTTTACCTCCACGTGAACGGAGCGCAAATCGGGGGCCGAGGCGCTTTTTCTGTTCAATTATGCGCATTATCAAATGCGTGTTAAATAGCGAGTTTAATTTACTCCGGGAGTTAACGAGACTTATGACCACATAAACAAGCGATTCTCCACATGTAAGCAACTTTAAAGCCCATTTCATATAACCGGTAATGCGCTTCACCACCTCCCGTGTATAGAGATTAGGCATAAAAGCGATTGGGAGAAGATGCACATAATCGGCCAACCGGGCGTCAAACCAAAATCTTGTAGAGGGGACCTGCCTCCGTGTGAAATTGTCCCCTGCTTCTGTAAGCCAGACATCTCCAACCTGGTACTCTCCAAATGCCTTAGACCACACACTCCATGCTGGCTGGGGATGATGGTGGTTGCAATCCAACAGATCTGGAAGGTACTAGGTTGGGGAAAGCTACAGGGAGTGATCCATGCAACTCTGCATCCATGCACAGAACTCATTTCCATGGGAACACCTAACTTCATGGAACTGTTTCTTGGGACAGCCACCCCAGCTCCTCTATTGCTGGAGCTGGAATGTACCCTGTCAATCAGAGTGGCTGTTACAAGTATTGGGGGAGGGGGGTTGGTCTGAGGGGAACATGTGACCCAAGACACGTACACACACACACACATTTCAGTCCTTGAAACTGCAAGGGGCCACTAGCTTCTCATAGTTCAAAAGACTTCTGTGGGAAGACACTGAGCCAATGTCCTCCCCACACTTTCAGTCCCAGGTTGAAAGGAAACAAGCAGCAGGATTAGGCCCCAAGTGAAAAAGGAAACAGAGGCCTGGGTAGCTTAGCGTTGGTTCACTGCTATCTTAGGCCCAAACTGAGCTATGCATGCCTGTTTACCCAATTCTCCTGCAAGAGCACACGGCCCCAATTCAGATCAGTACCATGATCAAGAGATGAGGGTTGGAGTTTCCTCCTGCCTACCACTATTTTTATCCCAAAATTCTTCCCCACACACATACACACACACCCATGGGGAGGTTAAAAAAAGAAGAAAAGGCATTACTAGAATCAATAGAAACTCCCCCTTTTTTTAAAGCCACCCAGTGCGGGGAGGGTGGGGTTTCAGGATGAAAATGAGTGGCAGGCAGCTTAAACCCTCTTCTCCCAAAGCTCCACAGTTCTAATCCAAATCAGGGCCATACAGGCTTGCAGGAGAGTAGGGGAAATAATCATTCATAGCTCAGTTTTGCATGATTAAAAGAACATCTATTTGTCCCTGAGAATATTGACAGGAAGGGAGCAGCACACATTCTGATCCCTAGACCCTTCTGGTTTTAAATTTAAGCCGCGGGGGGTGGGGGGGTTAGGAAGCCAGGAGTCTCTCTCTCTCTTTAGCTTAGTTTTTCTCTCTCTCTCCCTTTCTTTTTACATACCTCAGGGCCTGCAGGAACCTACTCCAACTCTGGGTCCGTTTTGACACCCATGCATTCTCACATGGGACACCCACATTACTAATAAGGAGAGTGGTAGTCATAAATATATGTTGAGGTTTTAATATTTAATCTCATGATTCTCAACAACAATGGAAGAGTCCCCATAGTTCATATAATTAATTCTGAAAATGCTCCCTAGAATTTATAAACATTTAGACTTCTATTGTGTACTAGGAAAGTCCCCATCTATTTGGCAGCCATATTGTCATGAACTCTCCTACTCATTAGGAGAGGCATGCTCAGTGGAAAAGGTTCCTCTTGCATCAGGGCAGGGTGGGCTATGATGTGGGATGAGGTATCCCCTTTTTGTAAACCGCCAATAAAGAAATGCAGTAAATAAATAAATAAATAAATTTACAAGTATGGTCCAGTCTGTGCCTTTGTGGATATACTGTCCTCACAGTCAAGCAAGTCACAAAGAAGAGAGCATTGGGCTAAATCCAACATTACGTGAATGGAAATGGGAGTTTCCTTTCCCTTTCATACCCCTGCAGCCCCCATACCTCAAATTTGGTCTGAAGAGTCCCCCAACCCTCTGGAGCAGATATGGAAGGTAGAAAGGGAGCTACACAAATTGGGGGTGCAGTTCTGGATATCTAATATTTGTAATTATCATCATTCCAAAGGGAACCAAACTCTCCTTTTAGATGAGGGAATCAAGATTACTAGTGCATATAGACATATCTTGATAGCATTTATTGTTTTATGTTTTTATGACTTGGAAGTTGCCTTGAAGATGTTTTTGATGAGCCTGGGGCAATAATGCAAATAGACACACATGCAAAGTAATCTTTGGTAGTTCTTATAATACTGAACATATGGTCCCAGTGTGTTTTATGTATGCTGGGGCTTTCATGAATCAAGCATTACAGTGGTGACCTGTGAGGATTACTGCTACGGTATATGAAAGAGCATGGCCATGGCCAGAAGTATCCAGAGATGACAGATAAGGGAAGAAAATACCAAAAGTGATAAGGAAACAGCATGGATGTCTTAATTACTATCATCATTATTCCACAGTATGTGTGTGGTAGGGGAGAAAGGTGCGTTGAGGGGAGTATTAGCTCAGGCTATTTCATTACAAAAGCAATTTAGTCTAGGCAAATTTTAAATATAGCATTTGAACACAGTTCGTCTAAACCCATCGATAAGAAGTTTCTATCAGCACAAAAATGTAAGATTAAAAACACCTAAGAAATGGCCTTAATATTCCAGTTGGGAACATTATGTCTACACCAGCACAAACACAAAAACTGCCCAAATTTTCTTATCTATTTTGGATACACAAGCACTGTATTGTATACTTGTGTAAGCTCCAGTGATGCTAAAGTGTAAAAAAAGTATTCCATACACAAACATCACATTTTTGTATATTCCTATTCCTATTTTCCTCCCTCCTACCATTTTCAGTTATCACGTACATTGAAAACTACAGACTATTTCTGATAAGGCTATCACCAAATATACTGTTTGAATATATTTGTGGTTAAAAACAACACATTTGTATGTTGCTGTTATTATTGTTATGGGTTGTAACAGATGAAAGGCAGATTTTTGTCTTCCTGGTCAGAAGATGTAGTTGATTTACCCACCCCCCACGTTACGCTTTTATCCAAGGGTGCATTAAATACTTTATTGACATGAGAAACTGGAAACAAGCAGCCTATCCTCTATAAGGCAAGGGAGAAGCACAACATTTAAAACTGTTGGCACTACATTGGGTACAGTTACAGAAATTATTGCAATATGTTGCACCTTCTTTAGAATGGGTCCCTGTGCTTACTAGGAACATTTATTTAGGTGAGGGAGAGAGAAATCCAAAGGAAGAAAAATAAATGCTCTTTAATTTATCTGCAGCATTTTTACCCTGTTCTTCAGCCAAACCGGCTCTCAAAGCACCTTAGATATATTTATATAATATCTTTAATTTGCTATCTTTTTGTTTATTTTGTTATCTACAGTTTAAGCTTTAGCCTGGCCTTTGGACTCGACTTAAATGTAGGATATATCAGAGGCACAACATTTCATTAGAATTTTTAGAGTTAAATTTTGAACAGTTCTATTGCTAGGAAGCCTGTGGTCATTTTAGTTGACATTAGCCATTAGCTGTTGTTTTAATGCAGAGTACAATGTTATTTTCCTGAGGAACTCAAAAGTTTGTTTGCACTTCCACTATTGTCTCAGCAAAGACAATTCAGCATTTTGGACCAGGGATTTCAGTGTTAGCTCAAAGCAAGAGATAATTAAGGGATGCAAATCAACTTCTCTGAAGTAAAAAAATCTTGCATTTTTTCCCAAAGAAATGCAGATGGTGTTCCCAGGAGCCATCCATTAGCCTTTCTTTCTAGTGCTTTTGGTCCAGCAAATCATTATTTGGGGTTTAAATACCTGCTGTTTTCAAAACTGAATCAACATATCCCATAGTTTTAATAAGAGCAATTTCAAATTACATAAACATCCACAGTTAGGAAACACTTCTTTATTTTAGGACCAATTAAAATAACATAAAATATGTGTTGTTCCTAATAAAACTATTTTCCAGTTATAGACTTTGGAATTTTTCTCATGGACCAATATGGCATTTTTTGCTTTTTGTATCTCAACTTATTGTAATCAGATGGATGGTGTGTGTTTTTAATTAGCATATAACCCAGTCTTAAATCTAGGCAGCCTCTTTATATAGTTTTAACTATAGAAAGCTAAACAATATAAAAAGTAGAGTAAAATACAGATGTCCTCTAATACCTGACACATCTGGTATTGGAATATTGGCTCCAATTCAGAAAATATTAGTCATGCTTAATACCCATTACAATTGATGGGACAAGTTTGTTGGGACTAATTTAAGAGGCAGTGATTTGAATCAGACTTCAATGGGCTTAATTTTCTCTGGATTGGTAACAACATAATCTATAGCATATGTTTACTACCCTTTGTCTGATATAAGTAGCTGCTGGCAATACAGTCACATTCACAAGGGACACACACATTTATAACTCATATACTGTCATTGGAAGTATGTATACGTATGTACAAAGGAGACTTTCTATGGCCAAGAAGTATGGTATTTACCTCATCATCATCTTTCAATACCTGCCTTATCTCATTTATTTCATGGGAATCTGAGATACAAAAATGCTCTCAAGTGATCATGTAGCAAAGAAGCATTTTTCACAAGTTTCAAAAGGGCAAATGTCTTATTTTAATGTTAGCCTTGGCTTCAACAGGGAGCATTGAAAAACTTCTTTAATAGTACAAACACTCAGTCACAACACATTTTGCAAATGTAATTATTATCTTCTTGACTGTTACCAAAATACAATGAAAGGTTTTAGAGATCAGTAAAGTATTATAAAATAAAAGGTGATGGATGCCATAATCAAAGCTGCTATGGGGTCACTAGTTAATTTTGATCAGCAGACAAGAGATTTAAAACTATCTGGTGACTTGCAAAATGACAAAAGCATGATGAAATAAAGAAATAGCCAGTAAGATATTTCTTTCTTTCCAAGAAATGTCAAGTATTTTAGCCAACCAAGTCCATCTGCATTCTACAATCATCTCCCACTTACAAACAGCACAGACCTGACCCCCTAAAACAAAAGAGTTTGGTCAACACAGCTGTGAAAATACAAACAAAAACACTGATGCTGTGAAAAGAAAAGATCTCCCCCCCTCCTCCCCCTTTCTTAGAAGTAACAATTAACATCTCCTCTGTGGGGTACAGACCTCTTATTGTGCTGCTTTAAGATAAGAAATTTGCATGAGAAATTACCTATCAGGATTTGCATAAGAATTGCAGTTCACAGTGACTTCCACTTGTATCTTCACTGCAATTGATCAGGTATTAAGTACCTGCCTGCCTAATTGCCTCTGAAATTAAGGTTTGATTTCTCACAGTGCAGAAAAATGAACAGTTTACAACAAAGCAACATGTATGAAGCACAAATTATACTTGACCACTCCCAAATGCTCTACGAAAGACACTAACCATTACATTTGCAACCACAAGGGTCCTGGAAAACTGAATGAAAATGCTGTGAGTGTAAAAATCAGGACCTCACACAAAAAAATAACTTTCAACACCCCTGAAGGGCCACAAACTAAAATAGGCTGGGGATTAAAAAACAAGCAAACAAAAACTACTCACACACCTTTTTCATACATAATTTGATAGTACTATTAAGAACATTCAATATATCCCATTCCCCTCAAAGCATTTTTTAACTTTAATATTAATTCTGAATTTAAATAAAATTTTATTTAAGTATCAGACAAAGTATCAGAATAAATTTTAGCCCAAACTCATAAAGAAGCATCCATTCGTTTTGCCGTTTCTATTCCTAACTCCGAGAAGAAACAGGTAATTTTCAACTAAAGAACATTAGTGGTACACCTAGGGTGGGTACAAGAGAGGGGCAAGAAGGATACTACTGCCCAGAAGAGCCTTCAGCAGAAGTATTATTTTTAATGCTTCTAACTGTTGTTGTTATTTATTATCTGTAGAATGCTTAAAATCTATTGACTGTTAAAACAGAATTAAAAACCACTACTTCCTGTTGAAAGGCTCCAATCTGAAGAACCTTAAAGCTCAAAAAGAAAATAAGAAAAAGAGGAAGGCCAGTTCAAGGTACATATAAAATACATTTGAAGTTTATATATGTTCCAGAAAATAGCACACAATGAAGCCACTTTGCTGAAGCAAATAAAGTCCAATGTTCGTAGCCCAAAAACACATGGTCCTCTAATTGCGTTTTGCCCTGGGAAATCACTGGTGTGATTTTGATTTGCATACAATTAATTTTATACATATTGGCTGCATTTGAACAAGACATGGAAAGGATGTCTGACGTGGAGCAGATGAGCTGGGTGGATGAGAAAACAGGCATACACTTGTGCAATGGGCCAAAATGGGGGGAAATATTATCCAAAAATGGGTGGAAATATTATCCAATTTGGTCTTTTGTGAAACTGAAATTGACATTGAACACATTCAACATATAACTGCCAGTAGTATAAACCTATTCCTGGGCCCAAAAAGATACTGTTTGGAACAAGGCCATGATATAATACTATTACTCAGAATCAGCTAATTCACTCAGGAATATCTTCAAAGTCAGTACCTTACAGCAACAATTCCACCAACATACTAATATGATTTACAGCACAATCCTATGCATGTCTCCAGGGAAGTGCACATAGTAGTCTTCCCCAACCTGGCGACCTCCAGGATTCCAACCTGGTGCCCTTCAATTCCCATCAGCCCCAGCCAGCATAGCCAGCCAGGAATACTGTAGTCCAAAACATCTGGAGGGCACCAGGTTGAGGATGACTGGTATATAGGATTGTAGCCATATTCTGTTGCAGAGGATATGTAATTCAGTGTCCTATGGCAGAAGGAAAAAAGGAAGGAAGACACTGAAGTCATTGAAACCCAGAATAATTTAAAGAAAGAAAAATGTTCTTCTCTCTGAAAAAAACCCTGCCCAGTCATCAACTAATACTAACAATATTGACTTCCATTTCTTCACTGTTTGAAAACAGCCAGAATGAGAGTGCATGTGGAAGATTTGAAATTTGCTTTGTTTTTTCCCTCTACATAGTATTGAAAATTTTCATTGTCTGATGCCTCCAGCAAGATAAGCCAGTTTGCAATCCAAGAAACACAGACCATATTTAAACAATTTTGTTCTTTTGTTTTAAAGAACAGTTAAAACTTTAACCTGGATAGCACTAGACCGGAGATAAACCATCACCTTTCGTTTTGTCTGTCAATACATACACTTGAATGGTTCAGCTTAATGTAGAAACTATTGAAGCCATGGTCTCAAGTGCAGGTGGAGAACCTGGGGCTGTCCAGATGTCAATGGACTCCAAATCTCATCTGTCTCAGTCATTTGGCCAATGGTTAGGAATGATGAAAGTTACAGTCCAACAACTTCTGGAGGGCCATGTGTAGCCCATTTGTGGTTTAAGCATTTTGAAGAAAAGTCTGTTTTTGTCTAAGAAAAGTATTGCTTCATGAGTTTTGTATTTTTAAAGACAGTGAAATCAGTTACTAAAATTAATAAGGATTACGAAACACTTTGTAACCTAAACAGACAATCCTAAAATGTATTACTGATTCCAAAAAATTATTATTTACATATTTTTCGAATCAATATTAACCATGAACACTTCCTAAACTTCCCTCAAGGAATTCAACATTTTGAGCTGTGTCCAGTATTACTTGCTTCCCAACTTTGAACTGCAGAAAGATTCAGACTGCAATCTTGCATCCAGTTTACATGCAAGCAAATCCTATTCAGACTGAAATAAAGTTATAGGATCACAGTGTTATATGTTAACAGGACAAAGAGTGTAATGGCACCTTGAAGAGTAAAAGAAATTATTAAGCAATGCTACTATCCTATACCAATTTATCTGGGAATACAACCCACTGAATTCCATGCAACTTACTTCTGAGGAGACACGTACAGGATTGCACTGTTAGTTTTTAAAGCACAATATGACTCTTTGTTTTTGCTGCAACAAAATGAAAGGTTTACCTTTCTCAAAATTGTTCTAATGTTATCATAAGCACATATCGATTCTAATTTCCTTTTTAAGTATAGCCTTTGTCAAAGTAATATTCTAACTGAAGTTAAGTTTTAGATAAGGAAGGCTTAAACCAACCATCAGTAGTGCAAGACCCTTCTGGGGCTGGTTTTTGTGCGTACGGGATTGGTGGGCTACTGGAATCAGACATATCTTCCTCCTCCTCGTCTTCCTCCATTTCATTCATAGTTTGGCTAGTGGAAAAATCCAAGCTTCCATTCTGGGTGTAACGATGCATTAATTCTTTGTCCAGCTCTTCCACTTTTGGTTTCACGTCTAGAGTGCATTATAAAAAGACAACATACTTGCATGTAAGTGTTAATAGAAAGAAATAATTACGGAAAGGTTTTTTTTTTATGAAAGACACTTAACATTTTGGCTTAGTTCAGACAACACATTAGTCACGCAGTGTGAAAACTCTACTCAACGGTTGAGTTTGTAGTGGGTACTCACCACACAACGTTCCGACTCCACCGTTGTGTCAATGTGGGCTTCCGTGGAGTTGAGTAAAAGTCAACGCGGTGTTTGATTGGCAGTTCCTCTGCCCTCTCTCCTCCCCCAGTTCTCCCAATGGTATCCCATCAGCCATTGCAGAAACAAAACAATCCCGTTGGCTCTCCTAGAGCGGCACTCGCTCCTTTTGCCACTCTAGCCAGGGAACTCTGTAGCCAGTGGGAAAAGTCCACTCAATGCAACAGGAAACTCCACGGAGCCTTCCACACAACACAGAACACAATAGTTGTGCAGGAACTCTCCTCTGCACAGTGTGGATATTCAGTGTGGAGTGTTTTCTAAAAAAACCTCCACCGTGGGGTGAAGTTTTCCCTCCAGGCAACACATTTCTCAACGGTGTTGTAAAAACTCCATGGTGGAGTCCTATAACCACCGTTGAGAAATGTGTTGTCTGAACTGAGCCTTTGTCCAGTGTAAAAAGGGCAATGGAAATATGCCATACTTTCTTGGTTACCTTCCGGCGAAACAGGAGACTGGTCAGGGTCAAGATAGAGCTGGGAGAAGATGGGCCGTGGAACAATGCTGTTACATCTTAGCGAGGCCTCTATCGAGTTGTGAAGGGCTTCTTCAAAACGGGTTGATTTCAGTTGCCCTGCATATGAATTCCCCATGATCTGGAAAACAGATTTAAAGGGTTGTCACGAGATTTAGGGCTAAATATGCAGACACACATCCTTTCAATAAGTGATGAATGAACAACCGTTTTGCACAGTGCACAGATGAGGGATAACATATTAGCAGTGGCAAAGAAAGCCATTAAAAATGCATCTTGGAAAAGCACTATTTGTTCTCATTTTTATTTAAATCTGCCAATCTGTTTTTCATTGATGGAGTTCTTCACCATCACTGAAAAGTACTCTAAGGTATCTATTTGTACAACATCAGCCATTTACAAAATCATTAAAAAGGACCATTTCAGATTCCAGCTGGGGTGTTGGGAGCATTCAGCAAAGACAAAGGGCCAGTCAAGGTTAAATAATGAAAACACCGCCTATTTTAAGCAATTTCTTGTTTTTTTTAATTTTCTATGTTCAATTCTGTTTTGGCTGCTCTAACTTGTTATTCGAATGGAAGCACCACAGAAACGTCAATAAAATGGAGATTAAAAAGAGGATGTGTCTGGGAAAGTACAATCTACAAGTCCTGCTTAAATTTTCCCAATTGTTATCAATGTTCTTTTCAGAGCTCTCAACTCTCTCCCACTGAAGCAAACCTGACAGCAGGTTTGAAACTGCTGAGGAAATGAACAGAGGGAACTGAAGACGCCCAGGAGACCAGGAATGATGAGATACTTTTCTGAGAATATATTCCCAGACAAATCCAGGAAAATTCACACCAACTTCTGAAAACTCTCCAGAAACAGTCAAGCTGAAGAAGAGTTTTTATGCTGAATGGATAAACTAGCATGCCCAAGGGCTTCATTATCCCCTTGATTCTGATCTCGATGTTTTGCCCATTAATTTGAGAAGATTCACAGGAACATAGGAATCTGTATTATACAGTCAGGCCATTGGCCCATCTAGTCCAGTACTTCTACTCTGGCTGACAATGGCTGTCAAGGTTTCAGGCAAAGAACTCTCCTAGCCCTAGCTGAAAATGCCGTGGATTGAACCTGAATGCAAAGCATGTGCTCTACTACTGAAATTGCCAACATATTTCCTTCCTCACCAATGCCACTCCTCAGCTGTCCCCTTGAACACATACTCTGGTTCCCATCTCTATCTATTATTAAGACAATACAGTATATTCCCACCTGCCTCTGTGCAGCCCTTATTCTAACAAGAAGTGGGTGACAGATGGTGGTGTAGTGGTAACTTCTGAAGTGCATGCGCTCATCAAGACGGTCCCCATAGACACTCCCCACGGAGAGTCCAGAAATGAAGGTAGCTGTGTTGATCCATCTCTCTCTCTCCAAACTGATTCACACATAACAGCATCCCAAACTATGGGTTGCTGTCTCACCCAGAGTTTACCCATGAGTCGTTTGCCAGCAGATCACACAACATGCAGGTTGTTTTTTCAATTCCTGGGTTGCTTGATTCCTCCTCCTTTGCCCACTCCCTCCATGTATCCCAAATGCTTATGCAGTGCTAGGATGTAGAGTGGCATTTTTGGGGGTTGCTGGACTTTTTTTTACTACTCTGGCCACCGCCTCTGTAGCCTGACATAACAACCCATGAACAACCTATGGTTCTCAGTTGACACGTAACGACAATCAATAGTTAAAACAACTCAGAGTTCATAACCTAACAAGCCTATACTTTATTCTCCCTTAATTTGTAGAATCCTTTTTTAAAAGCATCCAAATTGGTGACCATTACTACATCTTGTGGTAGCGAATTCCATTGTTAAACTATGCACTCTGTGAAGAAGTACTTCCTTTTATCCATCCTAATCTCTAGCATTCCACTTCATGAAATGACCTCAGGTTACAGGAGAGGGAGAAAAATATATTCATATCCACTTTCTCACACCATACATAAATGCAAATGGATTTGTGCTAAATTCCTAGTAATTGTGAATTGCTCGAAGTTCTGAACATGATCCAGCCAAAATATTAGTAAGAATATCATTTATTTCAATGGGAGACATAACTTCCCATCATACAAGTGTTTAAATGGTGTAGTCTGATCTGGCACATTCCCTAAAATTGCTATTATTAAATATTCAGCAGCTTTGTGATAGGCATGTTTTTGTTCTTTTCTCAAATATGTAAGTGGGATACAAATTGTTAATATTTTGGCCAATACTGTGTCAATCTAATAACAAATAAACATTTTAAGTCCAAGGAAAGCTTTTTCACTGCACCAGTAATTCTTTCATGATACCAAAGGACCAACATAAAACGTATTGTGTGTATGCAAAGGGTTTACTTTTCTGGTTTCATAGAATAACATACAGCTAAACATTTTTCACCAAAAATGTTTTAAGTTCAGTCAAGGATAGACTTTGCAACACAACTTGCTTTACATTTTAAATAGTTAACTTTGAAGATATGATCTACTGCACCTCCTATCATAATGAATATGCCTCTCCACTGAAAGAATCTGCAAGCCAAGTAAGACTTTGCAATATCAGCAGGGATTATGACATGCTGAACATAATTTATTGGCATCTGATTCTGCTATTGAAATATTCTGTACCTGTTCCAACAATATACTGTAACTGTAATCCTCAGGCAGATTTCCCATGTGCTCTTCCAAACTGCCATAGATGCAAGCCCCATTTATTTTAACATACAAGATTGTAATACCTTGCATCTTTTTCTTTCTTTGATTTGTACCCTGTCTTTCCACTAAGAAAAAGGACCTTAAGGCAGCTAACCATCATAACAAATAAAAAAACAATTATAATAAAACTTGGTTAAAAATAATAAAATACATTAAAAACACAGTTAAAAACACACAGCCAACCCAACAGATGAACTTACCTGCCAAAGGCCTGTTGAAAAAAAGCATCTTTGCCTGCCAATAGGAAGGAACCAACCTAGCTTTTCACAGCAGAGAGTTCCATAGCCTGAGAGCCACCACCAAGAAGTCCCGCTCTTAATTATTATTGTTGTTGTTCTTGTTGTTGTTATATAATTAGGTGATACAGGAGGGGCATTTTTTTTTATTCTCAGAAGACTAATGTTAGCCTCTTCCTTTAGTATCACAGAAACTACACCATCACATAATATAGTGTCATGGAAACCTTTCTGTTTCCATGACACTTAGATGAACATACCTGTCCTGCTATGGCTGAATCAGACTCAGCATTACAGCAGATTATGGGGGAATCCAAATGGCAAGGCAACAAAGCAGGCAAATGGTCATGCACAAAAGTTTCAGTCTCATATGGGATCAGGCAAAGGCAGAAGTGGTCCAGATACAAGCAAAGGTCAACACACAGTTAAACAGTGAGTTACCATACTCAGTCCAGAAGCTGAGTCAAATGGAAGTCCAAGGGTCAGTAGCACAGGTCAACCACAACACAAGGTCTGGAAAACAAGACACAGGGACTGATAAACAATATCACTCCAGCACTGGCTAGGCTAAAACGGAAGGCTTATATAGCCAAAGCTTACTGAGCACCACCCAGGGCTCAGCTGCAGTGTGTTACAGTCCTACTCAGAAGGAGGACCTTGCTCCCAAGGAGTCCTCCTGTGTAATGGAGCACTCATTCTCAGAGGAGTTCTACTAGCCTGCCTCTTGGGGCAGCAACATTCTCAGGGGCTAGTTGACTGCCCAGCCTCTGCCTCAGAGCTGGAACTCCCCTCCTCCTGCACGGAGAGACCAGCAATGAACTCTTCTGAGGCCTCAGGCTCCTGACATGGGTGGCTCTTTAGCATTGTCTGTCTCTGGGAGCTCTAGCTCCTCCTCAGAGGAAGATTCATCCAGCAGAGGCACAACAGCATATTAAATATTTCACTATTGATTTTGCTCCCTTCAGTGTAAACTTCCCATTTGTACTATGGAATTAGGGGCAGTGGTTGCTAATAGTATTACGGAAAATGACACTAATTTGAAACATTAAAAAAGAAAGCATATCACAAGAAATTAATAAATTCATTTTAATAACAAGGTTTATTTGTCTTTTCAATTAAAAAATTGTATTGGCATTCCACTAGGAAATATTTTTAACCCTGACGTTTCAGATTCAGAAGAACAAATAAAACTGAACTCGTAATTTGCAATCAAGCTATGATACTGAGAATACTTGCTTTGAAATTAGTCCTCTTGAAATAAATAGGGATTGCATTCAAATGAACCTGTTCAGCTACCAGAGGATGACACATTTTGCTTTATAGAGTACCAATAATTAAATCCAGCAAAAGGGATAAATTGGTAAGCAATTTAAAAGAAAAAAGAAAGACTCTTAGATTAACATGGCAACTAACAAGCTACTTATGAAAAGCTTGTGCCATATGTCACTCTGTGCATCAAGCTTATAAATACAACAGCTTGCTACTAATGTGACTTTCTATATTGCCATCATTCTGGTTCTCTTGCTTTTCAAGAATTTGCCTTGTCTATTCAACCCAGTCAACTTGAGAATTATTCAAATATTCTAAAAATAAACGTATGATCTTTTAAACATTTAGGAAGCCGGTACTGGACAGTACTCTCTAAAACACACAAATATTGATGTCAAATATATCTCATTTAAACTGCCATTTCTATGGAGCTTTATATAATGTTCACCATAACAATTAATATTTTAATTTTGATGGGGCAAGCCAAGTTGTATAGTGAGATAGTTTTCATTTTTAAAAATGCAGTCACTGTCCCTAAGGCATTTAAGTGACAGATCAAGTAGCACATGCACTTTTTCATTTACAACTAACAGCAGGGTGACCAGATCGCCCGGGGTTTCCCGGTCCTAACCTGGAAAACTGGGGCAATCCGGGCCAACCGGGCCCTGTGGGCAAACCTCCGGGAAACAGTCGGTTCGAGGAGGCCGTAGGCCGTGCGGAAGAGGCGGGAGAAGGCCAATTTTGTCACTTCCGGAATCAGGCCTCTGCCGCCTCTTCTGCGCATGCTCCAGGCTCCTCAGGGTTTGGCGCCACAGCAACAAGCTCCAAGGAGTCCAGAGCAAGTGCGGAAGAGGCGGCAGAGGCCCAATTTGGGCACTTCCGGAATCGAGCACTGCCACCACGGCACGAGGAGCGCCTCCTCCTCCTGTGTCTCCATCCTTCGCTTGCTTCGCTGCCATCCTCGTCCTCCTTTTGCCGTGGTGATGTTGCCAGGTGGGGCTGAGCCACAGGACCACCTCACGCTTAGCAGCAGCAGCAGCAGCCGACGGCAGGAGAGGCCAAGGGGCTTGGTCCTTACCCGCTTGCCTGGCCCCTGCAGCAGTGCCCCCACCCCCCTGGCCTCACGGCTGCTCAGCCGCCCTCCACCCCATGCTTGCGGGCTCCCTCCAGCTGATGCAGCGTCGCGGTGACGGCTCCCTCCACCCAGGAGCAGGCGAGCGAGCGGGGATGGGGGCAGGCAGCGCGCGGGAGAGGAGACCCCGGCAGCGGGCGGCGGGGGCCAGGCGGAGGTGGAGTTCCTGGCCCACGGGCGGCTTCAGCCGCCCCCGCCGCCCCTCCCTCAGAGCCCAGCCCTTGGCCCCTTGAGCTCTGAGCATTTCCAAATGGTTTGGGGATGGGCAGGATTGGCGAGCACAAGCTGATCAGATGGGTGAGCTGCTGGAGTGGCATTTCCCCCCACATACACACACGCACACTCGTTAACGAGAGTTTCCCCACCTCCTCGTAAGGCAATAGCAGCATTGGAAGAGGCGGGAGGGCTGAGGGACCCCTGCCGCCGCCGCCTCCTCCTCCTCCTCCGCCTCCCACTGAGCAGAGTACTTGGGACCCACTTGAGGCTCCCGAAGGGCCCTTCCACACCCGCCTCCTGGCCAACGAGCCTGCGTCGAAATGCTGGGAAACCCCAAGGGGTGAAGAGAACCACGCTGCAATTGCACTGGGTTTTGGATCAAAGTTGGTTTTGCAACACAAAAAATAACTTTGTTATCCCCTCCCCGCCCCCCCCCCCCCGCCCCACACTAGAGTAAAAAATCTCTTCCTGGGCACAGAAATAGACCAGTATTCTCAATTCATCAGTGATTCGCTGAAGAGAACCAAGGGCAGGGAGTTTGTTCCCTCCCAAGAGGAAATACAGACCCTCATCACCTGGGAGGAAATGACCACCACCATGCCACTGCCATGGAGGAGGTTCCTGCCAAATCACTATCAATTCCCATACCAGTGCAGGAGAGGTAAGAACAAGTGCAGCATTGGCAAGGCAAGGCTGCCTAGGAACTCTTATTGTCTACTTTTCCTTCACTGTTGTGTCCAAGGAAGGGGGAAAGGAGGGGTTTTGCTTGCTTCGGATGTCCTCTGCTGCTGGCAGGACTGGGCTCAGTCCTGGGCCTAGTGCTCTTCAACATTTTTATTAATGATTTGGACGAGGAAGTGCAGGGAATGCTCATCAAATTTGCAGACGACACAAAATTGGGTGGGATCGCTAATACCCTGGAAAACAGAAACAAACTCCAAAGTGATCTTGATAGACTCAAGCGCTGGGCTGAAAACAACCAAATGAAATTTAATAGGGATAAATGCCAAGTTCTACACCTAGGAAAAAGAAACCAAATGCACAGTTACAAGATGGAGGATACTTGGCTAATCAATACGACAAGCGAGAAGGATCTTAGAATTGTTGTAGATAACAAGCTGAATAAGAGCCAACAGTGTGAAGGGGCTGCAAAATAAGCAAACACTATTTTGGGCTGCGTTAATAGAAGTATAGCTTTCAAATAGGGTGCTGCATGCATACAAATGACACTTGCTGAAATTCCTTTTTCAATACAGCTCTTAAAGATACAGGAGCCCTGTCCTCCTTTCCATATAATCACTCTAACTAATTGAATAATTGTAACTTTTTCCTGTTACCATAGTTCTTTAATTTCCATAGCCAGTGGTGTATATTTTTCTCTCTTTTCCTCTTCCTTTTCTGCAACATTTTTGTCATTAGGTATTTCTATGTCATTGACGTAGGTGTGTTTTTTCTTTGTTGTTTTTGACTGTCATGTCTGGTTGATTGCAAAGTATTGACTTGTCCCAGAATTGTTCTGTCCAAGCAAGGTAATAAATGAGTGCATAGCGTGGCTTGGCTTGAGTGTGTTTGATTCTCCTAGGCAATGAAAGCATCTTTGTGGAGAGCACCTGCTGGTTGCATGATCCACGAGGCCAGATTCAGTGAGTGCATAGTTTTCCTTGACAGGTGGGGCTTGCAGTTAACAGAGTAAGTTGAACAGATGTGAAGAGGCTGCAATCCTATATTCATTTATCTGGGAGTAAGCTTTATTGAAACCAATGGGATTTATTTCTGAGGTTTCTTTTGGCAGGTTTTTTTGGGTCCATGATTGGGATTTCTGTTCTCTGCACACTGAGGCAGTGCAAATTCAGGAGATATTTGGATAAAAGGAGGGAAAAATCCTTGTCTAGCGTTGTGATAATGGGCATCTGTTCTGACCTTTCTTTGTATTGCTACGGTCTTGTTTACATGGCTAATGAACCAGAGGTATAATGACAATTTTTAAAAAATTAGTTTCTCATTGATAAACCAGAAGTTGAAACAAGCTAGGAGGTGCTAGTGATAAATGTCTGCCACAAGCCTCTAGTCCATTTTGTTCCATGGCTAATGTTTGCAGGATAATATATTTTATACTTTTTCTGAATGTTAGGTTACTAGTTTGTTGTACTAGATTTTTCTGCACTTGTCAAGTGCTTCATTTGTTCAGTGGTAGCAGTATGCTGAATCTGTGAGTATGGATAAGAGAAAGGTGATGGGGAAAGAGTGTTAAATGTTAGGAAAAGTGAAGCAATTACGGTAAGAAAAGTTATTTGAAGGAGGGGGAGTCTGTACCACACATAATATAGCAAAAGCTTCAAAGTACAGAAAAAGCTACAAAAGTAGGAGTGAGTGAAGTTAATTTCAGATATATTGAATGTCTCACTTGTTCTTTAATTCAGTGATTTTAATATTAAGTTGTTATGTCGAACAGGTTTGTCTTAATTGTGTGCTGTAAATCAGACATGTGACCAAGGCTATGTTCAGGTGGGCATGCCCCTTGGAGCTGGACCCGCCCCCTGGGGGCCGGACATGTTGGTGGGCACGCCCCCTTTGGGTGGCCATTTTGGACCTGGATTTTGGTTTACAAAATCTGGTCACCCTAACTAACAGTGTATCTTTTTAATCTGTCCGTGAAATGACAGGTTTATAAGGACAGCACTGAAATAATAAAATGAAATTTTCTTATGTTTGTAACTATCAGGAAGAGATAAAAATCAAAAAGAAAGAAGGACAGCATGTCCAAACCAAACCATAGTCTGTTGCTTTTGCCTCTGCTACATGAGCATTTCAATAGTGATGAGAACAGCATTCTCATAGTAATGAGAATATATAGCAGATGCAAGGTCAAAGGCCTCTTCCATGCAAGAGGCAACAAAAGATGCTAGAACCACAAATCACTAAGGTTCAGTCTAAGAACAAGTTTTCAACGCTTTGCTCAGTCCTAGAATGTTGATGTAAAAAGAAAGAAAAATAATCCAAGAATATATAAAGTTCTTTTACTGCACCACTGGATAGCCACTGGATTTGGGAATTGAGCTCTCACGTGTGATGCTTCCAAAGCAGGCTTGAGCCCGATACATATTAAGAAATTAACTGATAGTTAGAACTGCAACAGGTTAGGATGCTACAACAATCCCTCACTTTCTTTTACTCTCCTTTAGTAGAAAAGTCAGCCAGTTGGGTCATCCTTTTGCATAGTCACTTTGACATTCTGCAATACCCAATTGTCCATACACGTAACTGCCCATTTATTTAAATACGCCCTGAACGTATGAGATTGTTTTGTACTGAGTTAGACCATGATCTGTTCCAACTAGCCAATGCTGTTTACTCCAAACTGCTTTCCAGAGTTTCAGGGAGGGGCCTTTTGCCAGCTTGCTACTTGAGATCCTTTAACTTAAGATGCTATACGTGCAAAGCATGTACTCTCGCACTAAACTATTCGCCCCATCTCTTCTGCTCTTGTCATTTCTGGTGGTATCATGGAAAACACAGTATTGCATCTGATCTGAAGCACAGAGGCAACAGTAATTCCACACATGGATCAATATTTATATTGACTGCATTGAATTCCCATTTGTTTTGGAAGTCAGGTCTCTATAGGTTCAGAAGAAACATTGTGTGAGGACATAAATGCCTGTGCATAATTTATTTGCCAATAGGGAAGTTTATAAACTCTCTGTTCAAAATGGCTCTGGGTAGATAATGCTAAATCAACATGGGCAAATAAAAAAAGGAAAAAACAACATAGGGAAAGAATGATTGTCTCTGCAAAATTAGTAACTTTTGGAAGGCTGCTATGTTCCCATTATTTTCCATCCCGTATTTTCAAATGATGTTTAAAATTTGAACACAAATTAGAAACATACTAGTGTAGATATGATGACTACAAAACCATTACGGTGGTTTTATCATCATTCATAGAAATGTCATGTTTTCGGACCCTACTGACAGCACACAGGAGTAATATAGTATGTGTGAGAATGTTTGCCCAGGCAAGAAAGCAATGTTAGGAATCTTCAAGGCTTGCCAAAAATGATGGGAGCGCTTCCCAAAAGATCCCAAGTTAGTGTAACCTCCAAAACGAGAACAACAATGCCCTTGGGCACACAGTTGTAGAGATATAACGTAACAGATATATATTAAACAGTAATTATAATATCAAAAGACAAACCTCACAGTCGAAGTCAGTTTATATAAATCAAAGTATGAGAACATGTGTACAATTTAAACATCATTGTTCATGTAGATGTAACAGTTATACAGATTAATAATGTACTACATGATAGATACACTCAACCTGCCATAACTTATGGTAGATACACAAAAATATCCTAAGCTTTAACAGGGTTCTAGATAAAATTCCTGTTTCACATGGCGTTTCTTCAAAAAGCCTTCTGGATACACCAGTATTTTTCAGGAGATTTCTTCCCAATTGTTTACAATGTTTGGCTGCTACAATTCTGTATATTGAATCTCACTTCAGTACATAATTTCAAAAAGCTTTTCTTGCAGGTTTTTCTTGCAACCTCCAAAACAGCAAAACTGGATTCTAAAGTGTCTCCACTAGAGCGGCCTTCATAACCTCTCCAAATGTGAAATATATACATGTGGAATGGGAAGGCGGGACTGCGCTACTGGCCCCACCCTATCATTATGATGGCTCCACCCTCCACTTTCACAACTACGGCCTGAAAAAATACACACTTTTTATGCAGTCAGGATCCTTGACTGTGCAGCGTCCTTAACATGTGGAAGGCTAGTACCATATAGAACTTTGCTTTTCAGACCTTCAGGCTCTACACACAAAAGTTGGAAGAGGGCCAGCAGGGCACACGAAATTGGGGATGAGACCAGCAGAACAGTCCCTTTCTCCACATGTATATCTCCCACAAAGTTACATAGAATTCAATGATGTCCAGTAAAGTAGTATCCTCAGGGAAATCAGGGGTAGAAGAAACAGATGTCCTTACAGGCACCCAATTATTAGTCACCTTAGACATTTTTATTGAGAGGCAGTGTATAAACATTTGAAATGATTAAGGGCACAATCCTATGCATGTTTAGAGGGGGGAAAAGTCAGGAAAAACCCCAAAATACTATGTCAGTGCATAGGTAATTAATACACATTCATAACCGAATTTCTTTGTTTAGCAATATGTAGGAATCGCTTATTTCTAGACGATGTACAAAACAATATGGTATAAAATATTGTACTCAAATACTGTATATTACTACTGTACACTGCAAGATTACCTTCTAGGAATGCCTGTTGGAACAAGTATGTTTGTAGTAGCTGCCAAAAATCTACAAGGATCAGCGCCAGATTTGTACTGGTTTGTACTTGCCAGATTTGTACTAGTAGGGAGTTCTATGGACACCACAGAAGTTACTATTCTCAAAAGAGTAATGTGAAAATAAGTGTTATATGTCAGTTTTCATAAAACTGCTGTTTCCTAATAGACTGCTCATGGACCATAGCTCTCCAGTACATGTCCACTGTGCATTTAAGAATGTGCTTCTCCTCTTCATTCTGTATTATATGGCAGCTTTCTTCAGCCCAGTGCCCTTCATATGTCCTATAATTCCCAACCAACATGTTACATGGCTTACTGCATAATATTACCTATATCTCCACAGCAAACAATGCCTGCATAGAAATATAAAGTGGTCATAAACATTACTGGCTTATTATAGCATTCATTTCTGAGCAGATTTCACAAAAAGTATAAAGAAGACAAATTGGACGATAAAAAATAATTGCCACATTTAGGATTATTCCAGCCAACCACTTTAATGAACTGTGCCTGTTATTTACAATTAGTAATACAATTAACAGATTTTATAGCTACACATGTCGAATGATCAGTTGCCTTAAAGTATATCTATATACTTTATTGTATAGATAATTATGTATATTATGTAACTATCTTTGCAAGCACATCCTTCCTACACATGTCTATGCATGCTGCTTTCATAACTTAGTTATCGGGCAGTCAGTAAAATCTGGTTCAAATCTAGAGTGAGATCAGGTTGGTAAAATTCAATACAGTTTACTGGGGAAATTTGTTTCTTTTGCTGTCCTACTTCAACTGTGATGATGATTTGTTGTATAGGAATTCCAAAAAGTACACACATCACACCTAATTTAATTCCCATACTGCATTTCTTATCTAACACTCTTAGGGAAACTCTCATTGGCTGCGTTTGGACAACATAATAGTCAATGGTAGGTTAATAGTCAACTCCACAGTTCATTATTGAGGGGGTACGCCCCCCAGGGCATAATTATAATCAACCGTGGTGTGGATTAAGGCCAGCGTCGAGTTGACTATTAGTCAATGGTGTGTTTGATTGACACATCCTCTGACCCCTCTTCCCCCCTCAGGCCTCCCGCTAGTATCCCATCAGCCATAAAAAGTTCTGTTGGTTGGACTAGAGTGGCAGCCACCACTTTGGTCACTCTTGCCAAGGGACTCTGTAGTCACCAAAAATAACCAACTGCGTATGAAATAGTCAATGGTGCCCGACACACAACATGATAAGCAATGGTTGCTCAAATAGTCAACGCTGCACAGAGTTCATTATTTGTGTTGGTTATTTCAGCTGAATAACCAACCACGGTGTGAAAAAGACCTGACAGATGACACAATAACCCACCGTGGACTATTTAACCCAACATTGGCTCAATTCGGACAACACATTAAGCAATGGTTGTTTAATTAAACAACCGTCAGTTGAGTTGTTTAATGTGTCGTCTGGAGGGAGGCACACAACCCACAGTACGCTAAGCGGGAGAATTAAACAACCGAGAGAAACAACTCACTTGCGAGTTGTTTAGGGATTAGTCAATTGACTAAAATGTCATCTGGAGGGCAGCGTGGGTTAAACAACTGTGGTGAGTACGTTAACACAAAAGACCATAGAGGAGACCGGCAAGAGCGGCAGAACGTGGGCGGCCGCTCAAGCAAGCACACAACAGATCGCCAGTATTGCCGCCATAGCAACCAAGGACGCCCACCTCCCCCACCAGGCAGCCGGCATGGAGCGCAACAAGGGGCCAGCTCCTGCAAGCACTCACGCCAGGTGCCCAGTCAGCCACCCAAACGGAAAGGGAAGCGCACCAGAAGAGAACCACATCCGGGGGGGGGGGGGGGGAAGGCAACGGAAGACGCAAGAATCCCAGGCACCCAGGAACAAGGGGCTGCCCCCCCACCAATGGGGAGCTCAGCAACCCACCCGAAGCAAACCCCCACCCCCTGTGAGCGTCAGCTCTGGGGTTTCATCTGTAGACTGGCATCTCCCCCTGGCGTGCCACCCTCTCCGCCTCTTCCCATTGCCCATTCCGAGGCTAGCTCCCTGGGGGTGCTCGTTCAGCTTCCCCCTTCTCACTACTGTGCCTTCCAGTCGCCTACTCCCTTCCCGGGGGCACCTGTCCTTTCCGTGGGCTCTGTCCTTGCTTCGTAGTGACCATGTGCCTTACTGCCCATGTCTGAGGTCCCTGCTGAATAAAGTTTTCCAAACTGCCCCATTCCAGCCTTCTTTCCTGTGTGTGTGTTTGGATGCTTAGGAAGGGTGATGTTTGTGGATGGGGGCTGGGGGACGTGGGTCACCCTCACAACTGCCACTTCTTCCGTGTAGGGTGGGTGGGGGTAGCTCCCTGGGGCGGGGGTGCCAACGTTTGGTGCACGGTGCTGGGTGCGGGGTGCGAACGTTGCTTTGGTGCAGCCGTTCCTTCTGGCTGCCTCTTTGCCAGAGGCTGCTGTGTTCTGCCCATTGCCTACAACAGCCAATGGGGTTTGGGAGGCGTGTCCTACATCAGCTTCAATGGCGGCACCCATGGATTTTCAGCCGCAGTGTGTTCTGGGATACCTGCTAGAGGACTAGCGGTGGTCGGTAGGCGGAGAACATGGCGGCTGTGCTGTCAGTCAGAGCCGAGTACGCTATTAACAACCAGGGTGGTTGTCGGTTCCTTGCATCGCCTACTGCAGCATGTTGTCTGTGGAGCGCCGCTTCTATAACGCACCGTCAGTATGCTATTAACCCACCATTGACTAAAGTGTTGTCCGACTTGAGCCATTGACTATTTAAACCACCATTGGTTATCATGTCATCTGAACCCAGTCATAGTCACTCACAGAAATCCTATCCCAAGGTCAAATGCCTCAAAACTTGTACATAACAATCGGAAAAAGAGAAGGGTAAACTCATAGTGAATACTATAAATGAGAATGATATATAACATCTCAGCAGTGCTACTCTATCATCAACATCAGAATTTCTGGTCCATAGCCTTTTTGTAATTTAGTAAATATGGACAATTTAAATTGTGTCCTGCTCTTGTGTGACAAACAATGGAGTCAACTTATTTTAGGGCACAATCCTATGCATGTTTCGACAGACAAAAGCCCTATAACCCTCAGCATCCCTTCAGCCAGCCAGCCAGCCAGCCTGGGGCATGCTGAGGGACTTTCTGCAGTCTAAACATGCAAACCCCAAAGACATTAATTGAACTTGTCAGGGACTCCTCCACAGCTACCCCAGCAAAGTCCAATAGACTGAGGCCCAGAAAATCCCCATGGCCATTGCCAATGAGCTGTGACTGCCTTCATGGCTCCACAGACGTGTGGCTGCCCTGGCAGTTGAGCCAGCATCTTGGTTAGTGGGTGATTAGCTGAACAAGGAGGGAGTGGAAAATTATGGTTTCATTGCTATAGCAATGGGGACACCACCTCTTGCAGCCCATTCTGGATGTTTCACCGAAGCAAACCCAGGAAGGGCACATATGTCACACCGGCTAGATTGGAACTACAAAGAATTTCTCTGTCTCTCTCTAGGCACCCAGGTACAACAAAAGAGAGAATGGGAAAGAGGAAGAAGGACTCAGGTGATTTATAACTCCTTTCCCTGTATCTGAGGCTAAAGGCACAAGGGGAAGACATGGAAGAGACCAGTCACATGAAAGGAGTACCTTTGTGCCTTTTCTTTCACCCTTCCACTCTTCTGACTGGAACCCCATAAAAAAGCGCAAATAATCATGTCAGGCCTATTATTGGGGGGGGGGGGAGAAAGAAAGGTAATGAACTTGTACTTTAAGAATACAGGTAGTTTTCCTTTGATTTGAGCATAAAGCAGAAAGCCTATTTGTGATTAAAGGTAGGATAATACTAGGCTAGAAAGACCAATAGTTTGATTCAGTATAAATCAACCATTTATATGTTGGAAATCACATTTCAACATTTCTCTCTCTCTCTCTCTCTCTCTCTCTCTCACACACACACACACACACACACACACACACACTTCTGTAGTTTTAAATGAAAGGAAAAATGGTAATTTGGTGGTCAAGTGCCAGTGCTTTGAGAAAAACAATGTTTTCCTTTTAGAAATGCAGGTTCTTCCTTTCAGTAAGTACTCAAAGTGACAACAATTCAGCCAAAGTCAAGAACATTTAAGTTCCACTCATTTCAATGGAAGAAAAGCAAGCATATGGTCAATCCTCCCATTAAAACCAGATTATGCACTTTAAAGTCAATTGGACTGAAGAGTGTCCCAAGTCTTATGAGAATGAGGGAAAACCCCTTGGAAGTATAACTTGGGGAGTGAGAGTGTGCATATGCTTCCATTCTGTAATTGGGCTTTTCAGTCCTATATCGACTACACTGCCAAAGCTGCAATTTAATTTAGACAAAAGCAAGCAGATAAATCAGCCCCTTTTTATTTTTGCTATCAGACTCATAAAACCTTTTTACAACACAGATTCTAAGAACACTCTTTAAGGTTTTAGGATGTCACTTCTTTTACTAAGTAACAAAATACACCCCCACGGTGTCTCATTGACCCCACTCAGCTGTCCTTTGACCTCTTCAATTGTTGTAACCTAACTTCAGGGCCCACAGAACTTGCCTCTCATATCAAAAAGGCTAATGTTGCTTCCTCCTAGCACCTGGTGAAACAAAATGCAAAGCGTCCCCCCTCCCTTCCGCCCCCTCTGCTCCAGATGTTCCCATCTAAAATCTTCCTGAAAGCTGGTTTGGTGTCTGTGTGGTAACCAAAAAAGCAACAATTAGGACCTGGACGATGGCAATGACCCTCTTGTTCTATTGGGCCTGAATGCCCTATTGGGTCTCCTGCCCCTAAGGATACAACAGGTCATAAAACAGGAATAGATCTTTGGCCTCCTGGAAACACTGCGGTATTTAAGTACAACAAGAAACAATAGGACTCCAATGTCCATCTAAAGTAAATCAAGTCTCTTCAACTAACCAGTAGCAAAGAAAAGGGGAGGAGTTCACTTCCTCCGGTAAACTATTTTATTTATATTTATTTATTTGATATTCTGCCCTTCCTCACAAAGATTCCAGGGCAGCTAAAAGCCTATATAAGTCACAATATACTATATATACAACATTAAAACAATGACTCTAAAATCAGGAGTATATTATAAATACAACAAAAACTCAATACAATCAATAATAATAATAATAATAATAATAACAACAATAAAACAAAGACCAAACACGACCACTCACACTCGCAGAGAAAAAAGAAAAATGGGCACAAAAAGCACTCCATGGGAAGCACTACAACATAATACAGAACCCATGAATAAACAAAGAACAATCGTATGAATGGCTCAGGAAGGGTGAGCTATTTCCAGAAACAGAAGGATTCCTAATAGCTATACGGGATCAAGTTATAGCCACCAAGAACTACCAAACATACATCATAAAAGATAATAGTTTAACAACAGACCTATGCAGGAAATGCCATCAGTTCCAAGAAACAATAGACCACATAACAGGAGGATGTAAAATTCTGGCAGGAATGGACTATACAGACAGATACAATACAGCTGCAAAAATAATTCACCAACAACTGGCCATCAAATTCAACCTTATCAAACACCAAAACAACCTTAGAAAATGTAGATCATAACATATACTGGGACAGAACAATTCATACTGACAAGTACCCTGCAACCGACCAGACATAATAACCATAGACAAAAAAGAAAAACCCACATACCTCATCGACATAGCAATACTGAATGACAAAAATGTTGAAAAGGAAGAAGAAAAGAGAGACAAATATACACCACTGGTCATGGAAGTCAAAGAACTATGGCATCAGGAAAAGGTCACAATTATTCCGTTAGTCACCTCAGTCACCGGCATCACATCAAAAAACTATACTGAAAACCTTCAGAAACCGGGCCTACCAAAATACATCCACACCAACATCCAGAAAGCAGTCATACTTAAAACATGCTCAATTGTCAGGAAATTCCTGAATCTGTAAAAGACAGCATGACTTGGCAAAGCCTGTCATGTCCATCTAGAAAAACCGCCACGAGCGAGAAAGAGATGAAATAATAATAATAATAATAATAATAATAATAATAATACAACACAAATATAGCATTTGCCAACACCCCCAAAGCCTGCACAGATAATATGTCTTTAACTGGTGTCTAAATGACAACAGTGTGGGGAATAATTGAATCTCTACAAGAAGGAAATTCCATAGCACTGGGGGGGCATCACCCAAAAGGCCCTGCCCCTTATGGTAGCCCTACAGGCCACATTCTTCAAGGGAATCACAAGCAAAGCTTCTTCATCCAATCTTAAATCCAAGTGTGGTCAGTATTGGGGGAGGTGGTACTTAATGTACCTGAGTCATGTACCTGAGCTGTTTAGCACTTTGTCCACTAGTACTAACACCTTGAATTGGGCCTGGTAGCTGACTAGAAGCCAGTGCAGAGATTCCAACATTGATGTGACATGTTGACATCTCACTGCCCCTTCCAGACAGTCTTCCAAATAAGCCCCATGTAAACAGCATTGCAATACCCAAATCGGGAAGATATCAGACCATGGACTGCTGTTACCCTCTTTTTACTGAAATAGATATTCTGCACTTTCCCCTTCAATTTCTTATAGGACACATTTCAGCAGGGGTGTTGAACCTCAGGCCTGCAGGCCACATCCAGCATGCCTGAGGTCGCAATTCAGCCCTTGGGGGTTC
Organism: Anniella stebbinsi; assembly: GCA_029215795.1. NCBI lineage: Eukaryota > Metazoa > Chordata > Lepidosauria > Squamata > Anniellidae > Anniella > Anniella stebbinsi. The sequence continues at coordinate 58,543,747 of JARDYH010000006.1, read as the reverse complement.
CCCAGATGACTACATATTTTATATTTCTGACAGAAAAGTGAAAAAATCATCCATTTTCGTTAAATATTTGACTGAAATATATCACACCGAACTATTTGTAACAAAGTACATGAAGTCCTAAATGGAAGTAACAAGTGACATCTTCTATCACAGTTTCATTCCCATAATAAGTCTTAAACCAGGGGGTGGGCAGCTTGTGGTTCTCCAGGCATTATTGGACTGCAACTCCGATCAGCCCTGGCCAGCAGGCCTTCTGACCAGGTACACTTCTATTTTGTTTGGATTATTGTCTCACATACAGTCTATTACAACTATAAGACACCAATTCAGAAATTAAAAGCAATATGGTGGTGAGTTGGAAAGCTGTAGCGGCGTCTGTTGTGCATTCTTTCCACTGAGAATGATACAATTTTTTAAAAAAAAAATCTTTGGGAAGGAGACACATATCTTTAAGATAGGGGCAGGCAATTTGGAGTTGGACTACAACTCCCATTATACTACAGTGCTAGGGTTTTTTTCTGGTTGCTATTCAAAGTGCTAGTTTTCACCTTTAAATGTGCCTGCCTGGATCCTAAGATCATATTCAGGGGTCCTTCTCCATGAGCCCCTGCCAAAGGAAGCGAGGCAGATGGAGGACGGCCTTCTCTGCTGTGGCACCCCAGCTGTGGAAGAGCTCCCCAGAGAGGCTCGCCTTATACTCCTTTCAATGCCAGGTGAAGACCTTTTTATTTTCAAAATATTTTCACAATATTTTAACAGTCTATTATCATAGTCTTTTAACTCTGCTGTTTTAAACCTGTATTTTAAAAACCTGTGTTTTTACTCTGGTTGTGTTTTATATTTTATTTTTAAATTATGTTTTTGTACTGTTTTGTTGATGGTCAGAACCGCCCAGAACGCTTTGGCTATTGGGAGGTATATAAATGAAATAAATAAATAAATAAATAGGAGGGCTTGCATACCTAAAGGGCAACCACATACTATATGATCTTGCTTGGATTCTACAAGCATCAGAAGAGGCCCTCTTACATGTGCCACTGGCATCTGAGGCATAGTTGATGGCAATGTATGAAAAGTTGTTCTCACTTGTGGCATCCAGTGTGTGGAACGTCTTACTCCAGGAACTGATTTGTTTTTATTTAGGCAGGCCTAATTTTTTTAATTTGCAGTTTCTCGCTTTTGTTATAATTTCCTTCCTTTCTTTCTTTCTTCCTTCCTTCCTTCCTGTTGCTATTGTGTTTTTCAGCTTGTACTTTTAAACATGATGCAGTTTTAAATTGATTTTTAAGCCTCCTTAAGTAGTTTAATTTTTGAGTTTGGAAGACAGAATATAAATATTTCAAATAATGAAATTTAAAAAATGATAAACTATATCTTCAACAGACTGACTTCAATATATGATATTCATACTTCAACAGATGATATTCATACTTAAACTTATGGTTATACATGCTTATAAATAAACACGTGTCATTCTCAATGTCAATTATCTGGAAGTCTTAAAACATCAAATAAAAACCTTAATTGTGAGCCAACCCCAACACCCCTTTTTTAATTTCACATTACCACAAAAATAATTATCTTTATGGTTTTGTAAAGGTTTATTTTACAGCTGAACACCTGGATCCAATATGTCAAGACATAATGTGATTAAGAATAGAATGTGGTCCTTAAGGTTATAAATCTTAAGTGTGAAAGACCTGTGTGTGGAAAGGTGCCATAGCTCAGTGTGATAAGAGCACATTCTTTGCATGCAAAAGGTCCCAGGTTCTATCCCCAGCTTCTCCAGATAAGACAAGGAAAAGACTCTCACCTGAAACCCTGTAGAGCCACTGCCAGTCTGTGGCTGAATTCGGACGACACATTAAGCAACTGGGGGAGGGGAAACAATCGTCAGTTGTACTGACTATCATGTTGTCCAAATGCTGCCATAGTCAACTCAGTGCTGATCCTAATCCACATCACGGTTGATTATTTATTACCATGTTGTGTGTGGAGCACCCCCTAGATGAACAACTGTAAATTTAATTATTACCCCACCATTGACTATCGTGTTGTCCGAATTCAGCCTGTGTTGACAATGCTGGGCTAGATGGACCAATGGTCCGATTCAATATAAGGCAGTGTCCTATGTTCCTAATGTCTTTGTACTGCCACTGCAGTCACTTATGATCAATGCATAATTGCAAAAGCTTCATTCTGAATATGGAAAGACTCCTACCTTCTTGAATTCCTTTCAACCTTTTTTAAATGCATTCATGATGGACGATTGTTCAAAGTTAATCTGCCATTTGATCCAAATTGCTGAAAGTTTTAAAGACCTATAAAATAATAGCATGGTTTAAAATAATAGAGGAACAGGAAGATCCAAAACAATTATGTGTAACAACAAACATTTAAAGTGACCTTACAAAACCTCCATATGGCAAACTCCATTAGAAGCTACCCCAAGTTTGTAATTATATATACAGGCTTCAGTCCTATCCATACTTACTCTAGAGTGATCCCCTCTGGACTCAACAGGACTTACTATCAAGTTAATGCATGGATAGAACTACAATGCACTAATTTATTGTCCTATATTTTAATAGATTAAACAAAAGATTATAGTAGACTGGTAAATGGCAAACTCCTCAAAATAGCTACTATAACAGAAATTACAATATTTCACACATAATGTTGAAAGCCCTGAGAATAAAAAAATGAATATCAAAGTCTAGTCTTGAAAATCAATTATGTCTGGAAACTCAAGCCAAAACATATAGTACCCATCTCAATATCAGCTCCAGAGGTTAAACACCAGACTCCATGCAGTTTGGATTTCAAGAGGCTACCATATGGACATTCCTTTGTGTCCATTTGGCCCAACATAGAGAGGACTGTCTCCAAATGCCCCAAATCAAAAATTAGAGAATACACATGTTTTAATCTGTTGTAAACTCCCCAGAGAGCTTCAGCTATGGGGCAATATAGAAATGTAATAAATAACAATGTGACAATTTCCTATTAAATGCAAGGACATTTTCTCTAGATTTGCCATTTAGGCAAGAAGTTCTTAAACAACACTTGACATTGATGAGGATGAAGATAATACTAACAGTAGTTTGGGAGTTAAAGTTTGATTTCTAATAGACCTTTATAAATATATCCCTGAACAGAAGAAAAACTAATTTTACTGACAAAATTAAAACTCTGTACTACTAGCATACTTGGATACACGTACCCACATTAGGATGATAAAGGGAAAAGTTTAAATCTATAAATATTTTAAATTTACCATGTTCAAGAGACCCATCGGAAACATTTACCTGGCATAAATATACTCAAAGTAAAATATAATAGGGAACATAGTTTTGCTACAATAATGTTGTTACTTATGATGAAAAGCTAGCCACAAACCTAAACAAAAACAACTGATTTGCTGACACCATTGCATTATTTTAGCAGGTCAGTACAAACCCTGTATTTGTAAGAGAAACAAATACTGAATACAGACAAGTTATAAAATGTATGCCACAGAATTAAACTTGCTTTGGGAGAATGAAAATTTAGCCGCTGATCTGTTTTCATAAGCTATTGTTGCAATCCCAAGCATACTTGGCATCAAAGTGATTTCCACTTAATTCTTGGAACATGGGGAGTGAGGTAGGGATGGTAGCTGGAGAAAGCAATTGTGTAGCCATTAATCATATAGTTTCTTAAAAATGTACTGCATGGGTGGCTTTAGTCATATAGAGAAACAATTCTCTGTAGATTTCAACACTCAAGCATTACCAAGTCTTCTGAGTGAATGGCTGCAGCAGTGTGTGGAAAACCAGTTAATAGTGTGCCAGATTATATATAACTGGCTTCCAAGTGGTTTGAGCCACTACTAAACAATGAATTATTTGTCATCACCATTTGGTAAGTGGCCATGTAATTCCACCCTCCTTGTCATAAAACTAGTTCATTTAGGAACAGCTAAATCAAGCATTGCATCGCAGTAATCTCCAAGAGTCCAAACACATTTTCTTCTACAGGAATATTTTTTTCTTTCCAAGTAGTTGCTAGCACTGGAACATGACCTTGAAATAGAAGTTCTATTCATCCAAATCTTATTGGGTAGGTTTTTTAAATGTTTTCATATACTGTGTCATATGCAAGCAGAATGATTTTCAGGCAATGAAATTCCCACTTGAAATCATGCTAGTTGCACAGTATGAGGATCTGGAATGAGAATATAAAATCAAGTCTCTGACCACTTCCCATTACTTCCAAAAACTCGGAATTATTTAGGACTCTAGCCTCTTAATAGAGACTTGTCTGTCACTATAACCTTGCAGAGTTCAGGATCAAGCCAGCCAAACATTCGTCATTCCCCTGATTTCCAGCACTCTTGCACTCTCTCTTTTTCTCTCTAATCTGTATCACTTTCCACACTACGTTTAAAACTATCACTGATGGTCATCCAAGTCAAGCTACATTGCTGCTGACCAAACTGTAAGACCCTACAAAGACTTTAATTATTATTATTTTGGTTAAGTCTATAATCCAATTTCAACAGCATCGGGGCTGAAATTGCTATTTTGGGGGCCACGTGCTGAACATTTTACCTGCTAGTAATGACATCTTTGTATTTTCTTCTAATTACACTCAAAGCTAAGACCTTTGGCCCTGGGCCACAGACCTCTATTCAGGCTGCACACATTCTCTTAAGCACCCTGATCCTTTGTTGTCATTCTCAGTCTTTCATCTATTATTTACATCCATTGAGAAGGGAGCTACTCTACCATTTGTGATGCTTTAAAGCTTCTAATCTTAATTTCTTTGCCTTTGCCACTCCTGTTTCCCTCCTCATAGCCTGACACAGCGAACAATTTGACAAAATGATTTCTCATGCCAACAGTTTTGATGCCTTCCAATCTCAGTCAGAATTAGGAAAACTAAGGTATATTCTGTACTTCCTAGAAAATGTCAGTCTCAGCAGCTTGAAAAAATCATTTTAATTCATTAAGACATGTCAAACACAATTAGCTGAACTAAGAAATCATGGTGGTACTTTTTGCATTGAAACAACAGGGAGTGAGTAATACCAAGTTGTTTATAATTTCAATGCTTTTTCATCTCAAAACGTGAGAACTAACGATATAATCAGGTAAAATTTGGTATTGAACTAAACAGCATGCAACAAAACATATTTTAATAGAAAGAAATAAAACTGTGTACAAATGCTAGTATTTGAGCCAGGGAGTGTAGTTGTCTATGCTTCTTTTGTAAATAGTTTGAAAAAAATGCACATTATGAACACACAAGACACAACATCAGAATGAAACACATTCAAGCTACAAAATAAAGGTTTCCCCCCTATATACAGACAAATATGACAAGGCCAATTGTTCTTTACAGTTCTGACTGTTTCAGAGATGAAAAAATACAACTCAAAAATATTGAGGTTTTTTTTACCATGATTTAAATGATCAACTCAGATTATTAACATCCACTGAAGAATCTTGGGGTCCAAATATGACAAGATGTGATCCATCTTGGTGCTTTCTTTCTGTACTGCCTGCCTTTCAAACACTGATTCCTTGTCGCCTGTCCTCTCTGAAAGCCTCCAACCCCCTTGTCTTTTCTTATTTTCACCATTTGCTTCAACCAGCAGTTCACTTGAGACTCATCCATCTTATAATGCCTCAAGTGACAGATGCTCTTAGAAATGACCATACTGCTGAGTGAACAAAAGATAACATCACCTCTAGGAACTCAAGGGAGAAATACAACAGCAGCCTTAACTCTGTGTCCTTCTGACGGAGACTACATCGTAAACCTCTCACAAGTGAAAAAAGAAAACAATTGAAAAGAAAATAATCTTTTACTCAAATCAGGCAGAAAACAGAACTCTGAAAAAATGCATGCCAAAAAATTGAATTAGGATTACTCTACACACACCAAATCAGCTAGTTGTACAGCAACTGCTCTTAAAGCGTAACAGAATAAAAGGACAACACGTTCTGTTTAGGGATACTTCACAGAAATAAAAAAATACATTGTTCTGAAAGCTATATTGGATTGAATCCAGTCAGAGTATTTAGTCATGACAAACTTAAGACCCATTTATTTCAATGATTCTACTCCAAGTCTTACTAAATCCAGATCCTACCCAGTTTGTGTGATATTTTCTCATTTCCCATATTATTAAATTATATGTGTGCTATTTACATCAGCAAAGGTGACCAAATCTAGATGTAAAAAGGCAATTCGATAAGCAGGGACATTTATTCTTTTCCTTCTGTGAACTACAGATATTTTGGAATTAGATATAACTCTTTAAATCATGGGAAGCTCCAATTGAACCCAAATAAATACTTTTAGAAAATCTCTTTCAGTAAAAGAGGGATTGGTTAAGTGTGTACATTTACTACAACACACAGTATGAAGACTAACAGCATAACATTTAAAGAAATATACTTTCAGTGTTAAATACATTCACAGCATAGCTCATTCACAAGTGTTAAATACATTCACATGACTCGAAGGGATTTCATTCCAGTACACATTTTATGTGTAAGATAAGTGCAATTAGCAATTACACAATATGTAATTTGGGAAGTAAAAAAAATAAAAAAGGATGCTGTGATGAGCAGTAAATCACTTTTGTAACAAAGGAAGGTTATATTAACGTCTCCCAGCAACAAACTAATGAGATGCCACATATGGAAAGAGTCATTCCCCTTATACTGAAAGGGAAGCTGTGGATTCAAAATATCTATTTTGTCCTCTGGAATAGAGAGCTTTTATTTTTCCAAAGTAATTTTATACAGAAACACAAAACAATCTTTGCTAAGGAATAGGAGTTCTTAAAACAGCAACACAAAATAAATAGTGATGATGATGATGATGATGATGATGATGATATGGCTAGTCCAACTTTTTAAATCAATTACAAACTTGTGTGGTTCCAAGAAACAGTTCAGCATCATATGTATTAGTGAAAGTGATGAATTGTCTACAAAAAAAGAAAAGAAAAGAAAAGAATGACCATGTATTGGTCTTGTTCAGACATATCACTAAACCACAACAAAACAACAGGTTCATGCACACACACACACACCTCTAAAAGGGCTGTGAGGAGGAACTCATTTCCATTTTAGATTAACCATTATTTGCTCTGATGTCCAAACCTGGACAAATGGTGGTTAATCTTAACTATGGTTTGTTGAAACATGTCAACTTCAAACCATAGTTTATAAAACTGGCTTGTTTCAAGAAATCATAGTTCAGATTCACCACAATTTAAGGTTCGGTAACGCTTAACTGCAGCTTGAGGAGGAGAGAGAAGGGGCTGAGTATAAGAGTCTGAAACTTGCTGTAGCTCATTTTTTAAAACCTGAAACCATGGTTCAGTATCAAGTCTGAAAACAGTCAAGAAGACCTAATATAGAACAAGAAAGGGACTTAACAGCAGGAATGTTTCTCCAATTTACACAAACAGAAATATTTAACTCTTTGGGGCCCAAATGCCTCATTTAGCCTAGAAATACTATATTCAGTGAATAATGCACGAGTCCAAATTATCATATCAAGAGGATGAGGGATTTTTAAACATGAATTTTTATTAAGCTTTTCAATCCAAAACATATACAGAAAAAGACAGAAATGTCAGAAATGTCCCATAAAATACAAAAAGCACATAATAATCGTAAAAATATTACGCTAACAAATATGTAAAGAAAGTAATTGAACTCTCAGATATTAGGGCAATCAGGTAAAGACTATTTAAGAAATAGAGAAAAAAAAAACATGACCACCAGTTCTTGCTCAGCCAAGGTTTCTCCAGGGCAGGATCTCCACTACTGCTTTAAAATGAATTTTCAAACCATTTTCAAAGTGTCATATCCTGTTTGGTGAAGATCTAGCTCAGGTGTACAACTGTTTCAAAAACTTCTTGTGGAGGAAGCTTGTGTGTTCTTGCTCTGTATGGTAAAAGAGCATTGATTGCAGATTGACATTATGCCTGGAGTGACCAAGATGCTGGCAGAATTCTAAGACTGTCGCCCAGAAGTGCTCTACCATAGCAAGACAAGCCATAGATAACTGAGAGTTATACTGGGTGGCCCAAAAGTAGATATATAGTTGTTTAGAATGTTAATGGGAGGGGGAGAGAATGTGTGAGTAGAAGATGTGTGGGTGGAGTCAAAATGACAGTTGGGAAGAGTGACAGTTGGCGACAGTTGTGGAGAGTGAAGGGAGTGAGGCCCAAAAGTAGGTACAGTTGTTTAGTTGTTTAGTTTTTGTTTTTTTTACTGAGATTGTGAATGATAGCAGCGATCTTGAGTCAAGAACAAAGAAAGTGGATTCTAAAGCAGTACTGGAAGACTGAAAATGCCAAGCAGGTGCACACAGCGTGGCAGGAAGCATCTGACACTCCTCCACTAACACATCTGACAATTTATTGTCTTAGAGATAAATTTGAAGCAACAGGTGCAGTGGCTAATGCACCGAAATCTGGACGTCCTAAGACGTCTATGACAGAGGAAAATGAGATGAAAGTCGCTCTGACATTTGTGAACAGTCTGAAAAAGTCCACACGATGTGCGTCTAAGCAGCTATCCATACCTAGAATGTCCTTGCAACACTTAATGCGTAAATTGAAATTGAAGCCGTACCGTCCAAGACTGTTACATGGTCTTCTGAAGGATGACCCAGACCGTCGGTTGCAATTCTGTGAGATGATGCGGAACCAAATCTCTAACGAACCAGACCTTCTTGATAAGATCATCTGGTCAGATGAGGCTTCTTTCAAGTTGTCAGGCCATGTGAACAGGCATAACTGTGTGTATTGGGCAGATGAAAATCCTCATTTGACTATCACATCTCAACTGGACCAGCCAGGCGTCACAGTGTGGGGTGCACTGTCCAGCGAAGGTGTTGTAGGACCGGTTTTCTTCCATACAACTGTGGATAGTAACAATTACCTAAACATGTTACGCGACGTGGTAGTACTACAACTCAGAACCAGGACTAACTTCGCCAAACTGCTCTTCCAACAAGATGGGGCACCTCCTCATTATGCTTCTGCAGTAAGGGACTAGCTTGACAACACCTTCCCACAGCATTGGATTGGACGACGTGGCAGCATTAAATGGCCGCCACGTTCACCCGACTTAACACCAATGGACTTCTTTTTTGGGGGTGTAGTAAAGAAAAAGGTTTTTGAGAGGAATCCCCAGACAGTGAACGAATTAAAAGAGTTCATCTCGGAAGCATTTATGGACATTGATGCAGACCGGAATTTGTGCCGTACTGTGTGTCACAGTGTTCTGAACAGGTTCGAGGAATGTTGCAACGTTGATGGAATACATTTCGAGCACTTACAAGATTAAACAGTGTTAAGCAAATGTAAATGTAATAAACAATGTAATAAAATGCAAATAAACTATACTGTATACCTAATGTAATAAAATGCAAATAAATTATACTGTATACCTACTTTTGGGCACTTGGTATATTACCTACCACGTACATCAGATAGAGCTTTTTTATATTTGTGCTAATACACAGATTAGCAAATTCTGCCCAATTATCTGCCTTTCCTTCCAAGGTCTGCCTCACTAGCAAAAATACGGGTTCATTTTTCAGAAGCAACGCCAGAGAAGCTGGTGCTCATAACAGAAACAAGGCATTTTGTGGACAGAATGACTACAACAGTGCAGTCACTTAGCCAGAAGTTTGATTTGACTGGTTGAGAATGTAACAGAGAGCAATCCTAAACATATTACTGAGAAGTAAGTCCCACTGAGTTAAACATAGGGATGGATGAATCTGTCAATTTAGGTTTTATTTTCTCAATCTCACGTTCTATGTCTTCAAAACTTTGAGATTTTTTTAAAATACGTTTGCATGAAAAGTCATATACATTTTGTACACGCTTTTGCCTACAATGCACATTTTTGCAAGCAATTTTTCTAATATCCTGAATACATTTTTTCACTAATATATGATTTTTGGTGTGCACAGTTCCCTAATATGTGCATTTTATATACTTTTTCTTTAAGTTGGAGAAATCCATTGCAAAATTTGAAGAATGATTTCAAAGAGTAACTAAGTTTCGGTTTGCTTATTGGTTCAAAAGTGCAAATGCGAACTAAACAAATTTCTCCTCCATATCTATTTTAATGAGATTTACTCCCAATGAGTGTGATAAGGATGGTACCTTCAGCTTTCTGGTATATTGATATCTCGGTAGAGATTGGTTTGGCTTTCTTCTGAAGACCATCACAAGAAATTGATACTCCGTGGTATAACTCCACCATTTTACACATTATCTTCCTCAGAGGTAGAAAGTCTTACATTTATTTTGTGCCATAAACTCTGGGTGGTAAGCAATCGGTACTGATAGCAAGAGATCTGGGTCAAGTTTCTTTCTCCAGAGAGCAGCCTTAGCAACATAGCACAATTTCATATATGAAAGTGAAGCTTTACAGACAAACATTAAATTGGAACTACAGGAAAGGCCCTAAGAGGAGGAAAACATACCTGTGGTTGCCGACAGGATTTTAAGACAGACTTAAAATGTAAAGGGCTAGATCCAATGTCACGAAATGGGACTTTCATGGCACAGTAGGACTTCCCATCCTCTCATCCCACCTGCAAACACATCCCCATGCTTCTGAAATATGCCCTGGAGGCCTCCTTGTTTTCTTGCTCCCAACCTTCCAGAGCAGACTGGGGAGCGTGCAGGAAGCTGCAGGGAACAGGGGAAATCAGTTCTGCAAGTGGTTTCTATTACACAAGCTGATGACCAGCACTGGAACCAACACGTTTAGTACAGGTTTACTTGTAAGTAAGTTTCTCTGTGTTCATAAGGGTCTTTTTCCCTCAGGTGAGTGAGCACAGGATTGCATCCCTAATATTTTAAAATGTTTAAGTTATTCAAATTACAAACAGTTATGTCATAAGCTAAATACTTTACTCTTTCCAACCACAAGTTCCACAGAGGCTACAGTCCAAATGACCTGGGGGTAGAGTTCTTATGTACATACATGGGGTTCTATGCAATGTACAGACTGCTTCATTCTCTTCAATATCAGGAATGCTCTGCAGGGATTGTATAGTACTGAGTTATTCCCCAATGCTGAAGTGAATGGGTTAGCCCCTGCTTATGAAAAGTTCTGGATATGCCTTTGAAGCTCCATACCAGGGTAAGCAATTACTTTCATTTGTGAGATCATAGAATCATAGAATAGTAGAGTTGGAAGGGGCCTATAAGGCCATCAAGTCCAACCCCCTGCTCAATGCAGGAATTTACCTTAAAGCATCCCTGACAGATAATTGTCCAGCTGCCTCTTGAATGCGTCTAATGTGGGAGAGCCCACCACCTCCATAGGTAATTGGTTCCATTGTCGTATTGCTCTAACAGTCAGGAAGTTTTTCCTGATGTCCAGCCGGAATCTGTTTTCTTGTAACTTGAGCCCATTATTCCGTGTCCTGGGTTGATCGAGAAGAGATCCTGGCCCTCCTCTGTGTGACAACCTTTCAAGTATTTGAAGAGTGCTATCATGTCTCCCCTCAATCTGCTCTTCTCCAAGCTAAACATGCCTAGTTATTTCAATCTCTCCTCTTAGGGCTTTGTTTCCAGACCCATAATCATCCTCATTGCCCTCCTTTGAACACTCCAGCTTGTCTGCATCCTTCTTGAAGTGTGGTGCACAGAACTGGACACAATACTCAAGATGGGGCCTAACCAGTGCCGAATAGAGGGGAACCAGTACCTTGCACGATTTGGAAGCTTACTTCTATTAATGCAGCCCAAAATAGCATTTGCTTTTTTTGCAGCCACATCACACTGTTGGCTCATATTCAGCTTGTGATCTACAACAATTCCAAGATCCTTCTCACTTGTCATATTGATTAGCCAAGTATACCCCATCTTGTAACTGTGCATTTGGTTTCTTTTTCCTAGGTATAGAACTTGGCATTTATCCCTATGAAATTTCATTCTATTGCTTTCAGCCCAGCGCTCCAGTCTATAAAGAACACTTTGGAGTTTGTTTTTGTCTTCTAGGGTATTAGCGATCCCACCCAATTTTGTGTTGTCTGCAAATCTGATAAGCATTCCCTGCACCTCCTCGTCCAAATCATTAATAAAAATGTTGAAGAGCACTAGGCCCAGGACTGAGCCCTGTAGTACCCTGCTTGTTACCTCCCCTCAATGTGAAAAGGTACCATTGAAAAGCACTCTTTGAGTCCGTTTCTGTAACCAACTGTGGATCCACCAAATAGTGGGAGTCATAATGAGGGAGTCATAAGAAATTAAGTGCCTTTTCCCAATTTCATAGAAATCTCTTATTAATGGTTGGGTGTGTCTGTTAATATGTTAGCATTTCTTCTGATATAATTTTGCAAGTGGCATAATATTTGATGTTGTTTGTCTAATATATAACTTTGTTTAAGTTAGCTTTGTTATCTAATCCTTATGAAAGTTTTACATTTGTTAAATATTCATTATATGACTATATTTCTGTTGTTCATAATATTTTATTACATTTGCCACAGAATCTTTACATGTATATCAACCTAATGATCTCCACAGCTAAAGAAGATACAATAACAGTGGTCTCCTAACACATTTCTTTCTACTACAGGAACCCTTTGTCTAAAGCTGTTGCCAGCACTGGAACATGACCTTGAAATGACAACTCCATTAACCCATGTCTTATTTGGTAAGGTTTTTTTTAAAGATCCCATTAAATTAACTACTTTAAAACACAATGGGATCAATATGATGCAAAAAAATACACCCCATGGCAAGTTCTTATTGCATGATTGATCAAAAACAAAACAAAACCCTGTAGCTTTCCAGATCACAGCCAGTGCCAAAAAAATCCAGCCAGAAAAAAAAATCCATCAAAATGAAACTCTGAAAGGGCTTACCCTTCACCAACCCATTTGCACTTCAAAAACTCTTTAAGTCCCTTCAGCTAAACCCCAGGGTTTAAAACTTTGCAAAAATACAAGAGGGATTGGCTGCCATTTATCTTCCTTTTGGCCTCTGGTCAGAGCTGTAAAGTCTGCCAACTTTGTGGGGGGGGGGGGGAGGGAAGAGAAAAAGAAAATAACCGTCTTTGTGCAAGCCATTTTGTTTCAAAGAAAACTTCCAGACTCAATTCTTGCACAATTTGTCCCTTTAAATCTAATCGACAATTAAGAGCTATTTGTAAGTTAGAATGTTCGAAATTGGCTACTGAAGACCATAGAATTATAATTATGTAATTATGTAGTATTTGTATCCATGAGAACAGAAGCTTGCCATGTCCTATACATTATATTATTTCACTCCTATCTCAGCATGTTCTTATGTACCAATTAGTTTAAACTAACAAATGTCAAAAACCAGCCACTGTACAGAATGCATTTTAAATTTCGGCAGTTTAAGATGCATAGACAATTTCAAGGAAAATGGGGATTTCATGGGTCACAGGGACCTTCTTAAGCCGTTGTCAGGGCACTATGACTCTATTTATGTGTCCTATCCTCATTATCAGATACATCCTGTGACTACATTCTTCAGAGTCTTTTTTTAAAAGCAAAACACATATGTAGCTGCTGTTATTTGATCAAAATCTAGCTCTAGTGATTAATCATGATGCCCAATAAATAAGGCAAGTATCACAGCTCATTCTCTTCAATATGAGAATTTCCATTTTAACCCCTTGGACAAGCCCTAGTAGCCCTTACATTTTATTTTCATTTTGGCATCCCAATTCTGGAACCATAAAGCCTCCTGATTTCAATGAAACTTACTTTCAAGTAAATATGCTTAGAATTAGAGTGGAGCAGCCCAATCCTATGCATATCTACTAAGAAATAAGCCCCACTGTGTTCATTGGGACTTAATCCCAGGTAAGTATGCCTTTAGACTGCAGTGTCAGTATATGATCCAAATCACCCAGGAGTTAAATGCAAATTATCCCGTTGCTAAAAATAGCAATCAAATAGCCAAGACTCAAAATAGAAAACTGGAGTTCTCCTTTTATCCTGTTTGATCTATAAGTGCTCTGAATGGCTACGATGTCCTCTTACCCACTATCTTCTTCTCATTGGATAAACTGGAAAGCAATTATTGGATTTATTTTCAGAATTACTATCAAATTGGATTGCCACATTCACCTTAGTTATAAAAAGACCACACACAACACAACCTATATTCCCTTATTTCAGAAAATCAGAGCCTGACAGCTTATTGTCTTCAATATGTGAATTTCCATTTGAAAACCCCAAGAAGCCCTAGTAGACTTTACGTTTTATTTTCACTTTAGCACCACAATTCTGGAAACATAAAGCCCTCCTGAATTTCAATGGAACTTACTTGCAAATAAACATGCTTAGAATTAGAGTGGAGCAGCCCAATCCTATGCATATCTACTAAGAAATAAGCCCCACTGTGTTCATTGGGACTTACTGATGCACTATTATGTTGCATTTGTACAGAGTAACTGACTTCATTATCAAATAAAGTTATCAAAGCAATCATAAATCTCTATGCAGAATGTCCAAATATGCAAAATAGATAGAACTACCTAAACACTGGCGCTTATCTGTTTTAGAAACATATTCTCAGAGCTACTGAATGACAGAATCATGCCCCCAAATTGTAAATCACCCTGAAAACTGATGGCAGGATAGAAATTCCTTCATACAGTCAAATAAATAAATTATCCTAATCCATAGTTCTATGAGTTCTAAACAGAACACCCAAGCTCCTGTCTGCTTGCTAATATTTTCAAGTGGTAAGAGCAGTGATGTTCTGAAACAAATTAGGAGATACTTATACCCAAATATAATCTAAACAAGCTAAGACAGCAAATACATTTCTAGTTTTCTATATCTATGCTACATTTCTGTAGTTCATCTACAGCTGGGGTGGGAAACTTGTGGCCGTCTAGATGTTTTGGATTGTATTCCTCATTATGGGCTATGCTGGCTACAACTGAAAAGAGTTGTAGGCCAAAACATCTTGGCCCTTTCTACACCATAGGGGTGTAGAGGGAGGGAGAGAGGGCGATCCCAGAAGTACCTAATACACACCATCAGTGCACAGGGACCAGCCGGGGGCCATCCCAGGCAAACAGCCTGGTGTAGAAACTGCCCTTGAGGGGTCCCCTTGATCTACAGATAGGAATAGGAGATGGGAATTGAAATCCCCATGTTCTCAGATCCTCTGGCTGGCTGGCTTTATCTATGAAATTCCACCATTAAAGGCAATCTAAAACTAAATTTAGATAGATTTGCTTATATTGCTAACAAAGCTGATTTAGCAATGGGATGCACTATCTAGAATTCAGGAATTGCGAATAAAATGTTTATGGTTTGCAAATAAAATGTTTATTTTGTGTCCCATCAGCACTGTACAGTGAACACCTTTCCAGTTATCTTGGGTTGCCAATAGCTCATCAGATAATAATTCTGTCTAGAGCACATAATTAACCCTGAATCACTCCCAGTCGAGATTTTTCTGTAACATTGCATCCAAATGTATGTATTGGTATTTTTTTTAATAACAAACAATTAGACAGCCCTTTGAATCCGAACAATTACTAATATTTGGTATGTTCATATTGTCGTTTGGTAACTGTATTCCCTGCACACGTTGGACCATACTCACAAGAAATATAATAAATATGGACTTCTAAATCAACTAATCTCTCTAAAATATGATCAAACAATATTGGAACTTTTCATGGGATTACTTTATCAAGCTTGCAAAAAACATGACATATTTTACTATCCAAGAATATTAGGTTGCTTCCAGACAAAGCTTTTATTGCACCATCGCCCTGCCTTGTTCACAAAACTTTGTAAGGAGTCCAGACATCATGGTCTTCCACTCATAATCTTCCCATGGTTTCCCATTACTCCTTCTGTCTTTTCTGTTACCACAGAAAATCTGTTAAAGAGAAAAAGATGGAACAGCTGCACATTGCCTTCTAATTAGTAGTGCAATCCCACTGCATGTCTACTCAGAAATAAGTCATATTAAGCTCTTTCCATTCATGGAACAAAAACACTGAATCCAACCCTATATCTCTCATCTCTCAACATGGTTCTCAAGTTGGGCTACAGGAGAAGGGCACCCACTGCTGAAACTGATGTCTCACCTATTCCCACTTGTCAAGGCATCTAACTTATAGAGACCATTTTTGGAAATCAGTTAATGGACCTGCCTCATATAGAACATAGAACTTTAAAACACACATAAGTTTAGAAGTAGTACAGATTGAAGCAAGTACAGATTTCCACGCAAGCAACTGAATCTCATTATATGAAGAGCTTTTTTTCTCCACAATTTGAAGAGTTTGCAGCTGTCATGGCAATATAGAGCTTCATCACACAGGGGAAAATCGTGTTTGCTTACCGTCACTTCTCCGCCCACGTGTTTGTCCCTCATTACTTCCTCTTTTAAAAGAGGAAGTAAACAACTTGCACATGGCTACTTTGATCCCGCTGCTTCTCCTGTACACAGCATGAGATAGCAGCAACTTCCATCTTTAAAAATAAGTTGGACTTACTGGGGTGTTTTTTGTTGCGCAAAGAAGGGCTAGAAGGGGTGGAAGACAGACAACGCTATGAGATGGACCCACGAAAATCTGTGAGTGTCCTGTAATGAGTGTGCAATAAAATGCTCATCTGATGGAACTCATACTGAATTATTCAGTTCATGATATGTCAGCTGCTTCCTTTTTTGTAAGACAAAAACCAATGCAACAATTCAATACATTATCTTGATTGTTGATTATGTTTACTACGATGGACTTTCCTGTATCTTCCTAGTATAAAGGATTCCTCACCTGAAACTGTGATGCAGAAATCTCTGTTTATATAAGCCTTGTTCAGGCATTTGCCTTAACACATGAAGCCTTAAAGTGTGTACTGGATCAAAACCATGTATGATGACTCCACCCCCTATGTCTCTGGGTGTATGGCCCCACCCTATCAATTCAGACCTTGCTGTGTTGAAGCAGCAAGGTCTGAAAAGGAGTTCTACTCGCATTCGGTTGACTGTATCACTACCCATAGTGGATCAGTCTAACCGGGCATTTTGTCCACCAGGCTGTAAAATGTAGTCTGGCATCACAACATGGTGCGAAGTTATACAACTGTTATACACACCCCCAGCTTTAAATGATCCCCCAGCCAGTCCACACAATGCACTTTTAGTCCAGCAGCCTCCAGGCCATCCCCTGGAGACACACCCATATACGTATAAGATATCATATGTATAATACTATATGATATGACACCATTCCATATGTATGATCTCAGTGATCACAGATGCAGCAGTCAATTCCTGGGATTGTAGCAGCACTATTGCCAGGTATTATGAGCAAGGAAATTGCTACCAACTACATCCATTATTGCCTGATTCCTACATTACATTTGTTCATGCAAGTGAATGATCAGCTGAGACTATTCTTGGGCACAAAAAATGTACTGTATGATCAAGCTCTCTGGGATCTGTAGTAATGACCACTTAAACAAAACTTCAGTTGCACAACATTTATTGCTCAGTTTGTCAGGTACTAAGATTGGAAGAGAACAAGGAAAATAACAAGCAAGTCGAACTCTTTCTAAAATAAAGAGGATGGGGTCTTTCCCACTTCTAATAAACCTAAACAAAACAAAAACATAAAAAACAAATTGGGTAAAATAGAAGCATTAGAGGAATATCTTACACAGTGGCCAATACATTCTGAAGGCTTAAATTTAAACACCATGAGAAGAAACACACAGCATTTGAAGTTCATGTCTTTCAAAATGAAGTTGGAAAAGAAAAAAGAAAGGGGGGGCACCAAAAGAACTGTCCTGTGGATTCACTAGCAACTAGGGTGGTAGGACCTCATCTAATTCCCTAATAAAAGCTTGTGACAACCTGCAGAGCACAGGAGTGCAAATCACATTAGTGGGAAATACCAGATGACCAAAGAAAGTGCTGGAGGCCTGGTAAAACTACTAAACAAAAGGCAACATTCCAGATAAATACCAGTGCTAGAGTCAGTGTTGGGTGATGCCTGGATCTGATAGTGCAAAACAAATTAGATGCTGGCAACAAAAGAATAAAATGAAGAGGGAAAAGGGCCATTTTGACACATCAGGACATTATCTTCATTAACCCAATGTATATTTACTGTGCAGTTATAAAAACTATTCTTAAGCAGCATTTAGGACAATGAAACTGTGATGATGATACTGGGACTCAAGACAAGCTACTAGAGGTGCATCTAATTTACTAGGCAAATCGGTCCCTTTCCTTTTGAAACTTTGTGACATTTTAAAGACCTGTATTGGTTTTAAGATTTGTTGCTCAGCTCGTTGCAATTCACTGTTTTACTCCAACTGTGCATTTTGATAAAGAAAGAGATTCATAATGCTCTAAAGGAAACTAGCTCCAGGGTACACTCGTAATATTGGTTATGATTATGTAAACTAAGTCTCCATTCACCACACATGGGTCAGAAAGTTACATTTGCTTGTATCCTATCGCTTGAAATCAAGCATGCTTTAATGTCACTTAGGTTGTGGCCTTCAATTAGGCTGCAATCCTATGCACGCCCAATTGCGAGTTATCCCCAATAGTGGGATAACATTGTGGGGCTTTTGATATTCACACCAGATTGCACAATTAGAGTAGAAGCTATTCAAGAAGTGATTAATTTAACATGTCTACCATGGTTTTAGGTGCAATTAAATACACAACCAGGGACCACCAATCTGTTCACTATCATTCAGATGTCTTTCATATTTCTTCAGTTGGTAGCAACATCAGTAAAGTCTAACTTGCAGAATCTTGTTATACACGTGTTTGGTCCCACATGATGGGACATCTTTCTGGTTTTACCAGCCTCAACTCTCCCACACCTCACTGTGTATTATCAAAATGCATAAGCCATTTGAAGTATCTGATTTTGATATGTTCCACAGTGCAACATAGGAGAATTTGCTATAATAGCTACCATCATCTGAAGATTCAATTGCTTGAAATCCCTAAACTTGGCCCTATGCAATCCGGTGCACATGAGTGAGAGCCCATAGCCTTGTCCCAATCCCGTAACAATTATTACATCTACAGCAATCCATAAGAGTGATTTGAGGCACAATTCTATGCATGTTTAGACGGGAAAAAAGTCCTACACCACCCAGTATTACTCAGCCAGCAATGCACGGGATTGGGACATTGGATTGCAAAGGGTCAAGCTTTAAAAACATAGAAGTGGCTTATTTTCTAATGAAGAATCCACTCCAGAAACTTTAAGTGGATAGACAAAGTGGCATATATTTGTGTGTTTCCACTTTCTTAAGGAGCAACATGTGTGCAGATAAAATCCTTCACTATTTTAAAAAGGCAGTGCAATGTTCTGCCCATTTTCTCAGTGTTCTGTGCTTCCTCATTACAAAGCTATTCCAGAAAAACAGGCACATGTTCAGTAATAGTTGTTTAATTACAACAACTGTTTCAGCTTCAGCAAAAATTCTTGCTTGTTCCCACAATGTTGGAGCCATAAATCTTACTTTTCTCTTTTTTAAAAAAAACAACACCTTTCCTTAAAAAGTTAGTTGAGGATTTCTTGCATGAATCTAAATACCTAAACCACACTCAATAATGCTTGCCTTTGGATAGGGCTGTCGCAGCTAAGTTCACCCTTAGCTGCCCAAAATCTTAGGGCAATCTTCCTAAAGTTGGTGCCCAAAATGACTGCAGGGCACTAGGTTGGAGAAGGCAGCGTTATAGATCTAACCCTAATTTAATTGGTAGGAGAAATAAAGATAAGCAAAAATGAAGTTCAGACCATATATCCACCCCATATCCTCACCAACTCTCTTTACTAGCAACATTCAACAGCATTTAAAATATAATTCACCCACAGTTCAGGCATACAATCATATGAAATTTTTATCTAATTAAAGCAAGTAACCAGAAATTCCCCTTAATTCAAAGTGAACATGGCCAAGATCATAGTTTGCTTTGGCTTCAAAACTACAGACACTTGCAGGAAGTTGTTATTGCTTATCAAAGTATCTCATTGTTTTGCCGCCTCAGCTATTCTTTGCTCAAACTAAGGTCCCCTCTACAAGGATTCGCTTTTGCGCCTGGTTAGCTGATTATGCGCATAATCGCAGAAGCGCATTTACGCCTAATCCCTCTGCACGAGAGGCGGCGAGAGACAGCGAAGCACATTCATGGATGTCCAAAATGCGGTTTACAAGTAGTTAATGCGCATAAGCGCATATTCACACAGTCAAAATGCGCTTTAACGGACGGAGCAAAATAAAACTCGCGATTTAACGCGCATTCGATAATGCGCATAATCGGAGAGATAACGCGCCTCTACGCCCCATTTGCGCTCCGCTGGTGTGGAGGTAAATTTTTTAATGAGACTTGAAAGAGCATTAAACCTCTCGTGAAGAGGCACCCTATGGCAAATGGCTTTTGACATGCTATTGCTATGACATTATTGCAGATTCTGGGTAGTTAAATAAAGAAGGTCCAATATAGTGTATTTGTGTGTTAAATAAAGGAGTATCAAACTAAAAGGTCCATGGTAGAGCCCTAAACAATGGCTTTTAGAACATATTGCACAATTAGTAGGTACAGCACAACTCTTACATTCCAGCAACTACTTGAAGGGAAAACACAAAAGCACTTAGTTTCTCCAGCATGGGGATGATAATCTTGAAGTTAATTCTAGTTTATATTTTTAAGCTTAAATATCAGAAATGGATTGGTTGAAGCTATAGAATAACTAGACAACAGGAGAAAAAAAGACTTACAAGCAAAAGCCGCAACATTCAGACAATACCAAGAAGTGTTTGGAGAAATGGAGGTCAGGTAAGAGGTTAAATAAACCTCTAGGGGGCTGATCTCCAGGGTAGGTAGATGAGATTTACACCCATACTGAACAATAGCCTTCCTACACTATACTGTACTTGCCAGTTATTGGGAACGAGAAAGTCAAAATCTGCACATCAAGTTGTTTCACTAACCCTGGATAACTTTTGCCCCTGCCTTTTCTGTTTGAGTCGGCAGCCAATTGTTATGCTTTCTATATCCAGCCAATGTTTACTGCCTCTGTAGACTTGGACAGCTGGCCCTGACCCTAGCTGTTGACACAGCAAAGCACCCCGGGCTCAGCAGAGAGTTGGCACTCAAGAACTGCAGAAGGTCTATTGACTAAAGAAAGACTGAGCAAATGGATACAGCCAAGTGCTGCTGTCCCAGATGCTACAAGCTTGATTTATGAAACAGTGCTACCTCCAAAGCCAATTACTGCTAAGGCTTTCCTGTGTCTTATGGTGCTTCTCAACCATTAATTCCTGTAAACATGACCTAACATGCCCACTTTGACACATAGATGTTTTAATTAAACTGCTTCATGTTAAAAAGACAACAACAGCAACCTAAATTATTTTTAGGCAACTCAGTCAAAGGGTGCTTGCTACCAAAAGCTAAAATAGGTCACTTACTAAAGAACAGTCAGCTTGATTTCACTAAAGCTTTCCCAAATTGTGCTTTGAAATCCGTAGATGAAGAACTCTGGAGGCTCCACTCATTGATTCCTGAGACACTGAAACTTCTACGTTATCTAGAAACCTAAAATTTTGTTCACATGCAGGCCTGCTTCACACATAACACAAATTCATGGGTTGTTTAATCCATGGAGTTTTGGGGCTGCAGCAGAGTGATCAAGTGCACTGCCTTCTATGCACTCACCACTTAGACTTTGCATTTGCTTTGATAAATACCCCGTATCACATCAAACAACCCAGGAACAGGCCATTTCTAAGTTGTTTATGAAAGTAGATGCAAAGTGGAAATGGCGGGTGGGTTGGAAGCAGCATGTTTAACCCATAGTTAAGTCATTTCCTGTAAACCGGGCTGTAATCTTAGGACATTCTGACTGCTATATGTAGTCGAAAATGGGACAATTGTACAGCTCTCTCTTAAAGGAGGTCATTGCATAGATTTCCCAAATAGTTAAAGAACATCAACACTGTTTAGAAATCTGAAATTTATAGACAGGCAGCCCAAGATATTCCCACTACTAAATAGTCTGAAAGTGGGACACATAAAGAATAAACCATTAGACAGCAGAAGTACTGTCGCTCCTTCACACATGAATGAGTCGAGAGAGATTTCCAGGAGCACCCAAAATGTGTGTGTATGTTGCAGAATGCATACTGATTTTATTAGAATAATTGTATATTGGGGTGGGGGGAGAGATCTGTCCAATGTAATGAATTTAAATATTAATCTCTTAAACAAAACCCAGATAAACAAACTCTTTGTTATATCTATTACAGTTCATAGTCTGTATTATGCCTGACTTAGGCCCAGAAGTCTGTGTATGCTTACTCAGAAGTAGGAAATAAATCTTATTCCCCTGTAGTGAATCTTTAAGATATCCCATTGTATAGAGGGCCATGGTATATGGTAGAACTAAAGCATTAAAGGGTTAAAGCCCTAAAGTATTTAAGGAGCTTAAATGCTTTAACCCTTTAGTGCTTAGGGATATGGTAATATACCATGACTCTGTATGCATAGGGATATGTTAAAGATTCACTGTAGGGCAGCGAGATTTATTTCTTACTTCCAAGTAAATATGTATAGTAAGGGGGGGGCTTTACAGAGACTCTCATCCAGCATTGGGATATGTTAAAGACTCTGCTTTAACACTTTAAGGGTTACACACTTTAGCAATATGGATGTCTTGTTTCTGTGGAGAAAGACTGGCAAGCACACTTGTTGGTGAGATATAGTGAAACTTCCAGACAAAAGGCTCTGCACCTTTTCTCTGGATATCTGATATCCCTTACAATACATTTTCTGTCCCTGAGCAGGGGAAAGAGAGGGGTGAGGACCAAGCTTTTTATATGTGGTTGATGACGTTCATTTCGACTGGCAGGACTCTGCCCAACCCAAAGTGCAGCCGATTAGAATGCAGTGTGATTTATGAAAGCCATTGGGGTTTGGGAGAGGTATAGTTCCCTTTTTTCAGCTTAATGTGCTGCTGACCGACCAAAGCCAATTTCAGGAAAAAGCGAAGAAAAGCTGGAAGTGATTCTCAATGGGTTTCCATGAAGATTCTCCTCAGGGTACATAAGTCTTCAGTTCTGATCTGTCCACTGCAGGAACAACACAGGTTCTTTGTACCTAAGCTACACTTCCCACATTTCTGACTCTTGGTTTTGCCTTGATCCTGAGATTGTGCTTGTCTTCCTTGGCTTTTTCCTTTGTATTTGAACCAGGCTGTGCTCAATGATCCTGTGAACAAGATCAAGCAGTGCAACCTGCAAAATATACAAGAGCTTGAAGTGTGTAACAACCTTTTTCAAAACAAAATTAAATGCCCCAGACACAGCCGATTAAGGGATTAAATATAAGGAAAACAGTTCTTTTTAATATACATCTAAAATAAATTATTTCTGGGTGCAATCCTGTGATAAATTTACAACAGGTAGAACACCTTAGGATTTGGCTTATGATGCATATACCAGTATATCTCGAGATATGCCAGGTCAGGAGCCTTATGTGCCAGGTGAACATTATGCCAGCATACACCTACTGCCAATGCAAAAGCTCAGCTGTTGAAGTTGAGCTGATGCCATATATTTGATAGTTTTATTGTTATTTAAATGTCATCTGTCTTATAGTTTTATATCATATTTTTACTTTCTCGGGTTATTTGCCACTCTCAACACTCTTGGGGTTGAAAGTGAGGAATATAAATTTAGTACATAATAATATGAATAATGCTACACTGGCAAAAGAATTGGTGTAAGTGAAAACTCAACCCAATGGAGGCCCAAAATACATTGCCTCCTCACTTCCTCCTACACTACCCACGCCACTGCAATGGAGCATACATTTCTGACCAAAACTGTGGTCAATCACTGCACACCACCAGTTCTATATAAGCTCTAGTCAAAAAGCAGAATCCAACAGCGAATTCTCTTGCGCTCTGCTAAATCCCACCTGTAAATGGTACCCATTGTTTGCAGAATGGAGTTTTAGCACTTCCAGAAATGAGCAAAACCACTTTTTTGGGAATAGGGCAGGTTGGCAGAGCGAACATAATGGTGCTCCGCCAACTTGTCCTGATCCACAAAAGAGATTTTGCTCTCATTTGGGAGCTTCTTCTGGGAAGCTTTAAATCTCCACTGCATGAACAGTGGGTCCTGATTGAGCAATGGAATCGGTGGGACACAGGAGAATCAGTGTAAGCTTCCCACTGGATTCTGCCCAGAGAGCCCAATGCTAAAATAAAAAGGTGTGAGGCATCATTCCTGGCCTCATCACACAAGAGGAAGCTTTCATGTTGGAATTGGGAACCATGGAGAATAGACATTTGGCACAAAAAGGGAGCATTTTGCACCAACACCTGGCCTCAGAAGAAATAGAGCAAGAGCACATTGCTAAATCCTCTCTTCTCAGAACTTGTACAGGCACTGCTTTACAAAATTAATTATTAATGTAATCCCACTTAAATTGAAACTGCCCAAAACTGTAATTAACTTTTCCAGCTGACTTCACCTCAGAAGTACACACACACACATGTGCACAACACACAAACTTCCCATATTGGCATAGCAATTTGGGCAGGCTAAAATTACTACATTTACAGTTGTCAGCATCTTCACTTTTTTCTTAAAATTGACACAATGTAATGGAAGCTTAAGCTATTGAGCTGTGGCAGACCTTAAGATGTTTGCAAGCAAGCCATTAAAATGTGTTCCAAGTGGAGCTTTGAACTTGTTTAAAAATAACATTTAAACTAGGGGTGTGCACGGACCCCCCGGATCGGATCGGGACCCGGATCGGGACCTCCAATTTTGTCCCGGACCGGTTCGGACAAAATCGGAGGCCCCCCGGACCGGATCGAGTCCGATCCCGACCCAAAAATCGTACATTTTTGGATCGGCCGCCATTTTTTTCCCCATAGACTTGCATTGCAATGCAAGTCTATGAGGAAAAAATGGCGGCGGGTGGGTAAGGGGGGGCCTAACTCCCTCCCCCCCCCGGGGCCGTCCGCTGTGGACGGCCCCGGCAGGTAAACCCCCTCCCCCGCGCTCCCTACCCCCCCTGGGGCCGCCCGCTTCCATCCGCTGGCGCCCGCGGGCGCCAGCGGATAGAAGCGGACGGCTCCGGGGGGGGGGTAAGCCCCCTTCCCCGCCACTTACCTTCTCGGCCCGTCCGGCGCCGGCGGCTACTACCAGCGGGCTCCGCGGCCTACTCTCGAGTAGCGCGCCGGGTGATGACATCACCCGGCGCGCCACCCTGGAGCAGGCCGCGGAGCCTGCTGGTAGTAGTAGGCGCCGGCGCCGGACGGGAGCCGCCGGGCCGGGCAGGTAAGGGCCCCCCTCCCCCCTCCCCCCTCCGCGCGCCCCCTCCTCCCCTCCACGCACCCCCTCCTTACCTTTCCGGCCCGGCGGCTCCCGTCCGGCGCCGGCGCCTACTACTTCCAGCAGGCTCCGCGGCCTACTCTAGAGTAGCGCGCCGGGTGATGACATCACCCGGCGCGCCATCCTAGAGCAGGCCGCGGAGCCTGCTGGGAGTAGTAGGCGCCGGCGCCGGACGGGAGCCGCCGGGCCGGAAAGGTAAGGGCCCCCCTCCCCCCTCCGCGCGCCCCCTCCTCCCCTCCACGCACCCCCTCCTTACCTTTCCGGCCCGGCGGCTCCCGTCCGGCGCCGGCGCCTACTACTTCCAGCAGGCTCCGCGGCCTGCTCTAGAGTAGCGCGCCGGGTGATGACATCACCCGGCGCGCCATCCTAGAGCAGGCCGCGGAGCCTGCTGGGAGTAGTAGGCGCCGGCGCCGGACGGGAGCCGCCGGGCCGGAAAGGTAAGGGCCCCCCTCCCCCCTCCGCGCGCCCCCTCCTCCCCTCCACGCACCCCCTCCTTACCTTCCCGGCCCGGTGGCTCCCGTCCGGCGCCGGCGCCTACTACTACCAGCAGGCTCCGCGGCCTGCTCTAGAGTAGCGCGCCGGGTGATGACATCACCCGGCGCGCCACCCTAGAGCAGGCCGCGGAGCCTGCTAGTAGTAGTAGGCGCCGGCGCCGGACGGGAGCCACCGGGCCGAGAAGGTAAGTGCCCCCCTCCTCCCCCCCCCCGCTGTCCACTTTCATCGGCGGGCGCCCGCTGGCGCCCGCCAATGGAAGCGGCGGTGGGCGCCAGTGGGCGCCCGCCGATCCGCCGAACCGGTTCGGAGCTTTTTCGGACCGGTTCGGATTGGATCGGCCGATCCAGCTGCGGGATCGGAAATCGGATAATTTATCCGATTTCCCACTGGACCGGACTCGGATCGTGGATCGGGTCCGATCCAGTGCACATCCCTAATTTAAACCTCAATGTCTGCAATTTTGTTTTTGTTTTTTTTCTTAATGAAATATTTCAGTTCCAATACTTTTGGCTCTTGGAAAACCTTTTCTGATATTTATACTGCAGTTAAAACTAAGATGGTGTAATTTGTTTACTAAATGTAAGCAAATTAAGGGTGCAATCCTACGCATGTTTAGACAAAAATAAGTCCAACACTCCCAGCAACCTGCCAAATCAGATCCCAATCTCCTCGTGGAGGGGTGGGGAGATTCCAATTCAATATAGTCCAGAAAATCTGTATCAATGCATACAGGTATCCCACCTCAGGACACCACACACAAATCACCTTGGCTGCCTCTACAAGAGAAGTTTAAAGCTCTTTCAAGGCGCTTTAAAAATTTTACCTCTACAAGAACGGAGCGCAAATCGGGCGTAGAGGCGCGTTATCTCTCCGATTATGCGCATTATCGAATGCGCGTTAAATCACGAGTTTTATTTTGCTCCGGCCGTTAAAGCGCATTTTGACTATGTGAACAAGCGCTTATGCGCATTAACTACTTGTAAATCGCATTTTGGTCATCCGTTAATGCGCTTCGCTGCCTCTTGCCGCCTTTCGTGCAGAGGTATTAGGTGTAAATGCGCTTCAGCGATTATGCGCATAATCGCCTAACCGGGCACAAAAGCGAATCCTTGTAGAGGGGACCCCAATCTGAACTCTTACTCCACTACCCTAACTGGGGAAGTTAAAACAAACATACCCCATGCAGAAAGATAGATTTGGAGTGTGTGACCATGCTTCAATGTATGATTTTTTAATGCTTTACTGAAAATATTGGTGGGGTCATAGAATTGTCTGGTCCAAAAATCTGCTTGCAGCTCCTTAGGCCCAATGTGGATGTTAAACCGATTATGGAAGAACCCCAAAAGAGGGGGGGAAATCTATTGGTACAAGAAATGACAAAATTAATAGAATTTAGGAACATACTGCCTTATACTAGGTCAGACCATTGGTCCATCTAGCCCAGTATTGTCTGGCAGCTGCTCTCTAGGGTTACAGGTGAGATTCCTTTCTTCGCCCTATATAGAGAAGCCAGAGGATCAAACCTGAGACTTCCTGCATACAAAGCACATGCTCTGTAACACAGAGCTATTTTCATTTCGTTTTCACTTCATTTGTATGCCCCCTTTCCTTTCCACAAAATGTGCCCAAAGCTGCTCACAAGAGCAATACAAACACAATAATACATAGCAATACATTTTTTGGCCCAAATGTTTTTTGCCTCATTTTTTTGCCTCTTGATGAGTTCAACTCTCCTTTTCTTTTTTTTCTTCAACCTGTTCCTGGCATCTAATAAGTGTAAAGTGACACCTATTTACCCTCAGCAAGGAGGATAATTAAAATGACAAAATCTGTTCTGAATCAGAAAGGAAGGCAATAGGAAAAACCAATGCAGCACTGTCCAGGTACTGACCTCTGTGTGTACGTGTCTCTGTGTCCCGTTTCGCTCCCCCCCCCCCCCCCCCGCATGCACACAAAGCTAGCACTGTTGGTTATTGCACTCTTCAGGGTGATTTGGTAAAAAGCCAGTGTGCTACCAATTACATTTCCACCACAGTTAGTTTAACCTTTGAAACATGTCAGTCAGTGGACAGACCACAAGGTAAGGTCAGCACAACCTTGCCCGTGCCAGCATTCTCTCTCTGTTTACTCGGATAACAACTGTGTGTTCAGCAACTCATTCCCTGTGAATTCAAAATGTACCTTGCAGATCGCAGTCAACTGCCATTCTTGCTGTAAGACGTAGCAAGAAATCAACTTTCAAAGGTGCATAGGCATTAAAACTGTAACTCATTTTAAAAGGGCAGCCCTATATTCATGGATATTCAGGTCAAAATTGATTGAATTAGCAAATTTTATTTTGTGTATTTATTAAAATATTCACTGGACCAGGGGTTTTCTCTTCAGATGTTTATAATTACCACAGCCATCATCCCTGATCATTGGCCATGCTGATTGGGACTGCTGGAAACATGGAGAATACTAGGTTGCCAGCCCCTGTAATACATGTTCTTCTGCCTTTCTGCCATACATCATAATACATAATACAGTAGATGCAATATCATAAAAACACATTGTGGCAGCAAGTATAAACCCAGTGTAAAAACTTTAAAAAGCAACAACTTAACTTTTTGTTTTTTATATATATATTTCTGATATTTGATGGATTTTAGTTATTGTTCTTTTTTTAAAAAAATGCACACACACACACACACACACACACACACAATTAAACTTCTGCACAGTGCACATCCTCCAGCCAAAATAATTCTAAAATGGTAGAGGTACAGTACAGAAGTCAGAGAAATTGCAGCTCAGCCCCATCAGCTGACTTAGGATTTGGGCCCCAGAACACATATGAATACGTCCCATGTATCTGTTATTTGATTTCTATACTGTCCTTCAATACCAATGTTATCAGCTGTGGTTTACAGTTAAAAACATACAGTAATTCAACAAATACCATAAAAAGAGCAAATAAAATAAAATATCGTGAGTTAATTCAGGCAGACATCTGTCTGCCATTGTGGTGTATTAGTAGCCCTATCCCATAATTCTATGCTAACCCTGTAATAGGCTACCTCTACACCAGAGGTTTAAAGCTCTTTCAAGTCTCATTAAAATTTTTACCTCTACATGAGCGGAGTGCAAATCGGGAGTTGAGGCGCGTTATCTATCCGATTATGCGCATTATCGAATGCGCGTTAAATAGCGAGTTTTATTTTGCTGTGGCCATTAAAGCCCGTTTTGACTATGCGAACAAGCGATTCTCCGCATTAACTACTTCTAAAGCGCATTTCAAACAACCGGTAAGGCCACCAGTTGTGCGCTCAATTACCTCCTGCGTACAGTCATTTAACCATAAAGCGCTTCCGAGAAAATGCGCATAATCGGAGAACCAGGCGTCAAACCGAATTCTTGTAGAGGGGGTCATGGCCTTCTTATGAGGAAGAGAGTGGGGACAAGCCCTTTGGCACAGTCTGCTTCTGCACATCTGTGTTGCTATTCCTGCAATTTGGGGGGCTGAACATCTGCAGTAGGGAGCCTTTTCTACTTCAGTAGGCTCCCTGTGTGATTTACAGTCCAGAAAGATCAGGATTCCAAACTGCCAAGGGAGTCTACTGGAGTAAGAAAAGGCTACTAGCTCCTCCTGATATTCAGCCCACAACACATGGGGACATGCAGGAGGAGGCACAGTCGACAGGCTCATACCCATGTGATGGTTATTATGGTGGGGGAACACAACTATATTTTTCTGCTTACAGCTACTGCTGAACAGAAGTGTAGATTTCACATATGGTTTGCCCATTACAAATACATATGCATTTGACAGAGCTCTGCACCCACGCAAGCTAAAACCAAGAGCTAGTTTATACTCGACACAGATCAGGGAAAGATTCTGAAATATATTTCTATCCCAGCTTTTGGTCCATATCCATAAGGGACATTCAAGGTGACTTATAATATGAATATAAAAACAGACAACAGAGATATAAAATGGCACACTAACCAACAGCAGTCATCAATAAAACAGAAGCATCGTGGAAAAAGACCCCAGCAGAAATAAAGCAGAAGATGAATGAAAGTGTCTGGATTTCAAGCCACCGCTCAGGTCAAAACTCACTTAAAAACAATAGTATCTGGTGCCTTGAAAGAAGCTAGAGGGTAGCAAGGGCAACAAAATCCACAGTCAGGGCACCACTGTAGTTAAGGCCCTCTCATGAGTTTCTACTCAACATACTTTAGACAATAGTGGGACTCAGACAAAGGCCTCGCATGAGGATCCTGGAGCTTAAAAATGGAAACAACACATTAATTTCCTTGTCCTTCTGCTGCCATAATGCCTGAGCTGGGACTTACAGATCCCACTGCAGACAGATCTGTGAGCTAGTACAGGACTCAGAATGAACCAGATCCAGAGTTACATTTGACATATTAATGCAGTAACCAGGAAAAGGCAGCACGTCGCTCCAGATACTTTCCCCATGCCTATGTAATGAATTATTTATCCTCATTGGTTAAAAAGAAATATACTGAGGTTCTTCGCACCTATGGATCTGTTCAGAACTTGCAGGGAAGTTGATTATTTTGTTTTTGTGATTATTTGTGATTATTCATACAGGCTCAAATTGGGACTAGCACCCCACAAAAATGCAGGAAAACAAAACAAAACAAATTCTTCTAGGTTTCAAACTTCCAGAGCTTCTGAAACACTTGAGCTTCCACGCTTCACCTCAAATGTGTCTATAAAGTTTGACCAGTTTCACCTGTGCAAATTAAGAAAAGAAGGGCACCAAGTACTATCAAAGTACACAGCACTATACAGAACAGCAAACATTTATTTGTCCATTTAGTGCAGCATTGCCTACTCTCATTGGCAGTGACTTTCCAAGGTTTCAGGCATTTTTAAATCCTTTTAAATGGAAATATCAGGGACTCAATCTGGGACCTTCTGCATGCAAAGCATGTACTCAATGAGCTCTGGCCCTTCCCTGAATATATGTTTAGTATCTGTAGGGGATGGGGACTCAAAGATTATGCCCACCTACTTTCCCTGAGGCCCAAGTTCCAGATCCATGTTTGGGATAGGAACACAAATCTAGAATTCGGTGGGTGGGTGGAGAAAAGCAGCTGACAGGGAATGGATAGTTATAGGGAAGGTCATCTAAATAAAATGTCACCTGTTCAGACCAATTTGAAAATGGGGGGGGTTCTTCATGTTTGCAAAAAAGATTCCATGTTTCTGTGTCTAATCCCAGAAATGTGCTTATCAGTTTTGTAGAAGTTTGTCAAATATGTTTAGCTGTTGATGGATAAAAAGGCAGAAGGCAAAAATATAAGTAATTTTAAAATATAGGTTTTTTTCCTTACAGAATAAAATCCAGTGTATCTAAAAGTTTTCAGGTCACAAGTTGGCCAAGACCCAAGGTAATATCTTTCTTATGTATTAAAAGCTCACGAGACAGAACATGGAAGGCTCAAGTAGTAGTGATTTATTAAAAGTTGGAGAGTGGAAGAAATCAAGCACAGCTGCAGTACACTACTTCTTCCAACTTGCATGATGTATATTTTAGGGAGATATGTAACCGTTAAAGACAAAAATGGGTATATATTTAGAATGTGTTACTTTTTGGTAATATTTCAGACTTCACTAATATAAATGTTATTGCTTTTAAAAAATGAAACACTGAGAAATAGAGTGTTAGGGGGAAATTCCAAATGCTTTGCAAGATCATTGTAAGATTCATCAAGAAAGTTATCAATGTTCTTTTTTGTATATTTCTGAAGAGTATACACTGAATACTTGCAGTAGATTGTTCTCATTAAGCTTGTAAGTGTGTGTTTGAAAACAGACACAATGTACTTGAGGTGAAAAACGCATGGAGTGTTGTATGCTCTTCAGAACTGGAAGGAGGTGAATATGAGGTCAGTTCAACAGAAACAATTTATTGTTTTCTGGGGAGAATCTACATTTTCGCTGAGCTTGAATGTCAATAAGAAAAATATCCAAAATACTTTTAAAATATGAGGTCTAATATAACAATTTCTTCTGATTTGTTTCTTTTTTTAATAGCTGCACTAATTACTGAGTTTTTCTTCGCTTTATCCCAGATCATAAATAGTATTTCTACCTGGCTAAGTCCGTTCTAACATTGATTTTGCTTGTTGACCTTTTTCCCCTCTCTGTTTTCTCCAATCCATAGCCTAAAGGCTGATAATGGGGCAAACCTAAAGAGTCCGGTTAAGAACTCAATGCCTCTAGAGATGCCTGGACAAAAAGTGCTCAGGAGTGGTCCTTATAATCAGGCACATTTTGCAGCAACTTTGAACAGTCACTACTTGACCGGAGCAATGCTACGGATGTACTCTGAAGATCCCAAAGCTAGAATGACAGTCAAGTCTTTTAAATCTTTTCCTTTGCAAAATCAGTCTTGTCACAGATCAGAAAGGTGACATCCTAGTCCATCAAAGTGGGTGAAATGCTGCTGTGTGGCATGAGCACAATTAATCTTTGGCAGCCTTGACAAAGAAGTTCCGATTTCCTCTCAGGACAAGAGATTGTTCTGATCCATCATTCCCCACTTCCTGATCTCTTCTTGCTGACTATCAACATCAGTAAACTGCCTATCGGTTGAGACAGCAGGAGGGGAAGGCGTAAATGATGGATGGAGCATTCGTCCTCTTCCATCGCTATTTAAGTGTAAGAATCTATTGTCAGAAACTTACTTTACAGCAGTTAAACAAATATAATGGTGACCCAATCAACCATTGTGCTCCTAGAGCTGACCTGAAAGCACTGAGGGAGGTTAACTAATTACACTAAGTCAGATCTTAAAACCAGTTGAGTTTTACTGACAGGATTCTTTAAACATATGCATGTTGGAAAAGGATATATTTAAGTGTTGAACATGCACACACATACATCTTACACTGATAGCTAATGACGTTCAGTTTCCACCTGAACAGCATACCATGCACCAAATCATACCACCTCAGTGTTAAAAACTCCACTGAGTTAGTTTTTTTTAATCATTTTTAAAACATGCACAATTTGACAAATTGGTGGAGTGGTGTTGGCAGTGGGAAGACTGATAAAAGAAAAAAAATGAGGAGAAATAAAGCAACAGAACTGTAGCTCTGGCATGCACATATATTATTCTGCATTAAAGTCACAATATTCTTTGGTCATTTGATTTCCTGGCCACTCTCCACAAAAGGGAATGTGCTTCAGATAAAATGAAAATGACTAGGTCTGTCAGAGAGTGATGTGGCATCTTAGAGATGCATTTTAATAATTCATTAGTTTTATATGTTTTTAATCACTTTTATGTCTTTTATGCTGTTTTGTATTTAACGTTGTTCCCCACCTCGATCCAGAGGGAGAGTCGGGTAAGAAATAAATACATTATTATTATTATTATTATTATTATTATTATGAACTAGCTCATTATGGCAGGTGTTTTCATAGGCATCAGCCTACTGAATGGGATGACTCATCAATTGATAAAATAGACTATCACTGAAAGCACATGCCACAGTAAGCTAGTTACAACCTAATCCTATTCAGATACACCTAAACCTACTTAAATCAATGTACAGAACAACATTTAATTCTGCATAGAGGCAATATTGCACATGTACTCTCCCTTGCACCGTAAGTGGCAGGCCTGTTATCAAAATGGTCCCTCTTTCCTCACATACCTTCCTTCCTTCACCAAAGCATTTGCCAGAACACGCTTCAACATCAGAAATTCTGGTGTAGCTGTCATCTCTCCAACACAATATTTGCAGTATTTTTGTAAATCACCCTGAAGATATCATTGGGGAGAACACCCAAACAGGGCTTCATATTGCAAGGCAGTACTTGGTCTGGCTTTGAATAAGAATAGTGTTAAATGAAAATAAATATTTTTATTCTAAATATGATTAAATGTGGCTTGCACTGAACTGTGAATAGTAATTTCACTATATGCAAAGGAACTGATATGAACTAAATCATCTTAAACATAAGTCTTGCTCTTCTTGGCTTATTAAACAGTCAGAAGCGGGTAGAGGAGGTTGTGAATTCTTCCTTCTGGGATAAGATAGACCTTGTACTCTTGAAGCAGGTTGTAGTGAAACAGTTTCAGAGAGGGGGGAGGCGGACCCTTCCTTAGCAACAGTGATCTGAATAACTATTAGCTGGCCCCTAACATCTTGTCTGTTTAGTGTGTGGTGATAGTTCAGCTTCAAGATTTCCTGGATGACGATACCTGACTAGAAAACATACCAATCTGTTTTTTTTAGTTGGTTTTGGAACTGTCTGTCTTAATCACCTTGGTAAGTGATCTATGTCAGGAAAATGACAAGGGAAGTGTAACTATTGATTTTCCTGAATTTCTCAGTGGCTTTCATGTAGTCCCTTGCTGGGATGGGAAAAGAAAATAGTAGCTCAGTCTGGAACAACACAATAAGCCACTCCGTCCTAATTTACCTGCGGGCCACTGTGGGATGCACCGGCCTCCATTTCAAATATGCACGCTATGGTGGGGATGCAACATAGCTTATGTTGTGAGAAATGGAGAGGCAGGAGTTATGCAAGGCTTAAACAACCTTCGGATAAACTCTGTTCCATATTTAAAATGGTGGCCAGCACACAATCCCACAGGTGAATGAACCCACTATCGCAGCTTACCATGACATGCAAACCAATTCACTGTTGTGCACTGTTGTGCTGTAAGGCATGCAGGTCTTACAGCAGTGGTGGACAACTTCTGACTCTCCAGATATTGTTGGACTGTAAGAGCTCCATCACACCAGCGATTTAGTGCACTCTCGCCATGCCTGGTGTGCGGATTTGCAGCACAGTACTCACATGACGCTGTGCCTGTCCTGCTGACACCCAGCCTCTTCCCCAGTCTTTCCTAGAATGCTAAAAGTCTGGATTATTTTCCCTAAACACATGTAATGTGTTCTAAGCCTCCGTGTAGTTTTAAAGGAACTGGGGACTTGAATGGATTGCATCAGGTCCTGGCAGGGAAAAGGGATCTCTCCCAGCAGCCGGCTTCAAGCCTCAATATAACCTTGCACACCAGGCTGGAAAGCCTTTTTAAAAATCATACAATGCCTGAATCTCTGCAGAGACAGGATTGTACTCCCTCACTGCCCCCAAAGAGCCTAACTAAAGGGTTGTTCCATTTTTGCCCGGCAGAAAAGTGGTCTGGTTAAAGTACTCATCTGCCAGGACCTGACTGGGGGAAAAAAGAGAAGAGGAGGGGTGGAGTGGAGCGTTAACTGCTAACAAGTGAAAGGGTGAAAGGGATCATACGCTCGACCCGCTTCTGCCTCAAAGGTAAAAAAATGCGAAGGCAAACCGGGGGGGGGGGAGGGGAATTAGGTGTGATGGAGGTCTTAGTGTTCTAGGAAAGGCTGGGGAAGAGGCGGGGTGTTAGCAGGACAGGCACGGTGTCATGTGAGTACCATGCTGCAAATCCACACATCAGGCATGGTGAGAGTGCACCAAATCACTGGTGTGATGGAGCTCTAAGTCTTATGAGCCCTAGCCAACATAGCCAATAGTGAGGGATGGTGGGAATTGCAGTCAATAACAACTGGAGAGTCACAAATTGCTCACTCCTGGTTTAGAGGTTAACTGGAGACTGCTGTTCTATTCCATGGCCATTGAGCTGTGCCATGAAACTACTAAGTGATAATACTCAACCTTGTTTTTCCTTTCTATCTAGTTCTAGGATGACAATTAAGGTTCTGAACCAATGCCTGGGATCTGTGATGGACTGGATGAAGGAGAATAAATGGAAGCTTCATCCAGACAAGAAAGGAGTTGTAAATACTGGATAATCTGGGACTATGTATATGAACTATTCTTGGTAGGACTCCACTCACCCATAATAATCAGATTCATATTTTGGGAGTGCTCTTGCATGCTCAGGTGATGCCTGTGGCTAAGAGTCATTTTGTCAGCATAATGTGGAATACCAGCTAATCCTTTCCTAAATAAAACAGTACCGATCCCTCTCATTCATGGCTTAGTAACATTCATCTTAAAACTACCGCAATGCATCCCACCTGTGGCTGACTTTGAAAAGTGTTTGGAAACTTCAACTGGCTCAAGCTGCAGTTGCCAGAATATTAATTCATTACAGAGCATGTAAGTCTGGCATTGTTCCATCTACAACATTGGCTCCCAATTTTTTCCAGGCAGAATTCAAAGTGTTTAAGCCCTAAATGGTGTGAGGCCAGGATCTCTCAAGGACTCCCTTCTCCTATATTAACACATAAGGTAGGAAACTAGAACTCAGGCTGCCTCTACAAGAGGCATTTAAAGCTCTTCCAAGGCGCATTAAAAATTTTACCTCTACAAGAATGGAGCGCAAATCGGGCATAAAGGCGCGTTTTCTCTCCGATTATGCGCATTATCGAATGCGCGTTAAATAGCAAGTTTTATTTTGCTCCAGCCGTTCGTTAAAGCGCATTTTGACTATGTGAACAAGCGATTCTCCGCATTAACTACTTGTAAAACGCATTTGAAACAACCGGTAAGGTCACCTGTTGAGTGCTCAATTACCTCCTGCATACAATCATTTACCATAAAGCGCTTCCGAGAAGATACGCATAATCGGAGGAACAGGCGTCTAACGGAATCCATCTAGAGGGGGTCTCATTCAGGTGGTCATCAGACACCCATTCATGTTCCTACAGTAATTGAGATGAGTCCTTCTGAAAGAATCATCTGGATTATGGAAGTGAGATTCTTCTTCTGGTTTCCTCTTTGAGAATTTCAGGAAGGCAGACAGAGGATGTTCAACTATTTATATTTCATTGTTATTAATTCTGTGCTGTTTTGTGCTATTATGATGGCTTTTAACACTATTTCCTTTTTATCCTTGTTTACCTTATCTGCTGTTGAATGTTTTTCAGGTTAGCTATATTCCAGAACTAGAAAAGGCAGGCCAATATACCTAGTGAGCTGCCTGAATGGAATATTTTAAATAAAAAGGTGCCAAAATACATTGCTCCTACAAAGCATTGCTCATTCTGGTCATGGTGACTGATGGGTGTGGGGGTGCTGTAGTATATTCAATCAGGATGATCCTCATGATGCATATGCAAATGTTCTACACCCAACAATATAAATCAGCACCCTTTGTTCTTTTGTACATGAACAAATAGGAAAAAAGAAATCACATCGTAGGTGTTCTAGCTTCTTATTATACATTTATTATGAAAGTATGCCTTTCATATTCATTCTTTCTTTCAGTATCAAATCATCAAAAATCAGAGATGGGGCAAAGGTCACATGTACTTAATCTCTCCAGCTAGCAGGGAGGGAAAGGACATATTTCAGTTCTCAGTGACCTGGATCCAGAGAAGGATAGACTAGAGTCTTTAGAGAGTTGTTACCAGCATGCCTGGGAACAGCAGCAAAAGTTTATGGCAGCCTGCATACCCTTTTGTTGAGACTGCCAAGAAAAGCAGTCCCATGCAAGATATGAGAACTCAGTGAACTTTTTGAGTTTATCTGTACCACTATAACCTTGACTATTTAGTTTTGGACTTGAATCATAAAAATATTTGTTTGCCCTGCCTGCTTTTGAATGTTCTTCAGGTTAGCCTTCCCTCAGAAGTAGAAAAAGCAGGCCAGCGAAACCTCGTAAAAGCAAGATTAAACTGGTTGTCTGCCCCATATTCTGAAAAGTTTCAGTTCTCCCCAAAACGTTTTTGTTTTTTGCAGGATCTTTTGCTGCTGGTGAATCCCCATGAAAACCACAAGTGTGCTCTGGGGGTCTTGCATGTTTGCATATAGATTCTGAGGGTTTCAAGTTTGCACTGAGAGCCAGCTATGCTGTAAGCAGTACAAGAGCCTGGACTCAATCACCCTTCAAGTATGACTGGCACTTCTTGAATTGGGCAACTACAGCCTGCCTGCATAGTTGAGTCAATCCTGTTCTTTTTAGGAATTACGATAAGCCTAATTCTAAACTCTCTAGCTACTACACCTGCCAATCAAGCTATCCCTGACAACTGAAGGTGATGTTTTAAATTAATCAAAGAAACAGTACAATTTGGCAACAACTGCTTTAAAATGCTCGAAGTGTTAAATGCTGCAGTTTATTGATGCAACGATGAACAATTACGTCTAAGGCTCCCACATTCATGGATACTGAAGAGGATGGAACAGTCAACACTGCCCAACTGATATTACACCTGACATTACCTTAGCAACCAGGCAGCCACTGCAGCATATGCCCTTCCCACACTGCTCTGATAAGGTTGGAAAATCTAGGCCAGCCTTCCCCAATCTGATGGGAGTTAAAGTTCAAAATATCAAGAGGGCACCAGGTTGGGGAAAGCTGATCTACACCAAGTTGGATGATGTGGCTCCTTCCCACACGAGCAGCCCTCCTGAGAAATGGAGCAAAGCCAGCATGGGAAGGAGTCATGCTGGGGATTCCTTCCATATGCGTGAAATTGCCAGAGTTTAATGGTTCCCACAGCACTAAGGTAAAGGTAGAAGGAATGCACATAAACTCTTAGGGCCAAACTGTGTGCATTTTAAAAACAAAATAGCAGCCACGGAAGGGCTGCTCGGGATTGGTACTGTAGTGCAAGTGGAGGGAGTTGCTATCCCAATGAAAAGCTCCTTCCTCTCAAAGTGCTATTTGCCCAGGAGGAAAGCTGCTTCTGGCGCTGGGACTGTCATTTAAAATGCACATAACTCACAATGTAAAGATCCATTTAACATAACATGTGATTTGGCTCTGAGGATATGCTTGCTTAATTAACCTAGAGAAGAGATGATGGAATCATGGATGCATTTTTCAAAACACATAAATAATATTGTATAATTCATGGCCACATTTTTATATCATTTAGTTCACATGTCTTGCTAGCTACATAGCACCAAATTTGATCTCATGCAAAATTCCTGATGGACCACATAGAAAACCATGGGAAATTGTAGGGTCAGCACAATGGTGAAATCCACACAATGGAACGATATGCAAATCCAATGTTATAAATACCTCTGTTTTATCTTGGTAAAACTTCCTACATTTCAGTTGTGTACTAAAACACCAGATCCAAAACAAAAAGAGGCTACAAATCAGACATGTCCTAAAACTAGGGTCTCCTCTGCAAGATCTTAGGAACCTTGGTCATCTTCAATATCATTGAAGAATATGAGCAATTTTATTTTTAATTGGCTGTTTGCTGAACTTGCTACCACAAGCAACACAAATTCTCCAATATTGTCACCTTTGTAAAAGACATTTAGAAACCCTGTCTGGTAAAATGGCAAGAGAGGACTACTATTCCCATTTTTATTTTTATTTTCTCTACTGTCAGTTCCACAGCACACAACCATAAAGTGGTTGGACAAAGCATACATCTTTAGAGTTTCTTTTCCATCTGGGAACCAGGTTGAGGGGGAAAGCAGCAGGCAAGTGAAGAGTTATGTACCCCCTTCCTGGATAGAGCCTCCCCCCACTGCCCTCAGAAGAGTGGGTGGCGGCTGGGCTTTGAAGAATGGTGGAGATACAAGTAGTTCTGCCCTTGTTTGAAAAAACAAACAAAGGCAATGAAGCACTGCCACATATCTACAGTTTGAATCAAGGCCACTGAAGTTCACAAGTATCCTACATCACTGGTTTACGCTGAAAGTATGATTGTCCAGATCTTTAAACTAAAGTACTATCAACCCATAGGAGTTTCAGACCAGCCATAACAATTCTTCAAAGGAAATAATGAACTCTAGTTTCACTACACACTAGTACATCACTGATTGTAAAAGTGTTGACAATCTCCAAGATACTTCATGTAGTAGCAACATTCTTCTGAAGTGAAGGAATGTTAGAGTCTTTCAACAAAGGAGGGCCTTGCCTTAAGGAACAGCCCATTCAAAAGCTATATAGTCCAAGGCCCCCCATACTGAAAACAAAACATTTTTGTTGTCCAAGTGTTGCTTCCTATCTATTGTTAAAGTTCAGCATCTCTTCTAGAATCTGCAAGGTCTCTCTCTCTCACACACGTATGTTTAATGCTAAACTTTTAAAAAAATATCCAGACCTTCAACCATCCCTATTATATGGGGGGGGGGGGGGGGGAGGAACATGGAATCCACCTTAAAAAATAACATCCCATTATATTCAAGACCCTATTCCATGTCTCTCTTAATCATCAATTTGCTTGAATTCATTTCCTACACATCCATGTACATGCCCGGTTGTTATTTTAATGAAAAAGCACAAGCAATGTAGTACTGAGATAATAATTTCCAAATGCTTGCTGCAATGTGCTGCAAGACAATGAATGAATGAATGAATGAATGAATGAATGAAAGCTCCTTTGAGCCAAAAACATCCAACCCATGAAGGAGGCAGCTTAACTTGCCTCAGCTTGTCACTGCTCTGGGCTTCTTTGCATCTGCTTGGGTGGCACGCACAGAAACACCAGGAGTAGGGAAAGTCTTCCCAATCTGGGTCCCTCCAGGTGTGCTGAACTACAACTCCCATGATCCCCCACCATCTGTTCAACATACCTGAAGGAGCCCAGGTTGGAGTAGGCTGGGTCAGAGTTCCTCCAAGGGTGGGTAATTCTCACTCTTACATCTTAAAAATGTAAACCTTTCTTGGCTAAAGTAGAGGAATGTCCTTCCATTTTGAAATTCAGGGAAATGAAAATGTGCTTTAAGCATTCAATGCTTGGCGAACACCTCTTTCTTCTCTCTTACTCTAGAGCCTTTTATGACACAAAAGCAGCCAAACCTCACCTTAGTTGAAAACCAGGGGTGTGTTCCATATGGAGAAAAAAAAATAAAGTATAGGATTGCACTGCTATGGGTCAATCAAACCCTCTTCTCTAAACAGCTTGCACAAGAAGTGTTTCACACACCACCCATAAGGTTGGCCTACTTTCCTCGCTGGCCTGACTTCCAACGAGGCAAAAGAAACCAGACTGCACATGCCAACAGAGTCAGCACTACCCAATGAATTACTTAAAATGTCTAGATACATTGAATTAGATTCTGAGAACCACCTGCAGAGTTGAACTCAAGAAACAGCATGCTCTTGTCTCCTGTGAATGGGGAGCCAACTTTTGCTGTTCCCTCTTTTCCTTGAAGCCCCTCAAAATATTCTGGAAAGTTTTTGGGGAACCTCCAAAACGATGTGGGAGGTGGCAAGCTGGACAGCAGGGGAAGGAGAAAATCAGCTAAAATTGTCTCCAACACCCCCCCTCCATTCTGTTCACAGAGGCTTCAGCTGGATAGAAGGAGCCCTTCTGGAAATATAAGGTCTCCACTAGATCCAAGCCGGCAAATATTTTTGAAAATGTTATCCATAAAAATGGTTGCTAAATATTTAATTTTTTTATATAGCCATACACACACCCTTAATCTGATAATTGAGATTTAACCAAACAATTTGTTCTTCTTTGGTGCAATTTGTTCTTCACCATCACAACCATTTGCAGCGAGTCTTATCTCCAAAGGGGTACATTTTGTTCAGTGCTGCTCAGGTGTAAGTAACATTCCAAACAGCAAATTACAAATGAATGCCAATAGACAAACTGAAATGAATGTAGGGCATTTTTATGCAGATTCACTAGTAGTGGAAGCCAACTCAACTGCTTACTACACTATTTCCTTCCTTTCATGTGCCAGCCTAATTACTTATTGCTTAATTTTCAAGTATATCAGTTCTCTTGATTACTGCTTACAGTGATTAAGAATCTTTATAAGCACAACGCATTTCCTATACATAACAAAGCACAGAGGCATCTTATTTTTAAAAGTATTTTGAGGTGTGAACAATTATTTTGCACTAGAGCATTACACCGTCTACACTACATTAGAGCATTACACCACAAAATTATCTTGATCAACCAGGTCTCCCTGTAATTGCCTTGCAGTTCTACTGGTTAATGCCAATCATTTTGCCCACTCCTAGGCTAAAACTACCTTTGCTGCACTGAATGTAACTCAGTGCCATTTTATATTTTAGACAGACTAAACAATGGATTTCAGAGTTGTAATCAATCCATAGTAGTGAGGATCTTATTTTGATGGCATTCTTTAGCCTCTAGCAGGTACCTCTCACTCTTCTGCCACTGTGCCCTGCCTACTGCCCATCCATCTACTGCCCAGCCACCAGGGCTCACTTGCCACTCTCCTGTGCTGCTGCCATTATGGATTACTTGCCACGTTTTGACCACTGCTCTCACAGTTGCACGGATGAAAGGGGAAGGCAAAGAAATGAGCCTCATGCCAGCCCATCCACATAGTATCTTCAGAGTGGTAGCAGCATGAAATTAGTAATGTCTAACCAGTGTTCTCCTGTTTCGGATGTTTCTCTGGAAGCAATTTGCATGAATATGGCAGCTAAAAGGTGTCCTGGGTACTCACATGAATTGCTATTGTAAAGTGAAAGTTATAGCTGGCGATACACTGGGACGGAAGAAATGGGACCAATCGCACATAACATTAAACCATGGTTTAACACTACATGCACAAGCAGGAAGGAGCCCAAAGTTTTAGGCTCACATGGCTCCCCCTTTCCTCCTTCTGCATGACTGGGAGGAGGAATAAACCAACATTCAATTTCATTTCAGCAGATTCCTGATTTGTCATTACTTACAAGCCAAGAATCTTGATTTAAAAGAAATGCTAAACAATTACTTAACAAGCCAAAACATCCATTTCTTTTCTCCCAGGCATTTTAACAGCTTAAGTTGTGGTTTTTAACTGAATTTTGGGCCAGGCTTAAAAGTTTTAAATGTTTTAAATATCAGCTATTTTATGTTTTATGGCTTTAAATTTTGTATACTGACTTTTTAATGTTCAGTTTTTTATTTTTTGAAAACTGCCCAGAGAGCTTCGGCTATGGGGCAGCATATAAATGTAATAAATAAATAAATAAATAAATAACTAGAAATTATTTTAAATCACAATTGGCACTTTGCACATAACAAGACAGGGGTCTACCAAAGCAAAACTGAATTCTGGTTTATTCCTCCTCCTGGTCACAAGGGAGAAAGGCAGGGAGTGTATGAACCCCAGCTTGTGCGGACTCCTTTCTTCTAGTGCAGATAGCACTAAATTATGGTTTCCATTCCATGTGAACACTGCTTCTGCATGGAGGGATTTTCATGTCTGAACTGACCAATAGGTCTCAACAAAAAGTGCATGTATGATCTGATCACATGAATCTTCAAAAGAAAGACAATAACAACAAGAGATATTGAAACTTTATATACTTGTAGGTCTGAAAGATTTATACGTGTTCTTTACCATATGGTTTTAAAACTAGGAATCCTTTTAAGTATATAACAATTAAACAGGAAATAGCAAAGTCATAATCAGTAACCTTAGATCTTTTTGAAGTGCAAAGAAATGGAGTGACAGCCTACTGAGTAAAAACAACATCACACCTTTACAGAAGCAAGTGACTGATGGGGGATGGATGGAGGAATCATTAAACAGTGAT
Source organism: Anniella stebbinsi (assembly GCA_029215795.1). Lineage (NCBI taxonomy): Eukaryota > Metazoa > Chordata > Lepidosauria > Squamata > Anniellidae > Anniella > Anniella stebbinsi. The sequence goes on along the minus strand of JARDYH010000006.1, from coordinate 58,500,359 downwards.
GCTATTGTACAGTGAGAATTTAGAAGCCAATTACACTTAATGAGTAGATTCAAAAGCATCCATTTCTACAATTCATTTTACATGTATTTTGTTTTTTGGAAACTTCAAACAAAGCATCTTAAAAACATTTGTGTGACACTGCTCCATCAGAAGCCAACATCTAGGTTATTTTAAACTGAATAAGCATGGTAGTGTGAAAATTCCGAAGAGTAATGTCAAAAAGCATTAAATGATCTTACCGTGGGGAGAGGGTTTATGAAAAATCAAGGGTGGTCAGCAAATTATAAATACTAAGATGCACCATCATAGTGCCATGCTATTTGATTAATATGAAAAGTATGTCAGAGAAACTTCACATGTAATTGTCATAACTTTACATTTTAAAGAATGCACACACAGAAGAAAACCAATCCTCTTTAACAAAATTACTTAAGATAATGTAAATAATATAGTCTATACAGCCCTGCAGACTGGGTTGTGTTCACAGAAATCAGTGGGTGTTGGAGATTTAAAAAATTATGAAACTCACTATGAATAATTTACAATTAGGTAAGAGAAATTACTCTAAGATATTTAGGGTCATATTCAAAACAACAGACTAAAGTCATAATTTAATTAAGAATTTTTATATTTAAATGTGCACATGGGGGGGGGGTTACCCACTAACTCCTCAATTACTGCACTAAGATTCTAGCTTCATGTGGAAAAAGAGGCGATAGGATAGGATGTGACTATTATGGTATCCATTGTGTCTCTTTCACTCCAAAAGGCCAATATAGTCACTGACACAGAAGCAAAAGTAAAGTCTCTTTGTAAAATAAAGGCGGACTGTTCCAAATAAAAGAATTGGTGAGAATAAAGAATGTAATAGGCTGATAGCAGATGTGTTTAGACAAACAGAGTCAAGAAAACAACAAAGTGTAAAGAGAATATGACTTTCTATAATGTTTTCCCCTGCTTCAGCAAACACATAAATTCACAGCTTACAGAAATTATGTCAACTTCAAAATCAACTCCATGTTTATCTTTGGTACTTCTGCCACTTATTCTGGTGAAAAAGAGAGTAGGAAATCAATGAGGAAACATCACTCAAAGTGAGCCATTTATTGTGCACCCGAAAGGGTAAGTGCCTCATAAACTGCAGTGATCCGTTTCCAATTAGTATCGCACAACAGAAGGCAACATCATCTGCATTAACAATTTTTACAGCCTCCTTAGGTAAAAAGGGCAAGTTTAGGAAATTACTTATCTCTTTTGCTGCTATAAAACATCTTAGAACAAGAGTTCAACAAAATGCTTCTATTATTTAGAATGTTCCACTTTAAGAACATAGAATGTGCAACATAAAGTATTTTAAAATTATAGTCATACTCTAAAACATAACCACCATCAACCATTAAAACTGAATGAGCTGAGATTAGATTAGATTAAATTAGATATTTTGCAATGAAGGAAAAGAGTTTACAGGAAAATTCAACTAACAGTTCAAAAAGTATAAAACTTCAGAACTCATACTTATCAAGTAAATGCAACACCCCAATGTTACAAACAAATGACATGTAATTACTGTAAACACATGAGAAGAAAGCTCAGGACCTTCTGTCTTTTGATGTTACATTTTCTTTCATTCTGAAAAAAGCATTGAAGAGCAATGGCTGCAGTTCCAAATTTCTAATGGAGAACAGTAGAGTATGAAATATCGGAATGGCAACAAAGGATCTGTGAGCTTTGCTTTCAGAAGAGCACCTGGCCATATTACAAAGATGTATTTCTCTATGCCTTCGACAACATCGTCAGCTAAGGATAGTGTGTCTCCTCTGAATGAATGCTTGGAGGTGGTAATGGGCTGGATCAGGAAAAACAAACTGAAGCTGAATCCAGACAAGACAGAGGTGCTTGCTGTCAAAGGCCACAACCTGGGTTTGGAGGTGTGTCAACCAGTTCTGGATGGGGTTACACCTCCCCTGAAAGACTGTGTTCACAGTTTGGGGGTACTCCTGGATCCGTTGCTCCAAATGACAGCCCAGATAGATGCGACGGCCAGGAGTGCCTACTATCAGCTTCGGCTGATTCGCCAGCTGCGCCCCTTCCTAGAGTTGGAAGACCTAAAGACGGTAGTGCACGCGCTGGTAACTTCGAGGCTCGACTTCTGCAATGCGCTGTACATAGGGTTACCTTTGTGCCTAGTCCGGAAACTTCAATTAGTTTAAAATATGGCAGCCAGGTTGGTCACCGGTACACCTAGGGGTGATCACATTACACCAATCCTAAAATCACTCCACTGGCTGTCAATTAGTTTCCGGGCGAAGTATAAAGTGTTGGTTATTACCTTTAAAGCCCTACATGGTTTGGGTCCAGGTTACCTAAGGGATTGCCTTCTCCCGTATAATCTGCCCCGCACACTCAGGTCCTCTGGGAAGAATTTACTCCAGTCAGCCAGAACTAGGCTGACGAGTGTTACCCAGAGGACCTTCTCTTCTGCTGCTCCCAGACTGTGGAATGGCCTGCCGGAGGAGATTCGACAAATTAGCAGTCTTCTGGAATTTAAGAGAGCCGTGAAGACTGCTCTCTTCCGGCAGGCCTACTCAGTTGAATTTTAAGATGTTTTTAACAATGTACTTGTTTTTATCTGTTTTAATGGTTTATCTACTTTGTGATTTTTATATTTATATTTATTGTTGTTCCCCGCCTCGATCTGGATGGAAAGACGTGTTAGAAATAAAATCAATCAATCAATCAATAAATGTACAGCTATGGCCATTTTCTAGCTGCTTCCTTAAACGTGTTTTTTTAAAAAATCTCTATAGGAAAATGTATTGTTGAAAGCCATCTCAGAGCCATCACTAGAAAAGGGGAATAGGGCTCCAGTAGTATAAACAGAGCAGTAGAAGAGGGAATGGCAGCAGATGCAGCCTGTCATGTTGTGATGAAAACACTGGTCAGAAAAGGTACCTCTCGCTCCTGCTATGTCTACAGAGGCAAGCCTAAGGTGCAAACTACCTGCCCCCCCTCTCAATGGCCCTGTTCAGAAGACACCTTAAACCATGGCCTTAATCACAGTGAATAAAGCAAAAAGGCTTATTCATCATGGTTAAAGCCGTCATTTAAGATGTCTTCTGAACGGGGCCAATGGAACAGAAAAAGTGTAGAAATAGAAAGGTCACCAGAGGATCCACAGATCCTCTTCTTTCTTTCCTAGTTACTACAATTGTCTCTGTATCTGCCAAGAAATGGCTTTTTTGGACATTCTGACAAATCCTCCTAGGAAATATAAGAACAGATTCATGATTAGAATTGCATGAGGCACAGAAAAGCAACATCTCCTGCAAAACCATGAAAAGACACTTCAGTGTTTTCTTACAAGCAGCCATTATAAACACATGGTGGTTACATAACTATAGAAAGGGCCTCAATATCAGCTTCCCCAATATGCCTATATAAAAACTTACAGAGATTAAAACACAAAAAAGCAGGATCATTGCTTTGCATCACAGACCTAGCAGAGCAAAAGACTGTCACTAGAAAGGGACAGCTTATTTCCATGCCCATAAATACAGGTTATTTTCAAAACAAGCATGAAACAACATATCATCCTTATAGTTTTGCAAACCAAGAGCTCACCAAGGTCTTAATATACTGAATCATGTGCCAATACCATCAAATATTCACCCAGAAATCTTCAAGAAAGCTCTGCCAAGGACAAAAAAAATCCATTTGATTGACAGAAAAGTGAATCTTTGTACAAAAACCACCAGTACAGCTTCGCTAAGTCACCAATAGTTTGCTAGGTGCCAGTAGAGATGTGAAGGCCCAGGGGAAAAAATGGAAAAATTACAGCAGGAACACTTTTTTACCATTCCCCCCCCGCCCAACAACAATAGTTTTGTGAGGGTTTCTGAAAAATTGAACGTCTTTGGATAATGAAGTATTTACTTGTAGAATGATGAATAAGATATTTAACACAAGGTGTTCATATATTGTTGTCCAGCCTTTACGCTCCACAAATGATTTCTATAAACTAGTTAAGAAGAAGACTTTTATAGAAAGGATAGAGATTTAACATATCTGGAAATAATGAAGCCATGGGGGGGAAATGTTTTTTCAATCCTATCTGTAAGTTTCCCAGCATGGTTATTTCTTCCCATTCCCTATTAAAATTATTGATCTAATGTATCTTTTACTGATTTACGGGTGCTCAGAGTTCCCTAAGCTTCACTCACAAATAGGAATTTCCCTAAACTTCCCTACAAACAGAACAAATACTCTATACCAGTCTTCCTCTGGCTCCAGCTCTTCCTGCTTCCTCTGCCTTCTAGAATGATTCAGATGTTTCAGGGACTACTTGCTGATATTGCCCCAGATCAGACCTAAAATAGGAACCTAAAATGTATTATGTATAATTTGCTTTCCTCATAAAATTATATTTTTGATTTATTAAAATTAAAAGTATAGTTTATTCAGGCAATAATTACAAGTTTACTAAGTTTACTTTTTAAAGTGTTTAATTTTAGCAATAATTTTGTGAGCAAACCAAGTTATGCACAATCCATTTTATGTTTCTAAAGCAGCCTTCCCCAACTTGGTGCTATCCAAATCTTTTAGCCTACAACACCCACCATTCCTGACCATTGGCCATGCTGTCTGGGGCTGATGGGAGCTGTCCAAAACATTTGGAGGGCACCATGTTTGGGAAGTCTGTTCTAAAGTATAAATGTGACTTTAAATCTATAAAGAGTGCTAAAAAAAAAGAAAAAAGCACCGTTTATTTTTCTATTTCCTCCAAAATTTCCATTTTTGTCAATGGCTTCAAAATTTCCAGAAATGTTATATCTCTAGGTGTCAGTACATTTAATAAAAATAAGAGGTCATGACCCATTCATTTCTACAGCCTCAGACCGTTGTCATGAATATGAATATGATTCACATGTTCCTAGTAATCACCAGTAGTAATCCAAGTAAATAGAAGGGAAAACGCATGCACCATACACCACTTAGAGGAAGACAGACACACAAAACTATAGTGAAATCACATGATAATTAAAATCCATTTATCCAATGGGAATGCTATTGAATCTCACACATTAGATTATGAGAAATGAGAAATCTTAATGACAAAGATTTTTTTCCTGACTAAAACTTTTATTTTCTTGATTTGTTCCACACAGTAGTCTCTCTTGCCTCTCTTCCCCTACACAAGGGATGTATTATGGCTTCATAAATCAGAGAAAGTGCAGGAAAGAACCATGTCAAGAAAACACTAAGCAAACCATATAGGGAAGATGCAAGTGTATCAAACAGTTTGAAGGCACAACTTCAAAGCATGCTAGTTTCTTACCAGAATACTTTACAGAATTCTTTTTGTTGCAGAAAAAAACACCATAGAGTCTGGTGGTACCTTAAAGACACACCAATTTATTCTGGCATAAGCTTTCGTGGACACTGTCCACTTCATCAGAAGCATATAGATTACTTGACCTGCATTGGAGAATATCTGCCAGGTGTTGCCAGGTGTAATACCTCATGCATCTGATGAAGCAGACAAATTTCATGAAAGCTTAAGCCAGAATAAATGTGTTAGTCTTTAAGGTGCCACAAGACTCTTTGTTTTTGCTTTTCAGAATACTTTATTCATCTACTTCAAGGAAGTGATCCCTGTAAGTCCATGCACTTCTTTCCCATCTACAGATCCTTCACACTGTCTCCTTATTTATGGGGCTCACATGGACAGCTACAAGACACTTTTCCCATTGCCGCAATTTATTCCAAACCACCCGTTCCAAAACAGGACATTAAGGAAATGATTGGCAAGTGTGTCCTGCAATTCCTAGACAACTCACTGTTTTCCAGAACTAACAAAATGGTCAGTTAATGAAGGCTAAAGTCAGGTAATGGTGGCCCAGTACTAAGGCCAAGAAGACTATCTAGTACTACTGTTCAGATACATGAAGTGGTTAGTGCATGAAGTGGAGTCTTGCCCACAAAAGCTCATACTGCAATCAATGTATTAATCTTTAACATACACCAGACTCCTCATTATTCTTTCGGCCTTACACAGCAGCATTCATGAAAGAAACACAAGATGGAAAAGTGTGATAGGAATATCCTATATTCCTTAATCATTCAGTGCAAACTATGTGACTAGATTGGAGATGCCATCAGATACCTGACTACTGAGGGCATCAGACGGAGAGGAAGCAGCAGCCCTTCCTTCCTGTTTATTTCCATCTACATGACCTGCAGAACTTTGCCACTAAGAATCTAATACCTAAATTTGCTCTTTCTTTTTCACCCTCCTCCCTCTCCATCCCCTTTCCTTTTGTATCATGTCTCTTAGATTGTAACTTATGGGCAGGGGCATCCTTATTTTTTATCTTTCTGAGCTGCTCTGGGAGCCTTGGCTAAACAGCGGGATAAAAAGGTTTTGAATCAATCAATCAATCAATCCATCAATCAATAAAATAATACCAACAAATCATTGAGTAAGCCTTGCTTGAGGTTTATCAGGAACAAATAACAATTACCTTTGAATACTGCATTGGATACATTTCATCCTAATTCTCTACCAGGAATTTAGTTTCATATACAAATACACTGGGGTTGGGCCAGTCCACCATGGATACAGCACATGGAAGAATCCCCATAAGGCACCACAGGGCCCCATTTTCTCACTCCTCTCCATGGCATGCTCTAGCAGGCAGCGAACAGGCTGGGAAAATCTTGCATTTCTCCTTCAGCTGACTAAGCAGAGGAAACACAAGATGGGGATATGGGATATACACACCAGTATGAGTGTGCAATTGTTTCTGAATGAGCTATAAATTGAATCAAAATGGAGCCCATTATATTCATATTTCATTCATTTCAAAACAAATGCAATGAGCAATGAGACTGGGTGCATTTTTTATTACTCACAATGAATGCTTCTGGTGACTCTCATGATATTTTCCCAGAAAACACCAGTTATTGCATTGTTCTAGGGTGTTGGGGGTCGGGAATGGTGATTAACAGTTTATTTTCCTAGAACATCCCAGATGTTGTTCCAGACTATTCTGGGTGGAAATGTTGACCACCTTTGTGGGGGAGCATTATTTTTTGTGGCAGCTGTCATTCCACACATACCCCAAAGATATAATATCCCGAACATTTTGGTAGCAACTACCAAAATCAGCTGCCACCACAAATGGTGGTAAAAGAAACCAAAGGTGAGAGGGAAGCACACAACAAAAAGAGATTTTTGAGTTACAATATGAATGAAAGTCTAACAAATGAAAAACAAAATAAAGGAAAACTGAGTAACAAGACATGGGGAAATATCTTGCACAACCCTATGCATCAGGATTCCATTCTCCTTAACGCAAGAGTGAACAACATGTGACCCACAGGCCACATGCATCCCACATCCCGAAATTTGGAAATTAAAAATATTTTTAAAAAATGCAAACAAAATGGCTCCCAGAGCTACTATAGAGTGTCATAATGGTCAAATCAGCTTGTTCCCAAGATAATATTGACCTTTTGGGTGCTCTGTAGGTGCCACAGAGTCCACAAAGAGTCAAAATTAGCTTGCAAACAACCTAATTTTGACCATTATGGGGCTTGAACATCTCTAGATGCTTTTCCCCCCACTCCCATTTTTGGTACCTGCAAGGGGGGGCAGTCCACAGAGGCAAAATGGCCATCAGACCTCCAAACGTTGTGCTCCCCTACCTTAATGGCTTGTGTGATACCTGTGCTCACACCACAGGAGAGATGTGGAAAGAGGACTCTGTTATAACCGGCGGATTCCTGTATATGTTGGTGCTATACCCACAGTAGTCTGAATCCAGAGCATTATGTTTAAATGGCATGTGCACCTTACCCTAGAAAAATATAATTATTTTAACACTTACACACTCATTCCAATGTACTGAATTACTAATAAATGCTTTTTTGGCCTTGAATTCAGTCCCTATAAGATCTAACAGAATGAAACGTGCCTTTGTGAGAAATTTTAGAATGTGCACACTTGTGGGAATGATAGCAGACTATGGGTAAGTGAAATCCATAGGGGGAATTCCAACCAAACAAATAGATTTCTATAGACAAATCAGTGACAATTTGACATTGAGCCAATCCCATGTTGGTGGATATTGTTCACTGCTTTGTCTCAAAAGTGGTTGCTGTTGTCATGATGAGTTATGGGTTTTAGTCTCAAAATATATGAGGGCTTGAACATTCTCACACATTTGTGTTTAGTCAAGGTGGCAATTCACCATTGCTTTAACAAATCCAAAATTTCTACTTTTCTGATTCCTAGTAGAACAGACGTGAATTGTGTAGTAAACTTTCAAAATTTAAAATGGGTCTTCCCAGCATGAAGAAGCACGATATTGCAAAACTAGATGTGATTACAATGTGGTGGGAGGGCTTACTGCAAGAAGGATTAAAGTTCAGAATAATATATTTACAACATTTGAAATGAATGCATACTGCAAAAGTTGTGAATGAATATCCAATAGCTTAAGAAAGATACTGCAAATTTTGCTTAGGCCACCAAAACTTTTAGAATAATTAAAGTTGATGGAATCAAATAATTCATCCCCAATTCTATTATCAATGAATATTGATAGCATTCCTACCCATCTTGGATATATCTTACATATAGAGGTTGCACAGAAGACGACCATAATCCCTGCTTCTGAATTCCCCTGTAATAAAGTATTATCTGAAGAGAGAATTTAAGGATCTCATAGATGATCAGAAGTGCATGTAAAAGGAACTCTGCAACACTGTAGATAAGGCCTATTTGTGCCCACTGTAAATTTACATTATTTGCAGGGATTCAGAAGAACAAGTGCTTCTAGTCTCTGCAATCCCTTGTGGTAAGTAGAATTCAGATGAGCCCTTAGTTTCTATTCTGATTTATTCTGATACTGAACCAGAAATATAGCTAAAGAAAGTAAACAACGTCTCCAAATTGTTTACTCTAGTAGGCAACATATGGCAACGTGCCAGATGCTGTCTGCTCACTCTTTTATTATAGCCCCAGGTACAATTTGTGCAATACTACTGTGTGCAAACAGCATACTGCTTGTAGCCCTCACAGCTTGTGCTCTTCTGGCCCATTGGTGTCATGACGTCTTCCAAATGGGTTAAAGCTGATTGCCAAAAATGGGGGAAGTCAAGCTAAAAAACATTGTGCCAGAAATGTGTGAAGAATTGAAAAGTCATCCCTGTTTTCTAAAGCAGCTGTTCACTGACCTGCTGTTGAAGTTGAATTTTGTAAGGTAAGAGTTGCACTAATACCTTCTCTATCACCCGGTTCAAATAATCACCTAAACTATGCATGAACCTTGGGCTCACACTCTCACACAGCTGTCTGCGTGGAGGCCTTCCCACTGCAGGCACTTGCGCTATATGTGTGGGCAAGCTACATTGTGATGAGATATCAGGGGTGGAGCACCAGCACAAACCCAGCTCACACTGTGAGTTTTACTACAATCAATAACACCTGAATAGGGCTAATGGTATTAGGAGATTCATAACTGAATACAAACAATAAAACGATGAAACATTATACAACTGTGTTCAACTTGACTACCAGCAGCAATACTTTTGCTATCTAACAGATGGTGAGCTTCAAGGATTCACACTTTGGAAACAGGATGGCAAAGTAGTGAGATGCATCTGGCTCAAATGCCAGAAAACATACATGTTTGCATGAGAAAATAAAGATATTCCCAATTGTTAAATATTTAAACAATACTGTATGAAAAACCCTGGAAGTTTTTTTAAAAAAGGATAGATGTAAAGCTATCTCTTAAATGCCAGCAAAAAGTCCAGGAAAGCAAAGACATTACCTCAAGAAGACAGATTATACCCAAAGAGCCATTAGAATTCCATACAAATCCCACTTCTGTCAACTGTATAAATACTACCTTCTTTCAATTCAGAGTTGTGTCTTTGTGTGGACAATCTTGATCCATCTGAAGGGCCTGCTACTACAGACACTCAAATGAAGCATGAGCATAAGAATTTGTATCAAAACACCTAGAAAACTGTTTGTACGAGAACTTTAAACAGCACAAAAGAAATAGGGGTCCTTTTTTCTGTCTGGCTCCAGTGCATGCCTGAGGTGAGAGAGCACATGAGCCACTGCATTGTGTCCCTGTCCATGATATTCCCCTTTCCACATCACATCCCCCTTTCCCCTTATTGCCAGCATATCATGCCCTGTTCCCACATTGCAACCCCAACCCCTTACTCATACCATATTGTCCCCCCTTTCCCCTTATGGTTAACCTTTACCTCTGCTCGGTTAGAAGAGGCAGCTGACGCAACTCTTCAAAGAGCCTGCCAGGCCAAAATGCCTGGCTCTGAGGGGGTCCTTCTTCACAGGCAGGCATGGGTGGGGTGTTCAATAAGATTGCTTGTTTACAGGCATTTGGGCCTCATCGGCTTTCTAAAGAGCTGTGCCGGCCACTTCCTTGGTTGATGCAGCTCACCGCAGGGCGACTAGTCTGGAGAGCAGTTGGCAGGGCTCTCTAAAGCACCTGCTGGAGGCAGAGGGAGTGGTGAAATTTGCCACTCCTCCTGCTCTGCCATCTATGGTGCAGGCTTAACCTCCTGTCCCCTGTTTCTCCCATTTTCACTTTGGGCGGTAAAAGAAGAGGGGAAAGATCCAACATTTTATAAAGTATATGTGAGTTTTCCTATCCTTGAGATCAGGGTAGTAACCAAATCTAATAAACTTTGCCTTGCCTTTTTCATAATTTGCCACATAGAAGGGACCACCCAAGCAGTAACCTTCAACTAGCTACATAGTTCAACCAGTGGCAAAGGGGAGGAGAGGAACTCTTAAGATATGTAAAACCAAAGCTATTTAGGACTTTACAGATTAAGACAAGGTCCTTAAAATCTGCACAGAAGGCTATGGGAAAGCAGTGCATATGGTAACCACTGGCATAACTTACTCCCAGCATCCCTTCTTAATAAAATGTTGGGTCTGTTTCCCTTCCTAGGCCTGGTCCCAGCCTTCTCTCTTAATTGCAAAAGCTTTGTATGTGGAAAACTATGCACTGGAAGAAATTAAATCCCCTCAAAATTAAGTTACAATATTTTTGCAACATTAATGGAGTTGTATTGCCATCAACATCTAGTAAACACTGCAATTGGTCAGGATCCCAGAGACATGCATAGTCAAACTATAAACTTGATCTAGGATTACACCTAGCTCGGGATCTCTCATTTATAAATATAATGTATACAGATGATCAGACTACAGTAACTGCACTGGTTGCCTATATAATGACACTAAACCAAGATTAAGATTTTGATATTTGTATACAAAGCCCTAAAGAACTCAGGACTGGGATACTTAAGAGATCACCTGACCTGTCTGTTTGGTTGCCATGCTCATCAGGAGATTTTGGCAATCTGGTCCATGATGGCTCAAAACAGGTCTTCAGTATCATAGTGCCCCACTCTCTGAAACTCCCTACCACTACAAATTAGGTGACAAGCCTTCCAGTTTTTTTATGCCTACTAAAGACATACTTTTGCCAGCAAGCTTTCTCAGGAATATTCAGTATTTAATAATGATCTTATACTGTATTTCTGTATATCACTTAGAAAGTTCTTTTCATAAACATTATTAATTAAATACCTTAAACAATTATTATGCCAACAGATTGCTTTGAACAAATGTTTTCTCACTAAATATCTGAACTCCGGAGGTCACAAAATATACTATCTTAATAATTCTGCATGTATTCAGATGAAGTCAAATTTCTTTCTTTCTTTTTAATTTATCTGAAATGATTTAATGAAACATATCCAGCCTCCAATTGGCAATTCTCAGCAGGCACATAAGTAGATTCACTTGTTAGCTAACATACATTACTGCAGCATATGCATTTAAAATATAATAATTCCTCACCCATGATTGCTTCAGGCAGAAGAAAATATATGAATGAAAGTGAGAGAAAATGGGGGGGGGGGGGGTAACCTAGTTCTGAAAACAAACGCGGCAGTAGTTCCATGGTTGATAAAAAGGGAATGCAATTAATTCATTACATCAATTTCCATTTTATTCCTTTTTTCTGTTTTAGTCCTCATTCAGAAGGCATTGTTCAAATTGCCCTAATTTGAAAACAGCAACAATAAGTGTAGGAAATACTTGACAATGAAGATTTAAAACCTCTAAGAACCAGTTACCTTAGTAACCATGAGAATGTAGAAGAATAAGAATACACAGACAGTCAGGACATCATTTCTGGTTCTGCAGGGTTTAGGCTAGAATACAGTCAGCTTTCATTAGCTTTTTGTTTTTCTCAGCGGGTCCTTGGACTTTGAAAGAAAACCTGAATGACAGCTAAGAGCAATTACAGCCTTGCTCTTGATTACCCATGCCAAATAGGACTGCTTTCTCTAGTGTAAACTTCCCAGGCAAACCACAGTCAAGCAGGCCCTGAACATGAGTCATATTCCCAAACCATAATCAATGTAACTCAGTCCTCCTAATATAAGGAATAAAATGGCATCCTTTGTAGATACATCAGGTTAATATGTAACCAGCAAGTTTGGGGGATGGGGGAAGCAAAACCTATTTCTCTCCACTCAGACATGTCTTATTACCAACCGGAGCAACAATAACAACAAAAGAAATGAAGGAAACCTCACATCCATAAGCAACCACGTTTATTTCCATTTTAAAACTGGGAAGTTGAGGCTCAGAAACTTTAAAGACTCCTCCTAAGGTCATTCATGTAATCTTTGGCAGAAATAGGAATATACAAGTAGAAAAACGACATAATGCCTTCTCACAAGATAGCTGTAAAAATTGGTGGCTATTTAGTGATTTTTTTACTCAAGTAAATTAGTTCAAAATGACATATTATTAAATATGGGTATATCTCACAATGATTGTCTTTATTTTGAAAAAGAAAATGAAATATTAGAAGCTAGATTAAAAAACCACAGTAGGAAGATACAATTCAAGCAACGTGTATATTATTGGCACCAAGTTAATAGGATAACTGTTACAAAATGTTTTATTGATAATGACAGATGCTGGGCAAGTAATGACTGATTTTATTTTGTTTCTGGTATACTGGTTTATTTTATTTTATTTGTTGTTGTTGTTGTTGTTTTTACTATTGCCTATATAAATGACTACTTGATCCAAAGTATTTCCTTTGTTCTTCTAGATTGAGCAACAAAAAAAGTGGGTAGGATAAATGTATTAACAACAGCAAGAACTGAAATGGCAAAGTTTAGAAATATAGTAGCTCTTTATCAATGAATAATTGGCAAGAACATAGGAAATAAACAAATTTACAAATCTAGTTAGGATACAAGTAGGACAGCACAGACACTATTTTTGTTAGTTGAAATATCCCAAATATTTTCATTATTGGAATAATTGTTTTGGTAGGCTAGATAATATACAAATCATATTTTCCCCTTGAAGTATAAGTGTTACAACACATTAAGAGCCTAAAATATTTATTGTGCTTGATGAAGCAGAATAACTGTTGATATTATTAAGGATAATGCCTGAAAAATCTGTATTGCCTACAAACCAGTTTAAAAGATACGAATCAGTGAAAAATATGCATACAAAACACTCTACTTACTTTCACACCACACACACAATATTAAAGAATGTGTACATTTAAAGAAGTTTTAGTTTTAACGGGGATCTCACAGTTATTTTTTGTAACAGAAATTAGTCTGAGGTACATCATGCAGTTCCATCTCGAAAGCTAAGGCCCCCTCCACAAGGATGCGCTTTTGCGCCCGGTTCGGGGATTATGCGCATTATCGCGGAGGCGCATTTACGCCTAATCCCTCTGCACGGGAGGCGGTGAGAGGCGGCGAAGCGCATTAATTGATGTCCAAAAAGCGCTTTAGAAGACGTTAATGCGCATAATCGCTTGTTCACACGGCGAAAATGCGCTTTAACGGCCAGAGCAAAATAAAAGTCGCTATTTAACGCGCATTCGAAAATGCGCATTATCGGGGAGATAACGCGCCTGTACGCCCATTTTGCGCTCCGCTGGTGTGGAGGTAAAATTTATAATGAGCCTTCAAGGCTCATTAAACGTCTCGTGTGGAGGAGGCCTAAAAGGGTCTGGGCCCTGCCAAAACCCGGAAACCCCATATACACTGCTCTGAAAGTACTAGACGAAAGATGGTGACCTAAAATGTCTAGGGCAGTGACGGACAACTTAATTTAATGAATGCCTCCAAAAAATCATGACACAGAAATAATGACTTCCCCAATCACTTCAGTACTAATGACTAAATCACACACACAGTACATTAAGTATGTCCCAACAGCGAAATGAATATAGAAGCCCTTGCTCATATTGAGCTCTGTATATAATTGAAACTTTGCAGAGTTTCAAATCTAGGCTACAGCCTTTTATACAAATCCACTACCACTAATAGTACCTGACCGTTATTTTTAAATGTTCAGAAGTATAAAATAGCTAGCCATATATAAATTATTTGAGGCATTTCTAAAGTGAAATGTTGATGATATTTATGTGCTACATTTATATTGTTTTGTGAACATGCAAATTAAAATGATGAGAAAGTAAGAAATAGGTTGTTGTTTTAAGGAACACCAATTGGCTTTTTTTTTCCAGAGGCAACATAGCTAAAGTAAAGCACAATTATTCTATTAGTGGTATTATCTCCTATAATTCCAGAGTGTATGTTATTACTATCAGTAGCATCAGAATACAGTTACGCAGTGTTTACAAATGTTGGCGTGGGGGTTGGGGATGGAGGGAGATACCACCACTGGTATTTGGGACTGTATATGGGCCCTAAGGAGGACGAATTGTTTGAGAGAGACAAAAGCCAATTCAATAGGAAACCAACCAACTCAGGACAGATGGTCACCGATTCAGGTCCCACCCCTCCCCACAACAAAAATAAGCTCAGGAGGCATTTTCTGTTACTAAGCAACAAGCCAAACAAGGCATAAGTCTTTCACTACATGTTACTTCCCCTGCTCCTTTCTGATTTAATGTAAGAAAACAAGTCATTAAAATAGTGACTTTTAAAGAAGAACTGAAATTAGCTCAGCTGTGAATGACTCTAAAGCTGATATTTTGATTGTTTAAGTGCACAATTTTATGCATATTTGGTCACACAAAAAAACTCCTACAACTCCCAGCATTCCCCAGAATTGCTGGCTGGGGAATGCTGGGAGCTATAGGACATTTTTCTGTCTGTCATGCAAAAGATTGAGCCCTAAAGCACATGATTAAAATTACTGGCTTAGAAAGTATGCATTCTATATTTTAAAATGTCCATTTCATGTTCTGAACACTTAAGTCACTCTAAAATCATATTCTCTAGATGTATCTCAACCATGAGTGCTACTACTGCTACTACTACTAATATTTATTTCTTACCTGCCTCTCCCTCCGCATCGAGTCAGGGAACAACGTCATACAGACAATATAAAATACATAAAACTGATTAAAAGCATATAAAAATTAATACATCATTAAAATCAACCAAGTCTTAAAATTTCCTTTTTTAATCAAAGAAACCTAATGATGCAATTCAGTTCTTCTTTGTCATATAAGAGAATGATTAGATTCACATGTGTCTGTACATGCCAAAGTTCAAGTCCCTCTCATTTTTCCTAAGTGCTTTAGCCTCAGCTCAAAACCAAATGCACGCTGTACTACTTAAAAAAAAAAAGACAATGTAAAGCAGCAGCAGTGAGCCTTGTTTTTGGTGACGTGGTATCCCTGCCGTAACTCTGGGCCCATAACTAGAACTTGAGCCCCCACATATATGCCTATCAAAGGGCTTTCATAGGGATTTGAGGTTCTATGAAAAAATACAGATATTGACACAGTAAATTAACACAGAAATCTACATTATGACATTGATGAACATCATAAGAGTTTGCAGCCTTGCCTAGTGACTTTGCTTTTTTGCACAGATTCCAAGAATCATCATACAGCCACACAAGGTAGTTTGCAAAACACCCGAACATGCTGTGTTAGATTAGAAACACAGTAGTTCAGAATACTCATTAACTGAATTAAGGTTACTTTCTGCAAGAGGGGTGTGTGGGGAAGATGATTCTCCCACACCTCTTAATAAAATTCTGCTAATTGTTTTTGTGTTTGTTAAGCTTCAGAACAAGAAACAGAAGATTAAATTTCTTTGCAGCCTTCACATTTCTAATTTATTTCAGGACAAGCCACATGGCTCAAAAATGCCTGCAAGTTACAGCAAACAAATAATACATGCTTAAAGTGGTGGGGGAGGAAGAGAAGAGCTAATAAAGGTTAAAAAATGCTACCAACGTAATTTCCCCAAAGGAAAATTTGGTGAAGGGCTGCTGATTGGAGGGAGAAAGAATGAAGGATGAGACAAGGGCATGGAGGGAGAGAGGGAGGAGAGGAAGGAGCTTTCTTTCTTTCTTTCTGTTTTTTTAAAGCCCTTTGGCTCAATTCAGATTAGGATCAAGAAAGAACAAACAGGTTTGCTTGACCCTGTTTTATATAAGTGGGTAACCAGAGGTCTACAAAGAGATATAATTAAAAGTAGGCATACAAGTGACCTGCAATAATAACAATAAAAAAGATTTACAGTTATGATATTTCCTTTTTAAAAAAATGTGATGGGAAGATACCAGCTTCTCAGCACAGTAGCTAATCATCTATTTGAAATGTGGGGCCCCTTGAGAGTCACATTCTTAAACTGTTTTCACAAGGGATGCCAATTCGGTTTTTGCACATCCTGTTTCGCTTAGTTGAATGCAGCACCTACATTAGTTACAATGTACATTCATATATCTATATATCTATATCTATATCTATATTCAAGTGCCACCCTTGTGCTTTCTAGTTCGTATTAACATTTGCACATTCCATGATAAAAGGTGTCAGCATCTCTAGGCGAAACAAAAAAACAACGCGTACAAAACATATGGTCAATTAAAAAAAAAAACCAAAAGAGCTGGTCCACAAAAGCTTCACTCATTTACTCACTGACTGTGCTATGTCTCGCCTTTACTAAGCACTTCTTAGGCATCTGCTGAAAACAGCCTGTTTTGGCTCCCAAGCTTGAGATTTGATATAGTCACGTCTGTGCTTTTGTTCCGTGGATCATCAAATATGTCAGCATTTCCCTAAGTAGAAGGCCTCTGGATCTAGGATATGCAAGAACAGTAAGCAAATAGAGACTGAACTCAGCCTGAAACCGACTTGGCTTCAGTAGAGTCCATTTCCACACACCACCACCACCACCTCCAAGCAAAAGTAATGCCGACCAGAAAAACAGGCTCTGCTCTGCTTATTCTGCAAAGTTGTTAGCAAGGTTCACCCAGTGAACTTCATGGCTGAATGGGATTTGAACCAGGGTCTCCCTAGTCCTGGTCAGGTAGTCTAAAATATTTAGACTTCATACCAATCCGCTGTTTCAGATAGACAGATTTGTAATGCTTATAAAACACCTAATGTTTTATAGGCTCTGTACAAAGATTTTTTTAAACCACAAGATGCCCCTGATCCTACAATCTAATAGACATAATATAAAGGGGGAAAGGGATAAGGAAGGAACAGAAAAACAAGCACTAATCCAGGCATGTATGTGTGTGTGTGTGTGTGTGTGTGTGTGTGTGTGTGTGTGTTTAATGGCCAGTGAGAGACACAATTGTGGGAGAAGAAGAGCCAAAGGGAAATTGGTCCCAGCTGAACCAACTGAGTAGGCAATGCTATCTCACCTCTTCCTATGATGCAAGCAAAAGTCATTACAGCCCTATTCAGCTGTTGCTCAAAACCGAGTAGCAATGTTTATTTATTACATTTCTATCCCACCCAATAGTTTGAGCTCTCTGGATGGTTCAAAACCAATAACGCATGAAGAGGGTGGGCTAAACATGCAATCCTTGGCCCAACGTCACCATTAGTTCCACTTTTGAGCCCTGTGCAGGCATTGTAAAAGCAAGGCGGAAGAAGGCACTAGTCCTGCCTGCCTTGTGGTCACTTTTAGCGTGCTCTACACATAGAGAGTGACTTTGTTTCCAAGATAATGAACCAATTCAACAAGGTATCCTCTCATTTCATTTGGAAGAGAGCAGGTGCCTAACAGCTTCTTGATGCAAAACTTCCACTATCAGCTTCATGTTCCTCTACTTTGTTCCTGCAGTGCAGAACTGAAGCACAGAAAGAAAATGTTCTGCTATTTTCAAAAGATGTTTCATTATAATTAGTCTCAATGCCCTGAGAAATCATGCTGGCCTCCCACCACTTTCACCAAGTTACTTGTTTTCACTTAATTTCTTCTTGGAAGTTTTGCAGATCTGGGAGAGATTCACATTCATTTTTCTATCATACCTTTCAAATTAGGCTGGATGAATATCACTAAAGCAAAACATTTCACCATCACTGATCTGAAAATCCCTTAGATCTGTACAAAGGAGGTGGCTCAAAGCTATGGGTCTTGTCTAAATGACACTCCTGATTGACTTCACATACAACCACTGAGCTGGAAACATTTGCAAGGTTCAATCAGTCCAGTCATAACCCCTTTCCCCCCCTAAGCACAATTACCTATTTGCTTTCTACCTGTTTATAGCTCTGAACATCTACTCACTTGCAATCCTTTCACCCCAGTGTTAAAAATATTGACTGGAAAAACATTCAATATTTTTCACTGGAACCTCTTTCAAGGATGTGTGTCCAGGGTCCCCTCTTGATGACATCAGTTATATGTTGCGCCAGTGGCTGCAGCTGGTAGGAGGCGCATTTGCACTCCCAAATGCCCCTCTACACATGAGGAGTGCCACGGCGGCTTTTCCTCGAGCTGCAGATGGCACCATGCAGGCAGCAGCCTGCCAGCAGCTGGAGAAGCAGCTGGGAGCAGCAGCTCCTCGCAGGTAAGGGTTTTTTTTTTCATCAAAATGGGGGGGAGGACAGCGGAGGCAGTGCAGCGAGCTTACGGCTCGCTGCTCCACCCCCTTTCCCTGGGCTGCCCGCTCTGTTCCAAAAAAGTCTCACCGAATGGCCGACTTTTTAAAATTGGAGCAAAGGGCATTAGCCCCTAGATGACTTCGCATTGGCGGCCGTGTCACGTAACCAAAATGCTGCCAGTGCAAAGCCATATCAATGGAAACAGTCCGTTTAGAGGTACCCCAGGAAACAGTCTTTGAAAATAAGGATAACCCATACACAGAAATACATTCTGTTTTCATGCAGGATTATGCGGAACCCTTGCATTCCATGAGCATCCCTCAAGGCTTCTATGAAATTTTACAGCCTCTCATCTCAGGCACTTCCTCTTTATAATCACTAATTGATTGTTATAATTAGTACAAATTGTGCTTTTGAATTTTGTAATTATGAAATAATTTAGTTATTTTTCATTTCGGGGGGGTGGGGGTGGGAGGGAGTTGAGGTTCCACAGAATATCATAACATGATACAGGGATTTTCCAGTCAAAAAAGGATTTTTAAAAACTGGTCTAAGCAATGGAGAGCTGTTGTGACTGTAGCAATTTCCCTGTGTCTGAAGATGCCCTCCCTAAACGTGGCTGATCTGATCACACTTTCTTTATGGTAGAGTGCAATTTGGCCACGTCTCTCTCAGAATTTCAGCATGCCTCTTCAAGAAGACTGAAGATTTATTGATTTCATTGTACCAGATACTGTTCAGGAAGTTTTTAAGATTGCTTCCTTGTGAGTGTTATTGTTTATTGAGGTTTCATTTTGTTACTTCAGTGATTTTTATTGTTTTTGTATTTCTCTTTAATGCGTTCAGTGCACTTTAAACAGCAGAGAAGTGGTATAAAAATGATGAATGAATGAAGTAAGCATTCTTGCAGTTAAAGAGACCATTTGGATCCCAGCCATTGTGTTCTTAGATCCTTTCATTTTATTTCCATACCAGGAATTTACTGATTGCTGCCATGCACATTTACTGTCAAATCTATAACAGTTACTGTTTAAGTAACGATTCTATAGATGTCCCCCACAAACATCATCAAAAGATTGGACAATTTCTTCTTCCATATGCTCTTTCCTTATGTCATGAACAGCTGGAGGCAACTTACTTACCACCCACCTATTTCAGTGTCACACATGTAATCCAATTCTCCTGATAAGCAGCTGTTCTCTTTCCTAACATTATAAAGAGTTACTGAGCATTTTCTCTTGGAAATGGTGAAGGCCAACCTCAAAACTGCAGAAAAGTAACAAGACAGTTCATGAAGAAGATCTTATGGATACTTACTTGGAAATAAGTACCATTGAAATCAAAAGAACTTGCTTCTACACAAAAAGATGTATGATCAACTTGTAAAAGTGAACTGGAATACTATTATTCTTTCTAGTTTAGAGGAAATGGATGAGCATCAACTACACAAAGAACCAAGAAGTGTGGGTGGAGACAGTATGGAGCATATGGAGTTCTCCTCATTGCCTCAGTAACTTAGCAGCTTTCCTCCTCTAAAGAGAAAAAAATAACTGAGAATTTTTGAGAGGACCTCCGAAGCTGGAGGCTGCCAAGTATCCAATGCGGGGCAGCAGAAGCATGGAGGCAATCCTCACCTCTGTGCTCCAGCCGCCCTGCATTTTTGCTAGACGGGCAATTTCCCCCATCTAGCCACAGCACTTCCAAGCAAGAGGGTATGCAGCTTCCCCAGCTTCCCCTGCCTCGTCCCATCCCTGCCCCTGGCACCATGCCCTTTTCCCCATCTCCAAGCTCTATTTCCATGTGCAGAGACGTTGCCAGTGCAGAGAGAATAACGCTGGCTATAAGGGGGAGGGGGAGGGGGCATGGTTTCTGGGCTCCGAGATCAGAGCCCTGGTTCCCACCTTGAATTCCAGAAACCAATCAATCCTATGTTCCCCCAGACACTGTCTAGAGACATAGGACTGCTCTCTCCATCACTGTTCTAGTCCAGAATGTATTTTCAGTACCGGAGCCAAATTTGGGAATATGGAAAACCTAATAAAAGAAATTAGTTCCTTGCATTTCTTTCACTACTGTATACTGGCCACAACCAATCACTCCCTGGAATTATTAAGACATGTCCTCTAGATTATAATAGGCCTAAACCCTGGCAAGTCTCTTTTGAGAAATTAACCACTGCTTTTTAAGCAGCATCTGCTCTAATCCTACACCAAACAGTGTGGCTATTGTAAGGGAATCAGACAAAAAAAATGTGTGTACAAACAGATTTTGGTGCAATTTATACATTCTGAACCATGAAGTATTAACAGAATATGAAACATGGCTTCTGCTTTAGAGTACTAACCTGAAACCATGTCCAAGGGACAGTGTCATTTATTTATTTCTATATCATCATTCATAGCATCAAATTCCAGAGTTGTGTACAATATAAATAATAAATTATTTTAAGACCTAATAGAATACAATTAAATAAAACTAATATCTAACAGCCATAATAAAAGACTGCAATAAAATTTATATTACAAACATGGCCCCAAAGAAAGATTCACAACCTGGGCTGTTCATTTCAAGCATATAGCTGTGTCAGATATTTGGCTCTCCTGCAGATTTTTTGGGTGTTACTATGCCCTTTTCCATTACTCCAGGGACTGTAGTTCAGATTATTTCTCTCATGTTGTCTCTAACTGGACATTTAGTGATTCTGATTCTGATTCTTTTTCTTTGTTTGTTTGATTGATTGATTGTTTTCTTAAAGTTTGATATAGGAAATATTTAAAGCAATCACAACACTTTTCACTTAATGTTGTCCAATTAATATGCTGAACACAAGGTGCAGTTCCACCGTGCTCTGCTAATATGGAAGAACTATGTGGGTATAGCAAACGGCACAGTTCCTATGTGGGTATAGCTATGTGGGTATAGCAAACGGCCCCATCTACCACTGAAATACAGCCCCTGATAAATTCTCCAAAATTGAATCCAGCCCTCAGTCTGAAAGAGGTTCAACAGCCCTTCTCTATATAGACATCACTAGAATAATGTAGAATTGCACTGCCAAGAAAACATTACGCTACTGTGATAATAAATTAACCAGGGTTGAGATGGTTTCTTGTCCAGCATTGCCATTAAAAGATGGGGTGGGGGTTGGTTCCACTTCTATGATTTAAAAGGAGGTGGCATTAACAGGGAAAGTTTAACTGGCTACCTTCCTAAAGGAACAGGAGATGGACCAATAACAATGTTGGCAAACCAAGATCTATAGCATTGATTGAGAATGTTATTGGACCGCAACTCCCATCAGCAACTCTTTATATGAGGGAATACCAAACAGTGAGGAATGATGGAAGTTGTGGTCCAACAACATATGGAGGGCTGCACATTCCCCATCCCTGCTCTAGATCTTGGGTTGCCAGCACATTCTCTATCCCTAATCTATAGGATAGGCAGAATTCACTACACTACAGCACACAGAACAAGAGTAACATTGCCAAAATAAACCCAATATACACAGGAGGGCAATGTTTTCATTAGGACCAGCCAAAATGTGACAAAATAGCTTTTGGGTTTATGACATTTTGGTTAGTACCTAAAAAAGATATTGTTATACTCTGGATTTCAGATATTTTCAATGGACCAGTACAGCTATCTATGCTTTTTTCTTTCTTTTTTGTCTGAAAAAGACATTATTGGGGACTGTTGATTTTGAGCAAAAGGTACAGAAGCAAACATCTTAATAATTTGCGTTACATAGGCCACATCTCAACCCAGTACTATAAATATAGATGCTGCCACACTAACTACTGTGCCCCCCCCCCCCCAGGATTCCTGCTTCTTTTCTGAGAGATAAACTGTGATTTTAACAGATGCAAAACAGGGAGATATTCAACAGGTGCTGATTCATCCAGCATGGAAATGCAATCTCTGCACCCTATGCCATTTCCTAATACTAGACTCCACTTGTTCTCACAAATGCCATGTTAGCTCAAGTTATTAAGCCCTTCAACTCACATTTTAAAAAGGAGGAAATGCCACTCATGTGTGTTCAACTGTTGGCAAATAGCCCCAGGCAGCAAGGGATCATCACTCATTGCTGTTATTTTCTTACTTATGACAACCTTTCACAGTTTAGAGGTTGCAACCATTCTCCATGCAGGGAATGTATCTACTCCTGTAATACAAGATATAAAAGGGAAGAATCATATTTTCCCCATCTTGAAACTATCAGAAGGAAGGTGTGGCTGCAATCAAGGGTGAACATAATGTGCTACAGCAGCACTATGTGTGCCTCAGAACCAGGAATGAAGGAGCAAGAGAAGAGAAAGGAGACAAATAATGAGAGATCCCTCAAAATAAATCTATTTCTCATTTTCCTTCCCAGTCCCTCACACATGCTCTACTGGCAATATTGTTGCAGCAAGGAACTTGTTTTCCATGGCTCCCTGTCATTAATGTGAATAGGTATTAAGAGAGGGAGAGGGCCCAAACACCGGTAATATCTCTGCGTTCAGATACTGTAAAGATAGTAACAATTTTTTCACACCATTAGCTGCTAGTTGTTTTCCCTCTTTTTGTTATCCCAGAAAATGTCTAAGAAATAAAGAAAATATGTAAAAGACCCAGTTTAGAAACCAAAACAAGCTAAATCAGAGCCTTGAAAGTATATATTTAATAGTACCTTTAAAAAAAAAAAGCTTAAAGTTCAACTTGTCATCAAAATGGAGGTCCCTGATTACTTGGCAATGAGCAAGAACAAACTATGTTGCCCTTTATTACTGCTTGTTTTTCGCAGAACTCCCGTGCCTTTTACAGCTGCCTGAGAGAAATTACCCAGGTAAGACTTACCACTCAAAAGCTCATCTCTGTGCCAAGAAAAGCTTCTCCTGCTACATTTCCCTCTCCCTCCAAGAGCTGGTAAAGGCACAAGAGACCTAGCAGGAAAAACCACAACAGGTTGCAACTATATAAACAATCGAGCTTCCGTATCAGACTTGGACTGAAGGGAAATTGCATAAAGTAGCTGAGGGTGGTGAGGTAAGCCTGGGGAGGGGGACATTTCACTACCTTCCCCCCATACTCATTAAAAAAAAAGTAGATGCCCCTCCTGCATTTATGTGTAAACAAGCTATGGTTGCACATAACAGACCCTTCATGGCAACATTGGCAGTAACATCTACATTAGTTTTATTAGCTTGTTTCAAGTCAAAAAGACATTTTAAGTTTTTGAACACAGACCCCTCTTCTAAGCTCATTCTGCTTTCAAGGCCATGGCCAATCTAACTCAATCCTGTGCCAACCAGCTGTTTGATAGTGTTGAGCAATCCTTGAGTGCAGCAGCGTTCATCCAACTGCTGTGTGTGAGAAATGGTGCATACAGATATGAGAGACCTCACTGTCTCCAGGACTGTCTGCTCCCATACAGACCTGCCTGGGCTTTAACAACTGCCTCAGAGAAGCCCACCTGTTCTCTGGGCCATCTTCTCAGGAGATTTGCAAGCAAGCAGACAGACAGGGTCTTTTCAGTGGTGGCACTGAGGCTCAAGAATACCTTCCCAAAGGAGAATCATTAGACACCCTCCTTGCTGTCTTGTAGACAGAGATGGGGGGAAATTATTTCTACAGAATTTACTATGAGATTTATGTCTATGGTTTTTGAAATGGCTTTTTTTCTAGATTGCACTTTGAGATTGCATAGTTTTATATGTATTTATATTGATTACTTTTATCGGAATTATATATTGAATCCTACGCTAGAGCAAAGTAAAAATATTAATTACATAATAATAAACAATGAACAAATAATCCTCTCTCTCCAACTCTCTTGCCTGGCAACAGGGTCACCTGGCTGTTCTAGTTATGGATATGAAGGGCTCCCATTGCTTAGTTAGGTCTTGGCTGGAGCCAAGTGAAATGGGAATTTCCAAGAGTGGTAGACTGTGCCCAGAAACCCAGCATATATGACAAACTCCTCTCTGTCAGATGTCTTACAAATGTCCAACTGTGTCCTTAGATCCTATAGCTTGAGTACCTATGTTTTAAATTAATGAAATGTTTATTCGAATTTAGGAAATCAAGTTCATTATCTAGCCTGTCAATGCCCTAGGGCAAGTTGTAAGTAACATTCACAAACTCTTCCAGGAGAACAGCTGTCTCACAGCTGCTTTATCCATTTGCTCCAGAACCTGCCCTTTTATTCCTGATTGGCATCAGTAGAAGCTCTAAGGCTAGCTTGAATCTCACTTAACTTATGAGCACAGACTCCTTAGCAGCTAATGGCCAAGATAGCATTTGTGAGGGAGATGGCAAGAGGAACCTGCAAGTAAGAGGATGGTCGGATTCTTTATTTGGATCCCTTCAAGATGAGGTGACGCTACAAATCCAAGAAACCTATCATTCCTTTATATGCAGGTTGCTGTTGTCCTCTCTCTCATAAACACTGCACCATCCTAAAGTTTCAGAGTTGATAAGAATATATTAAGACACAACCACATAGAAGAAGAGGCCCTGCTCCAGGTGCTACCACCTGAAGTGAGGTGGCATGCTAACTGCTAACAGGACCTTTTAGTGGTGGTGTTGTGAGATGTTCTCCCCAGAGACGCTCAGTGCTTCCAGATTTATAAGTCCTAGCACTATTCCATGTTTGCCTCTTTAACAGGGGTGTGTGTGTTAAGAAAAAAGAGGGAAGTAGTATTGAGAAAATATGGGAGGCTTTCAAGAACTGCTCACAAAATTCCATGTTGAGGCAGGGCGATTGCACAATTGCTCATCTGGAAGCACCCTCTGTTGTTCTGTGTGCACGTGTGTGTGTGTGTGTGTGTGTGTGTCTATGTCCCAGTAAATATATTCTTATTCTCTCAGGCTTGTAATAGAGACAAATACCCATGCCACAAAAGAGTGGTGGTGGTGATGATGATGATGATGATGATGATTCTAGTACTACTTTTGTTAGCTACTTTAGAAGCTTTGGCTGAAAAGCAGTTTAAATGAGTTTGAAATAAATAAACGAAATGAAATCAATAAAACCTGGAAAAAATTAAACACGTCATTTCCAGATTGGTTTCAATTCTGACAGCAAAAGTACCAAATCACAATCCTCACAGAGCAACAATAGCATTTGTGACAAGAGAATGGGATCCAAGCAGCAGTGGGAAGCTACCTGTGAAAGTGGCACATGGCTGAAAAGCCTTTGTGGTTTCATATACATGAACAAAGATATTTCTGTCCCATACATTGCTTCTTTTACAATTGTGATGTTATTCAAGACTTTTTAAGATTCAAATTGCTCCATGCAAATATATGTGTACACACACACACACACGTATATGCAAACCATATTACACTGATTTCAACAGCGCCAACTTTTTTTTATCCCTCCACCTTTTTTTTTTCTTTTGGCCCCACCGTATAGATGAAACAGATTCCAGACTCAAATAGGCCAGCAGAAGCTGAAGAAGTTTCAAAGCTCAAGGACAAGAATGATCAGCCAATCAGCTCTCTACAAAGCTTCATATGCTAATGTCCTTAGCATACAGGAGCGGGAGAATGAGAGAGAGAGAAATCGCAAAGAGTTACGATCAATCACCCAGAGCTTTCTGGGGGGGGGGGGGGGGAATGAAACCAAATTCCTGAATTGCACTCAGAAACCAATGTTCTAGTCTTCAAAGAACTGGTAGAATGTGTTCCTGGTCACAAGCTGTGCCAAGTAGATAGACTGCTGGATTTTGCTCCAAGACACAAAACGTTCTCTTCAAAATGTATGCAGCTAGAATAGCCAGTCATCAAAATGATTTTTGAAACAGCTTTCCGACTGTCGTTATGGGGGGGGGGGGGGACATTATTTCACAGCAGTGGACTGATCTGCTTAAAGTGAATCAAACTGGAGAATAGAAGCGTGAATGCACATAAAGGAAATAAAACTCTAAAAACTACTCTCAGACAAGTATCCAATTTACTCCACACAGACTAAAGAAGTACTGAAGTAAGACCATTCTTGTGGTGAAAAGGTGCCCTCTGTCTCTACTCTGCTTTCAAATTATATACCTATATGTGAGACCTGCGACAAAACGTTGCAATGCATTCTCACTTCCTAAGAGTGGTGCTCCTTTTTCAGGGTTCAAGCTAGCCATACCCTTTTCCAGCAGACCATTCCTTCCTGCCTCCATTTTGCATTCCACCACCTTTATTTTCTCTTTTCCAACCAACACTCAATATTCTATGACTCCTGAGCCTACTTTTGTTGTTGGTGCCTGTGTACGTTTGGGTTTGTTTTGGTTTTTTTTACTCTTTTGCACTTCTGCAGTCCTCAAAGTTCTTCTGAGCATGCCAATGATATCTCCCCACTTGTTTCTCAGTGGCCCCATTTTGGATCTATTTCTATCAGAACTCACCACCTGAGCTCATTACTGGAGGGACAGATAGCACCATTTTGCATCTTTTTGTAAACCGCCCAGAAATTTTTGTAAACCTCCCAGAGAGCTTCAGCTATGGGGCATTATATAAATTGGAATAAAATAAAATAAAATCTTAGCTAGTACATAGTCACCAAGAGGGGAGTGCTACATTTATATTACACGGCATAGTTTTGTTCCTCTCCCAACAGATAACTGCTTTTGATTGGTATAAGTATCCCTTTAGAACAGGGGTGGACATGTTCTTTTGGCCCAGAGGGCCACATGCGGTACTGGCTGATAGGTATGGGGCTGCACATGTGCAACAAACACAAACAAACATACATACATACATACACACCACCTCCATCCACTCAGCCACATCTCAGCACACAGGGATGAGGAGGGATAGGGTCCTTGGTAGGTCGAAGGTAAAAGCCTCTCCCACCCACACTCCATGATTCCCATCAAGACTGCTTTTTCCTTACCAGTATTAGCAGTGGAGAAACAGCAATTCTGGCATCATTGGGATGAGAGAGGCTA